>CM023104.1:4243896-5443896 GCA_013103745.1 Gardenia jasminoides | reverse complement strand
TGGTTGGTATAGAAAGACCTTGATAGAACGTTTGTACTACCAACCATTCCGGAAGACCATGGTGAGGGCATCTTCTTTGGAAATCTTTGAACCTCTCCCAAGCTTCATACAATGATTCACCATCTTGTTGGTGAAAACCTGTAATATCCATACGAAGCTTGTTAGTTTTGGCAGGAGGAAAATACTTATTCAAAAATGCTTTTACCAAATCACTCCATGAAGTAAAAGTATTGGGTGGATGAGAGTTAAGCCATACCTTTGCCTTGTCACAAAGTGAAAAAAGGAAACAACCTTAATTTAATGGCATCATCACTTACTCCATTGTACTTAACAGTACCACATAAATCTGTGAAGTTAGCTAGATGAGTGTTGGGGTCCTCGGTTGCGTTCCTCCAAATTGGCTTCTTTGGATCATTTGAATGAGTGCCGTGAAATTTCAAAGTTATTAGCATTAATGGTCGGCCTTGCTACACTAGTTTGAGCACCGATTCATCCGCAAGGTAATCTCTTAATGCTCTTGGCCTTGATTCCTCCATTGCTATGGATTGTTCACCTTCACTTTCCACCACAATATTTTCTTCTTGTTGTTGGACACGTTTTCTTCCTCTTCGCGTCTTGATCTCTTAAATGAAGAGATTGGTGTACCTACACAAAAAAAAAAAAAACAAAGAAAAATACTACAAAAATAAAATCTAGACTAATAAAGCTTGTTTTAATTTTAATGTTGCACCTAGGCCTAGTTTGAGAAACTAGTCTAGGAAAACCGTTAGTTCAAACGGCCAAAAAACTTGATAGGATTTTTCTTTACTCCACAAATTTTAAAAACCTTTTAAACCCTATATCACCGCAAGTATACGGATCGTTTGTTGAGTATAGGGAAATATAGGTGTCGATCCCACGAGGAACTATGGTTTTACAAACACTAAAATTTAATCACTTGCTTTGTTATCTAGATAGACAATTATATGAAGGCAAATAAAGTAAGGAAAGCTAGATAAAAGGGAGAAGGCGGTAAACCGACCTAAGGAAGAGGGATAAAGCAATTAAATCCAACCGTTAGGTGTCATAGACATCCAATTGGTGGAAGACAAGAAATAAGAAAGCAAGTAAAGAAATTAGAGAATTAGGTTAGAGAGAGTTTGTTAAGATCAATTTGGAGGAATCCTAGAGCTTTGGAATCCCTTGTTATGTTTAGATTAGAAGTTAGTCAAGTTTATTAAGTCCTTTCTCCAATGATTTGCTAAGGTATAACTTCCTTTTGTATGCCACCACTTTCGTTAATGGTCATGTGTAGTGAAAGTTCTCGTTTAAGATGAACTAGTCACTCGGAATCGCTTTCGCTAATTCCTTAACTCCTTTGAATCTTCCTTGACCTATTTTCATAGAGAAAAGAGAGAAACAAGTTAAATAAGCTTAATGAAGTTATAGTATAAAACCAAAACCAACCAACTATATTCACTACTTTCGTGAGAATATAAGTTAGTGCTTAAGAACTTAGATCTTGTTGAAGGCAAGTTTTTCATTACTCATCAACATCAAATCAATTATAGTTGGTAGCTAATCAACCATAACGCATAAGCACAAGTCTTAAACTAACAAAATCATGGAGGACATAAATCACTCAACTACTTCATAATCACAACTAAAACAAGTTCATCCTAACTCTAGGATTAAAGAGGCTTAGCTAGACATCATATTAAGAACATTTAAGCATAGAACAAACTTGCACAAGCCATGAAATTAAGCACAAGAGATAAGTAAGGAAGAAGGAATCTTATTCAATTTCTTGAAGTTGAATCCATAAATTTCTTCACAAGTTGATCTCCCAAATGCAAAGTGCAAGATTCCTCACAACTTTCACTTTTACTCTCTTTAGAAACTACAAACTAAGAACTAGAACTAATCTAATGAACTAGAGCTATGTAATGGATTGATATTCTAATTATATGGAATGGTATACAAGAGGCCCTATTTATAGAAGATTGCAACCATATGCATCCAAAATTATGTCATGTGAATACAAGACAAATTGGCCTTCAAAAGTCAAGGAAAATGGCTTCTTAAATCTCTTTGTCTTCATGCATTTGAATCCTTTGAATTTTCATCCCAAATGAGTTGTAATGTTGAAGCAAATTGTGTTTTGAATTGGTCATGAGTTGTTTCTTCAATCTCACACAATTCTTCACGCAGCCTTCATTGAATTTCTTCTGAAAATTGAGCTGGAAGTGAGCTGAAAAACTGGAATTCGGCTGCAACTTGCAGCAGTCACTTTCTGAGGATCCGCGAGGTAGATCCGCGAGGCAGAGGCTCGCGGATCACATCGCGGATCAGCCACCCTGCTTCCGGTGAGAGGGATTCGCGAGCTAATCATTTCTTCCACTTGTTGGTTCGCGTTTTGCCTCGCGATTCCACTTGAAACTTGCAATTTCCGAGCTTGTTGTCGTGAAATTGGCGCTTTAATTGCTCCGACTTTTATCCTTTGATTCCTCGTCGATTGAATTGCAATTTTCATTTTCCAATTTTTCTTCCAAGCGTCTTGGCAATTATCCACATTTTCATCTCATTTGATCATGAACAAGCAATCCTACAAAAACATGAAGATTTCATCACATTAATCCATAAAATTGCATTTTTCATCATTGAAGCCATTAAATGCAAAATTAACTAGAAACCCTAGTTTATTGGCTACAAAAGTACCAAAAACACATAAAAACTACATGATTAATCCTATTAAAAACATGCAAAATATTGACTTATCCTCTGTTCCTATAAGATCTAGATTTCGGTCTGATAACACTAAAACTATCATGCCCCAAGCTGCACTTTATCTGAAAATGCAACAATCACCGTTCCCCAAAGAACATAACTCTCCAAGATACAAGGCATCATCATCCATTACATTATATTTGCAGAAGCAATAAGTAATCTAGTGCAGAACTTATTTCCAGTAACATAGTAAATAGAAAATAAAATAACTACATAATCGGTCTACAAATCATACATGCTAAACATAGAATTTATTCAACCCTATTTGTATGTTCTAATAGTAATTTAGCTCTATGAGTTCCGGTCACCATCAGTCTCAATCAATTGGTATACGTACTCGTCCTCTGCATAAAATGTTTAGGTATTGGGGTGAGCATCAAATTGCTCAGTGAGTGAAACATATCGCTCTTTTTGTACTGAGTATGCTACATAAATACATATACGGTCACATAGTCACATTTAGTATTCATGTAAGCATGCCAATTATATCAGAAGAAACCATGTGTACACTGGGGTAATAGATAAAAATTTAGTAAACATTTGACGACTCTTAATAGTTACACGACTTCATCACGCTGAGTACTCAATCTAGTGATTGACCCCCCTAGAATAGGCAGTCAAAGGACATCCAAAATACCCTTGGACCTACATTGCACTTTAACTTTACTTTACTTTACGTTGACATTGGCAGGACTATAGATCCTACCGATTATGTCATGACTATTAGAGCTCTTACATCAATATTCACATTAAATCAAATAAATCAAGTAGCATGGTATAAATATTAATATCTCATATACATTTAGCTTTCATAGCAAGAAGCACTTAGGTGCAACAAATATAATCATACAGGGTCTATTTTCATATAGAAAGTAATAATTTGTCAAACTTTGCGGTAAAAATATATTTTTAAAAAGACAAGGAGGTAAATCCTACTCACCTTAACTTTCTTGGTATTAAGCCCTACTAAGATTCTTGATCTTCATCCTCTAAACCTAAACAAATATATCGTATAGCCTATTACTTTACATTCATCGATCGTTGATCAAATAATTCTCTTAATGCATCCCCTAGAGAGTGTTTGACCCTAGGATATTTAACTATCTAAATGAGTAGCTTTCTATTTTAAGTTTTCTCTTTTCCTTTGCTCAAAACTAGAGTTTCATAATTCTAAAACTCCTTAAAATAAAAGTTCTACATTAATATATCAATCAAGACCCTACCAATGTCAAGTTACTATTTAGGGTTCATGATGATAATATGGCTTTATAGCTACTACCAAATAGTGGTAAATATAGTTTACTAAAAGATGAAAGATCATATCTATAATTTGATGTAGTTGTACCACGTTGAGATTATTGTTGATTTGCAACAAGAAAATGACTATTGTTAATCATTAAATATTCCTAGTACCCTAATACACATTCATACTAATTATGCTAGATTTATCAAATATTCTCAGATCTTTAGAACCAAGAGTCAGAAAGACTACTAGGCGCATGATTATAAAATTATTTTTATTGTAAGTCAACATGACATGCAATACAATTATTTAATCTACTGATCAACACTTGAACTAACATTTCCAGAATTAGTTTCATTCCGTGGCACCATACTGATTTATTTCATTTCTTAGTGATAAATATTTCTAGATTATACATAGTGATCAATATAAACATGTACATAGTTCTTGATTCCTTAAACTACTTAGTTAGATTTGTTATACCTTCTAGGTTATTAGAGTTATCTAAAATACGATGGCCAATGCAATCTTTAGGGATGACTAATATAAGTAATAGGTTGTCAAAAGAAGTGAGGATGATTCATTAACACGAAGACATGAAGTAATTCAAAAAACTCATTTCACCGATTCCTGTGTTCTACCTGATGTTATTATTTCTAATACTACTAGATTGGACCAATAAAATATACCAAACGCTTATCTAGTTTATAGCAATTAAGATGGCAAAATCAGATTCTTACTTGTTGACAAACTAGAGTTGTAGCTTGACATCCTCTCCCTCTCCTTGTCAAGCTCTTGATGCCGGTGCTTTCTTGCTCACACTCTAAATTCTCACCTTTACGTTTTGGCAATTGGTAGAGAAAGAAAAATATGCTTCAGTTCAACCTTGGGGTATATAAATCCCATAACTAGTTGTGTTGTTTCAAATAAAAAAAAAGCAAGGTTTCATAGCAATGGTAGCATCCAAATTTCTAGTTAGTAATGTCATGTAATTGGGTTTGACTTGCAACCAATTGATAATCAACTATTAATGATACTAAATATAATCAAATCTTGCCATAGAAAATATCCTAATTGATAATGGGATGAGTTTTGATTGATAGTTGATTTGTAATTAATATTGACGCTATTAAATGAAATTAGAATCTTACCATGTAAATTAAAGGAAATAAAAATGACTTATCTAGTATTGTGTCTAGATTCATTTAACTAATTAAAAGGGCAAGGAGTAATTTAAGGTCTCAGTTAGTTAATTGATTATCAATTAAAATGGTAAGTGATTAATTTAGGGTTATTACAGAATAAGAATAATAATATAAAAGAGAAATTTGAATCAAGAGACAGAGGAGACAATCAATAAGAAAAAATTATAATTTTAGTAACACCAGTCTCTACATTAATTTTAACAACTCATTTTGCTATTAATTTTGCCAGTTATTGTTCATGATAGTGTGCTAAATGACCTTGGAAATTACTATGGGTAATAATTGTAAGCAACCC
Source organism: Gardenia jasminoides (assembly GCA_013103745.1). NCBI lineage: Eukaryota > Viridiplantae > Streptophyta > Magnoliopsida > Gentianales > Rubiaceae > Gardenia > Gardenia jasminoides. The sequence continues at coordinate 5,438,387 of CM023104.1, read as the reverse complement.
ACAGCACAGGTGATAAATGGAAATTATTTTCCTTCGTGATAGTGTGTTAAATGGCGCTTGGAAATTATTGTAGGTGATAACTGGAAGTAACTCACATCAAAACAATTTAAATTCTGCTATTTTGAATCATTGTTTTATCTACTTTGTTCAACCTATATTCGTGAATGCACAATTACACATATAGAAATAGAATATCGGATTAGTTCAAGGCCAGAAAATTCAATTTGTCAAGGAGTCTTGAATATGATCAATGATGTGGATTGGTTTTCCAATTTATAGCTGGAATACAATAGAAGTACAATTTCTCTTCTGATAATACCTTTCATCATATATATTTTAATGACTATCCTGCTTGTAAACATGAGCCCCTCTTTCAATATAGTTGAGACTAATTACATATTACGAACATTGAGTCTCTAGTTTAGATATATATATATTTCACAGAATTGCATTTCTTTGAGTTTCTAGTTTAGAAATTTATATTTCATAGAATTACATTTCTTTTAGTTTTTTGGATTAATAAAATACCAAAATTGAAAGGGAATTACCTGATTATTGAAATTTATATTGCAATGCTTTAGAAAACCAAATGAAGAACGAAAAAAGAAAATTTTTGTTCATCACAATTGGAAGAAATTTTTTGGAGAAGCTTTGGGAAAAAATTCCCTATTTAAGTATAGGAAATTTTTTAATTAACCAAGAAAGGAAAGAAACTACTAGTGAAGATTTTGGAAAATAATGAAGAATAGGGAAGAAATTCTTATTCATGGATAAAAGCTTATTTTCTTGAGAAATTTGGTAATGTGGGCTCAATTAAACACTATCAAAACTCAATAATTTTTAATTTCTCTTTATAAACCTTAACAAAGTATAGGTTGACAATTATTCGGCAAGATTACATGTAGCTGTGTCATTGGATTGGGCATTTCCCAAATATAACCTAGATCCATCATGTTTTTCTAGAATCTAGGTTAAAATTTTTGAATCAGACACAATCCAAATCCATGCCCCATGAAACAATCAAGGATTCGAATGAGGTTTGATTTTGCATAATCCAGAGTCTACTCAAGTCCATATGTACTCATGTGAGGAAAAATAGACATATAAATATGTGCAAGTTTTGATGTCGAATAAAGATAAATATTTTCAAGCACATACAATTATTTGATAACATTTCATACTTTGAGCTCATGATTTATTGCACATGACATTCTTGAATATTGATTCTTTTTCTTTTTGTAAATAATAATTGGATTGTAATTCTGCTATATATCTTGAATTTCAATTTTTTATGACTTTAATTTTTAATTTGACATTAAGAACTACAAATGGATACCTATTAGGTGCCACTTTCTTTTTCTTTTAAGCAGTAATTTGATCTAATTACTAGTAAGTTCAATAAGTTTGGGTTTGGACCAAATCAATCCCACTCAAATTCTACCCATTAATGCGCCTAACTACGTGCAGCATGCAACCTGTGTTTGTTGAAAAAGGGCTCATCAATGCAAACCAATCGCGTTGCTTGAATCTAATGTGGACAACCATGCAACATAACAATATTTGAGTAGCCCTCAAATCACAGCTCTACCGAAATGGAATTTTGTTTGTCAATTCAAGCATATTAATCTGAATACTTATTTGTATATGTATTTTTTGTATTAAATAAAAAGATTGCATTATTTATAATTTACTGACTAATTAAACTTGGTTTCTTAGTAAGCTCCTGTTAATGTGGACCCAAGCTCATGCTCAAAATTGGGTTTATGCTTATGTTTGATCCAAAAGCCTCAAGAATGGGGTGAAGTTTTGTAATTTATCTCAAGCTTGGTTCAGCTAGGTCAACGCTCAAATCCTTTAGGTTTCATTGGCAATTCAAGTCAGCCTAATGTATGAACAAAATACTAATGAATAAAATATTTGAAAAACAAAAAAATAACGTTATTTTAATTATTGTTCATCAGCAAAATCTCTTTTTATTTTTGGACTACACTATAGTAACTCGAGTTATGGTAATGCTAAAGAGATAACTTGCAATAGTACGTTTTTACTATCTTTAGCAACAAACTAGATCTTTTAGCAACTTTTTTAATATTGTAATGGTAAGTTTATGAAGAAATTTAGTAAGTATATCTCTTACGATAGTGAGTCATAGTCATTAATGAAAATTTACGTTTTCAATAAACAAACTTACTTACTTTTTAATAAAATTTACCTTTTATCGAATTCAACTTACTAGCAAGTATACTAAGAAATTTAGTAAGTATATCTTCTAAATAGTAAGTTATAGTTATTAATGAAAATTTATTTTTAATAAACAAACTTACTTACCTTTTAATAAAATTTACCTTTTTTTTAAAATTCAACTTACTAGTAAGTTTATTAAGAAATTTAGTAAGTATATCTCCGTAACAATAAGTTATAGTCATTAATGAGAATTTATGTTTTCAATAAACAAACTTACTTACATTTTAATTAAATTTACCTTTTCTTGAATTCAACATACTAGCAAGTTTGCTAAAAAATTTAGCAAGTATACTCATGTCATTATCACTTATTCCCATTTTTTTAATGGTGCAAAATTCTTTGTATTATATTGCTGAAAAAAGCATAAAATATTTTACAAATTATTGAAATTGAATTACAAAATGCTACTAGTTTTAGGAGAAACTATGTATTGTAAAAAATGGTTTAACAATTTTCTAATAAACATAGCTACTACATCAAAATGGAAAAAAATAACTTGAATTTATTTTGATTTGATTACAAGTATTTCTACTAGTAATAATATAAACAGTGACAATGGTGAAAATTTCAAAGTAGCAATTACCCTACACATGATTGCTATAATTTTTAGGTAAGTTAGACTAATGTATGCTACAAAGTAGTAAGTTTAAGTCATTTGTAAAATGACAATTTTAGCAATTTCCATACCATTCACCTATAAAGAAATATGATTATTATAAAAATGCCATATCATAATATTTCACATATTATTTGCCCATAAAAACTTAAGATTATTCTCTTAAATTTTACTGGCTCTTACTATGTATAAGGTTCATAAGATAATTTGGGGTAGTTTATATTATAAATTAATCACCATAGATACTGAAATTTTGGATAGATATTGTGAGGGCCTCAAAAATTTATTTTAAATATTGTTAATAACTATTATTTTAAATAATGTTATTATTGTTATTAATTCGTTCAATTATTTTAAAATTACATTTAAACGAGTTTTTGGAAAATTTAAATGAAAATTCAATTTATTTATTTATGTATTTGTTTAATTTATTTCATTTTGAGAAAAACTTAATTTAGCTCTATATTTATTTTTTAGGTAGATTTTCAACATTCCATTCATCTTATTTTAAAATTTTCCCCTTTTGTATCAATTATACAGAAAATGAGAAAAACACGTTTTTCAAGATAGAAATTCGGGCAACGAGTTAAGTTGTACTGGAATGTAAGGATGATCACCCGTAAGTTAGAAATGTTATTCAGTGATTAGAGGTGAATAAAAAGAGTGATTATAATTAGGGGTTTGAAATTATAGTTTAAGTTGAATTAACCTCCTTGGATTAGAATTTAATTGGCCATTGCTTTCTCCACATAATTCACCCTAATTCACTTCCATTTTATTCCATTTCTTTTCTCTCTCCTAATCGAGATTTACTCCTTAATCTCAAGCTGAAAGAGCCAATTAATTTTCCCTCCAAAAGTTAATTAAGTTTACTATTCAAAGTTTGACTTTTGGGGATTGAAAGACAAGTTGTGTCTTGTCTTTCTTGTCCCATTTAATTTCTTCAAAAATTGCCAAAAAACTCTCTCTCCTCTCTTCCTCTCTCACCCGACTTCCTCTCCTCCTCTTTCTCTAGTTTTTCCATCAAAAATTTCTTCCATTTTCTTCACTAAAAAGTCAATTAATCTAGCACTAAGTTGAGCTTAATCTTGGGGCTTGGACAAGGAGCTTGAGGAAGAGGAAGAGGATTTTGTGGGCTCAAGCTTGCATTTTTCTTGGTGTCTTGCTAACCTAAGGAGAGGTAACATTCTACTACCTTCACCCTTGTCCATTTTTCTTCCAATTTCAAGCATGAAAAGTTAGGATTTGGGTGGTTGATAGGTTCTTAGAACCTTGATGGATGATGATTGTGATGTTTGTGATGTTGAGCTTTATTATGTTGAATTCGATGATTATGGAGAAGTTGTGGGCTCTTGGAATTCCCACTAAATGTGTGCATTTGTTTGCTAGATGGTTAAATGGTGTTATATAGGTGCATTATATTTAATTTTGGTTGCTAAAAAGTTGGAAGAAAACCTCAAGGAAATTCGGCTAGAGAGAGAGAAAATTAGGGCTTGAAATTTTCTGATTTTTCCTTAATTTTGTGGCTGAGATTTTGGCCAACTTGAAGGCTTAATATGAGGTTTATATGTTGAAGGTTAAGTGGTTAAATTTTCCCCACAAAATCCATTTGAAAATCCTAGCACAAATGAGTGATAAGTTGAGGCAAGAATTCTGGAAAATTGGGGCAGTATGCTGCCCGATTTCATGGAGTTGTTTTGTGATAGTTTTTGATGAAAGTTGTGATCATTTTTGATCATCATTAGGTTAAGAAAGACTAATACCAGCTTAGGCTCGAATTTGAGGCTAATCGGAAGTGATTAGATGTGTTAATGATGGTGATAAGAAGATGTAGGTGCAATTTGCAGGTTTGAACAAATGCGAACCGGTCTAGTTTGGGCACATAGAAAAGAGCCTTACCAATCGATTTTTAAGTTTAATTTTGGTATGAATCTAGCTGATATATGGAAGTATTAGTGTACCAAATTTGGTGATTTTTGAAGTAGAATTCGTCACTCAAATATAGCCTAGAATTATGCCCTGCAAAACTGGAAAACAGAAATTTCATATTTTTGAACCCCTTCTGTTTGAACTGCTTTAATTTCTTGCTCGAGCGTCGGAATTGAGTTACGTCTATGGCGTTTGAAACTTCTTACATATTAATTTAAACCATATAAATTTTAGAGGCCAATTCATTTTCGGTAAATTTTGGTGAACTTTCAAAGTGGGCTGGTCGACCAATCTGATATGCCCTGTTTTGATACGGTAGCCTCCTGTTTCTCAAAAATTTGGGCTAATTCCGTCCATAATTTTAATTGGATGTCTTCTACAAAGTTGTAGAAATTTTCAAGAGGTTTCCAACGGTACCAAGTGCGCAAAATTCTGACTTGTAAAACCTGAGTTACGATTTTTCAAATATTTCAGCTCAACAAGGAAGTTTATTGAACTTGACTTGAGTCTCATTGAGACATTTTTAAAAATTAAAATACTCATATTTGTCTCAGGTAATCGAGAAGATCCCAGAAAACTCAATTGATCTTGCATGCTTTTGCCTTAGACTCTTGACTTCGGTGAGTGTCAAGTGCATGAATTGTTGAATTACCTGACATGTTTGTTTGAATGTAAACTGTTGAGGCGAGAGTGTACTTTATCGCGCTCGTCCTCTTTTACTTGACTTGCATGTACATGACTGTTACTTGACTTGACTGGAACTGAGTGTCGATTGGAATAATCCATCGACTTAAAAGTTATAAATGGGGAAGCCCAAACCTCTTGGGGATCCTTGGGACCCGAGTCGGCAAGGGCTTGGTCGGGAAGCTTGGTGAACCTTAGGTACTGTTCTTTGAGCTTGACCTATTGAAGAGGTCTTACTCGGTATTACTCGTTGTAGCTTTACCTTTTATACTTACATGTTTGGTTTCTGTAACAGCCCCACCTCCCCCTAAGGCTAACCAGAGGGGTTAGTGGACTGTCTGCCCAGCTCTCGTCAGGACTCAAGCATTCAAATCATTACTAACTTAAACGGGCAATTTCACCAATTGACATAACATTAATACTAAAACTGAGAAGAGCATTTAAACTTAAAATTTACAATCATCCATTTACAGTACTCACAATCCTCGAGCCAAAACTCATACAATTTCATAAGCTTAAAGTACTTGACATCAAACAAATATACAAAATGTAGCTTTGTACTCGAGATCAAAAAGCAAAAGATCACGACGCTAGCCCTAGCTACGCCTCGGGATTCTCTTCACCTGTTAAGGAAAATAAAAGGGAACGGGGGTGAGCTAAAAAGCTCGTGAGTTTTCAAAATTCATGCGCAGGCACTTAAAGCGGTAAAATTGCAATTAAATAATTAAAACACATAAACAAATTCAATTAACACACAATGAGGATACAGGGGCTCTCAGGAGCCAATTTCCACTTTTCACGAGCAATTATAGTAGTTGACACTCCGTCGACTTTCAATCCAAGTAGACGACTCTTCACGCCATCTCCATCCACCTTACTCCCCCTACCGGGCCCGCACACCACATAATTCAACAATATACAGTAAACAGGTATTTACTCAAGGCACACGGCCAAGAGTAAGGATTTTTCACATATTCCATCTCCCAAGTTCAATACATGCAAAAATCAAATTTTCGACTCTACAAAAAGGGAGCAATAAAGTATACTCTCCTTTAAGTGAGCGGTCCATTAAATTCTCAATTTCACATTCCAAGCAAATAACAAGTCATGAAGCACGTGCATACATAAAGCATTCCAATGAAAGCATTTTAACATGCATTGAAAACTCACCGACAAAGTAGGGGCCGGAGTCCAAGTTTTGGTCAGTCACAAAACCAGAACTTTGCCCTAAAATAATTAAAAGAGAACAAAAATGAGTTTTTCCTAATCACTGGTTAAGTTTAATGCAAAAAGTCGAAAGTTTGACAATTTTCTAAGTTGAGCTGAAAACTTTGAAAAATCATAACTCAAGTTCTACAAGTCAGAATTTTGCTCATTTGGTACCGTTGGAAACCTATTTGAAAGCTCTAAAACTTTTCAGAAGACATCAAATTGAAATTATGGACAAAATTAACCCAGATTTTCGTTAAACATTCTGCTACAGTAAAGGAACAGTGCTCATCAGGCTGGTTATCCAGAGCAGTTTGAAAATTCGTCAAAAATTACAGAAAATTAATTAACCTCTGAAATTCATACACAATATAGTACTACATAAGGAGTTTCAACAGCCACTGACCGAACTCAATTCCAACATCCGAGCATGAAATGAAAACAGTGCAAACAGAGGCAGTTTGAAATTCTGAAATTCTGGAAACATGAAGATACAGGGCAGTATTCAAGTTGCTGTTTGAGTGACGAATTCAAGTCCAAAAATTGTCAAATTTGGTACACTACTACTTTCATATATCAAATAGATTCATACCAAATTTCAGCTTAAAATACAAACGGGAAGGCAGTTTTCTACACGCCCAAAGTTCGCTCAACTCATTCAACCAAAACTGGAAAATTTTGATCCTTCACTTATATCATCTAGTTCATGTCTCAAATTAACTTCATTTGTCCTAATTTTCGAAACTAAGATAGTATTGAACTTCCTAAGCCTAATGATGATCAAAAATGGTCACATCTTTTGGCAAGAATATCACAAAATAATCCCCAAAATTCGGACAGCATTACCCCTCATTTTCCAGCTTTCACTTTGCAACTTAGCAACCCTCAAAACATCAACTCTTGAAGAGCTTTTTGTGGGACAAAATAACAGCTTAACATTCGTCACTTAAACATCAAATTCAGCCTCTTAACTAACCAAAAATACAGCCACGAAATTCAAGGAAAAAATCAGAAAATTTCAACCCCCAATTTTCCTTCCTTAGCCGGTTTTCCTCTTTTGAGTTTCATCCACTTTTAACCTTCATCATCATACATAATGCACTTAGATAACATCATCTAACCATCTAGCAATCAATTACACACATTGAGTGGGAATTCAAGAGCCCACCGTTTTTTTTCATAGTCATCAACTTCCACAAATCAACTTCATATACAAAGCTATAAACACATAAGTCAAGGTTTTCTAAAACCTTTCAACATCCCAACCTATCAACATGCTTTCAAATGGAATGGATGAAAGGAAGTTCAAGTTTCTAGTTTTACCTCTTGCAAGGAATGAGTGAGAGTTCTCCAAGAAAATGCCAAGCAAAAGCTTCTAAATGCTCCTAGTCCAAGCCTTTCCACCAAGCTCAAGTTCTACCCAAGAGTGATGAAGTTTTTGTTGGTGATTTTTGCAAGAAATGAAGGAGGAAAATAGATGGAAAATGAAGAGAAGGAAGAAGAGAGAGTTCGGGTGAAGGGAGGAAGAAAATGCACCGGTTTTGAAGCAAATTTTTTTTTTTAAATAAGGAAGAAAGGAAGACAAGACACAAGTCTTGTCTTACCTTATAGTCAAACTTCATTAATGTCTCACTTATCTATTTGGAGGGAAAATAAGGGCTTAATTATGCTTGAAATTAAGGGCTAATTTTCGGCTAGGAGGGGAGGAAGAATAGGAAAATTTTAAGTAAGAGCTAGAAGGAATTGGTTGGAAGAAATAATTAGTTGAAATTCTAAGTTTAACGAGGTTAATCCAAATCTTAACTAAAATTTTCAAAACCCTAATTAATCACCTTCAATGACCCAAATCTAGTCATTTAATCACACTTCCAACTTATCAGTGATCATCCGTACTTAATTTCACTATTTCACTCACAGTCCGGATTTACCTCAAAAAACGTGCCTTTGACATTTTACCACTAATAAATTCTACGAGACGTAATTAACAGGAAAATAGAGTTAAAATTAAATGAGGCATTATAAATGAGGAAAAATCGAATATCACAAGATAATTAAAGAAATAATTATATAAATAAATAAATTTTCAAATTTTTGAAATTAAAAAATAATTAAAATATTTATTTATTTTTATTATTATTTTTTTTTAAATTCGAGGCCGTTACATTCTCCCCTCCTTAAAAGAATTTTGTCCTCAAAATTCTCACCTGGTTAATCAAATAATTCTGGATATTTCTTCTCCATTTCCTCTTCCAACTCCCAGGTTGCTTCCTCCACATCATGGTTTTTCCATAGAACTTTAACCAGAGGAATTTTCTTCGTCCTTAAATCCTTCACTTCTCGATCAAGAATATTTACAGGTCTTTCCTCATACGAGAGTGTCTCATCCATCTCAATTTCGTCTAATTGCAAAACATGGCTCGGATCTGGGTGATATTTCTTGAGCATTGAGATATAGAAAACATTGTGAATCTTGGACATACTAGCTGGTAAATCCAGTTGATACGCCACTTTTCCAACCCGCTTAAGTATCTCAAACGGTTCCACATACCTCGGCTTTAATTTCTTCCCCTTTTTAGACACTACTCCACCCTTTACGGGTTTCACTCGCAAGAAAACCTTATCACCTACCTCAAACTCCAAATCATTCCTTCTATTATCCGAGTAGCTCTTTTGCCGACTCTGGGCCGTTTGAAGCCTTTCTCGGACTAATTTCACCTTCTCATAAGCCTCCTCAATCGAAGGTATAGCAGTCGGATTAAAAACTTTCTTTTCCCCTACTTCATCCCAATGAATCGGTGACCGGCATCTTCTCCCATAAAGTGCCTCATAAGGTGCCATTTGAATCGTGGCATGATAACTGTTATTATATGCAAACTCGACCAACGTCATGTATCGACTCCAACCTTCACCAAAATCCATTATACACGACCTTAACATATCCTCCAAGGTCTGAATGGTTCTCTCAGATTGACCAGCTGTCTGGGGATGATAGGTTGTACTCAAGTTTAATTTGGTCCCCAAGGTCTCTTGCAACTTTTGCCAAAACCTCGAAATAAACCTAGGGTCTCGGTCGGAAACAATACTTACTGGAATTCCATGCAATCTCACTATCTCATCCAAATAGAGTCTGGCCAATTTCTCCAAAGGATACTTCATACTCACCGGTAGAAAATGCGTGGACTTAGTTAGTCGGTCTACGACCACCCATACGGCATCATGTCCCTTTTGACTCCTTGGCAGTCCAGTGACGAAATCCATAGTAATATGTTCCCATTTCCATTCAGGGATTTCTAAGGGTTGTAGAAGTCCTGAAGGCTTTTGGTGTTCAGCTTTCACCTGTTGGCAAGTAAGACAAGTCTGCACATATTTAGCCACATCTCTCTTTAATCCATCCCACCAGTACAGTCCTTTCAAATCTTGGTACATCTTATTACCCCCAGGGTGAATAGTATACTTGGACCGATGTGCTTCTTCTAAAATCTCTCTCTTTAAAATCTCATCATTCGGCACTACTATCCTCTCCCGGAACCTTAGCACTCCTTCTGGTCCAGTCTTAAAATCCTGAGTCTCTCCTTTCTGGACTTTTTCCAGTAATTTCAGTACTACTGGATCTTTTGACTGTACTTCCTTAATCCGTTCCAATAATGGAGACCTTAATTTCACATTTCCAAAAATAACCTTTTGCGCCCCAAGACAAGGTTTCCATTCACTTATTTGCTCCAACATTTCCCATTCCTTCACTATCAAACCCGCTACTTGAGCCTTGCGACTTAACGCATCAGCTACAACATTCGCCTTTCCAGGATGATATTTTATGGAGCAATCATAATCCTCAAGAAACTCTACCCACCTCCTTTGCCTTAAATTCAACTCCTTTGGAGAAAACAAATATTTCAAACTTTTATGGTCCGTAAACACCTCAAAGTAACCCCATATAAATAATGACTCCACTTCCTCAAAGCAAAAATAACCGCCGCTAACTCTAGGTCATGTGTTGGGTAGTTCTGTTCATGGGGTTTCAACTTCCTAGAAGCATATGCTATGACTTTTCCATTTTGCATCAAAACACATCCCAATCCATCCTTAGAGGCATCTGAATAGATCACAAATCCTTCTTTACCATCAGGTAGAGTTAAGATCGGTGCCTCAGTTAACCGTTTCTTCAATTCTTGAAACCTTTCTTCACACTTAGGACTCCAAAGGAATTTTCCATGTTTCTTAGTCAAGTCGGTCAAAGGTCCGGTAATTCTTGAAAAATCCTAAATGAACCGACGATAATAACCAGCTAACCCTAAGAAACTCCTCACCTCAGTAGGATTTTCAGGTCTCTTCCAATGTATAACAGCTTCCACTTTAGATGGGTCAACCGCAATTCCATCCTTGGAAATTCTATGCCCTAGAAAAGATACTTCTTTCAACCAAAATTCACACTTACTAAACTTGGCAAACAGCTTGTGCTCTCGGAGGGTTTGCAATACAATCTTCAAATGGTCGGCATGGTCTTCTAAGGTTTTGGAATACACCAATATATCATCAATAAAGATCACCACAAACCGATCCAAATACGGCTTGAATACACGTTGCATCAAATCCATGAATGCGGCCGGAGCATTCGTTAACCCAAAAGGCATTACTACAAACTCATAGTGTCCATATCTTGAATTGAAAGCTGTTTTCGGCACATCCTCCTTCCTAATCCTCAACTGATAGTATCCCTGTCTAAGATCCAGCTTGGAGAATACCACTGACCCTTGCAATTGATCAAATAACTCGTCAATGAGTGGTAAGGGATACTTGTTCGTAATCGTCACATCATTCAACCCCCGATAGTCTATACACAGCCGTAAACTACCATCTTTCTTTTTAACAAACAGTACTGGTGCTCCCCACGGAGAATCACTTTCCCTGATAAAACCTCGCTCCAGAAGATCTTGTAACTGTACCTTCAACTCTTTAAGTTCAGCCGGAGCCATTCTATAGGGAGTCTTAGAAATTGGTGCCGTTCCAGGTACTAGATCAACCTTGAACTCCACTGCCCGCTCAGGAGGCAAAGACTCCAATTCCTCAGGAAATACATCGGGAAAATCCCTAACAATCGGCACGTCTTCCAACTTCATCTTATCATTCGGAGGATTTATAAGAAAGGCCAAATACCCTTGAGCTCCCTTACTTAGAAGTTTTCTAGCTCTAATACCCGAAATAAGGGCCGATGAAGCTAACATTCCTCTAACATTCAATCTCAATGTCGCCTCCCCCGGCATATCAAATTCCACAACTTTCAACCTACAATCCACCTTGGCATGGTGTTTAGCTAAGCAATCCATCCCAATAATCACATCATACCCCTTAATATCCAGACTTACCAAATCAACCATTAATTTTCTCTCTCCTATCCACAATTCACAATTTTTATACACCAAACTCGTAATCAAACTTTTGTCCCCTGTTGGTGTTCTAACCTCTAGGTCAAAAGGTAACCTAACAGGTTTTATATCTCTACCACAAACGAATGCAGGATTAACAAAAGAATGAGTGGCACCGGGATCAATTAAAACTCTAGCTAAGCGATGAAAGAGGGGAATGGTACCTTCGACCACTTCAGTCGACGCAGGCACCTCTTGATGATCCAGCGCATAGACTCGAGCTGGTACTCTTATCCTACTCCCCATCGAACTAGCTTGGCTCGGGTTTGACTTCTAGGTACCACTCCGATCTCGTGTTTGAGGACAGGAAAATATTTGGTGATCTGAACTTCCACACCTTAGGCATTTTCCTTGCTTCTTCCAACATTCATTGGCGGTGTGGTTTGGTTTTCCACAAAACCCACACGTAAAACCTGAATTGGAGGCTTGGCTCCCCTGTGAAACACTCCTCGTTGGGCGTCTACTGCCGATAGACCCTCTAGATGCCCCTCCTCGAGGAAAGGTTCCCCTTGATGTCCCCGAGGCACTGGCCCCACTTGAGCCCCTCCCAAACTTGGAAGGCGGGGCACTCAAATCCATTGGACCCCGACTACTAGAAGGGGTACTCCTCTTCTTGGCATGAAAGCTCTTCAGTTGAGCCTTGGCGGTCTCGATCCTCTGGGCTTTCTCAATGGCCTCACTAAAACTGTTTATTTGGGCCGCCGCTAACCCTTCTTGAATCTCCAAATTCAAGCCCTGAATAAAACGTCTAATTCTTCTTGGCTCCGTAGCCACCAATTCTGGGGCAAACTTAGGCAATTTGGTAAATTGGGCCTCGTAATCCGCCACACTCAGAAGCCCCTGTCGACATTTAATGAAGTCATCCTCCCTCTTTTCTTATACCAAGGGAGGAAGAAACTTAGAGTAGAACTCCCGAGTAAAATTCTCCCATGTCCTAGGAGTCTGGTCCCTATCCCATTTGGCCCGAATCATGTTCCACCATGATCTGGCAGCTCCTTCAAACTGGAAGGTGGCAAAAGATACCCGCCTTCCCTCTGTATAATTCAGGGTACCAAAGATATCAGAAATATGCTCCAACCACCCCTCAGCTACCTCCGGATCAGGTCCTCCAAAGAACTTAGGTGGGGCGAACCTTTGGAATCGCTCTAAAGCCCTATCCTCGCCACCCTCGTGGCCCCCAGACTGATTGACTGGACCCTGACCTTGTTAGTCCACCAGACGAGCCAAGATGCCCGTCATCTGGTTTATGGCGGTCGCCACTTGTTCCCCGAAGTCTACCCCTTGACCTTGTCCCAAACCTCGTCCTTGACCTTGGTCAACTGCTGACCCTCAGTCGTCTCCCTCATTTTGGGGTTGTCCTGCCCCGCGCCCTCGACCTCGACCTCTACCTCGGCCTCGGCCTCGTCTACCGTCCATGATTTCTATAATAGGTAGACATAATTAAGCACAAATATGATATAAAATAAAATTTAATACATAATAATACGGAACAAGGTAAAATGAGATAAGAGAAAAGAAAATGTACAAAAATAATACAAAATAGAATGAATAATTTAGCAAATCAAAGCGAGAAGCAAACAAGAGTATTTTTCTAAAGTTAACCAAATTTTCATTTATATAGCCGTGGGAATTCAGTACACTACAGTGGCATGTTTATCACAAAAAGTACACAAAAAGTGCTTTCACAATCAATTTACCACACAAAACATAATGGTGAAAGCAATAGATAAACATGCATCCCAGGGACGAGAATCCCCCTAATAAAGTCTCCCTACAACAGATTAATAAAAACCCTAAACTAATACTCTAGTCCTCAGCAGGACCACCAGGAGGGGTACCCTCAGACGGGTCCTCCTCCTCCTCCAGCTCAGCCTCCTCCGAAGGGTCATCCCCCATCAGGATATCCTCATAAGGCTCCGCCTCAGACGAGTCCTCATCAAAGGCCCCATGAAGCATGGCCTCTGCAGTCACATCAGCTACAATATCCTCCAAGGTAGTGAGGTCAGCCCTAATCCTAGCAGATCGCTCATGGACCTCGTCAGACATCCTATCAAGTCGGGCCCGAAACCTCTGGACCTGATCACGTGTGGCCCTAGTCCTATCTCGCTCTGTGTCTACCCGGCTCTCCAATACCTCGACCCGATCCTCCAACTCTCGGATCCGCTCCTGACGAGTGGCCATGATATTTCTCACCATCACGTTCTCCTCCTGCAACTCTCTAGTGGTATCCAGTAGCTCCCGACGCTCATCATCCATAGACAGAACCACGGCATTAGGGTAGGAGTACCGGCTCCTACACGGGCACCTCGAACCTCCCCCCCGACGTGGGGTGAACAACAGGCTGGTGTGGTCGTCCCCACTCACTCTATACCTCATTAGCCTAGCAGGTGGCTCATGACCATTGGCCCCCTGCCCATTAGCTCCCGTAGCTCCATTACCACTTTCCATACCTACACCAAAAATCAAAACTTAAGGTTAGGATTTTTTCAATATTCAAGACAGCTAAACTATCAAACCTAAAATACAAGAAACCTTTCTAAAAGAACTTTTAAAAAAATTTCCCTTTATAGACTTCTAACCTAGACTCTGATACCACCAGTAACAACCCCACCTCCCCCTAAGGCTAACCAAAGGGGTTAGCGGACTGTCTGCCCAACTCTCACCAGGACTCAAGCATTCAAATCATTACTAACTTAAACGGGCAATTTCACCAATTGACATAACATTAATACTAAAACTGAGAAGAGCATTTAAACTTAAAATTTACAATCATCCATTTACAGTACTCACAATCCTCGAGCCAAAGCTCATACAGTTTCATAAGTTTAAAGTGCTTGACATCAAACAAATATACAAAATGTAGCTTTGTACTCGAGATCAAAAAGCAAAAGATCACGACGCTAGCCCTAGCTACGCCTCGGGATTCTCTTCACCTGTTAAGGAAAATAAAAGGGAACAGGGGTGAGCTAAAAAGCTCGTGAGTTTTCAAAATTCATGCGCAGGCACTTAAAGCGGTAAAATTGTAATTAAATAATTAAAACACATAAACAAATTCAATTAACACACAATGAGGATACAGGGGCTCTCAGGAGCCAATTTCCACTTTTCACGAGCAATTATAGTAGTCGACACTCCGTCTCCTTTCAATCCAAGTAGACGACTCTTCACGCCATCTCCATCCACCTTACTCCCCCTACTGGGCCCGCACGCCACATAATTCAACAATATACAGTAAACAGGTATTTACTCAAGGCACACGGCCAAGAGTAAGGATTTTTCACATATTCCATCTCCCAAGTTCAATACATGCAAAAATCAAATTTCTGACTCTACAAAAAGGGAGCAATAAAGTATACTCTCCTTTATGTGAGCGGTCCATTAAATTCTCAATTTCACATTCGAAGCAAATAACAAGTCATGAAGCACGTGCATACATAAAGCATTCCAATGAAAGCATTTTAACATGCATTGAAAACTCACCGACAAAGTAGGGGCCGGAGTCTAAGTTTTGGTCAGTCGCAAAATCAGCACTTTGCCCTAAAATAATTAAAAGAGAACAAAAATGAGTTTTTCCTAATCACTGGTTAAGTTTAATGCAAAAAGTCGAAAGTTCGACAATTTTCTAAGTTGAGCTGAAAACTTTGAAAAATCATAACTCAAGTTCTACAAGTCGGAATTTTGCTCATTTGGTACCGTTGGAAACCTATTTGAAAGCTATAAAACTTTTCACAAGACATCAAATTGAAATTATGGACGAAATTAACCCAGATTTTCGTTAAACATTCTGCTACAGTAAAGGAACAGTGCTCATCAGGCTGGTTATCCAGAGCATTTTTAAAATTCGCCAAAAATTACAGAAAATTAATTAACCTCTGAAATTCATACACAATATAGTCCTACATAAGGAGTTTCAACAGCCATTGACCGAACTCAATTCCGACATCCGAGTATGAAATGAAAACAGTGCAAACAGATGCAGTTTGAAATTCTGCAATTCTGGAAACATGAAGATACAGGGCAGTTTTCAAGTTGCTGTTTGAGTAAATAATTCAAGTCCAAAAATTGTCAAATTTGTCACACTACTACTTCCATATATCAACTAGATTCATACCAAATTTCAGCTTAAAATACAAACGGGAAGGCAGTTTTCTACATGCCCAAAGTTCGCTCAACTCATTCAACCAAAACTGGAAAATTTTGATCATTCACTTATATCATCTAGTTCATGTCTCAAATTAACTTCATTTGTCCTAATTTTCTAAACTAAGCTAGTATTGAACTTCCTAAGCCTAATGATGATAAAAAATGGTCACATCTTTTGGCAAGAATATCACAAAATAATCCCCAAAATTCGGACAGCATTACCCCTCATTTTCCAGCTTTCACTTTGCAACTTAGCAACCCTCAAAACATCAACTCTTGAAGAGCTTTTTGTGGGACAAAATAACAGCTTAACATTCGTCACTTAAACATCAAATTCAGCCTCTTAACTAGCCAAAAATACAGCCACGAAATTCAAGGAAAAAATCAGAAAATTTCAACCCCCAATTTTCCTTCCTTAGCCGGTTTTCCTCTTTTGAGTTTCATCCACTTTTAACCTTCATCATCATACATAATGCACTTAGATAACATCATCTAACCATCTAGCAATCAATTACACACATTGAGTGGGAATTCAAGAGCCCACCGTTTTTTTTCATAGTCATCAACTTCCACAAATCAACTTCATATACAAAGCTATAAACACATAAGTCAAGGTTTTCTAAAACCTTTCAACATCCCAACCTATCAACATGCTTTCAAATGGAATGGATGAAAGGAAGTTCAAGTTTCTAGTCTTACCTCTTGCAAGGAATGAGTGAGAGTTCTCCAAGAAAATGCCAAGCAAAAGCTTCTAAATGCTCCTAGTCCAAGCCTTTCCACCAAGCTCAAGTTCTACCCAAGAGTGATGAAGTTTTTGTTGGTGATTTTTGCAAGAAATGAAGGAGGAAAATCGATGGAAAATGAAGAGAAGGAAGAAGAGAGAGTTCGGGCGAAGGGAGGAAGAAAATGCACCGGTTTTGAAGCAAAATTTTTTTTTTTTTTAAATAAGGAAGAAAGGAAGACAAGACACAAGTCTTGTCTTACCTTATAGTCAAACTTCATTAATGTCTCACTTATCTATTTGGAGGGAAAATAAGGGCTTAATTATGCTTGAAATTAAGGGCTAATTTTCGGCTAGGAGGGGGGAGGAAGAATAGGAAAATTTTCGTAAGAGCTAGAAGGAATTGGTTGGAAGAAATAATTAGTTGAAATTCTAAGTTTAACGAGGTTAATCCAAATCTTAACTAAAATTTTCAAAACCCTAATTAATCACCTTCAATGACCCAAATCCAGTCATTTAATCACACTTCCAACTTATCAGTGATCATCCGTACTTAATTTCACTATTTCACTCACAGTCCGGATTTACCTCAAAAAACGTGCCTTTGACATTTTACCACTAATTAATTCTACGAGACGTAATTAACAGGAAAATAGAGTTAAAATTAAATGAGGCATTATAAATGAGGAAAAATCGAATATCACAAGATAATTAAAGAAATAATTATATAAATAAATAAATTTTTGAATTTTTGAAATTAAAAAATAATTAAAATAATTATTTATTTTTATTATTATTTTTTTTTAAATTCGAGGCCGTTACAGTTTCGGGTCGGAGAGGGTGAACTGTTGGACGGAGGTTGTACTAAGTGGAGATTCTACGGACTTTACCTTTGCTAAGTTGACGGAGAGTCAACGTTTGGGATGGAATGGACTCAACTACTGAACAGTGGAAATTGGCTCCTGAGAGCCCTGTATCCTTACCTGTTTCTGTGTATTTTCCTGCATGAACACTGCTCACTGTGCTTGTGCATATTCACTGTAGATAGAGAGGCTCGAAGAGGGTTCTCCGAACCCAACTCCAAGACTTTTGTCTAATGTGAGCCCTCGAGTAGTGATTCCTTGGGAGTACGGTCTCCTGGTGAAAGTTGCAATAGTACAAGTGATTGTTTGATTTACATGCTTTTATATCTGAATTTACCGGCTTTCCTACTTGCTTGATTATGTGTTTACTTGCCTTTCCTTGGCCTCACTGAGCGTTAGCTCACCCCAGTTTGTTTTCCTTAACAGATCTCGGAGTGGGGAACGTAGATCGAGGATCTAGTTACTTGGGTAGGATTTTCATAATTTTGTATAGGCTTAATATTAAATTGTGAAGTTAATGGTTTATTGTACCTAAAATTGATGTTATCGGAATTTTAATAAACATTATTCAGGATTTATTTTTGTAAGTTAACTATCATATATTGTTGGACCTCAATTAAGGATTATAAGAATAAATGCTTGTATTATTATTTTAGAGATCTTGAAGTGTGATTATTTGAAGTCTGTACTATGATTGAGGGTTTGTAGTGAGTCCTGGCGAGAGTTGGACAGACAGTCCGCTGATACCCTTGGGTTCATCCTTGGGAGAGGTGGGGCTGTCACAGATATGATATAAAATTTAATATGCATCAATATTATATTAAATTAAAAATTCAAGACAAACATATGAGTTTGATAGAAAAATACAGACAAATCCTAAATGTAAATGATAAAAAATATATTTGAAAATTACACAACATAAAATATGGGTAAATTTACTATAATTTTCAAAAATTATGCTATATTAATGTAACTTTAACTTTTATACTTATGACCTTGACAGTAAATTTATTAAAATTTTATCATGTTATTGTATTGATAAGGATTAATTTATAGATATTATAATGAATAGACAACTACTATTACATATATAACTTGGCTCGGATTTTGTTATTATTGTAAGCCTAACTTTAAATCTTTTCAAAAATTTAAAAATAATTCAAAATTTATAATAGGACAAATTTTTATTAAACATTTTACAAGGTCATGCGAGTAGTACATATAGTTTTTATAGTATTTTAAAATGCATGAAGTACACAAGATTTATAATTGATATGTATAATCATGTATCATACATATATATTTCGATTACTTTTTACTGAAATAATGACAAATTTCAATCATTGATAAAAAATTTTAGCATTATTTCAATTAAACTTTCTAATACTAGTTTCATATAAGCTTTTTAAGTAAAATCATAAATTTATGCCTCAAAGTAGTAAGTTTTGATCATTAATCAAATTTACTATGTATCATAAAATTACTGCTATTCTATAAAAATTCATTATTAGTTGAATTAAACTTAGTCTCTAAAAAGTAACTTTGGATTATAAAGTACTAATTCATTCACTCCAAAAAAAATTATCTTTCATATTTATTTTGATTTAATATTTTAGACGAAAAAGTTACTAATTTATTAAGTTAAATTTCAATCATTAATAAAAAAAATTTTAGCATTATTTCAAGAAAATTTCCTAATGGTAGTTTCATATAAGTTTTTAAAGTAAAATTGTAATTTTTACCACAAACTAGTAAGTTTTGATCATTAATCAAATTTCCTATGTTATCATAAAATTTACTACCATTCTATAAAAATTTATTATTATTTGGACTAAACTTACTTTTATAAGTTTTTAAAGTAAAATAGTAAATTCATACCACAAACTAATACATTTCACTACAACAATAATGGGTTTTAGCGATAAAAAATTTTGCTAGAAAAAAGAAAATGGCTACTAAAACATATAAAAAGTGGCCAAAAATCTCTTTGGTATTAAAAAGTGAATTTAAAAAGGTACTCACGACCAAATAAAGATTTTGGTTGCCAATTTGATTGCTAAAACTTTGATGCCAAAATCTATTTTTGTGGTATTATATTTGGCGACCATCTAATGAATACAACAACCAAATTTTAGTCGCAAAACATTTGATTTTTTTGGCAACCAAAGATAGTATTTAGTGAAAACATAAAATTATTTTATATTGTTTAAAAATTTATAAAAGAAAATTTGGCAATTGATAAGTCAATATTTTGCATGTTTTTAATAGGTTTAATTATGTAGTTTTTGTGTGTTTTTGATATTTTTGTAGCTAATGAACTAGGGTTTCTAGTTAATTTTGCATTTGATGGCTTCAATGATGAAAAATGCATTTCTATGGATTAATGTGGTGAAATCTTCATGTTTTTGTAGGATTGCTTGTTCAGTTATCAAATGAGATGAAAATGTGGATAATTGCCAAGAAGCTTGGAAGAAAAATTGGAAAATGAAAATTGCAATTCAATCAACGAGGAATCAAAGGGATAAAAGTCGGAACAATTAACACGCCAATTTTACTACAACAAGCTCGGAAATTGCAAGTTTCAAGTGGATTCGCGAGTCAATACGCGAACCAACAATTGGAAATTTCAAGTAGCTCGCGAATCCCTCTCACAGAAGACAGGGGAAGCAGATCCGCGAGCCTCTTCATCGCGGATCCACCTCGCGGATCCCCAGAAAATGACAGCTGCAAGTTGCAGCCGAATTCCAGTTTTTCAGCTCACTTCCAGCTCAATTTTCAGAAGAATTTCAATGAAGGCTGCGTGAAGAATTGCGTGAAGTTGAAGAAACAACTCATTACTAATTCAAAACACAATTTGCTTCGACATTACAACTCATTTGGGATGGAAATTCAAAGGATTCAAATGCATGAAGACAAAGAGATTTAAGAAGCCATTTTCCTTGACTTTTGAAGGCCAATTTATCTTGTTTTCACATGACATAATTTTGGATGCATATGTTTGTAATCTTCTATAAATAGGGCCTTTTGTAGACAATTCAAGTATCCCATTCCATTCCATAAAATTTCCAAAAGACTAGAGAATAGCTCTAGTTCATTAGTTAGGTTCTAAGTTCTTAGTTTGTAGTTTCTAAAGAGAGTAAAAGTGAAAGTTGTGAGGAATCTTGCACTTTGTATTTGGGAGATCAACTTGTGAAGAAGTTTATGGATTCAACTTCAAGAAATTGAATAAGATTCCTTCTTCCTTACTTATCTCTTGTGCTTTAATTTCATGGCTTTGTGCAAGTTTGTTTCATGCTTAAATGTTCTTAATATGATGTCTAGCTAAGCCTTTTTAATCCTAGAGTTAGGATGAACTTGTTTTAGGTGTGATTATGAAGTAGTTGAGTGATTTATGTCCTCCATGATTTTGTTAGTTTAAGACTTGTGCTTATGCGTTATGGTTGATTAGCTACCAACTATAATTGATTTGATGTTGATGAGTAATGAAAAACTTGCCTTCAATAAGATCTAAGTTCTTAAGCACTAACTTATATTCCCACGAAAGTAGTGAATATAGTTGGTTGGTTTTGGTTTTATACTATAACTTCATTGAGCTTATTTAACTTGTTTCTCTCTTTTCTCTATGAAAATAGGTCAAGGAAGATTCTAAGGAGTTAAGGAATTGGCGAAAGCGATTCCGAGTGACTAGTTCATCTTAAACGAGAACTTGCACTACATATGACCATTAACGAAAGTGGTGGCATACCAAAGGAAGTTATACCTTAGCGAATCATTGGAGAAAGGACATAATAAACTTGACTAACTTCTAATCTAAACATAACAAGGGATTCCAAAACTTTAGGATTCCTCCAACTTGATCTTAAAAACTCTCTCTAACCTAACTCTCTAATTTCTTTACTTGCTTTCTTATTTCTTGTCTTCCACCAATTGGATGTCTTTGACACCTAACGGTTGGTTTTAATTGCTTTATCCCTCTTCCTTAGGACGGTTTACCGCCTTCTCCCTTTTATCTAGCTTTCCTTACTTTATTCGCCTTCCTATAATTGTCTATCTAGATAATGAAGCAAGTGATTAAACTTTAGTGTTTGCAAAACCATAGTTCCTCGTGGGATCGACACCTATATTTCCCTGTACTCAATAAACGATCCGTATACTTGTGGTAATATAGGGTTATAAAGGTTATTTAAAATTTGTGGAGTAAAGAAAATCCCTATCAGCAATAAAAGTGAAGTCAGTTGGAAAAAATTTTACCCAAAGATGATGTCCTATATGAAAATATTTTAGCAACCAAATTTATGTTTGATAGCTATTACACATCTAATCTTTCTTGTATGCTGACTAGTTCTCAATTTGATAGTTTAGTAACCAAAAAATAAAGTGATTGCAAATTATATAGTTTTTTAAAAAATTGAACTTAATTTTTTAAAAATTCTAACGGTAAGAATATGACTAATGTAAACAATTTAAGAAAAATGTAAGTTATGTGTCAATAAATTTTTCATAAATATAAAAAAAGAACCACTAAAAAACATTAATTGCATAGCAAATAACATACACTACCTATACTAAAGGTATTTTTTGAAATTCAACAACACATTTAAGCACCAATGCTTTATAAATTTCCTAACAAGAGTACAGTTTGAGCATCTTATTCCATGTCACTATCTGAAATTTTGTCCAAATCAATTTCATTATCATCATAATAATCATCCAATGTGTCATTATCCTCACTATAATCTTCTTCTTCCCTTTCTATCTCACTTTCTTTTTTCTTTCCAAAAACATGATGCTCAGGCTTTTGCCTTACTTCATCATCATCCGCATCAACAATTTCATTATCAACATCTTTTCTAATTAATGAACCTGGCTCACCAATTTCATCAACGACTGGTGCATTAAATGATTCATCTTCTTGATAGGCATCCACATGAATTGGTTGATTGTCATCTAGCAGATTGTCTTCAGATGCACTGAACAAAGATGGATCAAATAAATGTCCATGATGAACCTTTTGTACAACATGCCAATCCCCTCTCAATTTCGTATCCTGCACATAGAAAACTTGAGTAGCTTGTGTAGCAAGGATATAGGGATCACTTTCATACCAGTTTCTACTGACATTGATGCTTGTAAAGTAACCATCAATTGGCATAGGTTTGAATTTATCTAAATCAAACCATTCACACTTGAACAAGACAACTTGCCAATTATTATTCACATAGGTTAATTCAATAACTTCACTTAAAACGCCATAGAAAATAATATCTTTATCTTTGTGAAATCCTTCTACACACACCCCGCTATTTTGAGTCCCTCTATGAGCATCACGTCTTTTGTTGAGAAATTTTATTCCATTTACTATGTATATTCCAACGCGCTTATCAGGACCCAATGCTAGGGAATATATATGATCAGTATCTTGTAAACTACCTTGCTTACATAAACTTCCAATCTAAAAACAAAAAAAGGAAATACATGGTAGAGTTTATCTCACATATATACAAAAATAATATATCAAATACATATATCTTACTCATTTCTCAAAACATGATGGAAATGTCTTCTTTTGCGCCATCAATATATTTTGAGATTTTAAAGTTGGATTTTTTGCTATCAATTCCTCCTCGTACTCACTACAAGATATATATATATATTAAAATTATACTTAAAAATTGAAATTATCAATCATGCAAAAAAAGAAAGTAAAAACAAAAATTACTTACTCAAGATGTGAGGACCCAGAATTTCTTGAATTATACACCCGAAATTTCTTGAATTATTTGCTTATATTTCTTGCAAGAAACCCTAAATTTTTCATGAATTATCTTTCATTGTGTTCATTTAAGTGCAAATCATTTTCTTTAAACATTGGTAACATAAAATTTTCATTTAAGTGCATTATTTTCCTTAAGTACTCTATTTTGTATGTATTGTACAAAATTAATTTGGAATTGTATTTTACATATTTCATGTAGCCAAATACATAAACTTATATGGTATTAAGTGGCTCACATTTTACATTAAGGGATTTGATGGCAATTTGCAAAGATATTATCCTATTTTTGGCCAAGAAGATGACACTTGTCAACAATCCAACAAAGCCTTGACTTAAGACTTTCTATTTAATCTCTCATCTTCAAAAAATTGAACTAATTTTCCCCTCCACTCTTCTCTCTCTTGGCCGGCCACATGAAGGAGAAAATCACTAAAACCCTAAGCTTGATTTAGCCATTTTAATTGAGGAAAAACATCTTCAAGTGAAACCCTAGCTTAGATTGTTGCTCGATCATCAAACTTGGTTGGAAGAATTGGAGCTTTTTGGATGGTTTTCTCTCTCAACTCTCAAGGTAATTAGTCATTTAACTTTGCTTTAGTTATGTTTAAATTCAAAAAGGATGCATGATAGTTAAGTTTAAGGTGTTTGTGGATGATTAGATGGATTGGATTTGGTGTTTTGCTTCTCAAAATTTCAGCCAAGAATTTCTGTCCTTTTTCTGTCCGAATTTGCTTGGTATATTCGAAGATGTTGGGAGCTGAATTTGTGACAGCCCCACCTCCCCCTAAGGCGAACCAAAGGGTTCGGCGGACCGCCTGCCCAGCTCTCACCGGGACTCACTACAGTCCTCAATTCATTACAAATTAAAAACTCCAATAAATAATAATTACAATTCTGAAACTCCAAAAGTACAAAAATGCTAAAATCCACAAGTACGTCCTGCAGTAAATACAATCCAGGTTCTTCAAAATATAAATTACAACTCCACCAAAAATTACAATTGTACAGGAAATACTCCAAAATACCATAAACCATCAAATTCATCCATTAATTTCAATCTTATACAAAATGAGGAAATTCTACAAAAGTACTAACTTCCTCAATTCACGTGCCTCACCTCGAAACCTGTTAAGGAAAACAAATTGGGGTGAGCTAACGCTCAGTGAGGCCAAGAAAAACATGCACAGGCAAATCAAAGCAGATAAATAAATAAATAAAACAATAAAAGAGAAAAATAGTTAATTTAGCATTAAAACATTTAAACGGTACAAATTGAAGGATACAGTTATCGGCTCCATATTTCTGTAATTCTCTGCAATTATTTTCTTTACCAGCATCAATTCAAACCACATGTTGACACTCCAACCACTCACTCTCACAATTCACATTCACCACTTTTCTCCCTCTCCCGTCTACTTACACCCCCTTGACCGGGCCCGAACTCCTAAATTTGAACAGTGTTTGGCAACCTACTATGAGTATACCAAGTCAGTGGACTCATTCCAACCGACGTGCTTTAAACAGTAATAACCCATGGTTCACCCATCCCTTGCCCTAGCCCCTGTTGCCGGACAAGGTGAAGGGATCCCCGATGGGGTTTGGGCGTCCCCACAGTTATAACAATCAAACAGTTCAGGCAGTCAATCAATTAACGTTTTAAACAGTAGGGCTCATTTAGAGACAAATTCCAATAAGGTGAGCGCGATAAAGTACACACTTACCAGATCACACAAGCATGCTTTTTCAAATTATTTACATCATTTAAAGCAATTAAACATGCATTTGGACACTCACCAAGTCAAAAGAGCAAGAAATCAGTCGAGCAAGTTTTACTTTTCCACGTATTCTCCCCTGATGACTTAATCACCTGGAGACAAAATCTCAATCACAAACTAGTCCAAGCAAATTGACATGAAAACATTTGTACTTGAAGTTCTTGGAAATAGCTCAAAGAATCACACTTTCAAGAGAAATTTCATAAATAAAGTTACATGTCTCGGAAGTGGGTTAGGCTTGAGCCGTTGGAAACTAGATTCAACCCTTTAAAAATCACGAGAAGGCGTCAAGTACAAATTCACAAGGCAAGGCAATCAAAACTGGACATCAAGAGGTTGCTAGAACATTTTTCGGGTAGAGCAGTGCAGACTTTCAACCAACTTTCAAAAGCTACTGCAGCTCGTAGGAAAAGAATCAGTGCACAAGGGTTATACCGTTAGAAAACCCTACGAGTCTTTTTTCAAATGCAGCTGATGGCACTCAATTTTGACTCTCGAGCGCAGAATGACAATCCAAAGAACAAGACAAGTCAGACTGACTGATCAAGTAGATTTCCAGATCCACAGGGCAAGTTTTGGTATATCATTTGGAGGTCAAAAACACCTTATATTAACACCAAATTTGGTACACATATATTATTATTTATGGACTATAACCCTGACAAATTTCAGTCAAAGAATCCCACGGGAAGGTCACTTTCCAATTGCACAAAGTTTGGTCATCAACAAGTTCTCAAATCTGGAAATTTTCAACTTTCCTTCTAGGTTCAAAATCATGTCAAGTCACCTCCAGCTGATCTAATTTTTGGCACCAAGCTAGTACCACACTTCCTTAACCTATATATGGCCCAAATGGAGTAAGTTTTTTTATCAAAATTTCCCATGAAAACAGCATAACTTTCGAGCAGCAGAGTTCCAAAATTTTCCAGGTTTTGATGTTCCAACAAGTCCACTCAAACTCATTTTTCTTAATCAAATTCATCTCCCACCTTAAGATCATGTTTATACTATATGTTTAGAGGAAATAGGTCAAGATTTTACTACTTGAAACAAGTTGAACAAAGCCAAAACAGTCCAGTAAGTTTCGGACAGTAGAGACATTTGACAGATTTCAAAACAGAAACTTTGGTGTCCATTTGACATTCAAACCCAAATTTTCTTGCTCCAATCCATCACACACTTGTAAATTAAAGTCCCAAGAGTTGTTTTAAGCAAAAATGTAGCTTGAGTTTAACATGGAAAATTCGAAATTGAGGCTGCAAAAGGGACTGCCCTGGTCAAGTAAAATTTCCAGATTCATCCAAGTTTTACAAACTTTGATCCAACAAAAATCACTCCAATTAGGCTAGAGTTTTCTTCCATTCTTAAACCAACCAAAGCATATACAAACACCATCATATAACAATCATTAGAGCACTTTTAATTCACCCAAAATTCGAAAATTCAAGAAACACTTCAAACTCAAATTTTCAGCCAGCATAACCCTTCTTCCTCTCTTGTTTTTCTTCAACTTTCCAACTAATCTAAATCATATCTCTTCTAGATAAACAACAATCAAGCAAGAATCATTCAAATCCTCAAGTCATCTACCTAGAATCAAGGTTCTTTAAGATCCCATCAACAACCAACAACTATATCCTCTTAGCCAATCTTGCTACTAGGAGATGAAATGAGATGAGAGGAAAGAGGGATGAGAATTTGCAGTTCTTGCCTTGGCTTCCAAGATGAAGATCAGCACTGAATAGGAGTCCTCAAGCCACCGAAATTCTTCCTAGACCAAGTCCCTTCCAAGCTTAGTTGATGGTCCAAGATGAAATGCAAGTTTGAGTTGAATCTTGAAGCTTCAATGGAAGAATTGTGGCTGAGAATTTGGGAAGAAAATGAAGAGGTGTGGCCGGCCAAGAGGAGAGAAGAAGATGGAGTTGGAGTGTTGAGTTGGTGAAATGAAATGTGACGAGAAAGAGAGATGACATAAAGTGATCTCTTGCCTTAAAAGTCAAAGGTCATTTAATGGGTCATTAGGGCTCCTAATTGAGCTTAACTTATCCCAAACACATGTAATCCCTCAGTTAACTTTTCTTAGTCTACTAATGATCATCCTTACTAGTCCAAAATTATCGTGATCTCGAACTGCATTTTTCCTCAAAAAACGTGCTGGAGCTAATTCTCACTCATCAAGCTACAAAAAAATCAAATTCACTAACACGATGTTCTAAAAGCACAGGTGAGACATTAATCTTCACGAATAGATTTAAAATGAATAAAATGGCTGCATTAAGAATCAAGTCGAAGCAATTCAAGTCAAACGAGAGGTCAAGCAAGCTTGTTCACACTTGAGGGTTGAACTCAGGGTTTTACATTGAGGCTCTCAGATACAAATTCGAGTTCTCATACAATGACTCATGATCGAGACATACAAGCATAGGTACTATTAAAAGTTGGAAAATTTTGAGCTGAAACAGTCTGCGGAGGGTAAATTCAATAATGGCATGAATTATTTTTGTAAATAACATAAAATTAAATATCGAAATTCTCATGAAAATGCGGGTTCTCATAGAATTAGCCTTAGCCTAAAGCACGAAAGTTGTAGAGAATTGAGTGAGGATTCTGCCTGTAAATTTTTAGATGAATCAGAGCACTGTAGCATGTGAAATGACTAAATTACCCCTGGTGCCCTGTTTCTGTCCAAACTGATAATTAACCTCTGTAATTGGTTAGTTTGACTGGGAAGATGACTGAATTGGTTGCCGATGCCTTCTTAAGAATTGTAGCCTTGTATTGTACCTTTCAAATGCCTTTGGAATTACTTGAATTGGACTTGTGTGCGTTGAGTTATGATTAATTGAATCAGGCATGTCAGTAAGATTCGTAGTGAGATGTAAATTTGAGAATCTGGGGGTTGTTTTGGTAAATTTGACCTAGTTAGAATGGGAACTGGGTTGTGATGTCTTCATGAGAATTTTAGAGCTATGTCTTAGCTTCAAAACGGTATAAGATTCATCTCAATCCGATAAGTATAGCTCTAGTCATGATCAAAACACCAAGAGATGATAGAAACTTGATAGTTTGCCTACCAAGTGTTTGATAAAATGTTTGTGTGAAACTAGTGGTTGTGCACATCAAGTGTTTGATGAAATGTTTGGTATGAAACTTTTGATTCTAGGACTTGGCTTGAAATGGAGATATCTATTGTAGACAAGTGAAGCACGCTGTGGTTGGTGAGTGTTCCAACTCGTTTCAACTAAAATGTTTTAGTAGAATTCAATTGTGAAATGACTTACTACCTTACTTTGATCTTGCCATCTTAAACTTGCTACTCATTTTATTACTTGTGAAATGGTTTACTAACCTACTACTTCACTTGTTTTCAAATTTGCTCTCATCTTGTTTCTAAACTTGTTTTAACTAGTTTTTCAAATATGTCCAAATTTGTTTTCCCCACTTATTTACACATGAAATATTTTACTACTATTCTTTTAAATGACACATTTTCCAATTATTTGTAAGTATTTCAAAATGTGTTTTAAACTCTTTACAAACTTCTTTTGATGCTTAATGTAGCTGTCGTGTGAAATAACTTGATCCGTTAAGTTGTTAATATCTAGATGATTGTTCGATCTTATTTCCAAAATTGTTTTCACACTTGTTTTCCAACTTGTTTTCGAACTTATTCCACTTGCTTGTCAAACTTGTTCTACTTGATTTTTAGACTAGCTTTTCACATGAAATATTCCGTTACTACTTTTTCTAAATGAAATATTTTTCTAGTATTTCGAGTGTTCAAACTATATGTTAACTTATTTGTAAGTATTTTGCTACTATTTATAAATGTAAATGTTTTCAATTAATTGTGAGTATTTTAAACCTTATTTCAAAATACTTATAAACCGATTCACTTGTTTTTAAACCTATTTGTGATGTGCTTGTTTTACATATTGATTTATCAATGTGCACAAGTGAAATAATTACTGTGAAATTAACTTCCATTTAACTTGCTATTACATGTGAGTATTCCTCATATGATATGTAAATTACATGCTTATGTGATTAATACTTGATGTTACTTGATTTCATAAGTGTTAAATACTTGTTTTTAGGCGAGTGTATACTTTATCGCACTCGACCTAACTGTCTATAACTGTTCAACTGTTTACTTTTCCACTATTTGTATATTACTTGGGCATGACTGTAGGCCACGTGTACTTTACCACATTGGCTGAACAAGGCCTTTCCCCCTTCGTTATCGGCCTATTCGAGTCAAAAGCGGACTTGGTCGGGTAGGTTGGTACTTAGGGCACTGTACGGTATACTCGAGTATTACCACTGGAGGGATAAGGTGATGGCCAGATGAACTGAGGGGATTGTTCAGGAGTTATAAGGTGAAGTGGACTAGTGAAATACCTCCAAGTGAGCACTGTATCCTTTTATAACTGATTTAATGTTTATTAAGCACTGTTCTTCTAGTAGAGCCGATCCGAGCAAGTCTCCTCGTGAGCACTGATCTCCGAGTCGAAGCGGCTCGAGTATTGTTCTCTCCTAGTTGAAAAGTGTCCTGTGAGTGTGCTTGATTATTTGTCAAAGTGCTCGTGTGATGGATTAGATTATTTCGTAAATTGTTTTCGTCTTGCAAATTTCTAGTGAAAAGTACTTTTTCATGTGATTTCAAAGATTCGAATATTCCAATGTTTTCGTGCTCTGATAAAACAGTTAAATTCTAAAATACTTGTTTTCTCGGAACCTCACTGAGCTTTAGCTCACCCCAAAATATTTTATTTCCCCCCTACAGGGCTCGAGATGAAGGAAAGCAGGAAGTGATCTTTCTTGGTGTGACTAGCCGGATTATCTCTTGTACTATTTGTAATATTGGACAGTTGGACTTTTGGTGTATCTGGATTAGTTGGAAATGTAATTATTATTTGAAGATCTTGCATTGTCATTATTTGAGATCTGTAATATGATTGAGGATCTGTAGTGAGTCCCGGCGAGAGTTGGGCAGGCGGTCTGCTAACCCCTCTGGTTCGCCTTAGGGGAAGGTGGGGCTGTCACACAAGATATGGTTTTAACTCTTCACAATTGTCCAATACATGCCAATGCAGCAAGTTATACTCCTCTTCTCCCAAAGTAACATAATTAGATTTTGCAAAAGGACGAACTTTATGTGAAAATATGGAAATCCAACCCTCACAAGGATTTTCGCCATCATAGTATCGGTCCACACAATTAAATCTTGTTTCAGTTCCCCGGAGATACTTTGGATAAAAGGTTAGACACTCGTCCACAATATAAGCTTCTGCAATTGAACCTTCAGGTCGAGCTCTATTGCGAACAGTTGCTTTAAGACGACAAAGATTTCTATAAAAAAAAAGAAAAAATCATTAATTTGAAAGAAACAATTAATGTAGTTACTAAAAATAATTTTAATTCAGATACTCACCTTTCAATTGGAAACATCCATCTATATTGAACGGGACCTACAAGCAATGCTTCGTGTGGCAAATGCACAGCAAGATGAAGCATAATATCAAAAAATGCAGGAAATCATTTCCAACTTGCAAAGTACCAGTATAATCTGTTTCTCTAATTCTCTTAGGATGTCCATCCTCAAAGTTCTTGAGCATAAATTTTGAAAGAAATCAGCAAGTTCAATTACAATATTATGAATGTCTTTATTTAAATATCCACGGATTCCAATAGTGTGACAGCCCCACTACTCCCTAGGGCGTACCGTAAGGTATCCGTGGGCTGCCTGCCTAACTCTCGCCAGAACTCACTCACATAAATATCACTAAAATACCAAACTAACAATCCAAACACAAATCTAAACCCAACAATAAATTTACAAATACATTACACCATTCTTACAATCCAAAATTACATAAAATACTTATCAAACGTTCAAATTCTCATAATACAAAAGCTCTCAAAATCACAATCCAAGTTTGTCACACCAATACAAAAGCAAAACCTAACTCTAAAGGTTGGCTCCTTCACTTAGGTTCTCAGTCCCTGTTAAGGAAAACAAATTGGAAAGAGTGCGTTAAAAAGTCCAGTGAGTTCCAAAAAGGCTTACAATTCACGTAAAATAGTTCAAATCATACTTCAAGTATACAATTTAAATCAAGTAGATAGACACTTAAATGGTTATTGCTCATATAACCTACTTGAGGGATATTGCTCATCAAGGTAGACTAGTCGAGGGACTTCGCCCAAGACATTACAAACTAGTCAAGGGTATTCACCCTATGATGTCACTTTATTTCATTGAAACTAGTCGAGGGTATTCACCCTATGACGTCACATAGTAGTCGAGGGACTTCGCCCAACGACGTCACAATACTTCACTGAAACTAGTCGAGAGATTTTTCCCAACGACATCACAAACTAGTCGAGGGTATTCACCCTACGACGTCACATTATTTCATTGAAACTAGTCGAGGGACTTCGCCCAACGACATCATATTTGTCACAAGATAACATACTATTCTTTTAAGTCCCGAAATCACACGAAAAGGAGTAAACACTCACATGGTAGTTCAAATCATAAAGCAGTTCAAATATATTTCTCATGAAATTCAAGTCTTTCAAATAATCCAAATTCATTTTAACAAATCATTTCTTTGCAAACAATGGCAAGATTTTCATCTAATGGTAAAATATTTGATTTTAAAAGGGATTGGAATACTCACACATATAGGACACTGCAAAACACTTTCACAGTTTCTTTTATTTCGAATAAAGGTAAGTGCCATGAAGTACACAATACCCCACTTAACGATTTGAAAATCCAAAATCATTTCAAATCACTTGACCAATATACTTCGAATCATATTCACAAAACACATAACATACATTGAAACTCACCACAGTAGTAAAGTTCATTTTCCAAGGTGGGATCTGGTTCAAGTCCTTCCTCACCTCCTATTATCACGAAAAAGGAAGAAATGAGTTTCGCCTCACACACAGCGAAACTAAACTCAAATAATTTATTCACTTGTCTTATTAAAGCTCTTTACAAAATTTCCTTAACTCTGCTCAATAAAGAGTAATCATTCGAATCGAAACTCATTTTTCAAGACTCCATTTTCAAATCAAAATTTCACATAAACAAACAACTCTATCGATGCACTCCATTTAGGCAATTTCTAATTTTTAGCACTTTGAAATAAAGTGAGGTTTTTCACCTCCAAATCACTCATTTGAACTCACTCTTAACACTGCACTTTAAACCATCATTCTAACACACTTTTCAAACAATTTTCACTAGTTTTCAAAACACAAAATTCATGAAAATTAGTTAAAGTATCTCAAATCCTCAAATTCATCCAAAATAGCACTTTTCCCTCAAAACTTAGTGAAATTCAATTTCTCACCACAGAAGTTCAAGTTTTTAACTCTTTTAGAATATTTTCTCATCAACGAACATAATACATATACATTTAAGCAAAATCTCATCATTGAACATCATAGAAATTTGAAATCACATATTAAAATTACCAAGCATGGTTCGGCCATCACTTATCACTTTCCTTCAATATTTTCAACTACAAAATCTACTTTCTAACCATAAAATGAACTCATTTCACATATATCAAATACAACCACAATCAGGTCCTCAAATCTACTACCTAAAAGCCACCTCAAGTCCACTACCTAAGTTGGGAATCCAAGAGCCCAACTCCATTGTTCCATACATAAGCATTCTTGACAAAATGAACCATAGATCTACAAGATTTATCATTACTAGAGCTAAATCTCGGATATTCAAGTGATATACCTCAAGATCTGTATAGATCTAACAAGATCAACCAATATCTTGTGAGTTCTTCTCAAGGATGACACTCCAAGCTTGATAACTGCACAAAGCTTCAACCTTAGCTCAAGATCCTCTTGCTTTGATGGTGATTTCCAACAGCAAGCTCAAGAACAAGCACAAGACAACCCACACAAGCTCTCTTTCCTCTTCTCTTCTCTCTCTAAATTTCAAACCTCTCCCTCTCTCCCTCACTCTCACACGGTAGCCAAGAAATGGAGAAGAAACCAAGATTGAGGTCTTCAATGAAGTCTTGAAGCTTCAAGGAAGTTGAGGAAGAAGAAATGGAAGAAGCAAAAATGGCAAACTTTCTCTCTTCCCTCTCTCTAGCTCTCGGCTCTCTCTCTCTCTATGGTGTCCAAGAGTGGCTGAAAATGTGAAGCTCAAAAGCAAGAAGAATGCCGTTAAGGAGGCAAAAAGGTGACTTTTCCCCAATTTAAGGAAAATTGGTCAAAAGACCATTTTTTTGTCGCGTCACGCGTGACACTCTAACTTTTACTATTTTATCTCATTCCAACATTGTCCAATCTTAAATATATCTCTCTAATATCTCTACATATGCTCGATTTCCTCTTTAAGTCACTAATCACACTTCGGTGCAAAATTTAGCGCTTAAACGAGCCGAAAACGCACACCGGCAAATAAATCTTGAAAAAAATTCTCTAAATTTGTAATTAATCATTCAAAACATAAATTCAATCATATTTTAATAAATAAATGTAATATAAACATTATTATGCATTTTAGAATAAAAATTCAAATTTTGAGACCCTCACAAACAGGAAATATTCTTTGTAAAAGAACGTAGCAATCATGGCTCTTTAATCCTGATACTTTATAGTTATCCACATTTACACATCTAGAAATGTTGGATGCAAAACTATCTAGAAACCTGACAG
This sequence comes from Gardenia jasminoides, assembly GCA_013103745.1. Taxonomy (NCBI): domain Eukaryota; kingdom Viridiplantae; phylum Streptophyta; class Magnoliopsida; order Gentianales; family Rubiaceae; genus Gardenia; species Gardenia jasminoides. The sequence goes on along the minus strand of CM023104.1, from coordinate 5,404,295 downwards.
ATTTGAGAAATTCAAAGAACTCTTTCCTTTCTTTTCCAGATAATGTGTAATTTGCTGTGGGTTTCACGTACTTACCATTCTTCAACTGCAAGTGTAATTTAGGTTGGATGTTCATGTCTTGCAAATCCAAGCGAGCCTTGTATGTGTCTTTTGTTTTTCCTTCAATATTCAACATAGTCCCAAATAAATTCTCAAAAATGTTTTTCAACGTATGCATTACATCAATATTATGGCGCACTTTGAGAATTTTCCAATATGGCAACTCAAATAATATACTCATTTTTGTCCAATTACCGTCCTCAGGGGCACGTTTCCTTTTCTTTTTTTCTGGATGCTTTTCAAATTTTATATTCTTCAAAGGTTGTATCTACGCAAAAATTTCACTACCAGATAACTCCGTAGGCTTTGATCTTCTTTCATATTTCCCATTAAATTTCAGACTTCTCCGCCACTTGTGATTATTCGGTAAAAAAATTCTATGTTCCATATAACATATCTTGTCTCTTAATCTATGTGAACATGTCTGATCACCACAATTTGGACATGCTTTGTATTATTTAGTTCTCCATCCTGATAAGTCACTATATGCAGGAAAGTCATTTATAGTCCACAAAACTGCTGCATGCAATGTGAAATATTCACTCGTACTTGCATCAATAGTTTTAATTCCAGTTGTCCAGAGTTCTTTAAGTTCATCAACCAATGGTCTCATATAAACACATATATCTTTCCCTGGAGATCGAGGACTGGGAATAAGTAATGGCATTATAAAATATTCATCTTTTATGCATTGCCAAGGTGGAAGATTGTAAGGCATGACAATAACAGGCCATGAACTGTGAGAGTTACTCATGTTGCTGAAAGGATTAAAACCATTTATTGCTAACCCAAGTTGAACATTACGAGGATCTTCTGCAAACCAAGGGAATTGCCTATCTAAATGCTTCCATGCCTCAGAATCAGATGGATGTCTCATAATATTCTCCTCCACAACATTTTTCTCTTTATGCCATTTCATGTCGGATGCTGTCTGTTTTGACATGTATAATCTCTGTGTGAGGATCCAGAATTTCATGAATTATACACCCGAATTTTCTTGAATCACTTACTCATATTTCTTCTGAGAACCCTAAATTTTTTATGAATTATTTGTCATTGTATTTATTCAAGTGCATATCATTCTTTAAACATTGGAAGCATAAAATTTTCCTTAAGTGCATTATTTTCTTTTAAGTACTCTATTTTGTATGTATTGTATAAAATTAATTTGGAATTGTATTTTTCACATTTCATGTAGCCAAATACATAAACTTATATGGTATTAAGTGGACCACATTTTACATTAAGGGATTTGAAGACAATTTGCATAGATTTTATTCCATTCTTGGCCAAAACTTGGACACTTGTCAACAATCTACACAACCTTGACTTAAGACTTCTTATTTAATCTCTTGTCTTCAAAAATTTGAACCAAAAAATTCCATCCTTTTTCTCCATCATGGCCGAACTCAAGGAGCAAGAAAACCACAAAAACCTAAGCTTAATTCTAGCAATTTTTAGTGAAGAAACACAACTTCAAGTGAAACCCTAGTTTGATTACTACTTAATCATCAAGCTTGGTTGCAAGGAGTGAAGTTCTTGGGTGGATTTTCTCACTCTTCTAGCAAAGTAAATCCTCACTTATCCCTGCTTTATTGAACTTCAAATTCAAAAGGGGTGTTAGTTAGATGAGATTAAATTGCTTGTGGTTGTTTGGAAGAAAGAATTATGGAAGAGTTTCTTGAGTTTGAGAACTTGAACTTGGGTTCTTGTTTTAACCTTCCAAGTGTTTGATGAATTGTCTAAGAGTTTGTGATGTATTATTGATGGAGTTAATTGCTATTTTAGCTTGTTAAACACCTTGGCAAATGATGAAAATGGCTTTAAAGGATTAATTGAAGGATTGTGTCAAAGCTGGAAATTTTTGCAGGAAATCAGAAATGGAAATCAGTCCACTTCCCGAGGTTACTGTTCACTATAGAAAATGAATTAGCATCCGAGCCTTATACCGTTAGAAAGCCCTATGAACCAAGTTTTAAACGCCACTGACAGAGCTCGATTTCGATTTTCCTATATCGAGTTATGGCCATTCTTCCGAGACTGTTTGACCAACCTGTCATTGACCTGACAGTTTTCCTGTGCTTTTGATTTTGCCAATTTCGACCGTGATTAATTCTGATTTGGTATTTTACCTCTTCATGAAAGTTTTAGGTCTATGTCTTAGCTTCAAAACGCAATAAAATTGGTCCCAATCTGACAACCACAGCCACAGTTATGATTAAATTACTGAGTCGCGGCAAACCTGTCAATTGTTAGTTTCACTTTGCTATTCTCATTTCCTTTGACTCTCGTGCCTTCTTGTCGTGTTCCGACCCACTCATGCATGGTTCTAAGATGTTGTTAAGACTCTTATTTGCTCACCCTTATAAATTGTATTGGAATTTGTGAAAGTCTTGTTATTTTACTTGATCCCAGGACTTGAATGTGCCATGAAGGTTACATGGTGATTGGTGATTTATGTGGACGTGTGAAACTTGGTGAGTGTTCCAAACCCTTTTCAATTGCCAATTTTACTACTGTTTTATTCTAACTTGTTTAAAGAAATGTTTCCCTATGACACTTTTGAGTTACTAATGTTTCAAGGAAATCACTTGTGAAACGTTTTACTACTAATTTACTATTGACTTGCATTGGTTTACAAGTATAACAATTTGATTTACTTTTGAAATAACTTATAAGTGCTTTTAAGCTGATTAATCGAAGTGTGAATTGTTGCTTGGGTGCTATCTAAATGAATGTGATACCAATAGTTAGTGAGTGCTCCAATCTCTTTACGGTTGAAAAGGTTTATTCTTGTTCTTACAAGAGATGGTTTCCATTGTTTCGAGTGAAATGATTTGTGAGCGTTGTGAGTGATTTAAACTTGATTTTCAAAGGAAATATTTGATTCATATTTATAAATGAAATGATTTTCATGACCTGATTTCTAAGAATGGTTGCCAAACCTGATTTTAAAAATCCGGATCATTATCAAATTTGATTTTACTCTTGATTCCTAATCTTACCAAACTTGAGTTCTAAACTCGATTTTCAAACTCATGTTTACAATAAAATCATTTCCAAACTCATGTTTATTACTAAAGTCATTTCCAAACATGATTTCATCTGATTAACTATTGATATGATTTTAAATGAAATGAGCTTCACAAAATGATTTCTAAGTGAAAATTTGCTCGACTATGTGACTTGCTTGACTTAGAAAGTGTTTGTGCATGATAGCCTGTTAAATATGCATGTTTGTAGGCTGATGTGTACTTTATCGCATCGGCTGAACTGAGCTCACTCTTTGCTGGAACCCTATCCTTGATCCGCCATCGTGAGGTCAGGTAGGCCAAAAGCTTATCCTAGACCCGCCATCGCTAGATCGGATCAGCCGGACAGCCCTGAGTAATGACTTACCAATGTTAAGTGCAAAGCTCAAAACTCTTCGCTGAAAGGCCTTGAGTACTATATCCAATGTTCAATGTTAAATGAGGGGATTGTTTATCGTTTTGGAGGACATAAGGTGAGTTCAAGATAAGGGGATTATTTATTGTTTTGGAGGTCATAAGGTGGGAGTTCGGAGGTTATAAGGTGGAAAATGTAGGGGATTGTTTATTGGAAATTATAAGGTGGAAATAGCTCCAAGTGAGCACCCGTATCCTTTCAATATTTGAATTGAATGTTTATTGAATTATAGTTCTTTGAATTATTGTTTATTGAATTATTGTTTATTGAAATATTGTTTATTGCATTATTGATTGTTAAATTAAGTGTTTATGGAATGATTCTTTAAGGGATTTCTATTTCTTGAATCCTTTTAAATAAAAGATTCTTAGATATTTTCAATGTGAATGTGTGACCATACTCTCGACCTTCATGTATTCTTTTAAAGATTCAAATGTTTTACAAAATGCTATTTGATTCAAATGTCCATGAATTTGATAAATCGTGAATTTCCCTGTTTTCACTGAACGCTCGCTGAGCTTCTAGCTCACCCCAAAATATTTTATTTTTCCCCCCTACAGGGCTCGAGATGAAGGAAAGCAGGAAGTGATCTCTCTTAGTATGACTGGCAGGAATATCTCTTGTACTATTTGTAATATTGGACAGTTGGACTTTTAGTGTATTTAGATTAGTTGGAAATGTAATTACTATTTGGAGATCTTGCGGTGTAATTATTTGAGATCTGTAATACGATTGAGGATCTGTAGTGAGTCCTGGCGAGAGCTGGGCAGGCGGCCGGCCGATACCCTAGGGATCGCCCTAGGGAGAAGTGGGGCTGTCACACTCTGCAATCTTGGTTTTAGTGGAAAGTAACGTAAAATCTTGTGGAGGAGAATATTATGAGACACACAGGGCATTCCTGCTTGTCTTTGTGTTCCTTCCAAAATAGCACACAGTCATTCTTACAAGCATGGATTCGTACACAACCCAAACCTATGTCGTCTAAAACTTTTCTAGTTTCATAGTAATTGATAGGAAACCTTTCACCTTTGGTAACATTTCTTTGAGCACTTCAACAAGCATATTCCATGATTTGTTACTCCATCTATTTAGCACTTTCACATGTAATAATTTCAAAAGTGAAGACAACAGTGACAATTTGCAACCAGGGTATAACTCGCGTTCAGCATCTCTCACTAACCTATTAAACCGACTAGCCTTATCTTCTTGCATTGTGTCAAATTCAGAATTGCATTCTAGACTAATAGGCCTACTTTCAAAAATTGTACTCCTTTGCATATCTTCTAACATTTGTTGAACCTGATCTGGCTCATCTATATCATCATGTTGATCTATATCATTTTCTAAATCATCATCGCTATCATTATTATCCTCATCACTATCTAAAGATTCCCCATGATCACCCAAAAAGTATATGATTTGTCAATTCCCGAATACTTTAAGTGTGATTTAACTTCACGGAGTGTCCCCCATTTTGAATTCATGCAATGTCTGCAAGGACAAGGGATCATGCCTTCATCTCTCATATTTCGTTTAGCAAATTCTATGAAATCGTTGACACCATTTAAATACTCCTTAGAACGATGATTTGTTGAGCTCATCCAACTTTTATCCATTGAATATTACCCATAAAAAAGCATATTAAAACCGAAATATTTTTATAAATTTCTAAAACAACCTGTATCATAAATTACCCTTTGAAATTAAATTGTCTATAGTTAAATTTCTCATAATTACCCTTTGAAATGTTACATAAAAATTAAATGACAAAACATTATTATATGCGGTTAGTTTGAGTACATTCGTCTACTCATTCTTAATATAATTTTTTTGGTAGTGTACTCGAATAGTTTCTTCAAGTATTAATAGACTAGCAGCAAGATGGTGACAGACAAAGAAAAAGCATAAGGCACTGCAATCAAATCATGTAACTCAATGCCATTAAACCTCTTCTAGAATGCAAACTCCGACACAATATGTGATAATAATTATATGCCATTGGGAAGCAGAGATGGATGCATTTGTAATGGAACCCCTGCATCACACAAAAGGTAAACACATACACATAGTTCAACCTCAACCCCAACAAACTAAAACAGTAGGAGTTCAGTGATAGCACGTTGAGAAGGACATGGTATGATTCTTATAGTCACCATGCGATAACACCATAACCATCGCAATTTACTAAAATCACAAGAAAATAAAGTCAATAAGTTCAAAGTTTTTAAGAAATGAACTGCAGAAAAGTTTTACTTCACTACTATTTTAAAATTTTCTTTAGCAGGGGTGGGGTGGGATTTAAGAAGTAGGCAAGGGGAAAGTGGATTGGAACCAGGACCTTCTAAGTCCTAAAGCTTCTACCTACAAGAAATGAAAGTTAACAGCACTCACATTCTCTCCTAATGGACTGATTACCAAGAAATTAAAAAGTTTATCATGGATGGTTCAGCTAACTATTGATCTTAAAGTAGCAACAAACAAGTCAAACAAGACTAGTTAATAATAGCAGCAAATTTTCATTCAGCTAAACAGTAAATCAAATCCTTGCAAAACAATTTCCACATAAAGCCACTTCAAGTAATATAACACGCAAAGATCTCATAAACTTCCAATATCATTTCACCTGTGGACAAATTCAAGAAAAAACAACTTAGCTCCGAACTAGAAAGTACCTCCGATCAAGATCACAGCAGCTAGTCAAAAAACTATCCAAGTCATTCTTATCCAATCACAACCTTCAAATATTTTTTGCCAAACTCTTTGGAATTAAAGAACCTAGTGTAATAGCCTAATAAGAACAGGGGAACCATTTTAAACATTAACACAAAAAGATATACTCCTTTAATAGCACATCTAAGATGGACCAGCCAGCAGAATAAAATATTTCACTTATCATGAGATTTCTATAAGAACAATTGACAGTAACTTTTAGGGATTGGACAAAAATTAGCCTGCTCTCTCAACTTGAAGCTGAAAAACTACTTCTTTTTGGATTCCATACACAAATCGAGCAAGGCTTAAATTTCAAATCAAAAGCTAGAAGCAAATTTCATAAAGATGGAAAAATAATCCATTATTCTTTGTAATTTATCACTTAAATTAACAAAGTCATCATAGCAATTTAATCACTATAGCCCAATCTATAAGCAAACTAAACTAAATCACGGTTTTAATTTGAAGGTGTTTTTGTAGAGCATACCTTTATGCAGTGATACTGATGAGGAGGTCGAGGGTGTCATGCACGTTGAGCAAGTGAAGGTTCCATTAGGTCCAATGACACGAGTTCGAGCCAAACGCATGCACGAAACTTTGCAAACATTAGTACATGCGGTTCGGGATTCACTTGAAGAGCCAAAGAGCATTGAAGGCCTTGATTCCAATGCAAGCCTTGTCAACGTGTTACATGTTCAAGATGAAGATATTTAAAGCCTCGGCATCAAGCTACAAGTCACAAAGGCCAATTGATCAAGTACTATGAGGCTATGTCTGTAGCTTGGCTAGTGTGTTAGTTAGGTTAGTAAAGGCTCGGCCAAGGCATTGGGAGGTCCAAACTTTAGACTAGTTGCTTAGTAAAATTCCTAGTCAAATTGGAATTAGTTAGAAGAGTCGGTCAGCTTGGAAGATTGATTCCTAGTTGATTTCAACCTAGTCACTTTTCAGTATTTTATTTCGTTCATATTCCTAGTCAAGGTAGGATTAGTTTTACATAGGTTAAGTCTATTGAAAGGGGGTTGGCCGCATGTAAAAAGACACAATTCAAAATTTGTTTCTTGCAATTAGCAAATATTGAGAGTTCTCTCAAACGCTTCCTTGAAGCTTTCTTGAATATCTTAGATATTTCTTTGGTATTCGTTTGACTTATCAATCTAGGAACACGCTAGATTGTGGCGTCTTCTACCAATACCGAGATTCATTGGCCACGTGATCAAAGGGTTTAGGTCTATTCCACCGCTTTCGTGTCTCAAGTATCGCTACGTTTTCTAGATCCTAGTCGCTGTGACGACCCCACCTTCCCCTAAGGCGAACCAAAGGGGTCGGCGGACCGCCTGCCTAGCTCTCGCCAGGACTCACACACTCACTTGTTCAATAATACTTAACAACTAAAACCCTGAATACAATACAGAAGAGTACAATGTCTTAAAGATACATAACATCCCAAATACAATTCGATAAATACATGATTCCATTATACCAAAGTCCACAAAAGGGCAATATCCATAATTGTCCAAAAATACATAACAAAACATATGAAAGCCCTAATCTCAAGACTTGGCACCACCACTTGGTTGCTCATTTCCTGCTAAGGAAAACAAATGGAAAGGGTGAGCTAAAAAGCCCGTGAGTTCCCAAAAACATGCAAGCCACTTAACACATAACAATATCACTTTGCAAGAATACTTGAAATATAAACAGATAGAAAAGCAATTAACAATACAATGTAGGATACGGGGCCCTCAGGGGCCAAATTCCACGAAACTTGTCCACGGTCCACGAACCGGTAGTTGACACTCCGTCAACTGTCACTATTACCATGTAGAACTTCACTTTCTCCTTACTCCTCCAAACCCCCACCGGGCCCGCACGCCAAACACTTTTCACTTCACTTTAAAACACTTCACTTTATTGAGTACTCTCCATTAGGGACAAGTCCATACGCCAAGTCCAGAGTACTTTTCATTTCACTTCACTGGTTGTTGCTCTTATGGAGACCGGTTCAAAACCAAGTTCGAGCATAAATCACTGGTCTGAAGTCACTGTGCTTTGTGACATTTCAAATAACCCTATGAGCTCCTTTCTCCTCGGCCTAGGCCTAGCCCCCTTCAGTCGAAGGGTTCACCTATAGGTCTCTGGATTTCCGACCTTCCAAACACATGCAATCACTATAATACACTTTAAAACACTTTACAATCAATCACTTCAAGTCACTTTCACAATCACTTTTACTCAAATGGAGTAGGTGCGATAAAGTACACACCATCCCCATTGGAGGGTTCAAAAGTCAATTTTCACATAACAATCACTTCAATACATTCATTTACAACATTTGCACGTAAACACGAAACAAGCATGGAAACTCACCGAAGTAGGGTTCGGCTTCCACGTAAGGTTCAAAGTCACTGTCTTGCACACTCCCTAAAATAATTTAAAACAAACAATAAGATTCACTTCAATCTTTTCCATTTACTAATATAGTTCACATTCACTTTCAACTTCAAATGATAACCTTTTCCAAAACTTACTCAAGGAAGAGTATTCATTTCACATAGCCCAATTTCCAAATAAATTCCTTTGGAAAATCACTTTACCATTTTAAAAGAAAACATCTCGTCGATATACTCATTGGCACTACAAGCACGTTCACCTTTAATCAAAACTTCCATGTTAACCCAAAACATTTTATACTAAGTCATTGTATTCAAAAATCCCTAGATTTTAGTCAAAATATAATAAAACCTTCAAATTCAGTCAAATAGCACTTTTCACTCAGGTTTCATGAAAACTACACTTTTTACCCTTTTAAAAATCCAAACACTCACTCACCCACATATACACTCACAATTTGAACAATATATACATTTTTCTCAAAAAGCAAAACCCCTCGAGAACATGCACAACATTCCAAAATCAAACATTGAAATCACCAGGTATGGGTTTTAGCCATAGCATATATTTTTCCTCAATTTCTCAATCAACTGAAAACCCTAATTTCTAACCATATCAAAACAAATTCACAAATAACAATCAATTCCCAATCAGGTCCCCAAGTCCGCTACCTAGAGGCCACCTCAAGTCCGCTACCTAGGTTGGGATTTCAAGAGCCCAACTTCATCTTTTCAGATGATTTATTTTTTATCAATATTAACTACAGATCTACACTAATTAACACTAATAAAGCTAGATCTACAAGATTCGAGGTTTATACCTCCGGATCTGTCAAGATCCAACGATATCCGGCAAAACCCAACAAGATCTCTCAAGCTTTTCTCCAAGAAAGTCACTCCCAAGCTTGATAACTTCCAAGATCCTCGAACCCACTCAAGATCTTCAAGATCTGTCGAAGATATTAGTCACCAAGTGCAAGATCGAGCCCAAGATGATCACCCAAGCTTTTCTTCCTTCCTTTTTCCTTCCCAAAAATTCGGATCTCCCTCTCTCTCTCCTTTCCTTGGTTCGGCTGAAGTGAGGAGGTGAAGATCAAGCCACAAAATCATCATCAACTCTTCACAACTCAAGTTATTTGTAGGAAGAAAAGAAAATGGAAGATCAACCCACTTACCTCTTGTTTTCTTCCAAGAACTTCAGCCCAAACCTCCTTCTCTCTCTCCTCTTCCTCGGCTGCTAGGATGATGAAGATGGTGGTGGGTGTTGGTGTTTGAAGTTTCAAGAAGAATGGATGAAGATTTATGGAAGAAACTAGCCAAAACTCTCTCTTTCTCTCCTTTCTCTCTCTCGGCAGCAGCTCTCTCTTTCTCACTGGTTTGGCAGCTGAAAATGGAAGCTTGGTGTTGCAAGAAGTCAAGGCTTTAAAGCCACAAAAAGTGCTTTTCCCTAATTTAAGGGAAAAAGTGCTTTTTGTTACTTTTTGTCGCGTCACGCGCGACAGTCTAACTTATACTGGTTTCTTTCATCCCGACACTGTCTCACCATAATAATATTTCCAAAATATCACTACATATGCTCGATTTCAAGTCCAAGTCACTATTCACGCGTCGGAACAATTTTTAACGCTAAAATTTGGCCAAAACCACACACCGGCAAACAATTCTTATAAAATTCTCTAAATTGAGAAATAATCACTTTAAACATATTTTCACTAATATTTCAATAAATAAACTCAATATAAATATTATTAGGCATTTTAGAATTAAATTTGAATTTTTGAGGCTCTCACATCCTTCCCTCCTTAAGAGAATTTTGTCCTCAAAATTCCTTACCTTTATAGGTGAATAACTGTGGATGACTCTTCTTCATCTCTTTCTCCAATTCCCATGTTGCTTCCTCAATAGCATGATTCCTCCAAAGAACTTTGACCAATGGGATCTCCTTATTCCTCAAGTCTTTCACTTCTCTGTCGAGGATTCTTACAGGTCGCTCTTCATAGGACAAGGATTCATCCACTTCAATCTCTCCTAAAGGCAACACATGGCTTGGGTCCGGATGGTACTTCTTAAGCATGGACACGTGGAAAACATTATGAATCTTTGACATGCTCGAGGGTAGATCCAACTGGTATGCCACTTTGCCTACTCGTTTGAGAATCTCAAATGGTCCTACATATCGTGGTTTCAATTTCTTCCCTTTTGGATACCACTCCTCCTTTCATTGGCTTAACCCAGAAATACTTTGTCCCCTACATCAACTCCAAGTCCTTTCTTCGTTATCAAGATAACTCTTTGTCGACTTTGAGCCGCTTGGAGTCTTTCTCAACTAGCTTCACTTTCTCAAAAGCCTCCTCAAGGGAATAGTGGTTGGATCCAAAATTTTCTTTTCTCCTACTTCATCCCAATGAATAGGTGATCTACACCTTCTCCCATAAAGTGCTTCGTAAGGAGCCATCTGAATTGAAGCATGGTAACTATTGTTGTAGGCAAACTCAACTAGAGGCATGTGTCACTCCAACTTCCTCCAAAATCCAATATACATAACCTCAACATGTCTTCCAAAGTTTGAATTGTCCTTTCAGATTGTCCATCCGTTTGAGGATGATAGGCGGCTCAAACTAACCTTAGTCCCCAAATTCTCTTGTAACTTTTGCCAAAATCGAGAAATAAACCTTGGTCTCCATCGAGACGATACTCACGTGTACTCCATGTAGTCTAACAATTTCATCCAAGTACAATCGAAGTCAACTTCTCCAAAGGACATTTCATACTTACCGGTAGAAAATGAGCTTTTAGTAAGTCGATCCACTATCACCCAAACTGCATCATCTCCTTTTGACTCCTAGGCAACCCGGCCACAAAATCCATAGTTATATGATCCCATTTCCATTCAGTGTATCTCTAAGGGTTGCAAAAGTCCCGGTTTCGGTGTTCGCTTTAACTTGTTGGCACACAGACAGTCTCGAACAAATCGCCACATCTCTCTTCATTCCATCCCACCAATACATCCTTTTCAAGTTTTGTACATTTTATTATTCCTGTGGTGAATTGTATACTTAGAACGATGTGCCTCCTCCAAAATTTCTTTCTTCAACTCTTATTGTCTGAACAACAACACGATTTCAAACCTCAAAATTCCCTCAGCCCTAACTTAAAGTCTAGGGTTTCTCCTTTATTCACTTTTCCAATCCATTTTTGCACCATGGAATCTCCTTTTGAGCCTCTTTAATACGCTCTAGAATGGAAGATCTCAACACTATATTCCCAAAGATGACTTTCTGCTTTCTAAATGAGGTTTCCATTCCCCAACCTTTTCTAACATTTCCCACTCTTTTACCATCAAGCTCGCTATTTGAGCCTTTCGCTTAAGGCATCTGCTACCTTGTTGGCCTTTGTGGTGATAACTTATGGTGCAATCATAGTCCTCAAGGAATTCTACCCATCGCTCTGCCTTAAATTCAATTCCTTTGAGAGAACAAATACTTGAGACTTTGTGATCGGTAAAACCTCAAATGTCACCCCATATAAGTAATGTCTCCACTTTTCAATGCAAAATAATCATGCCAATTCCAAATCATGTGTTGGATAATTTTGCTCATGAGGCTTTAATTTCCTAGAAGCATAGGCAATAACCTCCCATTTTGCATCGACACATCCTAATCCTTCTTCGATGCCCCAATAAACAACAAACCCATCTTTTCCATTTGGCAAAGTCAACACAGGGCTGATGTCAAACGCTCTTTAACTCTTGAAAACTAGCCTCACACTTTGGATTCCAAGCAAACTTAACATGCTTTTTTAGTCAAACCACGGTGGCCGCAATCTTTGAGAAATCCTGAATGAATCGACGGTAGTATCCCGCCAAACCTAAGAAACTTCTAACCTCAGTAGGATTTCTAGGTTGCTTCCATTGAGTCACCTTGCCTCCACTTTGGAGGGATCTACAGCAATTCCATCCTTAGAAATTTTATGCCCTAAAAAGGACACTTCCTCTAACCAAAACTCACACTTGTTGAACTTAGCATACAATTGATGTTCTCTTAAAGTTTGGAGCACTATCTTCAAGTGTTGAGCATGATCCTCTCTGTCTTTGAGTATACCAAAATGTCATCTATGAATACAACCACAAATTGGTCCAAATAGGGTTTAAAGACCCGCTGCATCAAATCCATAAATGCCGCTAGAGCATTGGTCAATCCAAAGGGCATTACCACAAACTCAAAATGCCTGCACTCGAAGTTAAAAGCAGTCCCTGCACGCCTTCCTTTCTAATCCTCAATTGGTAGTACCCTTGCCTAAGGTCTAATTTAGAAAAGACCACCAACCTTGTAATTGGTCAAATAGTTCATCAATGAGCTGCAAAGGATATGTATTCTTTATTGTCACATCGTTAAGCCCTCGATAGTCAATGCACAACCTCAAACTTCCATCCTTCTTCTTAACAAAGAGTACGTGTGCTCCCCAAGGTGAGTCACTCTCTCGATAAAACCTCGCCCAATAAATCTTGTAATTGGACCTTTAATTCCTTAAGTTCAGCTGGAGCCATTCGACACGGAGTCTTAGAAATTGAGCTGTCCCCGGCAGCAAATCAATCTTAAATTCCACCATTCGCCAGAGGTAGATTTTCTAATTCCTTTGGAAAGACATCGGAAAATCCTTCACACCAACTTCCTCTAACTTCAATTTATCACTAGGGATTTATCAAAAGGCCAAATACCCTTGAGCCCCTTTACTTAACAATTTTCTCGCTTAATCCCCAAATGAGGGCGATGACGCTAATCTCCCTTTTACGCCTAACCTCAAGGTAGCCTCTCCGTGAATAGAAAACTCCACGCCTTTGCCCTACAATCCAATTTAGCATGATGACGGGCTAGAGAATCCATCCCCATGATAACATCATACCCCTTGATGTCTAGACTAATCAAGTCCACCACTAGCTTCCTTTCTCCATCCAAATATCACAATTCTTGTATACCCAACTAGTAATTAAACTTTGTTCCCCGTGGGTGTCTTAACTTCCAAATCATAGGTAATCTAGTAGGCTTTATGTCTACTCCATTCAAAAAAGGAAGGATTCACAAAAGAATGTGATGCACCAGATCAATCAAAATCTTAGCTAAGCTGCATGAAAGATTGGGATGGTACCTTCAACCACTTAGGGTCAAGAACTTGTTGGTGAATGGCGAGACCCTAGCGTACTCTTGGTCGATTCCCGGCACTAGCTTGACCGGTAGTGGGTTTGCTTGCTGGTTGGGTCATACCTCCTCCTTGAGCCATCGGACAAGCATAACCGATGTCTGCACTACCACACTTAAGACATGCTCCACTTTTTCTCCAACATTCATTCTCCGTGTGGTTTGGCTTCCCACAAAAGCCACAAGACACGCTTAGGGTGGAGACTTGACTTCCTTGGGAACCTCCCCTGATAGTCCTCTTCCTCTCACACTCCCTCTAGACACTCCTCCTCTTGAGTATGTCCCTCTCATTTGATCCCCTTGACGAGCTAGAGGGTGGTTCTACCCATTCCTCTTCCAAACTTAGAGTTGGAACATTCATGTCCATTGGACCACCACTACCACTAGGTGCATTCCTTTTCTTGCATTAAAATTCCTTACTTGTGCTTTGCTCCTTCAATCCTCCGAGCCCTTTCCACGGCTTCACTAAAACTATTAACTTGAGCACTGCTAAGATTTCTTGTAGCTCTACATTCAATCCCTGACAAATCTTCTTACTCTCCTTGTTCAAGGCCACCAACTCAGGGGCAAATCTTGACAGCTTAGTAAACCTGTGCTTCATACCCACACTCTGTAATCCTTGTTTACACCTAATAAAATCATCCTCCCTTTCTCTTGCACTATTGAGGAAGAAACTTGGCATTGAACTCGAGTAAAATTTACCCAAGTCCTAGGAGTATTCTCTCTTCCCACTTGGTTCTTATCATGGCCCACCAAGAACGGTAGCTCCCTCAAATTGAATGTGGCAAAGGTTATTTGCCTCTCCTCAAGATAGTCTAGAGCAGCTAAAATATCGAAATCCTTTCTAACCAACCCTCAAGAACTTGGTTAGGTTCACCACAGAATTTTGGGGTTAAATCTTTGAAATCTCTCAAGTGCTCGGTCCTCACCAACCCAAGCTACTAAGGTGTTGCTCAGTCCAGGCCTTGTTGCCCAGCCATACGATCTAAAATCTCAGTCATACGGTTCATGGTCGTAGCCATTTGCTCTACAAAGTTAACCCCAGCCCCTTGATTCTCAGAGATTCATGGTCATTTCCAATACTTTGAAGAAGCCTAGTTCCACGCCTCCCCTCCCTCCCACCGCCCATAGTTCTCTAGAGGGCCATCAAATTATCATAAACACAGAAAAGTAACAACACAATTAGAACAATTGCTTTAGAAAATAGGCAAAACACTTTCATAATTACATTTCATTACAATATGGTGCCAAGAGTACATCACCAAGCATGCTTTTGTCAAAAGATACACATTGGTATATCAAGTTCTCAAGTACACTTAAACAAAAATATGGTACTTGGCAAGTTAGCAAGCATGCACTTTACAAAAGTTGGGAACCCACTCTACAGGCTTACTCCCCACAAAAAAATAACAAAAGCCCTAAGGTCAAGTCAAGCTAATCCATCAGTCCAATAAGAAGAAGTCTCCAGAGGGCTCATCCCTCGAGGGATCGACATCAAGGACCTGGGTCTCCCCTCACCATGGTAGCATCTCCAATGCACTCAATCTGAGGCTCTCCTCCCAAATCAGATCAAGATGAGGCTGATCAACCGAAGTCTCCTCTACTCGGTTGGCCTCAATCACCCCTCCAATCAAGGCCTCACAACCAGCAGCAATATCCTCCTCTCTCTCGAGCCATCCTCACTATCCTAGCTGCTCGCTAGCTGTTAACCTCAGCCTCAAGCTCTCCAATCCTAGCAAGTCGAAGTCTGGGCCACAGTAAGCCTCAATCTCCTCCGACGCCAGCTTGATCCTAGTCAACCTCTTCCTCTCTCGAGACAGCAAGCACCACCGACAGATAGGCGGGTCTTCCAACACCCACAAGCAAAGACGGCTAGTACGGATCCTAGGGTTATAAGCTGCACGAGCACCCCTAGAACCCAAGCGATAAGACAGGGTAGGCTGTCGGTGTCGAGGCCCATCACTCCCTCCAGGCTCCATAACCTACAAGAAAGAACCCTCATTAGTACTCGTTCTAACTTAAAGATCAACAATACTTATTTATAAAGACATAACCCTCACTTCACTTTTGCTCCTATCCTACTAGACTCTTACAACCCACTAACTCTCACTATGCCGCACTATTCAAACCTAGGCTCTAAAACCACTGGATCTACCCCACCTTCCCCTAAGGCGAACCAAAGGGTCATGGACCGCTTCTAGCTCTCGCCAGACTCACACACTCACTTGTTCAATAATACTTAACAACTAAAACCCTGAATACAATACAGAAGAGTACAATGTCTTAAAGATACATAACATCCCAAATACAATTCGATAAATACATGATTCCATTATACCAAAGTCCACAAAAGGGCAATATCCATAATTCTCCAAAAATACATAACAAAACATATGAAAGCCCTAATCTCAAGAGTTGGCACCACCACTTGGTTGCTCATTTCCTGCTAAGGAAAACAAATGGAAAGGGTGAGCTAAAAGCCCGTGAGTTCCCAAAAACATGCAAGCCACTTAACACATAACAATATCACTTTGCAAGAATACTTGAAATATAAACAGATAGAAAAGCAATTAACAATACAATGTAGGATACGGGGCCCTCAGGGGCCAAATTCCACGAAACTTGTCCACGGTCCACGAACCGGTAGTTGACACTCCGTCAACTGTCACTATTACCATGTAGAACTTCACTTTCTCCTTACTCCTCCAAACCCCCACCGGGCCCGCACGCCAAACACTTTTCACTTCACTTTAAAACACTTCACTTTATTGAGTACTCTCCATTAGGGACAAGTCCATACGCCAAGTCCAGAGTACTTTTCATTTCACTTCACTGGGTTGTTGCTCTTATGGAGACTGGTTCAAAAACCAAGTTCCGAGCATAAATCACTGGTCTGAGTCACTGTGCTTTGTGACATTTCAAATAACCCTATGGCTCGGCCCTTTCTCCTCGGCCTAGGCCTAGCCCCCAGCTCGAGTCGAAGGGTTCACCTATAGGTCTCAGGGATTTCCTGACCTTCCAAACACATGCAATCACTATAATACACTTTAAAACACTTTACAATCAATCACTTCAAGTCACTTTCACAATCACTTTTACTCAAATGGAGTAGGTGCGATAAAGTACACACCATCCCCATTGGAGGGTTCAAAAGTCAATTTTCACATAACAATCACTTCAATACATTCATTTACAACATTTGCACGTAAACACGAAACAAGCATGGAAACTCACCGAAGTAGGGTTCGGCTTCCACGTAAGGTTCAAAGTCACTGTCTTGCACACTCCCTAAAATAATTTAAAACAAACAATAAGATTCACTTCAATCTTTTCCATTTACTAATATAGTTCACATTCACTTTCAACTTCAAATGATAACCTTTTCCAAAACTTACTCAAGGAAGAGTATTCATTTCACATAGCCCAATTTCCAAATAAATTCCTTTGGAAAATCACTTTACCATTTTAAAAGAAAACATCTCGTCGATATACTCATTGGCACTACAAGCACGTTCACCTTTAATCAAAACTTCCATTGTTAACCCAAAACATTTTATACTAAGTCATTGTATTCAAAATCCCTAGATTTTAGTCAAAATATAATAAAACCTTCAAATTAGTCAAATAGCACTTTTCACTCAGGTTTCATGAAAACTACACTTTTTACCCTTTTAAAAATCCAAACACTCACTCACCCACATATACACTCACAATTTGAACAATATATACATTTTTTCTCAAAAGCAAAACCCTCGAGAACATTGCACAACATTCCAAAATCAAACATTGAAATCACCTGTATGGGTTTTGGCCATAGCATATATTTTTCCTCAATTCTCAATCAACTAAAACCCTAATTTCTAACCATATCAAAACAAATTCACAAATAACAATCAATTCCCAATCAGGTCCTCAAGTCCGCTACCTAGAGGCCACCTCAAGTCCGCTACCTAGGTTGGGATTTCAAGAGCCCAACTTCATCTTTTCAGATGATTTCATTTTTATCAATATTAACTACAGATCTACACTACTAACACTAATAAAGCTAGATCTACAAGATTCGAGGTTTATACCTCCGATCTGTCAAGATCCAACGATATCCGCAAAACCCAACAAGATCTCTCAAGCTTTTCTCCAAGAAAGTCACTCCCAAGCTTGATAACTTCCAAGATCCTCGAACCCACTCAAGATCTTCAAGATCTGTCGAAGATATTAGTCACCAAGTGCAAGATCGAGCCCAAGATGATCACCCAAGCTTTTCTTCCTTCCTTTTTCCTTCCCAAAAATTGATCTCTCTCTCTCCTTTCCTTGGTTCGGCTGAAGTGAGGAGGTGAAGATCAAGCCACAAAATCATCATCAACTCTTCACAACTCAAGTTATTTGTAGGAAGAAAAGAAAATGGAAGATCAACCCACTTACCTCTTGTTTTCTTCCAAGAACTTCAGCCCAAACCTCCTTCTCTCTCCTCTTCCCTCGGCTGCTAGGATGATGAAGATGGTGGTGGTGTTGGTGTTTGAAGTTTCAAGAAGAATGGATGAAGATTTATGGAAGAAACTAGCCAAAACTCTCTCTTTCTCTCCTTCTCTCTCTCGCAGCAGCTCTCTTTCTCACTGGTTTGGCAGCTGAAAATGGAAGCTTGGTGTTGCAAGAAGTCATATTTTAAAGCCACAAAAGTGCTTTTCCCCTAATTTAAGGAAAAGTGCTTTTGTTACTTTTGTCGCCACACGCGACAGTCTAATTTATACTGGTTTCTTTCATCCCGACACTATCTCACCATAATAATATTTCCAAAATATCACTACATATGCTCGATTTCAAGTCCAAGTCACTATTCACGCCGGAACAATTTTAACGCTAAAATTTGGCCAAAACCACACACCGCAAACAATTGTATAAAATTCTCTAAATTGAGAAATAATCACTTTAAACATATTTTCACTAATATTTCAATAAATAAACTCAATATAAATATTATTAGGCATTTTAGAATTAAATTTGAATTTTTGAGGCCCTCACAGTCGCGTCTTGTACGGGTTTCGTGACACGGTTGGCGACATTCATTTCAGCTGGCATCAGATATAGTTAAAGGTATCACGTTATATCCCTTGTTCTCGAGTCACTTTTGTGTCATCGTATTGTTTTTCTGTTTTAGTCCGAATCTGTCCTCTCGTTATTTCTTACCGTTTCTAATCTTTCCTTGTGTCGTTGCTGTTTTGTCTTGATTTCATTTAGTGTCTTGAAATTCTGTCGTGTTGTTCTTTTCCTTGTTGAGTCATGTAGTTAATTCCAGCCCTTGTGTTGCTTTGCATCGTGTTGTGTCTATGTGTTGTGTTTCTAGTTTTGGTCCAAATTTGCCTCTTTGTTCTAAACAAGTCATCCATTTCTAGTTCTTCTTTGTTTTCGTTCTTGGTTGTCTTGCTTCATTCTGGTCGTCGTACTTTCTATCCGTATCAAATTGTTCTTGTGGAATCGTGTGTCTTGAAATTAAGTCTAGCATCTAGTGATATTCCGTTGTTTTGTGCTGCTGATTCTAAAAAAGAAAAACCTGCAGCTGTTCTAACTATCAAATTGCTGCTGCATCGAGTTGATTAAATTCCCTACTGTCCGAACTTTTTCTTTGTTAATTCTTGTTGATTGTGGACTGTTTGCGCATCGTGTCTGGTTCTTGAAATTCCCGAATCAAGCTTCTAAAATTCTTGAAGTTCTTGGTCGAAGAAAACTTCCATCTTGAAGCTCTTGAAACTTTCGAAAGCTGATTCGTCAAACCTGGACATTTTGTGGGCTGTTACATAACATCTTGGAGGATTTGGAGTTCCTTTGAAATCTAGAAATTAACAAAACCTACTTTTGCTTTTCTTGAACCGCTACAATTGCATGTTGAACTTGGAAGCAATTGGGTAACATACAAAGCAGATTTCTTTTGAAATTGGGAATAGTAGGGAAAGCCCTCGCCGGCCATTGTTGTTCTTCGTGAAAAAAAAAAACAAACGGACGAATAGCAAGCTAATCGTACTCTTAACAGCCTTGGGAATTGGTGTTGATTGGGAAAAACAAAAACAGGAAACGGCAACAAGGCTAAAGAACCCAAAATAGCTGCTGTCTTTGTTGATTGCCTAAAACGGTTTGTGTCTGATTTCCAAGCCTGAATCAGTTTTACTTGCAAAACCTTGTGGGAAACTAAAATGCTGGGAAATACCTTAGTTTGAATTTCGAGGGAATGGGAATACCTAACACCTAGCCCCAAGTCTGGATCCCTACCTACAGGAGCAGCAATCAACTAATCCTAATTCAGCTAGGAGCTTCAAACCCCGAACCTGTCCAGCAACCTGCCCATAGTCTGTTTCCTCATTTCATCGTGAGTTATATCAGTCTTGGTGTCCAGTTTTCATACCTGCCCAACAGTGATCATTGATAGTGTTTTATATTACTCAAGTAGCCTACGATTCATTAAATCCAAGTCAGCAGCAAATTTCTAGCAAGCCAGCCACTTTGTGCTTCATTCGTCCGAGCCTATTTGTCTTGTTTTTCTCATTTCTGCCCGTTTGATTTTGTCATTCCCTATTCTGTCCATTCTTATTTTATCCTTATTTGTGTCATTAGAGTGTTTCTTTTATCGTCAAATTTCTAGAATTCTTTGCTACCCAAATTAGTGTCTTTATAGTCGTCATCTTCTCTTTTCTTTTCTTTTTATTCCGTCTAAGTCTTTTCTTTGAGTCTTGTCACCTCGGAATCCACTTGGAGGAATTGATTACAATCTCATGGGCCAAAGTTGGTAAGTTGATCGTTCACTTGAAGGGGCTCTAATTGCTTCAAGGTAAGCCATGAAGAGCTTTGAGAGATTTGTGAGATTATTAGAGCGTTAACTTGAGTGAAAAGAAAAAAAAGAAAAGTGTTGAGTGTAAACACGTAAGGGAGTGAGCGAGGAAATACATATACTTATTTCTTTACTAACTTTTGCAGGTTTATCTAAGCATGTCGGACGAAGCAACTACCTCTCAATCGAACAATGAAGCACTAATAGGGGCATTCCAAAAAATGTTAAAGCAATCCATGGACGCCCTAGAGCAAAGGATGGCTCGACTTGAGCTTTCACAAGCTAAATCGAGTGCTGGACAAAACCAAACTCCACATCAGGAGTAGTTTGCATCCAATAGTGAAGAAGAAGATTTCATTCGCCATCCTAAGAAGGAAAATAAGAAGAATGATGAAGGACTCAAAGGCGTCAAAATCAAGATTCCTTCATTCCAAGGGAAGTCGGATCCTAATGCCTACCTAGAATGGGAGCAACACATAGAGATGGTATCACAACTACACTGATGAGCAAAAGGTCAAATTGTCAACACTCAAGTTCACCGACTATGCCATAGTTTGGTGGGAGCAGGAACGTACAAGTAGGAGGTGCAACTGGGAGAGAGCTATTAGCACGTGGGAGGAACTACGAACTGTCATGAGGAGGAGGTTCGTCCCTAGCCACTACTACCGGGAGTTGCATCAATGGCTTCAAACCCTCATTCAAGAAAACCGTAGCATGGAGAATTACTACAAAGAAATGGAGATCACCATGTTACGTGCTAACATTGCGAAGGATCGTGAGGCAACAATGGCAAGGTTTCTTAATGGTTTGAGACCCGACATTGCCGAATTGGTCGAGTTACAAACCTATGTGGACATGCCCGAGTTGGTGGATAAAGCGTCCAAGATTGAGAGGAGGCTTAAGAGGAGGGGTAACCCTCGACCTACTGGCACCTCTACTACACCTTCTTGGCGGAGCAATCCTATATTTGAGCGGGAACATCCAAGCCCGGGAGTGTCCAAATTTACTCCCAAGTCCAACCCGCCCAAGCAAGTAACCAAGCCAACTTCGAAGCCGTCAGTTGAAACTACAAAGCCTAAAAGCCGTAAAAGGTGCTTCAAATGCCAAGGATTTGGGCACATCGCTTCCCAGTGTCCCAATAGGTGTACAATGATTGTCTTACCCGGTGGAGACATTGTTTTAGACGATGAAGAAGAATATGCTGACATGCCACCATTGACTGAGGAGGTGACGAATCTAGGAAAGAAGTAGCTGCAACTGATGAACAAGTGGGTGTTGCATTGGTGGCATGACGAGCCCTTGCAACACAAGTCAAGAAAGTAGAACAGGCCCAACGTGACAATATTTTCTACACTCGGTGTCACGTCAAAGGGAAGGTGTGCAGCCTAATCATTGATGCCAAAGCTGTACTAACGTGGCAAGTACTCTCATGGTAGATCACCTATCCTTGCCAACTTTACGTCATCCTAATCCATACCGCTTGTAATGGCTCAATGAGAGTGGAGACATCAAGATTACCAAGAAAGTGGTAGTACCTTTTCGGATTGGAAAGTACGAGAATGAAGTACTTTGTGACGTCGTCCCCATGCAAGCTTCTCACATCCTGTTGGGAAGGCCATGGCAATATGACAAGAAGACCAACCATTGTGGCTTCACCAACAAATACTTGTTCATGCACAATGCTAAAAAGATCACCCTTGTGCCCTTAACACTGCAGCAAGTGCACGAGGATCAACTAAGATTGCAACAAGAGCATGAACAAGAAGTGGCCAAGAAGAAGAGTGATTCTAAAGCCTTGGTTCGAGTAGAACCTGGGAAGAATTTGGCCAAGCAAGAATCGGCCAAAAGCATCAAGAAGCCTAGCCTACTTGCTAAAAACAAGGAAGTTCAAAAATTACTCTTATCTAAGCAAGTGGTATATGTTTTGTATTGCAAAGAAGTACTACTAGTGTCTAATGATTCTTTAAGTGACTTACCTACTAATATTGCTTCTTTGTTGCAGGAATATGATGATGTATTTCCAGACGAGATCCCTAGTGGACTTCCACCAATTAGAGGGATCAAACACCAAATAGATTTAATCCCTGGTGTTTCCTTGCCAAATAAACCGGCCTACAAGATAGGCCCTGAGGAGACAAAGAAGATCCAATGGCAAGTAGATGAATTAATAGAGAAGGGTTGGGCTCATGAGAGCACGAGTCCCTGTGCAGTCCCGGTCATCCTAGTACTAAAGAAGGAAGGCACTTGGAGGATGTGCATGGATTGCCGTGCTGTCAATGCTATAATAGTTAAGTACCATCATCCTATACCTCATTTAGATGATATGTTAGATGAATTGCATGGTGCTATCATTTTTACTAAAATAGATCTTAAGAGTGGCTATCATCAAATATGCATGAAAGAGGGTGATGAGTGGAAGACAGCATTTAAAACAAAATATGGTCTATATGAGTGGTTGGTTATGCCTTTTGGCTTGACTAACGCTTCTAGTACTTTTATGCATCTCATGAATCATGTGCATAGACCATTTTTAGGAAAATTTGTTGTGGTATATTTTGATGACATCTTAATTTACAGCAAGAGTCTTGATGAGCATGTGAAACATTTGCAAGCTGTGTTAGATGTCTTAAGAAATGAACGGTTATTTGCCAATATCAAGAAATGTACTTTTTGCACTAATGAGCTTGTTTTCTTAGGATATAAAGTTAGTGCACAGGGTATTAGAGTTGATGAAAGCAAGGTACAAGCCATCAATGATTGGCCTGTTCCCAGGAACATGAGTGAGGTCAGGAGTTTCCACGGACTTGCAAGTTTCTACCACCGATTCGTTAGGGACTTCAGCACCATTGTAGCCCCTCTAACGGCCATTATCAAGAAGGATGTGAAGTTTGAGTTGGGCGAAGTTCAAGATAAGGCATTCCAACTTCTTAAACACAAGCTCACACACGCACCATTATTGTCCTTACCAAGTTTTGACAAAACTTTTGAAGTTGAGTGTGACGCTTCTGGTGTAAGAATTGGCGCAGTTTTGATCCAAGAAGGGAGGCCGATCACGTACTTTAGTGAAAAGTTGAACGGTGCTACCTTGAACTACTCCACCTACGACAAGGAGCTATATGCTTTGGTTCATGCCTTGGAGACATGGCAGCACTACCCGCGGCCAAAAGAATTTGTCATCCACACTGACCACGAGGCACTAAAGCATCTCAAAACTCAACACAAGTTGAGTAAGAGGCACGTGAGGTGGGTCGCTTTCGTGGAGACATTTTCCTACATCATCAAGTACAAAGCCGGCAAGACAAATGTGGTTGCGGATGCACTATCTAGAAGGTATGCCTTACTGTCTTTACTTGATGCTAAACTCCTTGGATTTGATCTCATTAAGGAGCTTTATGAGACTAACCTTAACTCTGCTGAGATTTATAAATCCTGTAGTAAATCCGGTCAAGGGAAGTTTTTTGTGCATAATGGTTTCTTGTACTACAATAACAATTTATGCATTCCCTCCTGTTCTATTAGAGAGTTACTAACCCGTGACGGTCACGAAAGAGGTTTGATAGGACACTTTGGTGTCACCAAAACTTTGAGCATATTGTAGGACCATTTCTATTGGCCACGTATGCGGTGAGATGTTGAAAGAATTGTCTCACGTTGCGTCATTTGTCACTGTGCCAAGTCCAAATTACAACCCTTCAGTTTGTATACCCCGTTACGTATCCCATCTGAACCCTGGGTTGACATTTCCATGGATTTTGTGCTTGGGTTACCTAGGAGTAAAAAGGGTCATGATAGCATCTTTGTGATTGTTTATTGTTTCTCAAAAATGGCTCATTTTATTGCATGTCATAAAACGGATGATGCCACTCATGTAGCTGATCTTTTCTTTAAAGAGGTTGTCCGTTTGCATAGTGTTCCTAGGTTAATTATGTCTGATAGAGATGTGAAAATTTTAAGTTATTTTTGGAAAACTTTGTGGGGGAAGTTAGGTACTAAGTTTTTTTTTTCTACATCCAGTCATCCCCAGACTGATGGTCAAACTGAGGTGGTTAACCGCACCTTGTCTTCTTTGTTAAGGGTCATTATTAAAAAGAATCTTAAATCTTGGGAGGAGTGCTTACCGCACGTTGAATTTGCATATAAATGTACAGTCCATAGAGCTACTCAATTTTCTCCTTTTGAGATTGTTTACGGTTTTAATCCCTTAACTCCCTTAGATTTAATGCCTTTGCCTTTGTCTGAATGTACTAACCTTGATGGTAAGAAAAAAGCAAATTTTGTGAAGTCCTTGCACCAGCAAGTGCGTGCCAAGATTGAAGGACGTACCCAATAATATCTCAAGCATGCCAACAAGGGTAGGCATCACATGGTTTTTGAACCTGGCGATTGGGTGTGCTTACACTTGCGCAAGGAGCGTTTTCCTGTCCAGCACCACAACAAGCTCTTACCTTGTGGAGATGTCCATTTCAAGTTGTTGAGCGCGTAAATGACAATGCATATTAGCTCGACCTTCCAGGTGAGTACAATGTTAGTGCTACGTTTAATATTGTTGATCTTAGTCCCTATCTTGTAGATGATGAGGTCAATTTGAGGACAAATCTTTCGCAAGAGGAGGGGAATGATTAGGAGGTCGAGGGTGTCATGCACGTTGAACAAGTAAAGGTTCCATTAGGTCTAATGACGCGTGCTTGAGTCAAATGCTTGCATGAAGCTTTGCAAACATTAGTACGTGCAGTTCGGGATTCACTTGGAGAGCCAAAGAACATTGAAGGCCTTGATTCCATGCAAGCCTTGTCAACGTGTTACATGTTCAAGATGAATATATTTAAAGCCTCGACATCAAGCTACAAGTCACTAAGGCCAATTGATCAAATACTATGAGGCTATGTCCGTAGCTTGGCTAGTGTGTTAGTTAGGTTAGTAAAGGTTCGGCCAAGGCATTAGGAGGTCCGAACTCTAGACTAGTTGGTTAGTAAAATTCCTAGTCAAATTGGAATTAGTTACAAGAGTCGATCAGCTTGGAAGATTGATTCCTAGTTGATTTCAACCTAGTCACTTTTCAGTATTTTATTTCGTTCATTATTCCTAGTCAAGGTTGGATTAGTATTACATAGGTTAAGTCTATTTAAAGGGGGTTGACCGCATGTAAAAAGACACAATTCAGAATTTGTTTCTTGCAATTAGCAAATATTGAGAGTTCTCTCAAACGCTTCCTTAAAACTTTCTTGAATATCTTAGATATTTCTTTGGTATTCGTTTGACTTATCAAGGTAGGAACACACTAGATTGTGGCATTGTAAGGCCCAAAGACAACCTAAGAGGGGGGTGAATTAGGTTGATTAAAAAAATCAAATAATAATGCCCCTTTTTCACAATCACAATTGCAACTTCTTACACAATCAATTTGTCAAAGAAATGAGCAATAGAAACCGAGAAGAATAGAAGATATAGCAATAGATTGATCGTAAAATAAGCTGTAAATGAGAATAATAGAATTCAAACCAATTTTCTTCAAAACTCCTCTTGAGTTTGAAGAATAAATCTCGATTCAAGCAACTTCAACTTGATGAATTTCAACCAATCTTGTGTACAATGGAAGTCTCACTTCCTCCTTACCCGAAGCAGCACTTAGTCAAGTTAGGAAGTTTTACAATCACTCGAATAACCCTTACAAATCTACACTATTGAAGAATTTACTCACAATTGAAAAGTTTGCAAATGAACTAACACTTCAAGACCTACAATTCTTACACAAAGAGTATTTTTTTACTAAAATCACTCTCAAGAACTTGTATTCTAAGTGTGCAAAAGTTACTATTAAGATCAGACAAGGCCCTATTTAAAGAGGACCAAAAAGTGCCTTGATAATAGTGGTCAACGGATAGAAGGAAGCTGAAAAGTCAACTAGCTGTTGGAGCTATTGGATGTGTAACACAATGTTCTGCGTCCGATGCAAGCGTTCGATAGGTTGTTTCGATCTTTGTTGGACGGCTGATGCAGATTTCTGCGTCCGATGAAGCTTGCATCCGATAGTGACCAGAGAGCTCAGAAAATTTCTTGGATATGATCGGACGTTCGGTGAGATTGATACGAATCCGATACAAGTATCTGATAGATCCCCTGCCTATCGAACGTCCGGTACTTCAAGTTGAATGTCCGATAGAGTGTTGTTGAGTTTTATCGAACGTCCGATACAAACTATCGAGCGTCCGACAGACATCAGTGACTTATACTCCCTTTGATTGATTTTTTCAACTTGCACCATTTGCATTGATAAGCTGAGCTGCCAAAATTCTCAATGGAAAACGTTAAATTGATTTCTTCAATTGTTTTGTAATTATCAAAATTCGGGATCACGATTTACATTCTCCCCCTTTTTGATGATGAAAAAACAATTGAACATAATTTGATAAAAACCATTGATAAGTCATATCAAACTCCTCCTTACTCGATTAACCATCTATTTACTAGAAATGTACACGGCTTGCATAATGAGTATAATTTAGATTAAGTATTCAAACTCCCCCTTGCTCGATTAACCATCTTTTTGATCAAGTGTTTTTCTCGGCCAATCAAAAAACATGCATCCAAGGCATAAGTCATAGATTCAAAGACATAAGTCATAGAATCAAAGCCGTATAAAATAACTTATAGAATCAAAGCCAACTAACTTTCTCCCCTTTTTTGTCATCTCAAAAAGAATCAAATAATAGTAAAAACGAAGAGTTGAAATCTTCAATACCAAATGTGATTCTAGAAAAGGCTGAAATCTTCAATACCAAATATGTGATACACTAAATAATTTCAGAAACCTTCCAATGTCATTCTTTTGCAATACCAGTCAGTATGATTCAATGTATGATCAAGATACAAACCAAGACTAATAGCATTATTACCAGTCTCGAATGGCAAATATGTGAGGACCTGGAAATTTATTTTATTTGACCTACTTATTTAATATTTTTGTTTAAAGTTTCACATCGACTTTCACACAAAATAATGTTACTTATAGTCATTATTGTTTACCGAGGTGTTTATATGATTTATTTTACTTCTCAAAGTGTTTTGTTTTAACTATTTTGTTTTACACGTCTAAAAACCCTAATTTGACATTTAAACCCTAGTTTGCTTCGAAAACCCTAATTTTCGATAAAACCCTAATTTGAATGTGGAAAACCCTAGTTTGATTTCTTAAAACCCTAGTTTTGAAAATGAATTTAAGTTTTATGTCCAACTACGAGTTTGTTATCTCTTTGATTTTATGTGTGATAAGGCATGATTAAGAGAAGGGATTACAATTCTTAGGTGATTAGTAGCCTAAGTAGGTGTACTTAAGCTTTGATAGACTAGGTTAATTTATGTACTTATGGAGTAATTTGATAGGAAAGAAAATTACTTGGGCAAGGGTGGAAGTTACCTTAAGTTGGTAGGTTAATTAGCATGCTAATTTTGACCACAACTTTGACCAACCTAAGTCTAAACCATAAATATCTAAGTAGTCTTATCCCTTGGCCATTTTCAACACAAGGGAGCCGGCCAAGCAAGGGAAAAAGAAGAGGGGAAAAACCGTGGGAAAAGAAGGAAAAGAAGAGAGAAAAAAAGAGAGGAAAAAGAAAGGAAACTAGAGGAAAGCTTGTGATTTTGTCAATTGCAGCCATCAAACCTTCATTTGGGAGTTGGAAGCACTTGATTGTGAAGTTCAATCTTGGATTCAAGAGGTGATTTACACTTTGTAAGTTGAACTTTTATTGAGGTTGCTGAAATTTATCTAAGTTGATGAAGTTGTTGGATTTTGTTGTTGTTTTGACTTGATTGAGGATCATGTTTAGCTTCTTAGATGAACCTATGGGTTAGATTGTTGAATTTTCTTGTGTAAAGCTGCAGCCAAGAATAAATCATTAGGGTTGAATTTTTGTCCATTTTTCTGTCCGAATTTTCTTGCTATTTTCGAAAATGATGGGGACAGAATTAGCTTTACCACAAAGCATGAAAGTTGTAGAGAGTTGAGTGAGGATTCTACCTGTAAATTTTCAGGTGAATCGAGCAATGTAGCATGTGAAATGACTAAAATGCCCCTGATGCCCTGTTTCTGTACGAACCGTTATTTTGCTGCTGTAATGGGCCATTTTGACCCGGAAGATGACTGTTTTTGTTTTGAGGTCTTCTTAAGTATGGTAGCTTTATGTGTTAGCTTTCTAATGGCTTTGGAATCGCTTGATTTGGAGCTGTAAGTGTCGAGTTATGGCCATTTGAAGCCGTCCGCTTAAATCTCTGATAGGGTAGAAAGCCATTGTTTTGATTATTTTCGACCTAGTTGGGATGGAATTGGATTTCAACTTCTTCATGGAAATTGTAGAGGGTAATGTGGAACGTGTAAGGGTTGCATTTGATTGATTGTTATTGCATTTGAGTCGATGAGTTTGCATGTGTGTGTTTTGGTTGAATGCATTGAGTTTTGGCGCAAAACTGAAAACAGGAATGACAAACCAGCAACTTCAGCTTCATTTTTTATGTTGATCCTTTGGGATTTGGCTTTTGGCCAAAACACGGAACTTATAGCTCTTCATTCTAGCTTTCCAACGCATCTGGAATTTCTGGATTCGGATTTGTGAACGCCAAGTTATGATCGTTTGAATGTAGCCTGTCGGCAATTCTGACGGGGAAAATTTCTGAAACTGTTTCGACATTTTTCACCTAGAAAGAGAAAATCTGGGCAGAAGTTATCTTCACGAAATTTGTAGGCTGTTCTCTTAGCTTCGAAACGACACCTCGTACATTCTAATCCGATACTTGTAGCCTGAGTTATGAGTATTAGCGTACAGGGTGTCAAAATTGTCTTCTTCACCTTTGGTGTGTGTTTTCGTTTTCGTTTCATTTTCATCTGTGTTCGGTCTAACGCCCATGCTTATGCACCTTCTTACTTTGTTGAGCATTTATGAGTGTTTTTGAGAGTTTCATTCACTGAGTATTTGGTTGTCACGTCATTTCACATTTGAAAATGACTTTTGCCAAACCTTTTAGTTTGAAATCGAAAAAGTAATTTGTTTGCACTTTCCGCCTCGGTGCTTCGTGGGACGGTAAAGATCGTGTTTAACCGCCTACATTGTCTTGCTTGCGCTCAACTGTTGGTGAGTGTTCAAGTGCTTGTTGTTTTCATGCTTGGATGTCGGATTTGATGAAATTCATTTGAAAGCATGCTTGTTTGACTTGGTGGCGTGTACTTTATCGCTCTCACCCTTTCTTGAATTTGCTTGAATTGAAGTCGTTAAGTGCTTGTACTTGTGCTTGTTCTTGGCTTGATAAGACCAAACGGTTGCATGTACCACACTCGAGTGAGTGGGAGGTGCCTCTCCTCCCGTTTTGGTCGGGTTCTAGTTAAGTCGATTGGAGCGTAGTCTCGTCGACTCATTTACCAAGCGGTAGTATGTACCACGCTCCATGGAGCGGGAGGTGCCGCTCATCCCGACTTGGTTTGATGTTAATACTATTTTGACGAGGCGGGCCCGGTACAGGGGGTGTAAGTAGACGGGTGAGAGTAAAGTGATTTCTACGGTCGATGACATAGTGGTTGGAGTGTCAACATGCCTATTGAAAATACGCTTGGGACCGGCGGACGTGGAAAATCGCAGAAAGATGGAACGACACTGTATCCTTTTATAGTGATTACTTTATAATATCTTGTATGATTCCCAAGTTTTCTACTGCTATTATTTGTTCAAAATTGTTATCGCTTTAACCTGGTTGTGCATGCATTCTTGACCTCACTGGGCTTTGCTCACCCCATAAGCTTTGTTTTCCTTAATAGGTCTGGAGGTGGGGCACTAGAATCGAGGAACCTAGTACCTGTGCGGGATTACCTCTTAGTATTCTTGTAGGATTTCCTCTTTTGTATAAGATTGAACTATTTGGATGATTTCGATAGTTGTGGTATTTTGGAGTTATTATCAATGTCTCCTTGATGAGATGTTGCGGTCTGTATTTTGCGTGAGTTTGTCAGCAATTTTAAGTACCTTTTATCAATGGTTTCATAAATGAATGTTTGAGTCCTGGCGAGAGCTAGGCAGGCGGTCCGCTTACCCCTCTGGTTCGCCTTATGGGAAGTAGGGCTGTCACAGTTGGTATCAGAGCCTAGGTTAAAGATCTATTTGGGATACTTTAAGGATATTGTTCTTGAATGTAGAATGGGGATAGCTTTTCTATATTTTAAGTGTGTTATTTAAAGTGAAATAGTGGACTCCAAGTTCTAAGGTGATGTCAAGTGTTTGTAGGGTTTTGAATTTCTCCAAATAGACGAAGTTGTGTTGAGATCTCTTGGACAGGTAGTTAAGTAGCGTTTACACGATTGTATTCACAAGTTAATGAGAGCCTTTATGTTGGATTTCAAAGAGTTGATTTTCAAATGGTTAGAGTTACATTGTGATTAAATATTAATCTGGTGATTTTGATTTCCTTAGCAGGTCAATTGCGGGAGTTAAAGGAATCAGGGACATGGCAAACTTGGAAGATTCACGCGATGTCATAGAAGCTCCAAAGGATTTAGGGATTCAAATGGAGCTTGCTAAATATTGGGAAGGGCGTTGGGAACAAGAATATAAGGAAAAGACTGAGCTAAGAAGCAAGTACATGGAAATGAAGAAGAAATATGAAGCCATTCTAAAGGAGATGCGTAAGTTTGAACTGCGCTCCACTACTCAAATTGAATTTCGAGATACCCCTAGCACTCAAGTTAGAAATCAGGCCGGAAGCTCCGCCAATGTTAAAAGAAAGTGTAAAGAGATTAGCGAAGATAATCGTGCTACTGAAAATAAGGGAAAGAAACTAAAGGTTGGTGGACCTGTTGCGCAGCAACTTGAGGTTGCTAAGTGTGATTTTGTAACAAATCTCATGGACGAAGGGTGTTGGCTGAAGATGGGTGCATGTTTAAGGTGTGGAAGCCTCAACACCGAATAAGGAACTGCCCTAAACCCTAGAATAGACTATGGTGGTCTTAGTCTTCAATGTTTTGTAAATGGGTTAGTTGGGTTGAGGCTTATGAGGTCCATGGACCTCGCATGATCGCTTGCATTCTTGTGGTATTTGTACATATATGTATTGTATTTTATAACACCCGTGATTTGCTAATTATGTGTGAACTTGTTAATGTAATGTTTGCCAAGATTTCCTATTTCAAATATTTTACCGGTGACTCTTGTGCTTCAATGGCCGTTCATTTCGCAGTTGGATGTAATTGAGATTATAGATGGTTGGAGACGGATGGTTGAACATGTACTTGAGATGGTTGGAGACGGATGGTTGGACATGTAAGTAACGGCCGTCACTAATCGAAGGATTGATATTTTAGAATATGTGATAAAGTGTCAACTTCTTACACTAGTGAACTGGATAAGAGAAAAGAAGGGATAAAGTTTTGTAAGAGGTGAACTAATCATGTTTAGATTGTGAGGTAAATTAATGGTTTGTGATAGTTTATAGGTCGGCTAGATATTAGCGATGATGATTTGGTATACGGTCTGTGCTCGCACATAGCTATGTAAGTAAGACAATTTGGGTTTACGGGTTGTGAATTTTTATTCATGTGATGGTGAAAGATTATGCCCTACGATTAGTGAGTAAGATTCAACGATCCATGAATCAAGGGGATGTGAAATGGTTCTTCAAGTTTTAGATATAAGCAAAATAGCTTATGGGATGATAATTAATCCACCTTTGATAATGGAACCTGTTGTACTTGACTTTTGAAAAGAAAATGAATTCAAAACTTCACCTTTCTAGATGTTGATATTGAGGTTTGATATAAACGTGTTTGGATGCAATTTAGTATTTACAACATTGTTTTATTTGTTTAAATTTTAGACATTTCTTGTTTACAAAGTTTTCGTGAAATTTGAGTCTCTTAGAGTGATTTCCCTTAAAAAAAAAAAAAGAGAGAAGAAATAAGAAGGTTTTAATCAAGCCCTTTGTGTCCTCGAATCTTACTCTTTCCATTTAAAGATAATTGAGAGTGCCTTTTCAAACGATTATTTTATACCATCTTCATAAAAGTTTGAACAATTTGATTGGTATTCAAAGTTATATTTCATTCTTATTAGAAAGGAATGAACCAAAGAGCCCCATGTAATGTAAGATTTGAGTTGATAGGAGTAAGTTACGATTAGTAGAATAGTGAGGTTTTGGAAGTGCTTAGGTGGTCTTAAGTGGTATGTAGCGGAGGTGGTGTGCCAAAGATCATAAGAAGGGCTGTTTCAAACAACGAGATTAGGTCATGATGCCCTTTGTTGTTTCAATTATGGCCTCTTTCGGATTATGTGTGGTACAATGACGAGATGGAAGAGATGGAATGCACATATTTGGAATGATTAAATTTCGTGGATTTTATAGGTAATTCAATCCTTGTAAACCGACTCCAAGTGTGAAAAGGAATTCTTAATGTGTGAAGTAGCGTTTAAAGAATTGAGGATCAGCGAATTCTCTTCTTGGAGCTATTGTAGATCAACCACAGTGTTGAGAAAGTAATTTGAAGGTTAGAGGAAGAAATTCCGAGGAAACACCTAGAATTATTTCATGGTTCACGTATGAATTTCGAGGACGAAATTCTTTTAAGGGGGGAAGATTGTGAGGACCTGGAAATTTATTTTATTTGACCTACTTATTTAATATTTTTGTTTAAAGTTTCACATCGACTTTCACACAAAATAATGTTACTTATAGTCATTATTGTTTACCGAGGTGTTTATATGATTTATTTTACTTCTCAAAGTGTTTTGTTTTAACTATTTTGTTTTACACGTCTAAAACCCTAATTTGACATTTAAACCCTAGTTTGCTTGAAAACCTAATTTTCGATAAAACCCTAATTTGAATGTGGAAAACCCTAGTTTGATTTCTTAAAACCCTAGTTTTGAAAATGAATTTAAGTTTTATGTCCAACTACGAGTTTGTTATCTCTTTGATTTTATGTGTGATAAGGCATGATTAAGAGAAGGGATTACAATTCTTAGGTGATTAGTAGCCTAAGTAGGTGTACTTAAGCTTTGATAGACTAGGTTAATTTATGTACTTATGGAGTAATTTGATAGGAAAGAAAATTACTTGGGCAAGGGTGGAAGTTACCTTAAGTTGGTAGGTTAATTAGCATGCTAATTTTGACCACAACTTTGACCAACCTAAGTCTAAACCATAAATATCTAAGTAGTCTTATCCCTTGGCCATTTTCAACACAAGGGAGCCGCCAAGCAAGGGAAAAGAAGAGGGGAAAAACCGTGGGAAAAGAAGGAAAAGAAGAGAGAAAAAAAGAGAGGAAAAAGAAAGGAAACTAGAGGAAAGCTTGTGATTTTGTCAATTGCAGCCATCAAACCTTCATTTGGGAGTTGGAAGCACTTGATTGTGAAGTTCAATCTTGGATTCAAGAGGTGATTTACACTTTGTAAGTTGAACTTTTATTGAGGTTGCTGAAATTTATCTAAGTTGATGAAGTTGTTGGATTTTTTTGTTGTTTTGACTTGATTGAGGATCATGTTTAGCTTCTTAGATGAACCTATGGGTTAGATTGTTGAATTTTCTTGTGTAAAGCTGCAGCCAAGAATAAATCATTAGGGTTGAATTTTTGTCCATTTTTCTGTCCGAATTTGCTTGCTATTTTCGAAAATGATGGGGACAGAATTAGCTTTACCACAAAGCATGAAAGTTGTAGAGAGTTGAGTGAGGATTCTACCTGTAAATTTTCAGGTGAATCCGAGCAATGTAGCATGTGAAATGACTAAAATGCCCCTGATGCCCTGTTTCTGTACGAACCGTTATTTTGCTGCTGTAATGGGCCATTTTGACCAGGAAGATGACTGTTTTTGTTTTGAGGTCTTCTTAAGTATGGTAGCTTTATGTGTTAGCTTTCTAATGGCTTTGGAATCGCTTGATTTGGAGCTGTAAGTGTCGAGTTATGGCCATTTGAAGCCATCCTGCTTAAATCTCTACGATAGGGTAGAAAGCCATTGTTTTGATTATTTTCGACCTAGTTCGGGATGGAATTGGATTTCAACTTCTTCATGGAAATTGTAGAGGGTAATGTGGAACGTGTAAGGGTTGCATTTGCTTGATTGTTATTGCATTTGAGTCAATGAGTTTGCATGTGTGTGTTTTGGTTGAATGCATTGAGTTTTGGCGCAAAACTGAAAACAGGAATGACAAACCAGCAACTTCAGCTTCATTTTTTATGTTGATCCTTTGGGATTTGGCTTTGGCCAAAACACGGAACTTATAGCTCTTCATTCTAGCTTTCCAACGATCTGGAATTTCTGGATTCGATTTGTGAAGCCAAGTTATGATCGTTTGAATGTAGCCTGTCGGCAATTCTGACGGGGAAAATTTCTGAAACTGTTTCGACATTTTTCACCTAGAAAGAGAAAATCTGGGCAGAAGTTATCTTCACGAAATTTGTAGGCTGTTCTCTTAGCTTCGAAACGACACCTCGTACATTCTAATCCGATACTTGTAGCCTGAGTTATGAGTATTAGCGTACAGGGTGTCAAAATTGTCTTCTTCACCTTTGGTGTGTGTTTTCGTTTTCGTTTCATTTTCATCTGTGTTCGGTCTAACGCCCATGCTTATGCACCTTCTTACTTTGTTGAGCATTTATGAGTGTTTTTGAGAGTTTCATTCACTGAGTATTTGCTTGTCACGTCATTTCACATTTGAAAATGACTTTTGCCAAACCTTTTAGTTTGAAATCGAAAAAGTAATTTGCTTGCACTTTCACGTCTCAGGTGCTTCTGTGGACGGTAAAGATCGTGTTTAACTGCCTACATTGTCTTGCTTGCGCTCAACTGTTGGTGAGTGTTCAAGTGCTTGTTGTTTTCATGCTTGGATGTCGGATTTGATGAAATTCATTTGAAAGCATGCTTGTTTGACTTGGTGAGCGTGTACTTTATCGCGCTCACCCTTTCTTGAATTTGCTTGAATTGAAGTCGTTAAGTGCTTGTACTTGTGCTTGTTCTTGGCTTGATAAGACCAAACGGTTGCATGTACCACACTCGAGTGAGTGGGAGGTGCCTCTCCTCCCGTTTTGGTCGGGTTCTAGTTAAGTCGATTGGAGCGTAGTCTCGTCGACTCATTTACCAAGCGGTAGTATGTACCACGCTCCATGGAGCGGGAGGTGCCGCTCATCCCGACTTGGTTTGATGTTAATACTATTTTGACGAGCGGGCCCGGTACAGGGGGTGTAAGTAGACGGGTGAGAGTAAAGTGATTTCTACGGTCGATGACATAGTGGTTGACGGAGTGTCAACATGCCTATTGAAAATACGGCTTGGGACCAGACCGAAGCTGGACGTGGAAAATCGCAGAAAGATGGAACGACACTGTATCCTTTTATAGTGATTACTTTATAATATCTTGTATGATTCCCAAGTTTTCTACTGCTATTATTTGTTCAAAATTGTTATCGCTTTAACCTGGTTGTGCATGCATTCTTGACCTCACTGGGCTTTGCTCACCCCATAAGCTTTGTTTTCCTTAATAGGTCTGGAGGTGGGGCACTAGAATCGAGGAACCTAGTACCTGTGCGGGATTACCTCTTAGTATTCTTGTAGGATTTCCTCTTTTGTATAAGATTGAACTATTTGGATGATTTCGATAGTTGTGGTATTTTGGAGTTATTATCAATGTCTCCTTGATGAGATGTTGCGGTCTGTATTTTGCGTGAGTTTGTCAGCAATTTTAAGTACCTTTTATCAATGGTTTCATAAATGAATGTTTGAGTCCTGGCGAGAGCTAGGTCCGCTTACCCCTGGTTCGCCTTATGGGAAGTAGGGCTGTCACGGGGTATCAGAGCCTAGGTTAAAGATCTATTTGGGATACTTTAAGGATATTGTTCTTGAATGTAGAATGGGGATAGCTTTTCTATATTTTAAGTGTGTTATTTAAAGTGAAATAGTGGACTCCAAGTTCTAAGGTGATGTCAAGTGTTTGTAGGGTTTTGAATTTCTCCAAATAGACGAGTTGTGTTGAGATCTCTTGGACAGGTAGTTAAGTAAGCGACACGATTCGTATTCACAAGTTAATGAGAGCCTTTATGTTGGATTTCAAAGAGTTGATTTTCAAATGGTTAGAGTTACATTGTGATTAAATATTAATCTGGTGATTTTGATTTCCTTAGCAGGTCAATTACGGGAGTTAAAGGAATCAGGGACATGGCAAACTTGGAAGATTCACGCGATGTCATAGAAGCTCTCCGAAAGGATTTAGGGTTTCAGATGGAGCTTGCTAAATATTGGGAAGGGCGTTGGGAACAAGAATATAAGGAAAAGACTGAGCTAAGAAGCAAGTACATGGAAATGAAGAAGAAATATGAAGCCATTCTAAAGGAGATGCAGCGTAAGTTTGAACTGGTGCGTTCCACTACTCAAATTGAATTTCGAGATACCCCTAGCACTCAAGTTAGAAATCAGGCAGGAAGCTCCGCCAATGTTAAAAGAAAGTGTAAAGAGATTAGCTAAGATAATCGTATACGAAAATAAGGGAAAGAAACTAAAGGTTGGTGGACCGTTCTTGCAACTTGGGGTTGCTAAGTGTGATTTTGTAACAAATCTCATCGAACAGAAGGGTGTTGGCTGAAGATGGGTGCATGTTTAAGGTGTGGAAGCCTCGAACACCGAATAAGGAACTGCCCTAAACCCTAGAATAGACTATGGTGGTCTTAGTCTTCTGAATGTTTTGTAAATGGGTTAGTTGGGTTGAGGCTTATGAGGTCCATGACTGTAACTGCATGATCGTTTGCATTCTTGTGGTATTTGTACATATATGTATTGTATTTTATAACACCCGTGATTTGCTAATTATGTGTGAACTTGTTAATGTAATGTATGCCAGTATTTCCTATTTCAAATATTTTTACCAGTGACTCTTGTACGTTTCAAAGGCCAGTTCATTTCTGCAGTTGGATGTAATTGAGATTATAGATGGTTGGAGACGGATGGTTGAACATGTACTTGAGATGGTTGGAGACGGATGGTTGGACATGTAAGTAACGGCCGTCACTAATCGAAGGATTGATATTTTAGAATATGTGATAAAGTGTCAACTTCTTACACTAGTGAACTGGATAAGAGAAAAGAAGGGATAAAGTTTTGTAAGAGGTGAACTAATCATGTTTAGATTGTGAGGTAAATTAATGGTTTGTGATAGTTTATAGGTCGGCTAGATATTAGCGATGATGATTTGGTATACGGTCTGTGCTCGCACATAGCTGTGTAAGTAAGACAATTTGGGTTTACGGGTTGTGAATTTTTATTCATGTGATGGTGAAAGATTATGCCCTACGATTAGTGAGTAAGATTCAACGATCCATGAATCAAGGGGATGTGAAATGGTTCTTCAAGTTTTAGATATAAGCTAAATAGCTTATGGGATGATATTTAATCCACCTTTGATAATGAACCTGTTGTACTTGACTTTTGAAAAGAAAATGAATTCAAAACTTCACCTTTCTAGATGTTGATATTGAGGTTTGATATAAAGCGTGTTTGGGCAATTTAGTATTTACAACATTGTTTTATTTGTTTAAATTTTAGACATTTCTTGTTTACAAATTTTTCGTGAAATTTGAGTCTCTTAGAGTGATTTCCCTTTAAAACAAAAAGAGAGAAGAAATAAGAAGGTTTTAATCAAGCCCTTTGTGTCCTCAGAATCTTACTCTTTTCCATTTAAAGATAATTGAGAGTGCCTTTTCAAACGATTATTTTATACCATCTTCATAAAAGTTTGAACAATTTGATTTCGGTATTCAAAGTTATATTTCATTCTTATTAGAAAGGAATGAACCCGAGAGCCCCATTGTCTGTAATGTAAGATTTGAGTTGATAGGAGTAAGTTACGATTAGTAGAATAGTGAGGTTTTGGAAGTGCTTAGGTGGTCTTAAGTGGTATGTAGCGGAGGTGGCAGGTGCCAGCATCATAAGAAGGGCTGTTTCAAACAACGAGATTAGGTCATGATGCCCTTTGTTGTTTCAATTATGGCCTCTTTCGGATTATGTGTGGTACAATGACGAGATGGAAGAGATGGAATGCACATATTTGGAATGATTAAATTTCGTGGATTTTATAGGTAATTCAATCCTTGTAAACGACTCCAAGTGTGAAAAGGAATTCTTAATGTGTGAACTGTAAGCGAAAGAATTGAGGATCAAGCGAATTCTCTTCTTGGAGCTATTGTAGATCAACCACAGTGTTGAGAAAGTAATTTGAAGGTTAGAGGAAGAAATTCCGAGGAAACACCTAGAATTATTTCATGGTTCACGTATGAATTTCGAGGACGAAATTCTTTTAAGGGGGGAAGATTGTGAGGACCTGGAAATTTATTTTATTTGACCTACTTATTTAATATTTTTGTTTAAAGTTTCACATCGACTTTCACACAAAATAATGTTAGTTATAGTCATTATTGTTTACCGAGGTGTTTATATGATTTATTTTACTTCTCAAAGTGTTTTGTTTTAACTATTTTGTTTTACACGTCTAAAAACCCTAATTTGACATTTAAACCGTAGTTTGCTTCGAAAACCCTAATTTGAATGTGGAAAACCCTAGTTTGATTTCTTAAAACCCTAGTTTTGAAAATGAATTTAAGTTTTATGTCCAACTACGAGTTTGTTATCTCTTTGATTTTATGTGTGATAAGGCATGATTAAGAGAAGGGATTACAATTCTTAGGTGATTAGTAGCCTAAGTAGGTGTACTTAAAGCTTTGATAGACTAGGTTAATTTATGTACTTATGGAGTAATTTGATAGGAAAGAAAATTACTTGGGCAAGGGTGGAAGTTACCTTAAGTTGGTAGGTTAATTAGCATGCTAATTTTGACCACAACTTTGACCAACCTAAGTCTAAACCATAAATATCTAAGTAGTCTTATCCCTTGGCCATTTTCAACACAAGGGAGCCGCCAAGCAAGGGAAAAGAAGAGGGGAAAACCGTGGGAAAAGAAGGAAAAGAAGAGAGAAAAAAGAGAGGAAAAGAAAGGAAACTAGAGGAAAGCTTGTGATTTTGTCAATTGCAGCCATCAAACCTTCATTTGGGAGTTGGAAGCACTTGATTGTGAAGTTCAATCTTGGATTCAAGAGGTGATTTACACTTTGTAAGTTGAACTTTTATTGAGGTTGCTGAAATTTATCTAAGTTGATGAAGTTGTTGGATTTTGTTGTTGTTTTGACTTGATTGAGGATCATGTTTAGCTTCTTAGATGAATATATGGGTTAGATTGTTGAATTTTCTTGTGTAAAGCTGCAGCCAAGAATAAATCATTAGGGTTGAATTTTTGTCCATTTTTCTGTCCGAATTTTCTTGCTATTTTCGAAAATGATGGGGACAGAATTAGCTTTACCACAAAGCATGAAAGTTGTAGATAGTTGAGTGAGGATTCTACCTGTAAATTTTCAGGTAAATCCGAGCAATGTAGCATGTGAAATGACTAAAATGCCCCTGATGCCCTGTTTCTGTACGAACCGTTATTTTGCTGCTGTAATGGGCCATTTTGACCAGGACGATGACTGTTTTTGTTTTGAGGTCTTCTTAAGTATGGTAGCTTTATGTGTTAGCTTTCTAATGGCTTTGGAATCGCTTGATTTGGAGCTGTAAGTGTCGAGTTATGGCCATTTGAAGCCGTCCTGCTTAAATCTCTACGATAGGGTAGAAAGCCATTGTTTTGATTATTTTCGACCTAGTTCGGGATGGAATTGGATTTCAACTTCTTCATGGAAATTGTAGAGGGTAATGTGGAACGTGTAAGGGTTGCATTTGATTGATTGTTATTGCATTTGAGTCGATGAGTTTGCATGTGTGTGTTTTGGTTGAATGCATTGAGTTTTGGCGCAAAACTGAAAACAGGAATGACAAACCAGCAACTTCAGCTTCATTTTTTATGTTGATCATTTGGGATTTGGCTTTTGGCCAAAACACGGAACTTATAGCTCTTCATTCTAGCTTTCCAACGCATCTAGAATTTCTGGATTCGGATTTGTGAACGCCAAGTTATGATCGTTTGAATGTAGCCTGTCGGCAATTCTGACGGGGAAAATTTCTGAAACTGTTTCGACATTTTTCACCTAGAAAGAGAAAATCTGGGCAGAAGTTATCTTCACGAAATTTGTAGATTGTTCTCTTAGCTTCGAAACGAAACCTCGTACATTCTAATCCGATACTTGTAGCCTGAGTTATGAGTAATAGCGTACAGGGTGTCAAAACTGTCTTCTTCACCTTTGGTGTGTGTTTTCGTTTTCGTTTCATTTTCATCTGTGTTCGGTCTAACGCCCATGCTTATGCACCTTCTTAATTTGTTGAGCATTTATGAGTGTTTTTGAGAGTTTAATTCATTGAGTATTTGCTTGTCACGTCATTTCACATTTGAAAATGACTTTTGCCAAACCTTTTAGTTTGAAATCGAAAAAGTAATTTGCTTGCACTTTCACGTCTCAGGTGCTTCTGTGGACGGTAAAGATCGTGTTTAACTTCCTACATTGTCTTGCTTGCGCTCAACTGTTGGTGAGTGTTCAAGTGCTTGTTGTTTTCATGCTTGGATGTCGGATTTGATGAAATTCATTTGAAAGCATGCTTGTTTGACTTGGTGAGCGTGTACTTTATCGCGCTCACCCTTGCTTGAATTTGCTTGAATTGAAGTCGTTAAGTGCTTGTACTTGTGCTTTTTCTTGGCTTGATAAGACCAAACGGTTGCATGTACCACACTCGAGTGAGTGGGAGGTGTCTCTCCTCCCGTTTTGGTCGGGTTCTAGTTAAGTCGATTGGAGCGTAGTCTCGTCGACTCATTTACCAAGCGGTAGTATGTACCACGCCCATGGAGCGGAGGTGCCGCTCATCCCGACTTGGTTTGATGTTAATACTATTTTGACGAATGCAGGGGTGTAAGTAGATCGGGTGAGAGTAAAGTGATTTCTACCGATGACATAGTGGTTGACGGAGTGTCAACATGCCTATTGAAAATACGGCTTGGGACCGGTCGACGTGGAAAATCGCAGAAAGATGGAACGACATGTATCCTTTTATAGTGATTACTTTATAATATCTTGTATGATTCCCAAGTTTTCTGCTATTATTTGTTCAAAATTGTTATCGCTTTAACCCGCTTGTGCATGCATTCTTGACCTCACTGGATTTTCTCACCCCATAAGCTTTGTTTTCCTTAATGTCCGGAGGTGGGGCACGAGAATCGAGGAACCTAGTAACCTGCGGGATTACCTCTTAGTATTCTTGTAGGATTTCCTTTTGTATAAGATTGAACTATTTGGATGATTTCGATAGTTGTGGTATTTTGGAGTTATTATCAATGTCTCCTTGATGAGATGTTGCGGTCTATATTTTGTGAGTTTGTCATGATTTTAAGTACCTTTATCAATGGTTTCATAAATGAATGTTTGAGTCCCTGGCGAGAGCTAGGCGGTCCGCCACCCTCCTGGTTGCCTTTATGGGAAGTAGGGCTGTCACTTGGTATCGAGCCTAAGTTAAAGATCTATTTGGGATACTTTAAGGATATTGTTCTTGAATGTAGAATGGGGATAGCTTTTCTATATTTTAAGTGTGTTATTTAAAGTGAAATAGTGGACTCCAAGTTCTAAGGTGATGTCAAGTGTTTGTAGGGTTTTGAATTTCTCCAAATACGAGTTGTGTTGAGATCTCTTGGACAGGTAGTTAAGTACACGACTCGTATTCACAAGTTAACGAGCCTTTATGTTGGATTTCAAAGAGTTGATTTTCAAATGGTTAGAGTTACATTGTGATTAAATATTAATCTGGTGATTTTGATTTCCTTAGCAGGTCAATTACGGGAGTTAAAGGAATCAGGGACATGGCAAACTTGGAAGATTCACGCGATGTCATAGAAGCTCTCCGAAAGGATTTAGGGTTTCAGATGGAGCTTGCTAAATATTGGGAAGGGCGTTGGGAACAAGAATATAAGGAAAAGACTGAGCTAAGAAGCAAGTACATGGAAATGAAGAAGAAATATGAAGCCATTCTAAAGGAGATGCAGCGTAAGTTTGAACTGGTGCGTTCCACTACTCAAATTGAATTTCGAGATACCCCTAGCACTCAAGTTAGAAATCAGGCAGGAAGCTCCGCCAATGTTAAAAGAAAGTGTAAAGAGATTAGCGAAGATAATCGTGCTACTGAAAATAAGGGAAAGAAACTAAAGGTTGGTGGACCCGTTGCGCGGCAACTTGGGGTTGCTAAGTGTGATTTTTGTAACAAATCTCATCGAACAGAAGGGTGTTGGCTGAAGAT
This sequence comes from Gardenia jasminoides, assembly GCA_013103745.1. Lineage (NCBI taxonomy): Eukaryota > Viridiplantae > Streptophyta > Magnoliopsida > Gentianales > Rubiaceae > Gardenia > Gardenia jasminoides. The sequence goes on along the minus strand of CM023104.1, from coordinate 5,361,364 downwards.
GGGTGCATGTTTAAGGTGTGGAAGCCTCGAACACCGAATAAGGAACTGCCCTAAACCCTAGAATAGACTATGGTGGTCTTAGTCTTCTGAATGTTTTGTAAATGGGTTAGTTGGGTTGAGGCTTATGAGGTCCATGACTGTAACTGCATGATCGTTTGCATTCTTGTGGTATTTGTACATATATGTATTGTATTTTATAACACCCTGTGATTTGCTAATTATGTGTGAACTTGTTAATGTAATGTATGCCAGTATTTCCTATTTCAAATATTTTTACCAGTGACTCTTGTACGTTTCAAAGGCCAGTTCATTTCTGCAGTTGGATGTAATTGAGATTATAGATGGTTGGAGACGGATGGTTGAACATGTACTTGAGATGGTTGGAGACGGATGGTTGGACATGTAAGTAACGGCCGTCACTAATCGAAGGATTGATATTTTAGAATATGTGATAAAGTGTCAACTTCTTACACTAGTGAACTGGATAAGAGAAAAGAAGGGATAAAGTTTTGTAAGAGGTGAACTAATCATGTTTAGATTGTGAGGTAAATTAATGGTTTGTGATAGTTTATAGGTCGGCTAGATATTAGCGATGATGATTTGGTATACGGTCTGTGCTCGCACATAGCTGTGTAAGTAAGACAATTTGGGTTTACGGGTTGTGAATTTTTATTCATGTGATGGTGAAAGATTATGCCCTACGATTAGTGAGTAAGATTCAACGATCCATGAATCAAGGGGATGTGAAATGGTTCTTCAAGTTTTAGATATAAGCTAAATAGCTTATGGGATGATATTTAATCCACCTTTGATAATGAACCTGTTGTACTTGACTTTTGAAAAGAAAATGAATTCAAAACTTCACCTTTCTAGATGTTGATATTGAGGTTTGATATAAACGTGTTTGGACGCAATTTAGTATTTACAGCATTGTTTTATTTGTTTAAATTTTAGACATTTCTTGTTTACAAATTTTTCGTGAAATTTGAGTCTCTTAGAGTGATTTCCCTTTAAAACAAAAAGAGAGAAGAAATAAGAAGGTTTTAATCAAGCCCTTTGTGTCCTCAGAATCTTACTCTTTTCCATTTAAAGATAATTGAGAGTGCCTTTTCAAACGATTATTTTATACCATCTTCATAAAAGTTTGAACAATTTGATTGCGGTATTCAAAGTTATATTTCATTCTTATTAGAAAGGAATGAACCCGAGAGCCCCATTGTCTGTAATGTAAGATTTGAGTTGATAGGAGTAAGTTACGATTAGTAGAATAGTGAGGTTTTGGGAGTGCTTAGGTGGTGTTAAGTGGTATGTAGCGGAGGTGGCAGGTGCCAGCATCATAAGAAGGGCTGTTTCAAACAACGAGATTAGGTCATGATGCCCTTTGTTGTTTCAATTATGGCCTCTTTCGGATTATGTGTGGTACAATGACGAGATGGAAGAGATGGAATGCACATATTTGGAATGATTAAATTTCGTGGATTTTATAGGTAATTCAATCCTTGTAAACGACTCCAAGTGTGAAAAGGAATTCTTAATGTGTGAACTGTAAGCGAAAGAATTGAGGATCAAGCGAATTCTCTTCTTGGAGCTATTGTAGATCAACCACAGTGTTGAGAAAGTAATTTGAAGGTTAGAGGAAGAAATTCCGAGGAATCACCTAGAATTATTTCATGGTTCACGTATGAATTTCGAGAAATTCTTTTAAGGGGAAGATTGTGAGGACACGGAAATTTATTTTATTTGACCTACTTATTTAATATTTTTGTTTAAAGTTTCACATCGACTTTCACACAAAATAATGTTACTTATAGTCATTATTGTTTACCGAGGTGTTTATATGATTTATTTTACTTTTCAAAGTGTTTTGTTTTAACTATTTTGTTTTACACGTCTAAAAAACCTAATTTGACATTTAAACCCTAGTTTGCTTCAAAAACCCTAATTTTCGATAAAACCCTAATTTGAATGTGGAAAACCCTAGTTTGATTTCTTAAAACCCTAGTTTTGAAAATGAATTTAAGTTTTATGTCCAACTACGAGTTTGTTATCTCTTTGATTTTATGTGTGATAAGGCATGATTAAGAGGAGGGATTACAATTCTTAGGTGATTAGTAGCCTAAGTAGGTGTACTTAAGCTTTGATAGACTAGGTTAATTTATGTACTTATGGAGTAATTTGATAGGAAAGAAAATTACTTGGGCAAGGGTGGAAGTTACCTTAAGTTGGTAGGTTAATTAGCATGCTAATTTTGACCACAACTTTGACCAACCTAAGTCTAAACCATAAATATCTAAGTAGTCTTATCCCTTGGCCATTTTCAACACAAGGGAGCCAGCCAAGCAAGGGAAAAAGAAGAGGGGAAAAACCGTGGGAAAAGAAGGAAAAGAAGAGAGAAAAAAAGAGAGGAAAAAGAAAGGAAACTAGAGGAAAGCTTGGGATTTTGTCAATTGCAGCCATCAAACCTTCATTTGGGAGTTGGAAGCACTTGATTGTGAAGTTCAATCTTGGATTCAAGAGGTGATTTACACTTTGTAAGTTGAACTTTTATTGAGGTTGCTGAAATTTATCTAAGTTGATGAAGTTGTTGGATTTTGTTGTTGTTTTGACTTGATTGAGGATCATGTTTAGCTTCTTAGATGAATATATGGGTTAGATTGTTGAATTTTCTTGTGTAAAGCTGCAGCCAAGAATAAATCATTAGGGTTGAATTTTTGTCCATTTTTCTGTCCGAATTTGCTTGCTATTTTCGAAAATGATGGGGACAGAATTAGCATTATCACAAAGCATGAAAGTTGTAGAGAGTTGAGTGAGGATTCTACCTGTAAAATTTTAGGTGAATCGGAGCAATGTAGCATGTGAAATGACTAAAATGCCCCTGATGCCCTGTTTCTGTACGAACCGTTATTTTGCTTCTGTAATGGGCCATTTTGACCAGGAAGATGACTGTTTTTGTTTTGAGGTCTTCTTAAGTATGGTAGCTTTATGTGTTAGCTTTCTAATGGCTTTGGAATCGCTTGATTTGGAGCTGTAAGTGTCGAGTTATGGCCATTTGAAGCCATCCTGCTTAAATCTCTACGATAGGGTAGAAAGCCATTGTTTTGATTATTTTCGACCTAGTTCGGGATGGAATTGGATTTCAACTTCTTCATGGAAATTGTAGAGGGCAATGTGGAACGTGTAAGGGTTTCATTTGCTTGATTGTTATTGCGTTTGAGTCGATGAGTTTGCATGTGTGTGTTTTGGTTGAATGCATTGAGTTTTGGCGCAAAACTGAAAACAGGAATGACAAACCAGCAACTTCAGCTTCATTTTTTATGTTGATCCTTTGGGATTTGGCTTTTGGCCAAAACACGGAACTTATAGCTCTTCATTCTAGCTTTCCAACGCATCTGGAATTTCTGGATTCGGATTTTTGAACGCCAAGTTATGATCGTTTGAATGTAGCCTGTCAGCAATTCTGACGGGGAAAATTTCTGAAACTGTTTCGACATTTTTCACCTAGAAAGAGAAAATCTGGGCAGAAGTTATCTTCACGAAATTTGTAGATTGTTCTCTTAGCTTCGAAACGACACCTCGTACATTCTAATCCGATACTTGTAGCCTGAGTTATGAGTATTAGCGTACAGGGTGTCAAAACTGTCTTCTTCACCTTTGGTGTGTGTTTTCGTCCATGCTTATGCACCTTCTTAATTTGTTGAGCATTTATGAGTGTTTTTGAGAGTTTAATTCATTGAGTGTTTGCTTGTCACGTCATTTCACATTTGAAAATGACTTTTGCCAAACCTTTAGTTTGAAATCAAAAGTAATTTGTTTGCACTTTCACGCCGTCGTGCTTCGTGGACGGTAAAGATCGTGTTTAACTGCCTACATTGTCTTGCTTGCGCTCAACTGTTGGTGAGTGTTCAAGTGCTTGTTGTTTTCATGCTTGGATGTCGGATTTGATGAAATTCATTTGAAAGCATGCTTGTTTGACTTGGTGAGCGTGTACTTTATCGCGCTCACCCTTGCTTGAATTTGCTTGAATTGAAGTCGTTAAGTGCTTGTACTTGTGCTTGTTCTTGGCTTGATAAGACCAAACGGTTGCATGTACCACACCTCGAGTGAGTGGGAGGTGCCTCTCCTCCCGTTTTGGTCGGTTCTAGTTAAGTCGATTGGAGCGTAGTCTCGTCGACTCATTTACCAAGCGGTAGTATGTACCACGCTCCATGGAGGGAGGTGCCATCATCCGACTTGGTTTGATGTTAATACTATTTTGACGGGCCTGCATGGGGTGTAAGTAGACGGGTGAGAGTAAAGTGATTTCTACGGTCGATGACATAGTGGTTGACGGAGTGTCAACATGCCTATTGAAAATACGGCTTGGGACCAGACCGAAACTGGACGTGGAAAATCGCAGAAAGATGGAACGACACTGTATCCTTTTATAGTGATTACTTTATAATATCTTGTATGATTCCCAAGTTTTCTACTGCTATTATTTGTTCAAAATTGTTATCGCTTTAACCTGCTTGTGCATGCATTCTTGACCTCACTGGGATTTTCTCACCCCATAAGCTTTGTTTTCCTTAACAGGTCTGGAGGTGGGGCACGAGAATCGAGGAACCTAGTACCTGTGCGGGATTACCTCTTAGTATTCTTGTAGGATTTCCTCTTTTGTATAAGATTGAACTATTTGGATGATTTCGATAGTTGTGGTATTTTGGAGTTATTATGAATGTCTCCTTGATGAGATGTTGGGGTTAGTATTTTGCGTGAGTTTATCAGCAATTTTAAGTACCTTTTATAAATGGTTTCATAAATGAATGTTTGAGTCCTGGCGAGAGCTAGGCAGGCGGTCCGCTTACCCCTCTGGTTCGCCTTAAGGGAAGTAGGGCTGTCACATAATATCAGTATCATCAATACAATATTCATCAAAACCATCAAATATACTATTCAAGTAGAAATTCAACAGAAACAAGACCATAGTGTAGCACGAGTTCATCAAATATCTATCAACCTCAATATTTCAACAAGGGTAAGAATAATGGCAATATCTCAACAAGAGAACCAATTCCATAAAGTCAAGGTGAGTACCAAAAGCAATATCAACATCCAAAATACTGATCATCCAAGAGAAATATAAGGTAGCAATAAGTACTTAATACACTTCATCCAATGGTAAAATTAAACAAAATAGAAGTAATGCTTCCTAATGGTGAAGTGCAACTGTTCCTAAGGTGCCTAAAGAGTGAAAGTAGTCTTCGGTCCAGGTCTTCTTCTAGAAATTCGATAGGCTGAGTGGTCTTTTTCTTCTGTATCTTCATCATCCTCTTCCTCAGCTTTTTCAGTGGTTGGTTCCTTACCCTTCTCAGAGGTGGAGGAATTTGAGCATCCGTGGATTCTTGAGTTCCAAGGGTAGGATTAGGACGAGATTCTTTTACATGAGATTCATCCTCAACCATAGTAGGAGGAAACAGTAGACCCTTTTTGTCTAAAAACTCAGACCTCTGCTCAGGTGACATAGTAAGCATAAGGCCATGTTCAAGAAGGATAATATGGTCCTTGAGCTCTTTCAGCAAAACAACAACCTCAGATTGAGGAGAATTGGTCTTAGAAGCAGATTTTCTGGGGTGAATGGATGGGTTAGGAGTAAAGCGAAGTGTTTGAGAGGTGATGGAAGCAATTGGTATGTCATGAGTCCTTTTTGAACGGGATTCAGAAGCGGCCTCTTTGGTACACCATGTACCATAAAAAAACTTTAGATTTTTTCTTTCAAAGTAGGATTTTGAGAAAGCAGAAGTGGAGGTGTCCTTAAGACATACACTAGTGATTGGAATTTTAAAATGTTTGAAAATTGGTGTTAAAAACTTGCCATAAGACAGTTTTCTCCTAGTGTCAGTGCACAATTTCATTAAGAACTTGCACATGACAAAACCATTGTCAATGCGGATTTTCTCAACAAAACAATAAAAGAGATACAGTTCCATCTTATTTGCATCAGTACGATTGCCATCAGTGGGAACAAGCAAATTCGAAATGATTGAGAAAATAATCAAGTTTTTAGGAGAGAGGTCTTCCAATTTTGCATCAACAGGAGTTTGAAAATGAGATTGAAAGTAAGACATCAATTTTTCTGCATTGAAATGATTGATGCTAGTTGCATTTTCTTCATAGGAGAAAAAGTTGGCAATTTTGCTTTTGCAGCCAAATTCAATAGTGGTTTTCAAAATTTCATTTACCACATCAGAATCAAACACCAAATCCACTCCATTCACACGAGATCTTAACTCATCACGAGAATTTCCTTTCCTAAATTAGCAAAAAACTGATAGAGCATCTCAGGATAGTAGACATTGGGCATGGTAATAATATGAGACCACTTTTGAAATTCAAATAGCTTAAGAATAGATTCAAGGTCTATTTTACGAAACTCAGAGAGATTAATAGACCTTTGAATGATGAATCTTTTTTGTGAGAACAAGGCAAATCTTTCCTTAACTTCATCATCAATAAATTGAGGCAATGGAGGAGGTTGGGAAGTAACCTGAGGATCGGACTGAGTTGTTCGAGATTGCTGAGTAGTTGCAGAACCTCTTTTCTTCCTCAATGAAGTCCGCTTGGCAGTTGGAGTTGGAGTTTCTTCATCTCTGAGGAGTCTCTTGCATCCGGTAGCAGATGAGCCCCTACGAATTCGGACCATTGTGTCTGTATGTGTGTTTTAAGCGATGACTAAGATGAGGAATGAGATGCTGAGTGTTTAAACACCAAATTTGATGATAATATTGTGATCAAGCTGCCTAAAAACGACTGAGGTTTAGTTCTAGGGTTTTGGAGGTGATTTGGGAATGGAAGGGATTGTGATTTATGGTGAGAAATGTTGAAGGATCACGGTCTGTAATGGGTTTGTGAAAAAAGTTGTGCCTTCAATTTTGAAATTTGTGCACGAGAAGGTGGGAATTTGGGTTTTTAAAGTCGGGTGGTTGGGAAGTTACGTCCGATTTAAATGAGATTTGACTGATTTAAATGAAGCGAAGTGACCTGATAAGCTGTGACTTTTGGTGTGTCAGACGTCCGAACAACATGAAACGTCCGACACATCCGTCCGATAGGATTTTTTGGAAAACAGCTAAGAAAATTGTCGGACGTCCGTTCATCAGGATCGGACGTTCGATAAAATTTGACCAAAATTTTTAAGAGTTCTTTTCTAAAATTCCCAATTTCGAATGTAAATATATAAATTGATTTAGGGGCAAAGCTTTTGTGAAAATATCGGCAATTTGATCTTTTGAGCAAACATAATTCACACAAATTTCACCTTTTTGAACAAGATCACGAATGAAATAATGCTTTATGTCTATATGCTTTGTCCTAAAATGTTGAATGGGATTTTTTGTCAAAATTATGGCACTTGTGTTATCACAGTAAATAGGCATATTATCATACAATAATCCAAAATCATTCAAAATATATTTCATCCACAACAATTGAGCACAACATGCACTAGCGGCAACATATTCTGCTTCGGTTATAGACAAGGAAATGGCATTTTGTTTCTTACTAAACCAAGATACTAAACAATTACCAAGAAAATGACATGAACCACTAGTGCTTTTTCTATTAATTCTACAACCACCAAAATCAGCATCCGTATATCCACATAAAGCAAATTCATGACATTTAGGATACCGAAGACCAAAATTTAAAATTCCTTTTAAATATCAAAAAATTCTCTTAACGGCATTCAAATGAGACTCTTTAGAATAAGACTGAAAGCGAGCACACAAGCTGTGACGACCCCACCTTTTCCTAAGACGAACCAAGGGGTCCATCGGACTGCCTGCCCAGTTCTCGTGGGGACTCAATACAAACCTCAAATAATTACAACCAAATACTCCAAAGTAAGAACACAACCAAAACTTATATTTCCATAAGTCATTTGAAGTTCCAATTACACACTTTCTCAAAATAAAGTAAAACTCCAAATTACATGGACATAAAACTTACAAAACATCTCAATCTTAAAGTTTACAACCAACTTTAAACTTACAAAATGGAACAAGTCTACTAATACATCGGTACTTAAACAAAAGGTAGCACACTAGACTTTAAGGCCACAAGCAAACTCTCCGACCTTTTACACAACCTTGTTAAGGAAAACAAAAGGGAATGGGGTCAGTGAAAACTTAATGAGATCCCCAGATAAAACATGCAGTCAAATTAACAAATAGGCAAAACAAATAGTCGAATATCACATTTAATGTAAAATAAAGCAACACACTCAAATAAAGGATACAGGTGGCTTCCAAAAGCCAAATCCACCAAAACTTGATCGAAACATGAGCTGTTGACTTTCCGTCAACATTTGAAATCAAGAACCAAGTCCATAGACAACACTTCTGCCACAACCGTCCACCAAACACCCCCTTACCGGGCCCGAACACCTCAACTAATCAAATTTGGGTAATACTCGAGTATACCATGTTCCAAAGAATCAAATCGAATAACCTATGGTTCACCGATCTTCTCGACCAATCCCATGCTAGCTCGATACGAACGGCTCACCAATAGGGTTTTGGGGTTTCCGGAGCCCCAAACGAATCAAATTAGTCGATGAGATATCACCCGAGCGACTTTTCACATCAAAGTAGACAAAGCTCAAATGAATCAAATTAGTCGACGGGATATCACCCGAATGACTTTTCACATCAAAGTACACCAAGCTCAAATCACCAATCGAGTAGGTCAAATTCCAAGTGAAAATCAAACGGGAGAGTTCGAGTGTGATAAAGTACACCTCAACTCAACCTCAATAGTTCAGACATGTATGAAATGTAAGCAAGTCAATAATCATATTTCAAGCAATTCACTCAGTCACGTAGTTCAAGTAATCACATAAGTCATGTAGTTCGAGAAATCATACAAGCTCAAGAAACAAGCAAGGGAACACTCACCAAATAAAGCCAAGTAATTCAAATGTTTGTGCCTTGATCACCCTCGATACCACCTTCGAGCCCTATGTATAACCAAATGTATATAATCATCAACTCAACCAAAGCAAACAAATGCAACCTAACAAGTGTAAATGAATGCTACTAGTTAATGCATCTAACTAGGAAATTTTAGGGTGATTCAAGTCGCAAAACGATAAAACATTGAAGGTTTAATAGATCCACAAGTCAAGTATGATATTTGGAATGAAATAAGCGCGCAAAGATTCAAGAAGCATCAAGGTTCAACCAAGAACAAGTTTATCACAAAACTAAGGTTCGGGTATAACAGTGGGCTCTGCGCAGTCTTGGGAAAACGGGCATAACGTGGTGTAGAAAAATCGAAATTGAGTACTGCCAGTGGCGTTAGAAACTAGACTCGTAGGGCGTTTCAAAAGTATATGGATCAGCTCCTAGTTCCTTTCCTATCAATACCAGAAAGGCTGGAAATTTGACTATTTTTCCAATTCTGACGGAGTGCAGAACCGAAAATTTGTTCAAAAAGTTTGTGCAATTCAAGAGGTTTCCACCCTTCAAAATAAATTGATTTCACTCCAATTTGATGCACAAATGTCCTAACAAGGTTTTTCAACAATAATTAGTGAAGATTGAGTAAGAAGGAATCGCAAAACAAGAAGGAAAATCTCCACCAAAACAGTTCACAACTTTCTTCCATTGTTAAAAGTTCAAACCAATTTCTATAACCTTTCTAGCATGAATCTGGAAGGTAAACAAGCATCTTTCTAAAAGGAACAATCATTATAAACTAGTGATTAGTGCTAATCCAAAAATCAAGCACATGGTGGGCATAAACTTAAACCTACTCTCAATATACAACTACAAGAATCCAAACCAAAAACTTATACTTCCAAGCATCAATCATCCTTAATCATCTTGAAAAACCTTCATTAAACCAACTTTAAAGATCATAGAGTTAGGGTTTTGGAAGAAAATTACCTTAACAAGCTAAAGAAGTGAGCCTCCAAGCAACTAAAATCTTCTCCTACCAAGCTTGAAGATTGATGGTTAAGGTGCTACCAACTTCCTCTCTTTGATTTCCTACCAAACTAAGCAAGATTTAGGTTGGTTTTTGTGAGTTTTCTCCTCTCTTTTCTCTCCTAAATTTTGTCCAACACCTCCTCAAAATGAAGCTGAAATTGTGTTGTTTTTAAAGAAATAAGTTTGGAGGAAAAAAGCCATCAAGTCGAAGTTTAAATCCTAGGGTGCCAAGTGGTGGTTTCTTGGCCACTTCCTAACAAAAATCTCACTTAATTGCACCTAACTCCTCTAATTTAGTTTAGTCTCCAATTAACATCAATAAATCCTATTTTCTAGCAATTAAGTCATGCAAGAAATTCTCACTAATTCTAAAATTAAATTTAAGAAAAGTTTATCCAACCAAATAATGAATAATGTACTTAGTGAAACTGTGACAGCCCCACTTCTCCCTAGGGCGAACCCTAGGGTATCGGTGGACTGCCTGCCCAGCTCTCGCCAGGACTCGATAGCTAATATAAACCATCAATTCACATCTTACAAAACTAAAACTTCCAAATTCAAAAGTCAACTAGCATACATACATAAGTTTCACACCACCATTCCCACTTAAAACATAACAGGGTATTTAAGGATACAAAATCAACCTCTAAACTTAACCATGATAGGATTTGCTAGTACATTCTATCTTAAACAAAATATAACAAAACTTAAACTACTTGCACGTACTTCCAAATTCAAGCTCAAGCAAATCCCCCTGCTAAGGAAAACAAAAGGGAAAATAGGGTGAGCTAAAAGCCCAGTGATGTTCCAAAAGACCGGCATGCAAAATAGCAATTAGCACATTTTCACCACAAAGATTTTGATAAACAATCACACTAGCACATTTGCAATAAAATTTGGAATTTCAAGTATAAGTACAGAGATGATCACGGAAGCACTGTCAACCAGGAGATGGTGCCTACGCACTACTCAAGCCGCCGACTCAAGATCGGTGTTCACGAGGAGTTCAAACACTCAAGCTTCTCTTCTTGGAAGATCGGTGCACAAGGATCACTTAATTAACAATTTAAATATAAAGGATACAGATGGCTCTCGGAGCCAAGTTCCACAACAAACAACTTGATCCAAGTCCGTTGACACTCCAACCAAGGAAATGCAAGAATTAATATCCAGTAGAACTCCACTCATTAGCCATACCCGTTCACCCATTCTCCCACCTTACCGGGCCCGAACACCAACACGGGAGGTAATACTCGGTATACCAAAAACAAAGCGAAACAGATCCAAGGGCATCAGGTCTACTCGACCAAGCCCTAAGCGGCTCGATTCGACCAATGAGCCGATGGAGTGGACTCGATCACGAGTCCCAAGAACGATAACAAGATTAGCCCTTGTGATATCACACAAGTGGCCATTTCAGGTTAACAAGCACAGGTAAACAAGCTTCTAAACAGATTAGTCGATGGGACATCACCCAAACGACTCACAAATCAAATATAGACAAGGGCCAAATCCACAAGCATCATGATATCAAGGATATATAGTTCAAGCAAAGGAGATCGAGTGTGATAAAGTACACACTCGTCTCAATCATAATAACATAAGAGTGTGTTCATACTAACAGATTTCAAGTAGTTCACATAATCAGGTAAGTCAAGATCAGATAATCCAACTAGTCACATTTAACGAGTAGACAAGCATTGGAACACTCACCTTTGTACTCAAAACAACCTTAAGTATCTACTCCGAGATTCCCTTCGTCCACCGTCAAGGCCTAATAACAAGCAAATAAGAGGCATTTAGTTTTGGCTATCCCAAATTTAGGTCAACTAAAATGCACATGCTAATCGTCACTTAAATTGCTAATCCAAACCGTCACAATGTATCAAGTTCAAATCAAGGATGTATAACAAGGGAAAAAAATGTCATATTTACAGGAGAACAATGAGTCAAATAGGTTATGGCGCGAGAAAAGGGCATAATGAACCAAGAAAAGTGGAAAGTGATGAATAAGGGTTCACAAGTAAAGATTTAAGGGTGACAGCTTTGCCGCCCTTCAGAAATTGGATCATAACTGTAGCCACACTTATCAGATTGGGGTGTAATTTATGGCGTTTCGAAGCTAAGACTTATCTCTACAACTTTCATGAAGAGGTCAGATATCAATTCATGCTTTATCAGAGTCAAAACGGCAGATATCAGAGAAGCAGGAAATCTGTCGGGAAAAATTCAGATTGGACGAACAGTCTCGGGAAAACAGTCATAACTCGACGTAGAAAAATCGAAATCAAGCTCCGTCAGTGGCGTTTAAAACTAGGTTCATAGGGATTTCTAACGGTATAAGGCTTGGATGCTAGTTCATTTTCTACAGGTAACAGTAACCTCGGGAAGTGGGCTGTTTTGCATTCCTGCTTTCTGAGAAAATTTCTGGTTAGTTGCTTTTCTTCTATCAACCTTTTAAAACCATTTCCCTCACTTGCCAAGGTGTTAAACCAGCTAAAACAGCAATTAATTCCATCATTAAAGCATCACAAGACATCAAGCAATTCATCAAACTGTGGCGGCCCCACGTTTCCCAAGGCGAACCATAGGACCCGCGGCCGCCGGCCCAGCTCTCGCCAGGACTCAAGCAGGCAAATACTTCGGTTAGGGTTTTCAAACCAATATACTTTCAAATAGATCGACATAACTTACTAACCAACATCCATTTTGAGTTCGACTCTCAACCTTACACAATAATTCAAAAGACAATTCTTATACATTGTCCTCGACATCATAATAGGGTCAAATACACCAATAATCAAAAGATTCAACCAGCTTGTACTCCTTCAGTACTTTCTTCAATACCTGGAAGTCCTGGGATGGGAAATATATGGGGTGAGTTTCTAAACCCAGTGAGAGTCCCAAAACACATAGCAATTAAATACATAAACACAACAGGCTTTGTAAACATTTAAATCCGTACAAGACTAGTTTCAAATATAGTAACATCCATTTAAGGAAAGTTGGGAGATAGTATATATATACATATATATATATTTATATATTTTTCTTTCCTTTTCATAACAGGTTGTGAAACTGTAACAATCAAGATGCTCATTGAGCCATTTAAACAGTAACGAGCATTAAATAACAATCACAATAATATTCTCGGGAAGGAGAAGCAGTGCAGAACTCGGTCATTTCATTTCTTTCTCCTTTCCTTTTCACCCAACCGGATCCAACTAAACAAGCAGGAGGCGGTGTACACTCGAGGTAACCTTTGAACAGGACCCAGGGTCCGTCGACGTACCCGACCAAGCCCTACTGCCGGCTCGGAATAGGCCGACTCGCCTCTGGGGTTTGGGATCCCTACGGCCAACAGGTCATGCACAGTTGACATGCACAAGCACGTATGGTGGTTTAGTTTATTATTTTAGAGGCGAGGGACAACCGACAATCAATTTCAACCTCGAGCCCCTTAGGAGGTGCACCAGCCTTTAGAGGCGAGGGGCCTTGAAGGCCACCTCTTCACCTCAAGCCTCAGAAACAAGTTTTATTGTTTTAAAACAAAACATACTAAACCACCTAAGCACGCGTTGAGTCAAATCAAGAAATAAACTCATTTTACATAAAACCCTAATTTCCATCATTCAACGATAAATCACATTTAGAAACCAGTCATACAACAACAAGTAATACTTAGCAACAAGGATCAAGTAGCAACAATTAGGAACCCTCACCTTAGATGGTCAGGGTTGAGTAGATGAGTCAAAGTCCTCGGTCTCAAAGCCCTCGTTTATATTACCGTCTGTTCCTGAGGTACATAATTATTGTATTAATTATTAAAATCAATTTTGACCAATTCACTTCTTTTATAAGAATGAAAATATTTTTAGGTTTTCCTCACGAGTCGATAGTGTGATAAAACGGTGGTTTGTATCTTGAAAATACAGGTCTCGGTTAGATAGGGTAAAATGTGTGAGTTTTGAAAAAAATCTACGTAATTAAGGTTGGAACAATTTTGTTAGTTAAGGCTTAGAAAGACTTGAGTAACGTAGCGTCATCCATTTGGAAAATTTGAGAAATGGTTTGCTTAGTTGAAAAATCACTAACGGTGTTTAATTTTATTTGTTTAGTGAACAAAAACAATCTTTCGAGGCTTTGGATTAAAACCAATTTGATTTTTGGTCTTTCATACTTAAAACAAGTTTTCGTGCTAAAATCAAAATAGTACAAATTAGGGTTTTGGTCGACAATCACAATTTTGAAAGTGGAGTGTCATTACGCTTTCATGGCCAAAACTAACCGCCATGGTTTCTTTCAAAATTCAAATCGGAAGTCTTTCTTTTGCAAGTTGTATGAGTTCAAAATCGTGGAAAACTAGTTTCATAATCGTTTATTTCTTCATAAAATAGGAACGGCCAAGTCACTTTGGAAAATACTCAATTTTGGACATTCATTTTCAAAACTACTGGTTTGCAAGTTTGATTTTCAGCGATGTTTGTTGGTTCGCCACGATGTGTAGAAAATGAATTACGAGGCGTATAAGGTACTGAAACGAAGCTTTTTGGGTCTAGTTTCGGATACCACTGACGGCTCGTGATTTGGAGTTATAAACAGCGAGATATGGGCATTTTACTTTAGTGTGGTTTTGCCCACTTATTTCTTAGAAAAATGTGGTTTTCGTAACTTTTGTGAAATTTCAGCCATGTAGCCGCGTGGTTAAAGGTTTGGTTTGATTTTACAGAATGATAAGCATAACTATTAGCACATCACACATTTATCCAACAATTCAAAAATCATGCACACCATTGAAATGAAATAATACGTGCAACTAGACGAATTTTGTTTCAAGCTGAAAACTATCAAACCCGATTCTCCCTTTTTTTTTTTTTGTTGTAATTTGTTTCCTTCAAAACTCAACTCTCAAGTCATTATATTCTCAGCCTTTAATTCGGACCGAGTAGGTCTCATGCAAGGAAAAATAATTTTTAACTTTCAACAAGCAAATGAACGTGTTAAGTCCGGTTTGTTAAACAATCTACTTGTACAAGCTTTTAACTTAAACTTTCATAAACCAAGGGAAAGTTGGCACATGCAAAGACTGATTTCAGCATTTTAATAACCAAAAAGGGTTTCGGATAAATAGGGCAAAATCCATCAGCTCACCACCATTCCAAACAGCAAGCAATCGAAGCTATTAATCCACAGCTAAGCACAAGAAAAGTTTCAACCAACAATTTTCAAGTTAGGAAGTCATTAAGAACCGGTTTTCTTCCTCTTATTTCTTTCTTTTGTTGTAAAATCATCTTTCCATTCAAAAACCAAGTTTCAAGTCATTGCATATTTCAGTTTGAAGCCATCCGAGAGTGACTCATGCAAGGAAAATAAATATACAATTGTCAAAGGAGAAAATGAAGGATTCAAGCTTCGGTTTAGTTAAAACATTTGCTCATGGAAACTTTTAACTAAGCCTCATCTATCGAGTGGAATATAGCACATGCATGAGTTGCTCTTAACAAGTTATCAACAAGAGAAGCTTCGGATGGAATAGGGCAAAGCCCTTCAGCCCACCATTGTTCAAACAGCAACAAAAAAATCAAGGTTACCAACAATAATTAAAACACAAGGAAAAGTCCGATTACATTTAACTATCATGCATGAAGTAACAACTAAACTTTCATTTGGCTTGGGGAAGCTTAGTGAGATCAAGAACAATGGCCTTTCTCTCGGTTAACCAGATTTCTAGCAATACAAAAGGATACAAAATTTGCCAAGACAAGCTTTTAAGTCAACCGGTACATGCATGGCAGTTTCATGACTCAAGATGATATATTTGAGAAGAGAACCATTTCTTCTTAGCTTTAAAAGATGAAAAGAATACCCTTACCTCCAACCGTTTTTAAAAACAGATGAACAAGTGGTGGTTGAGCTAGTCAAGTCCGGTTTCCAGCTACAAGAAAAGAAGCAAGCTAAGGATGGAAATGCTAGGCTGTGAAAAGAACTTTACAAGAAGCTATCAGCTTACCTTTCTTGATCAAGACTTGGATGAACAAGGGATGCTTGGGTGGAATCAAGTTTGGTTTGTAGCTCTTGCTTGTTCAAGGAATAGATGGAAGGAGACCAGCCGTGCTCTTCCAAATTTCAAGCTTGATTCCAGCAACTTGTAGCCAAGGTTAACTCTTGGTGCAAAGCTGGATTGGTCAAGAAAAGACAAGAAATGGAGGGAGAGAGGGAAAGCTCTCGGTTGAGAGCTTGAGAAAAATTTTCTGAAGTGGAGTGTGTGAATAAGGAGAAGAGCTCTCGGTTGAGAGCTTGGAGAAAAGAAGAATTTCTGGAGAAAAGGGAGAGAGTGTTTCGGGTGAAGCTTGAGGAAAGAAAATGCTGAGTGAAGGTAAGAGTGTTTGAGGGATTTTCGGTTGAGGCTTGGAGAAAATACTGAAGTTGCTTGTTCAATTGAACAAAGCTTGGCTGAATGGAGTGCCAAATGTCATAGCTGCTCTCATGCATTGGGCATGAAGGGAGGTGGAATCATCATTAGCCTTGGCTAAGGTGATCTGAAATTCCTTGCTCCAAGTCCAATAAGCTGCCGGTTGGGAGAAAAAAAATGGCATGCTTAAGCTACCAAATTTTTCAGCTCAATCTTGACAAGTGTTAGCCGTGGGAATGGGGTGCAAGTGGGCGGCTGGTTTGGCTGAAGTTTCTTGAGTTAATTTCGAAATTACATTGGAGGGAAATGTGGTTCAATTTGCTGGAATTGGTCCGACTTTAACTGAAGTGAATCGGTTTCATTTGTGATCATGTAGGTTGAAAACGATGGAAGGGAAACCGGTTGGAAATTGGAAGGAAGAAGGAAACGTTTAAGGTTTTGCACATGCTATTGTCATAATTTTAAGATGATTTGTTTTAAGTACGGTTGGTCTTAATTTAATTGAAATGATTTCAATTACTTACTTGGGGCTATCGTTGAAAAATCTTTTCGTGGATTTTCAATATGTTCATGATCATGCACATGTAATAATGAAACTGCGAAAATCGTTCATAAAAGTCTAAACAAGAGTTAGAGTTTTAGTTACGGCCCTCACACAAACACTTGGTGGCCTACAATAAAAACCCAAACTCTACTTATCAAACTCAAGATTTCCTTCCATAATCCTTCCTTCCAAACAACCATAAGCACATTAATTATGTCTAACTAACATCCTCTTTGAATTTAAAGATCATTAAAGCATAAATAAGTGAAAATTTACCTTGCTAGAAGAGTGAGATAAACCACCAAAGAGCTTCACTTCTTGCAACAAGGCTTGAGGTTTAAGTAGTAATCTAGGTTGGATTTTACCCAAAGCTGTTTTTTCCTTCACTAAACCACCAAATTTCTAGCTTAAGTTTTGGTTGTTCTTCATGGTGGAAGTGCCGGCCAAGAGAGAGAAGAGAAGAGGGAAATTTAGCTCAAATTTTTGAATTGGAAGGTTTAAATAGAAGTCTTAAGTCAAGGGGGTTATGGGATGGTTGACATGTGGCACGATCTTGGCCAAGAATTGGGTTAAAGTTCTAGGTAATTAGCTTCTAATCCCTCAATTAAAACATAACCTACTTAATGCCACATAGATTTAATACATTTGAATACATAAAACACTAAAATGAAATTCCAAATTAATGTCATGCTATGCATGCAAAATAAAGTACTTAAAGGAGAATAATGCACTTAAGGCTTTCATGGTGCAATCAAGCCATTTTTTTTTTCCATTTTCATCATCAATTTTTTTTTCTGGGTTCTCACAGAAAATATGCCACTAATGCACTAAAAGAATTTATATGCACTTGAATGAGTTAAATGGTGATGTATATATGGAATTTCTAGTGTGAAAATGTATGAATGGAATTTTTAGTGTGAAAATGTATGCATGGAATTTCTAGGGCTCTCACACAAGCAAACGATAAGCATAATATCCGGCCTACTTGCGGTTAAATAAAGAAGGCTTCCGATCATACCTCTATATTTCTTTTTATCAACATTTGTACCTTCTTCATCCTTTTCGAGTTTGGTAGATGTACACATTGGTGTTCCAACTTACTTTGAATCCTTAATGCCAAATCTCTTGAGAAGTTCTTTCGTGTACTTTATTTGATTAATAAAAGCTCCTGTAGACACCAAAATTTGACTATTTCTTTTGTTTTCCTATGTTTTTATCTGTTAATGTCTAGTTATTTATTTTTGATTTTTTAACACATTTTTCTCATTTTTTGTAGGTTTTCTTAAAAAAAAAAAAAAAAGAGTCAAACTCATAAAACGCTGGACCAAGGGTGAGTCCATAACTAGTCCGCTGTAACTGATCGAGCGAAAAAAAAATGGCTGGATTTTTCCGTAAGCTTGGATCATCCTTTTCCAAATTGTATTTTGATGCTTGAACGATAAGAAACCTATTTAAACATTCCCAACTCACCTAAATCTAACAAGCGATCTAACGTTCAAGATTAGCTCACCTCATCCAAGAACATCAAAACCCTTAGTTCTAGGTTTAGGTGGCTATAAATAGCCTAGATTAGGGTTTAGAAAGAAGTTGGAAATCTGAGAGGAAAAGAGGCAATTAGGAGAGCTTGAGAGAGAAAAAAGCAGAGAAAAACTGGAAATTAGAGAGAAAAAGGAAAGAAAGAAGAAAAGAAAAGCTAGGGTTTGACACTTGAGGAGCTTATTCTTGAAATTCAGCCTCTTTCCTCGGTTTAGATTCAAAGCTTCGGTTGGTAGCATACTTATACTCTATTTCTTGTTTTGATCGTAAAATTATGCTCGATTTTGGGCCTTTTGGTGGAACCAAGGTCTTGAGTAGTTTTTCTTTTATTTTGGGATATTTGATGATGATTATCAGCGTTATATGAGCATGTTGTGTTTATAAGGCCTTGGTAAGGCTAGTAGATTGGTTTTACGTTTAAAATTAGGCGTTTGATGCTTACGTGATGATCTTTGTTGTGATTCGAAATTTCTGGAAAAATGTTCTTCCGCGTTTGAAGATGTGAAGAAAGCGGACTACTTACGCGGATTAGTTGGCAATAACGGTCCGCGTTCCTCTTGAATGTTTGAAGTTGTGAAGAAACGCGGATCTCTTGCGTGGACAACCTCGCGTAACGATCCGCGTTTAAGTTGAATATTTGAAGATGTGAAGAAACGCGGGCTGTTGCGCAGATCCTCCTTTCTATCGGCTTCTTCCCTTCCCCTTTTGCCTATTTGATGATCGCGATGCTTAAGATTTGGCCTTCTTGATTTTATCTTGTTTTGACATGATCGAATGCTGATATTTGATGCTTTAAATAGATCCCTTTGCCTCGGAGGATTTTGTTTTGTGATATTGAAAAACTGGAAGCAATCTTCCGATATTTTGAAGATGGAAGAAAGCTGGTTACGCTGGAGTCCGCGTTTGGTCCGCTTTCTCTCTTGTCTTTGATTTTTTTGCACTGCTGTGTTGCTTGGTTCTTCCCGTTTCTGGTCCACGTAACCTCTCTTTTTTGTATTCTTGATATTTCATGCTCTTTTGTTCCAGAATCTTACTCTACTTCCTATTATTATCTGTTTGCTTGCAGAATCTGTTTAGATACCCTTTCTTTGAATTTTTGATTGGTTTTCCTTTAAATTGGTACCTTGATCCCTTTTGTTCACATTGAGTCTTAGATAATCATTCCCATCATTTAAGGATTCAATTAAGGCCTCATATCAAGGGATGGTAACTTCTTTCCCCTATTATGTGCTTATTATGTGTTTTTGCATGATCTTGCATGTTTTAAATTAAGTTTTCCTTTGCTTTTATTCATGTCTAGTCTTTATTTATGTCATTTAATTTTTGAGTAAATCATTTGGAGGCCTTGGATGCCAAGTTGTAATAGATAGGTTTAATTTGGCAAAAAGTGTATTTATTCTAGAAGATGTAATAGTTAGATTATTATTCTTAATTTTTTTTCCCTTAGAATGTATTTAGGTCTCCCCCAATGTAATAATTAGTTTTTATATGCTTATTTTGCATGCTTGCATGATTATGTGTTTATTTGCTTTCCTAGGGTCTTGCATTTAGATATTATGCCTACGTGTTATGTGTTTATGTGTTTTATGTGTTTATTTGCTGTATTATCATGTCTACATGTTTATTGTGTAAATGTATTGACGTCACCACACTAGTCCAATGCTAGTTGTGGTCTTCCCCTTCGATTTCTCACTAATCCAATGTTAGTGAGAACCTTTGACGAGGGCTAGTCCAATGCTAGACCCTTAAACGCATCATTCATGCATTAGATACAAATTTCACACACTTTTCACTTTTAGAGTTTCTTTCCCATTTTGCATGTCACTATTCCCCATCCCGTATGAAACATCTCATTTAGTTTTCTTTTTATTAGATTAGTGCATTTAAGGCATTACCCTTTGAATTAGGGAAAAGAGAGTATGGCTTCCTAGCCTTAGCACGCTTTTATTTCCTTCTGAAAGGAAGATTCAAAGTCACGAATTTAGTCCCCCACCCATTATGTTGCATTATCCCTCTTTAGGACATACATGTGCATTATTTCAAATGCTATCAAAATCATTCTTTAAAAATTAAGATTCTTCTTCTCTTTTATCAATTCAAAGTTAAAAAGCCACTTTTTCTTAAAATTGCACCTTTTTGGAAATTCAAGTTCCTCTTTGCATTTAAAATTGATCCTTTCAAAAACTCAACTTCTTTTCTCTTGATACTTTATAAAAATTGCATTTTTGAAAACCCTACTTTCTGTTTGTTCGAGTCTCATCATTTGCATTTTTTTCGTGACCTCCTCGAGGGATCAAAATTGGATGACACAACTAATGTGATCAATTCCAATCACACCTCAAGGAGACATTTTGCCCCTCTCGATCCAACATTAGATCTAGGTTTGCATCCATATAGACAACATTCAAATGTGATAAATTTTAAAGTTAGAAAATAGGAAATTTTCAACTAAATTTTGCAACTAGCTTTGGCTAGGTTAGAAGGGTGCCTTAGAGACGAGTTACATCGAATCTTTGCCTTCCCTTCTTTCAACTGTGACCCCCGAACCTTTTTCTCTAGTTTTTCAAAGACCTGGAGTCGTCTAAAAAGGGTTTTTCTTTGTTTATTTTCATTAATTAAATCTTTTGGGTGACTTGGTACACCTAAACTCCCTACCAAGTGGCGACTCCAAACTTTTTCTAAAAAATCCTTTTCTAGACTTTTGTTTTTGGGTCCAAACCGTCGCATTTTTGTAGTCCCATGACCCCTTTCCCTTTCGTCTTCAAAACCAAAAAATAAAAATCGGAAATCTTTCCATCTTGTTCCACACCATCAAAAAATGGGGCGCGACAGCTCCTTCATGAGTTTGAAGGATTTGGAGTCCGAGGAAGAAATTTAATTCTCCCATCAAACTCATCTCAAATTCATTTTGCATGATGGTGGAAAAATCTTTGCACAAACGCTCATTAGTGGCACCAAAAATAATATCATCAACATATATTTTCACAATAAGGAGATCATTCAACTTTTGTTTTGTAAAAAGAGTAGTGTCTACAATACCTCTTTTAAAACCATTTTCAATCAAAAATCCACTTAAACGCTCATACCAAACTCTAGGAGTTTGTTTTAAGCCATACAAGGCTTTTGAAGGCTTAAACACATGATTAAGAAATTTATCACTTTCAAAACTGGGAGGTTGAGCCACATAAACTTCTTGATTAATAAAACCATTTAGAAAAGCACTTTTAACATCCATTTGATACAATTTAAAACCTTTAAAACAAGCAAATGCAAGAAACATTCTAATTGATTCTAGTTTAACTACGGGAGCAAATGTTTCATCAAAATCTATACCTTCTTCTTGAGCATATCCCTTGACTACTAATCTCGCCTTATTTCTCACAATTTCACCCTTATCATTTAATTTATTTATAAAAACCCATTTTGTGCCTACAATAGGGTGATCTTGAGGTTTTTCAACTAAAGTCCACACATTATTCCTTTCAAATTGATTTAATTCCTCTTGCATAATTACAATCCAATAATAATCTTTCAAAGCATCATTCATATTTTTAGGCTCAAAGTGTGATACAAAGGCAAAATTATCAAGTAGTGGTTTTGAAGAAGAATGAGTTCTTACCTTTTCGGATGGATCACCAATAATCAAGTCCTTGGGATGATTTTGAATGAACTTCCACGTTTTAGGAAGGTCCTTTGGTAAATCATCATCATTATCTTCCTCTTCTTGCATTCGGTCTCCTTGAGTGTTAATTTCATTCGAATTTTCCTCCATTTCAGCATTGTTTTCTTCTTGGAGTGTAAGCTTCTCAAGTTCATTTTGAACACCTACATCATCATCTATACAAGTACTTTTGAAAGAATCACCATTAGACTCATTAAATGTAATATATATGGTTTCTTCAATCACAAGAGTTCTTCTATTATAAACTCTATATCCTCTTTTGTTTTCACAATAACCTAAGAAAATACCTTCATCGGTTTTCTTATCAAATTTTCCAAGATGTTCCTTAATATTTAAAATAAAACATTTACATCCAAAAACATTGAAATAGCCAACAATTGGCCTTTTATCAAACATCAATTCATAAGAGATTTTGTTCAAAATTGGTCTTAACAACACTCTATTCATTACATAACATGCCGTATTCACGGCCTCAGCTCAAAAATATTTTGGCAATTCATTTTCACTCAACATGGTTCTTGCGGTTTCAACAAGTGTTCTATTTTTTCTTTCAACAACACCATTTTGTTGGGGGGTTTTTACAATAGAAAATTCATGAATTATTCCATTGTGATCACAAAATTCTGAAAAGCCACAATATTTAAATTCCGAACTATTATCACTTGTAAACCAAGCAAATTTTGCACTTTCGCCAACAAAGGAACAAAGTTTTTGAAAGCATCATCTTTATGAGCAAGAAAAACAGTCCATGTATATCTAGAATAATCATCAACAATCACAAGACAATATCTCCTTCTACTTAAACTAGCAATTGGTGTAGGGCCAAACAAATCAAGATGTAAAAGCTCTAATAGTCTAGATGTAGAATCACTCTTTTTAGGTTTAAAAGAAGCTTTGGTTTGTTTACCAAATTGGCATGCATCACAAATTTTATCCTTTTCAAACTTAATTTTAGGCAAACCTCTAACAAGTTCCTTTTTGGAAATTTCATTTATCACATCCATATTGAAATGACAAAGTCTTCTATGCCACAACCAAGGATCTTCATTTGAAATTTTAAGACATTTAAAGCTAGAAGAATCAATTTTCTCAAGAATCACAACATAGATGTCATTGAATCTTTTTCCTTTGAAAATGATATTGAATTTTGAATCAAGAACTAAACATTCATGCTTTTTGAATAAGACAAATAAATTTCTATCACATAATTGACTAACACTAAGCAAATTATAGCCTAGATTATCAACTAAGAGAACATTATGAACAAATGTTTCACCATTCTTACCAACATCACCTATTCCAATTGTTTTGACTTTCATGTCATTTCCAAAAGTCAATTTTCCACTTGATTTTGGTTTGAACTTGATGAATTGTGATGGATCACCGGTCATGTGCCTTGAGCATCCACTATCTATGAACCACTTTGATTCCTTTATGACTTTCTCCATCTTTACCTACACGAAAGATAGAAAATTTGGTACCCTTTAATTTTTGGGTCCTTGATGGTTAGAATCATGTTTAACTAGCCACATACATTTCATTTCTCTTTTCATGTTTCTCCTTACATAACACTCATGCTTCAAGTGACCATTTTGACAACAAAAGTCACACATTATGGGAGGATTATTCACATGAATAGGTTTAATAAACCTTACTCCTCTTGTTCTATAAATTGTGAATTCATTTGCACTAAAGGTTAATTTCCTTTCATGAGCAATGAAATGAGGCTTCAATTTGATTTTTGCAAATCCATTTTGTTTTCTGTTTCGAAGGATCATGTTGAAAATATCTATTCTTCTTTTCAAGTCATTTTATTTTTCCTTGAACATTTCACAAATACTTGATTTTCTATGTAGTTCATGTTGTAACTCAATTTGATCTTTTATCAAATAATCATTGTCATATTTCAATTTTTTGTTATCTTGAAATAGATTTGCATTGTCCTGCAAGAGAAAAGTGATTTTTTGTTTTAACTCTTTATTTCTAGCATAAGACTCTTTCAAACTATCATGCAATCTACCAACAAATGACTCAAGATCATCATCATCATCATCACTTTCACATTGAGCATTACAAGATGTTATCTCATTGTCACCAATTGGCATAAAGGTAATTTGAGCAAATTCCTCTTCTTCTTCAATCTCACCTTTCGAATTGCACTCATTCCAAGTGATTTGGAAGTTGGTGAATCTTGACTTTCTTTCATTCTTCATTTCTTTCTTCTTCTTTGTTGGGCAGTCAACTGTATAATGCCCAAGTTGTCCACATTCAAAACATTTATCCCCTTACTTTTTGTTCGCATCTTGTCTTCCCTTGTATCTAGTGTTGAATTGATTAGGGCTTTGATTGCTAGAACCGCCTTTTCTAAATCTTCTTTTGTTGAGAATCCTCTTGAAGCTTTTGGTGATAAGGACAAGATCACTATCATCACCATCCATGTCTTCATCATCTAATGAGGCCGAATCATCCTCATCTTGGGATGCTTTTAGAGCAATGCTTCTCTTGGCCCTTGCATCTTCTTTATCCTGCACTTTGCTCTTGAGTTTCAACTCATAAGTTGTTAGAGAATTTATGAGAGATTCAATGAGCATAGAGTTCAAATCCTTTGCCTCTTCAATTGCAGTCACTTTATTTTCCCATTCCTTAGGTATTTAGCATTCAAAATTTTTCTATTTTTCTCACCAAGGGTGTATTCTTTATCCAACACCTCTAAATCTTTGATAAGATCATTGAATCTACAATACATTTTATCTACATTTTCATGAGATTCCATTTTCAATGATTCATATCTAGTGACTAATATAGACTTCTTTTGTTCCCTTACATCTTCACTACCTTAATGGATTTCCCTTAACTTATCCCAAATTTCTTTAATCGATTTACATCCTTTAACTCTAATAGATTCATTTGTATCCAATGCACTATATAGAACATTCATGGTTTTAGCATTAGAAGTAAGATTGGCTCTATTCTCACGAGTCAATTCATTTCTTGTCTTTAATCTAGGAACATGAGTAATGGGATCATCAATGGTGGCAGTGTAAGGACCTTCATTAACAATAAACCATAGATCAATATCAATAGATTGCAAGAAGAAAATCATACGTTCTTTCCAACTAACATAGTTTGAACCATTAAACATGGGTGGTCTAGTAACCGATTGTCCTCTACAAACATAGCATTGTTGGTTGTCATCTTTTTTCTAAGCAGTTAATGAAGGTCCTAGAGATCAAGCTCTGATACCAATTGTAAGGCCCAAAGACAACGTAAGAAAGGGGTGAATTAGGTTGACTAAAAATAATCAAATAATAATGCCCCTTTTTCACAATTACAAATGCAACTTCTTACACAATCAATTTGTCAAACAAATGAGCAATAGAAACCGAGAAGAATAGAAGATATAGCAATAGATTGATCATAAAATAAGCTGTAAATGAGAATAATAGAATTCGAACCAATTTTCTTCAAAACTCTTCTTGAGCTTGAAGAATAAATCTCGATTCAAGTAACTTCAACTTGATGAATTTCAACCAATCTTGTGTACAATGGAAGGCTCACTTCCTCCTTGCCCCAAGAAGCACTGAGTCAAGTTAGAAAGTTTTACAATCACTCAGATAACCCTCACAAAGCTACACTATTGAAGAATTCACTCACAATTGAAAAGCTTGCAAATGAACTAACACTTCAAGACCTACAATTCTTACACAAAGAGTATTGTTTTGATAAAATCACTCTCAAGAACTTGTATTCTAAGTGTGCAAAAGTTAATATTAAGATTAGACAAGGCCCTATTTAAAGGGTACCAAAAAGTGTCTTGATAATAGTGGTCAACGGATAGAAGGAAGCTAAAGAGTCAACTAACCGTTGGAGCTATCAGACGTCCGACACAATGTTGTATGTCCGATGCAAACGTCCGACAGGTTGTTTCAATCTTTATCAAACGGCCGATGCAGATTTTTACGTCTGATGTAACTTGCATCCTACAGCGACCAGAGAGCTCAGAAAATTTCTTGGATATGATCGGACGTCCGGTGAGGTTGATACGCGTCCGATACAAGTGTCCGATAGATCTCCTGTCTATCGGACGTCCGGTATTTCAAGTTGAGTGTCCGATAGAGTGTTGTCGAGTTTTATCGGACGTCTGATACAAGCTATCGAGCGTCCAACAGACATTAGTGACTTATATTCCCTTTGATTGAGTTCTTCAAATTGCACCATTTGCATTGATAACCTGAGCTGCCAAAATTCTCAATGGAAAACGTTACATTGATTTCTTCAATTGTTTTGTAATTGTCAAAATTTGGGATCACGATTTACAGGCGTCTTCTACCAATACCGTGGTTCGTTGGCCACGTGATCAACGGGTTTAGATCTATTCCGCTGCGTTCGTGTCTCAAGCGTTGATATGTCTTCTAGATCCTAGTCACGTCTTGTACGGGTTTCGTCACATGGTTGGCGACGTTCGTATCAAACACACCCTTGTAATCAAGATAATAGAGTCCAAAAGTTCAATCCTGTTCACCAATATCAGATTACTTATGTACAACTCAACAATTAATTATATATTGCTAATTTCAGATATCAATCAAGGAGAATCTTACCTTTTGATTGTCAATAGCAATGGCAAAGGAACAAAACTCCAGAGACAAAAAAAAATGAAAAACAAAAGAGAATGCTCCCTACTTGTCTGTCAAATTTTGAGGGTTTAAAGAGAGGGTCTCACCATTTACTCCTCTCTATTTGTCTGCCTATTTTTGATGATTTAAGATAGGGTCTCATAGGTTTTTGAGAGATGAGATGGTTTACAGCAATAAAAAACACAGGAAAAAAAAAGATTCTCAAGGTGAAGTTCTACGAGAAATTGTCTCATAAACATGTACTCGCACGATTCCCGAATGGAGTCAAATAGCGATACTATGACATTTGTTTGTACTTTTTAACATTATTAAATTGTGATGCTATGTTTCTTAAATACTTGTAACATAACTATACTTTTTATTCCAATTATAACTTAAATGGACCCAAAGATTAAAAATAGTAAATGTATATTTAAATAGTAACTTGATGTCAAGAATTGGGTTAATATATATTAGTTATTCATTTATTTATTTTCATTTGAGATACTAAGTCTTAACAAAATGAGAGGGAATGTGGAGAGTTTTGGAGTTTAATAATGAACCTCAAAGTTACATGACTAATCAATTCCTATTCTTATTAATAATAAAGAATAGAAATAGTCATTAAAAAGAAAAAAAGAACTTGCAGTGAAAAATTGGAAAAAAATTTAGTGAGATTTTTACCCTCTAAGACATATCCTAATTCTTGTTAGAGTGTCCCAAGTCATAACTGAATTGATAGGAACATTAGTCAGATGACAAAAATAACCTAAAAAGTGTGGAAAAAGTTATATGCATTAGGAAAATAAACTTTACGTAATAAATACTAAATTAATAGTAGAGCTTCTAATTGACAAAGCTATTTTTTTTTTCAATTTTTCTCTACAAATAGAGGAATAGTTAAGAAGTAGGGAGAAGGAAGGGAGATTTGAGCCCAGAACTTCTATATATGTCCTAAAGCCTCAACCTTAAGCTGCTTACATATAATGCTCGTTCGAGTTTGAAAATGATTGTAAGTCTAACAAAGGAATCAAACTTAAATGATGAACATACCTTGTCAATTGGTCAAGTATACTTGTGGAATAATTGAATACATTCTTCTACATATGACAATATTTTCAGGTCAATTTCAATTTGCACCAATTATCTCTACTTGCATTTCACTTGTGTCATAAAACTTTAAAATTGGACAATTTCATCCCTAAAATTATAAAATTTGTCAGCATGCAATAAGCAAGTTGATGGAAGTGAGAAAAATTGAATAGTTATGCAAGACAAATTTTGCATTATAGGGAGTAAAGTGAGACTAATTTTATATTTTAGGGACTAAATGGAGATATGATTTTAATTTCATAGGTTAAACTGAGATGAATTTCATAGGTTAAATCGTGGTAATGAAGTTGGAGAGGTCAAATTGAATATGATTATTGACATTTTAGCATTTCGTAGTAGAAAAATTTTGCTAAATATAATTAAAGCAAATTTTGAAAAGTAATAATCTACAGAATTTCTAGAATTTTTGTGCAAGTAATTTAAGCTATCCTTAAAAGATTGTGATGAGCATATTGTATACTATTGGTTTTTCATTTGTCTTCTGATATCAATAAGTAATAATCCATAGAATTTCTAGAATTCTTTCTAGAGTCTAGTTTTCTTGGTAAGGCGGTCATAAAATTGGAGACAATAGTCACGATTTAGTTATTTCCACAATAATTTTTACTATATAATAAAATTTTGCTAGGAATTTACTTCTTTTCATTGAAGCAGAGTCATCAATCAAGTATAACTCTATATGACTTTAGATTAGTATTAACCCATGCATGCTTGACATATCACCATCATCATTTTTAAGCAACCATATTCAATAAATAAAAATATACATACCATAATTTATGCTCAAACAATATTAAAAAAAAAAGGCTTCATGCTAACTCATGCTAAGTGCACACTTAAAACCCTACAAAACTCTTCTTCTCTCTAAATTCAGCGGAAAACATTGTCCCCAATATACAACATCCCTCCAAAAACATTCCAATTCCCTCTTAAAAAATTGGCGGACAAATTGCAATGGATTCTCTCGCTCGAATATTGAGATCAAGTTTATATCCTCCATATCTTTTGTCTCCAAACTTCCTCTCTTCCCCAACTTTCCAAAGGTAATCAATTATTACTACAACAAAGGAAGCCTTCTCCTCTTTTAGATATTCATTTTTTATTATACTTTTGAGATTATAGTTGATGTATTCAATATCTATTTTTGTAGGATTTGGTTTGGGCTTTATCATCATTGTCATCAAAAGGTAACTCATAAAACTTTCAATCCTTTCAGTTGACTCATATGTTAATTCATCTAATTGTAGTTATTGTTCTCTATGATCTGGTTTGGAATAAGAAACACATAGTAGATGAACAATGCTTCATTGGGAAATTTTTTATTTCTGGTTCATATTGGAGGTTAAAACAAAAATCCTTTAGTTTTGGGTTTGAATAATTTCTGCCAATTTAGAAACCTAATTCTTTATCGGTAGTATAGTAGCAACTCATGATGAACATGATGAAGGATTTTGTTAAATGGTGAAACCCAGATAAACTTCAAAAAATTTCATGTACTTGGTATTATGTCTATAAGTCAAATACCCTACAACAGATTACTTTGTGGTTTGTATTTGGTATTATAATTACATGCCAAACACCCTAGAATAGATGAAAAATCATATTAGTGTATAGTTCATCCTCAATATATATATTGTGTTGATGTCAAAAAACACATAGTAGATGAAACGTGCTTCATTAGAAAATTTTTATTGCTGGTTCATTTTGGGGATTAAAACGAAAATGCTTTAGTTTTGGGTTTGAATAATTTCTATCAATTTAGAACTTTTCTTCCATAAACAATGTGAATTAACTGGTAATTCTACCCTGCTCACATTGTTCGAAGGAAACTGAATAGACAGAATAAACCCAATCCAATTAGATTCTATACTATTGAATTTGGAACAATGGCATATGCATGTACATAGACAAATTTGTTTTTCCATCATACACTCATCATGATTTGTTGTAAAAATTTTACATTGGTATTGGTTCATCTGATAAAAAATAATAGCTCTGGATATAGAGTTTCATAAGAAAAATAAAGAGTTCTCGTAGTCAAAGAAAATATTTTACTAATCATTTATTTATATTAAGGTATTTTGGGTATTATGGCTACATCGGAATGTCAACGAAAGTCAAAAGAACAAACAAGTACCTCAACATCAGCATCAATTGTACCCCTTCCCAATGCAAATGAAACTAATGATGGAGCCGCAAGAATCGTATCCGAAGCATCTGAAAATGTTCCAATTGAGTTTGATTCCAATTCTAATGAACCAGAGACCCAAACTTCTGCTCAGTGCATGTTTTTGTTCCTTTTTCTTTTGATACTTAATTCTCTAATTTATTATTTGTGTTTTCTCCAATAGTGTTAGTCTTCTCATTATTTAAGTCAGTCTTCTCATTATTTAAGTCATTCAAGAAAATCACATGAAATCCAGTTACTCGTTTATTAATATTCTTTTCTCATCCATGTTATGTTTTCTTTATATAGGGATCACATCAAAGGAGAGAGGTAGAGGTCCAAATAGAGGGATAGAGCTCTCAACGCAAGGTGAGAAAAAGGGAAAATTAGACATAATGATTCTCGAAGGTATAAACAAACCAGTAGGAGAGAATCATACTAAGTTGCCAAGAGAAATTGGATTTCTTGTTAGGAGTATTGCGACAATGCGAGTTGTAAATTGGTCTGAAGTTGAAGTTGATCAAAAGAAGAAGATAATTAAGACATTGCTGGTAAGTGTTTACTTGTTGCATTGTGTTTTATTTTTCAATTTTATTGTTCATATGGAATTAGAATATTTAATGATTTTTATGAAACTGTCATGCATCAATTCTTTTTACATTTTTATGCATTCAACTATTAGATAATAACTTATCAAGGGTTTATAAGAATCATACTATTTGTATGGTAGTAAGTTACTCTAATGGTCTTCCAATTAAAAATTTTATTTTACAGAATAAGTTTAATTTGGATTTGACCAAACCCCATATTAAGAGCTACAGAGAAGATGCTATGAAAAGGGCATGGCAACAGTGTCGTTCTAAGGCACATCTGCACTACAAAGCCTTAGGGGGTGGAGAAAATGGTAGACAAAATCCACATAAAGTTTTTCTAAACCGTCTAGCTGATTGGCAATGGTTGTGTGATTATTTTGATTCTAGAGCTTTTAAGGTAACTATTATCAAACTTTTATTTTCTAACATTTTTTAGACATTTTATTTGACATCCAATAACATTTAATGAGTTTGTTGTTTACATTCTTTGCAGAAAGTTTCTATGAGGAACTCAAAAAATAGGGCTCATCTAACTGTTCTTCCGAAAACTGGTTCAATTTCACTTGTGGCGTATCAATACGAGGAGATAACAAATCCATTTCTTTCAAATATATATATATATATATATGTACACTCATATATGTCTCTGTGTGTGTGTGTGTGTGTATAAACGAATATTATTTTAGCACATATCTATTATTGCTTTACACACACACACCCCTCTTTAAACTAATATTATTTTAACACATATCAATTGACATGATGTAGGGGTGTGGAGATATTGACTTGTACAAGGCTGAGTATACTGATAAGAATGGAAACTGGGTAGACAATGAACATGAGAATATATTTGTAAGTTTTATTTTATGTAATTACTATCAATATTTTTTTTCTTTTCAACTTTGATTACTTAAGATTTTTTCCTTCTTAATTTGAAATATAAAATATGATGAAATCAGAATTGCAACAAGCAATTGGCAATGGAATTCCTGTTAATGAGGCAGCAATTTGTGCAAGACATCTTGAGACTCCTTCTAGATATATCTGTGGTAAGGATCGTGGTCCTAAACCGCCTAAAAAAGTAAGGTCTTCTTCAACAATTATGGATGAACAAATGCCAGATGAGCTTACTAAAGCTAAGGTGGAATTGATTGAAACAACCAAGAAACTGAAAGTAATAAGTGAAGAGCTTGCAGCAACAAAGAAAAAGCTTGTTAAGTAGGAGAAAGTGATTAATTGGATGAAATATATTGTGATAGACAAGTTTGATATGACTTTACTGACTTTAGATTCTGATGATGAATCTGGTGATGGTACGTAATTTAAAACTCACACAAAATTTCATATCTTTAAGTAGAATAATATATCATCTTATAAGTGACTTGGCAAATTAAGTTTTCACTCTGTCTTTTTTTTTTTGGATACAGATTGATGATGCATGCAGATTCACGATGCAAGGGTGCTGTTACCTTATAAATGTCAAATATTTAGAGCAACAACATTAACTATTACTTTGGATTACATAGTTAATAAGTTATTTGAGATTATTTACTTAGTTGTTGATTTCAATGTCAGACATATCTGAATTTAGAATGAGTGTTTGATACTCTTGTTGTCATTATGCATTGATAATGGAGTCAATTTATAGACAAATGTACAAAGACAATGGTTTCTTTGTTATTGAATTTAGTGATTCATTTTTTATATTGGTGCTTGGATTATTTAATTTCAACAATTTTTACTAATAACATATTTTAGCTATCAAATATTAGCTAATTTGTAATATATATATATATATATATTGCTGAGAAAACAAAAATTATTTTGGCTACAAATTTTGGTAGCAAAATAATTATTATTTGGCATCCATATTGGCTAACTCTTCATTCGGTAGCCATTCATAAATTTTGCAGTGACTAAGGTCATTTTTTCTTGCTGAAAATTATACTTTTACCAGCCATACTTAAATTTTGGCTACCTCTAAATTGGTTGCTATATGTCTTTTTTACCAATGAAACTTACATTTTGGTCGCTATTACAAATAGATGAACCTGGTTATAGCAACCAACATTTTCAACCTTCTGCAACTGAAAATTAGTTGCTATTAGTTCAAAAACTAGCAAGTAAAAATCCTTTGGATAAATTAATTTTTTAGCAAACAATTATAATTTGATCGAAATACCTTTTTGCAACGAGGGTATGCCGACCACTTCGTGACCAACTTTTTTTAGGTTGCTATTTGTTTTGGCAGCCAAATTTTGGTCTTTTGCAACTAAAATGCCTGGTCGCTAATTCCCTTTTTCCTTGTAGTGTTTTGACCATTAATCAAATTTACTATGTTATCATAAAATTTACTACGATTCAATAAAAATTTACTATTACTTGAACTAAACTTATTCTTTAAAATAATTTTTAGATATAAAATAGTTATTTATTTTCAAAAAAATAAGTTTCACATTATTTCTAATTTAACTTTTGAGACATAAAATTGCTAATTTATTAAGTTAGCTCACTGTTTTAGATGCAAAACTTATTTGTTTTTAAAAGTAAGTTTGAGATATAAAATAGTAATTTATTTTCAAAAAAGGTGAGTTTCATATCATTTTCGATTTACCTTCTGAGATATAAAAGTTGCTAATTTATTAAGTTAACTTATTGTTTTAGATGCAAAACTTACTTCTCTTTAAAAGTAAGTTTGAGATATAAAATAGTAATTTATTTTCAAAAAAAGGTAAATTTCATATTATTTCTAATTTACCTTTTGAAACAAAAAAGTTATTAGTTTATTAAGTTGAATTATAGTTTTACATGCAAAACTTACTTCCAAATTTTAAACTAATTTTTAGGTATTATCTTATCTAGGTGACTGGTTTAATAGGTAACCAAATGGTCACTAAAAATATTTTTACTTGTAATATGAATTAAAAATTGTTTTGTTACTATAACTATCGTTATTGGAGTATTTTCCTTTAGTTTTTAATTAATTAATTTATTTTTTAAAAGCACATAAAAGATGGAGTGTTGTCATTAGCAGAAAATGTAGTCCAATAACATTAACCAAAAAATATTCCTAAAACATTTGAAGTCAAAATTCAAAATCCTCATATAATCAGTGTTATTAGAAAAGAAGTGAGGCTAGTAGATTGCTCATTGCCTTTGTCTTCTCCCTCAGAAATTACCACCTTTCTTCTTCCTCTATCTTTTTTTAGACAATGGAATCCAAGAAGCCAATAATTGATTATCCTACCCTACCAACACAATCCAAAGAAGAAGAATGAGCAAAAGAACAAGATGAAGAATCAGAAGAAAAAGAATCGGCATCAGAGTATAAGAAGGAATTAGGGGAAGCAGAAATATTAGAAGGAGAAGAATTTAAAGTTGGAGAATGCATATATGAATCAAGAACCCCTCTTGCTAAACCACAATCTCAACTTAACAAAATGCTCAGTGCTCAAAAAAAAAAAATTGCCACTCAACCTCAATCTTCCTCGGACTCTAGAGAAAAAGAGGAGGATAACTATGAGGAAGGAGGGGATGATGAAGAACTAGAATTTCCCCACATTCTCCTTATGTATCTAGTTTTATGATCAAATTTACTACTCTGACCATGCCGAAAGACTCAAATTCCACCTCAAAATGCCCCTTGGAAGACCAAAGAGATGATGAACAAGATTTGAGAAATGTGAAGAAGGCTAAAAGTAAAGCTGATGAGTTGAAGAAAGATAAGCCTTCTGTTGTTTCAGCCGTTATCGGTGGAGATGCTGGTAACTTGTGGAGTGATGCTGACATAATTTTGCTTTCTCAAGAGAACAATCAAGTTTAAAAATGAGAAGGTACTAGAGCTTTCTATAAATATGGTTGCTTTCTATGAGTATGTTACAGGAAAGTTTCCATTTGAGTTTTTCAGGAGTCAGATTTATGAGAAGACTAGGAGGTAGAAAATTAAGTTTTCCAATTCTATGGAGAATTTTGAGAAAGGTGGGAAGTGTGGTAAAAATGGCGAACAATTTTAACACTTGAATAACGAAATTATAAGAGAACAAAGAAACTTCAGTCGTGCTAAATAGTACTATTTTAAAAAACTATTTTAGGATGCTGAAATATTTCCCTAGTATTAAACAAACATTCCTCTTCTAGTAAGAGGGAACTAGAAGCAGTAAATTTTAATCCAACAAAACAGTAGTGTAGAAGTAGTAGACAGGAAGGAAAGAAGAATTTAGAAAGTGCAATAAGTATAGTGAATGTAGTGTCTTGTGAAGAACAAAAATCAGGCATTTATAACCTCAAGAAGTAACTTTACAGAAATTGGATAAATTTTATCTCTGCAAAAGAGCTGTTGCAAGCCTAAAAAATATTGGTATTGTTGCTAATAAATAGGAAAATTATATAAAAAGAAAAAATACCTATGGATAATATCAGAAAATCAAACTCTATCTGGCAAATGTTTTTTGTAATAATAAAAAAAATGGACAAAATTTTATCTTCACAAAAGAGTCGTTGCAGGCCTAAAAACTCTTGATAGTTGTTGTTAGGAAATATGGATAAAATAGGCACATGTGGATAATATCAAAAAATCAAACTCTATCCAGAAAATGTTTTGTGCAATAATAAAAGAAAATGGATAAAATTTTATCTTCCCAAAAGAGCCATCGCAGGACTAAAAACTCTCTATAGTTGTTGCCAGGAAATATGGATAAAACAGGCACATGTGGATAATATTAGAAAATCAAACTCCATACAGAAAATATTTTCTTCAATAATAAAAGGAAAATGGGCCAAAACCAAAGTGATTGGTTTTAACCCACCTGCAAGTTTTTTTTTTTGGGGGGGGGGTTCAAATCCACTAGTTTGAACTAGATTGGTCCAACTCAACTCTCCTTCATGTGCGTGAATCCATAATAGTTTCCAACTTATTACAAATTCAATGAAGAGTTAGACAATATAAAGTGAGTAAATGTCTATTTGATTTTTCAATGTAGGACAAAATTTTTTGAAATACCTATTAACTACAGCAGGAAGGACTCTCTCTCTCTCTCTCTCTCTCTCTCTCTCTCTTCAAGTGTAATGAGTTTGAAGTTTTCAAGCTCTCAAAAAAGATTTGGGGTTGTGGACTCGATGATGGCATGAGTACCACTGGAGCTAAAACTATGAAAAGGATTCATAAAACTGTGTTCGTGTAAGAAGACAAGAAACAAGAAAAGAAGACGAAGGATGTGGTGAAAGGGTTGTTTACAGATGACGATGAAGATAATTTTCAGTCCCAGTATCCTTGTCTAACGCAATCCTTTGGTCTTTGTTCGGGGGACATGATGATGATTGCAAATGAAATTGCAGGCGCAAGGAGTTCCTTGAAAGAGAACATGAGCTTGATTGGCCATGGGAAAGCAAAGTAATTGGAGGGAAAGTGGAAGAAAATGGACGAGGCTGAAGTAGAGCTTTTGTTGAAGAGGTCAGAACTCGGAATTGATGAAGGAGCATTGTAGCTTGGTATTGGAAGGTACGAAGGAGAAGTAATTAGAGGCTGATAGGTTATGAGAAGTAATTAGAGGCTGATAGGTTATGTCTTTTGGTATTACGGCACGGTTTTTTGAATTTTGGGTTACCTAGTCTTTAATTTTTATAAAGCATATATTAAATCCAGATGTGGAAACAACTTGATGCCAATTCTGTCAATTTTGGTTAATAGCTGCTCTTTTGCAAGTAACGTATTTTGCTGCGTGATATTAAGTTGATAATGTTACTAGTTTCTCCATTTTCGTTCGATTTTTTGTTCTTTCGCAAGTAATGTACTGCTCTGTTTTAAGTTGAGAATGTTGCTAGTTCTCCACTGTTGTCCTAGTAGTTTTCTGATATCATTGCTTGTATGTTTTGGATGATGACTATTTTAAGACAAAAGATATAGATAATTTGCTGCAATTGCTGTCCTAGAGGACATGTGAAGTTTGTTAGGAACTGGGGCATCAGGCACAGCGGAAAATTAAAATTTTAAGCCCCAACTCCCACCAGGAATCACCCTAGTTCTACGTATGACTTCACAGAAGGGGTTCTGAGGATTACCTTAATCCGTAAATGGTGTCTCTGACTTGCTGGAAAGGCTGAGACGACCCTTGTGTAGCAGTCCAGATGTCCTGCCTCCACTGTAATCCACGCGAGAGTGCTTCTGGATCACTTCTTGACCGTCTCTACGATCAGTATGTGTGTGTGTGTGTGAGAATGGGAGGTGCTAGCCTTTTCACTCACACTCTCAGACTATCTGAGTATTTCTCTACGTTAGTTTTCTCTCTGGAGAGAATTTTCTCTGCTCGACTATCGGTATCACCTCTCTCTATCGTAACATCCAATATTAATGGAGAGAGAGAAGAGAGAGAAACAGAAGGGAGAGGGATAGAGTCAGGTGGTTTGATTCAAAAATCAAACCACCGTAACATCTGATCTCCCTTTTATCTCTTTCTGTTATCTGACAAATAAAGGCTAACTCTTATCTTATCGGATGACCCCGGATTTATTTATCTTTATAATTAAACCCGAAGAATTTATTTCCAAGTCCCTACTTGGACACACAATTTAATCCGAACCCAATCTCTATGCGTGTGATCCAATAGGTCCCAAATACCGGTAATAATTATGAATTATAATTCTTAAAAGAATTAGATAAAATAAACACTTTTATTTTATCATTAATTACAATAATTAATCATTCATAATTATAAATTGTGGCGGTGTCTAGCAACACATCACAACTACCGTGTATTGGAATTGATCAAGGAAATTCCGACCTAACCTTTTCCATGGAAAATTACCGTGTAATTATTATCCTTTCACCGTTGATATCCAATTAGTCGGGAATAAGGAACAAGTGCCAATTCCCTTAATGACTAATTAATTTTCTAGTTCGGAATTAACCTTAGATTAGATTAACTTGAAGACACTCTTGAATTAATCTAATGTAGTGGACTACTAAGGTTACATTCCAACTAGTGGCCTTCTTGGAAATCAGCTCCCACTATTGGGTGGTGAATCCTCTTTTGATCACTCACTATCTTTCCATGCTTCACACTACCCCAATTTCTATTCTTTAAGTCACTCACGGTGAGTAACAAGAAAGCAGAATCAAAGGTAGTGATTCACACTCAAGATACTATGGTGATCTCAAGTCTAGGATCACTTACACAATTTCCCATAAGAGATTCAACCATTGGCACTAAATATCCTAATGGGATCTCTGTGTGGATCACTCCAATGAATTATTACTCTATAATTCATCTACACATTAGCCTAGGTATCCTTATACCATGGTTGATGAGAACAACCACTACTTACATTAAGTAGGGGCTAACTGTGTACTAGTCTGTCCGTATTAATGATGTCCTGTCTCATTAATACTATGACTAGGGACATTTAAGAATATTTATTATAAATGTGATTGATATCTCATAGTCAGCAACCTTTGTGACTATCATCACATTAATAAATATTCTAAGGACTTTTACCAGTTATATCATATATTAAACAGATAAAATTTGGAAGTTCATAAAATACAAAACTTTAATTAGGAATGTATTTTAACAAGTCAATTGTTTTTGGGCATACATTCCAACAAAGTTAGCTATCAGCGCTATACTATGCAAGTGCTGTGATCCCCTGTTACTAGAAAGTTGAAGCCTTACCTTGTTTCCAAAACTTGGGTACCTGAAATTCATGTTCTAATTGCTGCAATTCATCTGTTGATGCGAGGACTACAAGAATTTTGTGTACTTACCGCCTTTCAAGAATTTGTAAATTTATCCATTTGGGTTTTTTTCTTTTCCTTTCCATTGACTATCTCCAATTACGTTCGGCTAAACTTCTTTAGCAGCCAGTTGCTTGCTCAAACCAAATAGTAGCCTATCATGGTTATTCCTTCTCATGTAGCTGATACACTGTAATTGGTTCATTGTATCTGAATGCTGTTCTCGCTATCCATATGCCTAAACCATATACCTATCTGTCTTCAAGAGACTGTTAGAAAATACAGAAAAGAACCGGAACAAGAAAGACTTTGAGGCATGAAAATATACTTTTCTTAAGGTGCCATTTGCCTCTATACTAGACAAATTACTTTTGGAATATAAAAAAGTCTAAGAACTATCCAAAATGAAAAGTGTCTTAATTCTGTGAAAATTCCACTATTTGCAGAACCAATGCACCTATTCAAGTCACCATAGAAAAACGCAACTTTAATAGAAGAGGTATATAGGTAGTTAACCAATTAATAGATATGCCTGTTAAGTTTAACTGCTCCAAATTAATTACGAAAATAAAAATTTTGGAAAATTATTTAGCACATTTTGTAATCAAAAGGTGCCCTTGTCAAGATATTTTATATGTCTTTCAATTTATATCCAAATAAACTAGACATAAATTGAAATTACCTTCCCACCAAATTTTCCTTCCAAAGCAACATTTGAATCAAATTTGTTAAGGAAAGAAGACAATGACACATATGAACAATAAACACTCTACCCTTTTCTAATGTAGAACAACGAACTTCAACTAATTCATTGCAAACTAATACCAACTGCGACTATTCTAAGAGGTGATCGAGCTTGAACAGAGATATTGTCTGGTACTATTTTTTTTTTCTTTTGAAGAAAAGCATATAGCTACATGAAAAGGGATGGTCATCTTCATGGAACTCTCAACTAATGATTGTTCCATCTTTGGTGTCATGCACTAAGGGAACACTGATGTCCTAGAATTTGAATAAGACTCGAAATTGTGAGGGACTCAAAATTTGAATTTTATTTTAAAATGCATAATACTATTTATATTGTATTGATTTATTAAAATATGAGTGAATTTATGTTTTGAGTAATTTAATTACTAAATTAGAGAATTTTTCAAGAATTATTTGCCGGTGTGTGTGTTCGGCCAGTTTAAGTGTTAATTTCTGTTACGAAGTGTGAATAGTGACTTTAAGTTAAAAAAGAGTATATGTAGAGATATTACAGAGATATATTTAAGGTTGGAGAGTGTCGGAATGAGATAAAACAGTAAAAGTTAGAATGTCGCGCACGACGCAACGAAAAGTGATTTTTTGACCGCTTTTCCTTAAATTGAGGAAAGTGCACCTCTTTGTCCCTAAAAAAGGCATTCTCCTTGCTTCTTGAGCTTCACATTTTCAGCCACAACTTAGCTTCAAGAGAGAGAGGGAGGCCGAGAGCTTGAGGAGAAAAGAGAGAGAGAAAGCTTGCAAATTGTCTTCCATTTCTTCTTCCTCCAATCTTTTGAAGTTGTAAGACTCCATTGGAGGGTTTTAGCTCTTGATTCTTCTTCCTTCCTTGGCTGCCGAGAGAGAGAGAGAGAGAGGGTGGTCCGAAGTGAGAGAGAAAAAAGAAAGAGGAAGAAAGCTTTCCTTTGGTTGGTTACTCCTTGATCTTGAGCTTGAAGATGGAATCCATCATCAAATCAAGCGAATCTTGGGCTAAGGTTGGAACTTTTTGGAGTTGCTAAAATTGAGAGTGTCATCCTTGAGAAGAACTCACAAGATCTTGGTTGATCTTGTTAGATCTAGAAAGATCTGAAGGTATAAGACTCAAACCTCCTAGATCTAGCTTGATTAGTGTTAAATATAGTAGATCTATGGTTTATTTTGCTAAGAATGCTTATGTATGAAGCATTTGAGTTGGGCTCTTGGATTCCCAATTTAGGTAGCGGACTTGAGGATCTAATTGTGGTTATGTTTGTTGTTTGTGAGATGAGATTATTTTGTGGTTAGAAAGTAGATTTTGTAGTTGAAAAATTTGAAGGAAAATGATAAGGGTTGGCCGAACCTTGCTTGGCAAATTTGATGTGTGATTTCAAAATTTTATGATGTTTATTGATGAGATCTTGCTTAAGTGTATATGTACTATGTTCATTTATGAGTATATGTTTAAAGAGCTAAAATCTTGAACTTTTATGGTGAGAAATTGAATTTCACTAAGCTTTGAGGGAAAAGTGCCATTTTGGACAAATTTGTGGATTTGAAATACCTTAGCTAATTTTCATGAAATTTGTGCATTGAAACATAGTGAAAATCATTTGAAAAATGTGTTAGAACTTTGGTTAAAAGAGTGGTGTTGAGTTTAACCTCAAATGAGTGATTTGGAGGTGAAATACCTCACTTTATTTCAATGTGCTAAAGATTAGAAATCGCCTGGATGGAGTGCATCGATAGAGTTGTTGTTTATGTGAAATTTTGATTTGAAAATGGAATATTATAAAATGAGTTTCGACTCAAGTGATTACTTTTTGCTTGAGTAGAGTTAATGGAATGTTGTAAAGAACTTGGATAAGACAAGTGAACGAGTTATTTGAGTTTAGTTTCGCTATTTGTAAGGCAAAACTTATTTCTTTCTTTTTCATGATAATAGGAGGTGAGGAAGGACTTGAACCATGTCCCACCTTGGAAAACGAGCTTTACTACTGTGGCGAGTTTCAATGTTTGTTATGTTCTTATGTGAATATGACTCAAAATGTGTTAGACAAGTGATTTGATGTGAAATTGGGTTTAAAAAAAACCATTAAGTGGGGTGGTGTGTACTTCATTGCACTTACCTCTATTTGAAATAAAAGAAAAGTGAAAGTGTTTTGTAGTGAATTGTATGTGTATGTGAAAGGTCAAGAAATTCCTGAGACCTATCAGTGAATCATTCGACTCGGGCCGAAGGCTAGGCCTAGGCCGAGAAGAAAGAGAAGATCCATAGGGTTAATTAAGTGAAGTGAAGTGCAGTGATATACAGTGAAGTGCAGTGATATATGCTCAAGACTTGGCATATAGACTTGTCTCCGATGAAGAGCAATAAACCAGTGATATAAAGTGCAGTGAAAACCAGTGATCAAACCAGTGATTAAACCAGTGATATAAAGAGTTTGGAGTCGAGCCAGATGGGGGTTTGAAGGAGTAAGGAGTAAGTGAAGGTCTACGTGGTTTATGCGTTTGAAAGTTGATGGAGTGACAACTACTTGGTTCGAGATCGAGCGTTATGGATACTAGCTCCTGAGAACCCCTGTATCCTCCCTTTTTAATGTTACTTGCTTTCCTTATGTGTTTATTACTAAATTCGAATTTGAAGTGAAATGTCATATGTGCTATGTGCTTTGCATGTTTTTGGAACTCACTGAGTTTTTCATCTCACTCTTTCCAATTTGTTTTCCTTAACAGGGATTGAGAACCCAAGTGAAGGAGCCAACCATTAGACTTTGGGTTTGCTTTTGTATTTGGTATGGTAAACTTGAATTGTGATTTTGAGAGTTCTTGTATTATGAAGATCTGAATGTGTGTTTAAGTATTTTATGTAAATTGGGATTGTAAGTTTGGAACAATGTATTTTTGAGTTATCATTTGGGTTGATTTTAAAGTGGTGTTTTAGCTTGGTCTATTAGTGATCGTTGTGTGAGTAAGTCCTGACAAGAGCTAGGCAGGCGGTCCACGGATACCTTAAGGTACGCCCTAGGGAGAATTGGGACTGTCACAGGTGGTATCAGACTCTAGTTTTGAATAATCTGGTATAGTGAGAGTTATTAAGTTATTGGAGAGTTTAGTAGGTTAAGAGAGGAATGTTAAGTGATGGTTATCATTTATGATTAAGTGTTAATGAGATTTAAGTTCAAATAAGTTCTAATGGGATCCATTTTGTAGGTTATGGATTTGGGTGGTGGTGATGACGCCATTCCAAGATACCGACAGCTTGTGGTGACTTACCGACCCAGGGCGACGGGTGTTCATAGGGCTTATAACCCTAGGACTAGACCTAGGCGTGATTGTGATTGTTGGAGGACTCATGCCTACCCTGATAGAGTGGTTTTAGCGATCTACCATAAGAGAAAGGTCCTGACTGGGGTCACTAGGCAGCTGCGAGAAGAGGTGGACCAGTTGTTGATGGAGACACAGGATTAGGCTGATCGGATCCGTGAGCTTGAGGAGGAGGTCCGCTTGGCCAATGAGCGAGCAGCTAGAGTGGTGAGAGTGGCACGAGAGTGAGCTAAGAGCATAGCAGCTGAGTGCGAGGCCCTGATGGAGGGGGTGCACGAGGCTAATCAGGTTGAGGAGGTTTCTGTTGATCAGCCACCTACCGATGCAGACATGGGAGGTGATCATCGGAGTGAGTCTCAGGGGAAGGCCGCTATGGCTGAGGAAGATCCCCAGTATCTGGAGTCTGACTCGTTGGAGAGTGCTTCCATGGAAACTTCCTCTTCTGAGGCTTGATGGACTAGTCGAGCTTGAAGTTAGGTTCTTGTAATCTTTTGTGAGAAAAATCATTAGAGTGGGTTCTCAATCCTTGTAGTGGCATGCTTACTAAAATTTTCAAGTACTATAATTTTGTGTGGATGTGCTTGTGGACTTGATGTGATCTATGTGTATCTTTGTTAAAAAGCATACTCTTTTGATATACTCCTGGCACTTCTTTATTATGAGATATGAATATAAAGTGTTTTGCTTACTTTTCAAAGTGATTTCTTTGATAGTGTATTTATTTTCTTGTGTTTATATTAAACGTCTACCCTCTAAAGACTATGGAGGGTAGAAGAGACCGAGGTCGAGAGCGAGGGACTAGGCTACTTCAAAACATTGGAGGTGACTGTGAATCGGCCGTCGATCAGAATTAAGGGATTGGGATTGATTTTGGGGAGTAAATGGCTACGGCCATCAATCGAATGACTGAAATACTAGACCGTATGGCTGGCCAACACGGCCTTGATCCTGAACAACAGCCTATTAACCTTAGGGTTGGTGAGGATAGATCCCTTGAGCGATTCCAAAGGTTTAACCCACCTAAATTTTTTGGGGAACCCAACCCTGAAGCTACTGAGGGTTGGTTGGAAA
Organism: Gardenia jasminoides; assembly: GCA_013103745.1. Lineage (NCBI taxonomy): Eukaryota > Viridiplantae > Streptophyta > Magnoliopsida > Gentianales > Rubiaceae > Gardenia > Gardenia jasminoides. Next base: position 5,317,889 of record CM023104.1, on the reverse strand, counting down.
GAATTTTAGACATTTTTGATGCCTTGGACTATACAGAGGAAAGGCAAATAACATTCGCTGTGTTTCAATTTGAGAGAGCTGCCCGATCATGGTGGAACATGATAAGGGCTAAATGGGAGAGAGAGCAAACCCCTATAACTTGGATGAACTTTACTAGGTAATTTAATGCCAAGTTTCTCCCTCCACTAGTTCAAGAGAGAAGGGAGGATGACTTTATCAGGTGTAGGCAAGGACTACAAAGTGTTGCGGAATATAAGACACAATTCACTAAGCTATCGAGGTTCACCCCTGAGTTAGTAGTAACTAAGCAAAGGAGAATAAGGAGATTTGTCTAGGGATTGAATGTGAAGCTGCAAGAGAGCTTGGCAGCTGTCCAAGTCAATAGTTTTAGTGAGGCTGTGGAAAAGGTTTAGAGGATTGAAGGGGCCAAGGCCCAAGTGAGGACTTTCAATGCAAGAAAAAGGAATGCACCCAGCAGTAGTCATGGACCGGTGGTTGTGGGTGCTTCAGCCCATAAATTTGGAAGAGGAATGGCTAGAGCAAACACTTCTAGAGTGTCATGCGGGTCTATAGTTAGGGGAGCATACCCTACAGGTGCGAGGTCGAGAGGAACAGCAAGTGGAAGGAGGCTATCGAGGAGTGTCCCTCAAGGAAGTCAAGCTTCTGCTCTTAGTGTCTCCTGTGGTTTCTGTGGAAAGTCCAATCATACTGAGGACGATTGTTGGAGGAAGACTGGAAGATGTCTCAAGTCGGAAGTACCGAACATCAATCAACTGCATGTCCAATGATCAAGGGGAAAATGTGACTAGGCAAGCGAGTAAACCACTTCCCAGTCTAGCAAGTGCAGCGGGAATCGGCCCAGGGTTCCAGCTAGGGTTTACACCATTAATCATCAGCAAGTCCCCGATCCCACTGAGGTGGTTGAAGGTACTATACCCATCTTTCATCGCTTAGCTAAAATCCTAGTTGATCCTAGTGCATCTCATTCATTTGTAAATCCTACTTTTTTGAATGGAGTTGATATAAAGCCTGCTAGATTACCTTATGATCTAGAAGTTAGAACACCCACGGGAGAACAAAGTTTAATTATGAGTTGGGTATACAAGAATTGTGACATTTGGGTAGGAGAGAGAAAGCTAGTGGTGGATTTAATAAATTTGGATATAAAGGGGTATGATGTTATTATATGGATGGATTGTTTAGCCCATTATCATGTTAAATTGGATTGTAGGGCGAAATTTGTGGAATTTTCTATTCCTGGGGAGGCTACCTTGAGATTAGATGTGAAAGGAAGGCTAGTTTCGTCTGCTCTTATTTCGGGGATTAAGGCTAGAAAATTGTTAAGTAAGGGAGCTCAAGGTTACCTGGCTTTTCTTATAAACCCTCCAAGTGATAAGACGAATTTAGAAGAGATGTCAATTGTGAAATATTTTTAGATGTTTTTCCCGAAAAATTAGAAAACCTACCTCCTGAGCGAATGGTAGAGTTTAAGATTGATTTAGTATCGAGAACAGCTCCAATCTCTAAAACCCCGTACCAAATGGCCCCGGCAGAATTTAAGGTGTTGAAATTTCAATTGCATGATTTGTTAGAGTAGGATTTTATTAAAGAAAGTGACTCACCTTGGGGAGCACCTATGCTATTTGTCAAAAAAAAGGATGGGAGTTTGAGATTATGTATAGATTATTGAGAAATTAATGATGTGACCGTAAAGAATAAATACCCTTTGCTGCTTATTGATGAATTATTTGATCAATTACAAGGATTCGTGGTCTTTTCTAAGTTGGACCTTAGGAAAGGGTACTACCAGTTGAGGATTAGAAAGGAGGATGTGCCAAAAACTGTTTTTAATTCAAGGTATGGACATTTTGAATTTGTGGTAACGTCTTTTGGATTGACGAATGCCCCTGCTGCGTTTATGGATTTAATGTAGGGAGTCTTCAAACCCTATTTGGATCAATTTGTGGTTGTATTTATAGATGATATCTTGGTATATTCTAAGACCCGAGAAGATCATGCTCAACACTTGAACATAGGGATTCAAACTTTAAGAGAACATCAATTATATGCAAAGTTCAACAAGTGTGAGTTCTGACTTGAGGAAGTGTCCTTCTTAGGGTATAAAATTTCTAAGGATGGAATTTCTATGGATCCTACCAAAGTAGAGACTGTGACTCAATGGAAACAACTGGGACCCTACTGAGGTTAGAAGTTTCTTGGGTTTAGCAGGGTATTACCGGCGATTTATTCAAGATTTTTCGAGGATTGCTGGACCATTATCTGATTTGACTAAGAAATATGGCAAATTTACTTGGAATCCCAAGTGTGAGGCTAGTTTCCAGGAATTAAAGAAACGTCTGACAATGGCTCTCGTTTTGAGATTGCCAAATGGAAAGGATGGTTTTGTAGTTTACTCTGATGATTCGAAAGAAGGGTTAGGATGTGTTCTAATACAAAATGGGAAAGTCATTGCTTATGCCTCTAGGAAATTAAAACCTCATGAGCAGAATTACCCCATACATGATTTGGAACTAGCCGCCGTTATCTTTGCACCGAAAAGTGGAGACATTATCTGTATGGAGTGACATTTGAGGTTTTTACAGATCATAAGAGTCTAAAGTATTTGTTTTCCCAAAAGGAGCTAAATTTAAAGCAGAGGCGTTAGGTGGAATTCCTTGAGAATTATGATTGTACCATAAACTACCACCCTGGGAAGGCTAATAAGGTAGCGGATGCACTAAGTTGAAAAACTCAAGTGGTGGGGTTGATGGTTAAAGAATGTGATATGCTGAAAAGGGTGAGTGAATAGAATCCTCGTTTGGAGAAACAGAAAGTCATATTTGGGAATCTAATGTTGAGATCTCCAATAGTGGAACGTATCAAAGAGGCACAAAAGGAAGATCCTATGGTGAAAAAATGGTTGGAAAAGGTGAGCAAGAGAGAAACTCTAGATTTTAAGTCAGGATCTGAAGGAGTATTGAAATTTTGAGATCGATCAGTTGTGCCAAAAGATGAAGGTTTAAGAAAGGAAATTCTGGAGGAAGCACATCGAACAAGGTATACCATCCATCCTGGGAGCAATAAGATGTATCAAGATTTGAAGGGGTTATATTTGTGGGATGGTTTAAAGAAGGATGTGGCCAAATTTGTTCAAACTGGTCTCGTGTGCCAGCAAGTCAAGGCTGAGCATTAGAAACCTTCTGGACTTTTGCAACCCCTAGAGATACTTGAGTGGAAATGGGATCACATCATTATGGATTTTGTAACTGAGTTGCCGAGAAGCCAAAAAGGACATGACGCAGTTTGGGTGATAGTAGACCGACTTACTAAGACTGCACATTTTCTACCAATAAGTATGAAATGCCCTTTGGAGAAATTAGCTCGGCTGTATTTGGATGAAATCGTGAGATTACATGGTGTTCTTGTGAGTATTGTCTCGGATAGTGATCCGAGGTTTGTTTCTCATTTTTGGCAGAAATTATAGGAAATTTTGGGGACTAAGGTGAATCTAAGCACCGCGTATCATGCCCAAACGGATGGACAGTCTGAGAGGACAATTCAGACTTTAGAGGACATGTTGAGGTCCTGAATATTAGATTTTGAGGGAAATTGGAACCAGCACACGCTGTTAGTTGAGCTTACTTACAATAATAGTTATTATGCTTCAATTCAAATGGCTCCGTATGAGGTGCTTTATGGAAGGAAATGTAGGTCGCCAATTCATTGGAATGAAGTGGGTGAATGGAAAAGTTTGGATCCGACTACGATTCCTTGGATCGAAGAAGCTTATGAGAAGGTAAGGTTAGTTCGAGAAAGACTCAGACCGCTCAAAGTAGACAAAAGAGCTATGCCGATTATCGAAGAAAAGATTTGGAATTTGAAGTAGGAGACAGGGTATTCTTGAGAATTAAACCCATGAAAGGAGGAGTTGTATCCAAGAGAGGGAAGAAATTGAAGCCAAGGTACATTGATCCTTTTGAAATCCTCAAACGAGTGGGAAAAGTGGCCTACCAGTTGGAGTTACCCCCTAGTATGTCTAAGATCCATAATGTTTTCCATGTTTCCATGCTTAAGAAGTATCATCCAAACCCAAGTCATGTGCTCCAATTAGGAGAGATTGAGGTGGACGAATTGCTAACTTATAAAGAACGACCTGTGAAGATTTTCAACAAGGAAGTGAAGGATTTGAGAAATAAGAAGATTCCTGTGGTCAAAGTTCTCTGGAGAAATCATGATATCGAAGAAGCGACTTGGGAGTTAGAGGAGGAAATGCAAAAGAAATACCTAGAGCTGTTTACCTAGAAAGGTAACGAATTTTGAGGACAAAATTCTTTTAAGGGGAAAAGGATGTGAGGGTCTCAAAATTTGAATTTTATTTTAAAAATGTATAACAATATTTATATTGCATTTATTTATTAAAATATGAGTCAATTTATGTTTTAAGAAATTAATTACTAATTTAGAGAATTTTTCAAGAATTATTTGCCGGTGTGTGTGTTCGGCCAGTTTAAATGTTAATTTCTGTTACGAAGTGTGAATAGTGACTTTAAGTTGAAACCGAGTATATTTAGAGATATTATAGAGATATATTTAAGGGTGGATAGTGTCGGAATGAGATAAAATAGTAAAAGTTAGAATGTCGCGCGCGACGCGACGAAAAGTGGCACTACAAGAAATTTGGTCTTTAGTGACAACCAGTTCTCATCACAAAAATGCAAAATGTTGTCACTGATGACTTTTCTTGACAACATTCCTGTTGTCGCAAAGTTGTCACTGAAGGCCCGTCGGTAAAAGCATACAGTGACAACATTAATTGTCGTCAATAAATGTGAGTTTTTTGTGACAACACCTGTCGTCAGTAAATGCCAAAAGTTTAGTGACGACATGCTTTCTTGTCAATGATACACTTAGAAATGTAGTCACTAAAAGTCATCCATGGTGGTTCCCGGGAGGGGGGAAGGGACTATTTACTGACGACTATGTTGTCACTACTCCCCTTATTAACTGTGACAACAATTTCTCATCAATGAAGAATTCCTATTCAGTGACAACAACTATTGTCAATAAAGACACATGATTCAGTGACAATAGATTCTTATCATTAGAACCTGGAGATTCAATGACAATATCTTGCCACTGTATAGCTTCACGATTTCCTACTAAAATAACAACTGGAAATTAAAAACACCACCAACACTTGATGAATAACAAAGACAGGCACCCACTATAATAGAAAATGCCAAAATATCATAAACCTTCAAATATCATAATTAAGTGCAACATTGCACTATAAACAGTTGATAAGTTGTATCAAAGTGAAATTTGATATACAAGTCAAGGCAGCACTACAAAACAAATCCGGCTTCAAAACATTTCTTGTGCCACCAAAACGTTTCCTAGCAAAAGATAGCATGATGACCACAGATTTCGAGTCGATGAGCAATAAGCATTCACTGCTATTGATCTTCTAAAGCTCAAAATAAACAGCGTTGCGTAATAAAAATAGTACAATTATTAGTAGATGACAAAAGAAACTTGGAGGCAAGGAAAATCAGATAAGGATTCACAAGAAAATAAGTGAATCATTTGATTTAAGTCTCATATAGATAATGACTATATAAAGAGCAGAATAACATCCGAAAAAAAAGGAGCTTTGGAAAAAAAAAAAAAAGGAGCTGGATTTAAGCTCCAGCTGAATAACATTAGATAACTGTCGGTAGGCATATTAGCTTCCGCGAAAAAAAAAAAAAAGGAGGAACTTCGAGACAAATGATCATAAAATGCATAAGCGCTCAAGCTCCCTCGAACAGTCCATGGACAGCGACCCCCTTTCCCCATCGAACTAAAATCTTTGAATCGGCTCAATATGCAAGTTGAAAAATCCCTTGGAACACGCATAAGTCTCAAAGTCAAGAAAAAAGTTGTAGCTCCTAGAACCGTCGGTATATGGGAGCACCGAACCAAAAGATAAATGTAGATCGTCTTCACCAACACAACTATGGACTATGCATCGAAATGTGGAAGCAGCACTTTTTTTATGTAGGAGAGATATCAATACCATAATGTACAGTGTGACTATACTTGTCACTTGCCACTTTCCAACACTTGACAAAGCTATCTCCTGAATTGACTCTACTCAAAATCTGAAAAACAGACTTTAAATCCTTCCATCCTATAAACAATCAAACCAAAACTCCAACATCAAGGTAGAAAAAAATCCCTCACTCCAAACAATTCACCACAACCAAAACATAGAACAAAGGATAAAGTTCACACAGAAGAAAGATCATACAATGCTAAAGTAGATCACTATCCCATTGATAGAGTGGCATACATCTTTTTCACTTATAGTCAGCTGAAACACAATCACTTGCAATACAAGTGATGCTCTTTTCTCCTTATTCAGTACTTATTTACTATAGATATTATCTACGTCATACGAATTTGTTTTCAGATTCACAAATTTCCCACTCAAGTTGTAGTGAATAAGCAAATGTAACTCAATTTAGACAAGTATATATAGTTGGAAATTGCCTACCATTCAGTATTTGCAGATGTGCCCTAATCCCCTTATTTATTGGACAGCAGTTGTGCTTTCAAAGATTTAAGGAGTTCCTGCATTTCACTCTGTTGGTTTTGCATATCACTTTGCTGGTTCACAAGCTTTTCCATAAGTTGTTGTTGAGATTGGACTGTTACTTCTAGCTCATCTGAGCGCTTCTCGGCTTGTTCTGCTCTTTTCTTGAATTCTTCTATTTCTGCAAGTTTTTGTGCAAGTATGCCAGCTTTAGAGGGACCACGCACATATCCAGTTACACGTCCAGTGACTTCAATGGAAATGTCTTCTTCACTCCTATTTGCACTAATCGGTTTGATTCCAACTTTTTCTCCTTCATCTTGCTCTACAATCATAGAATTTTCAAAGCTAGATATGCAAAAGATTTGTACAAATGATATTCAAGTAAAATTTGTATTTCTTACTAAGCTCACAGCAAATGTGCATAAGATTTGTACAAATGATCTTTATGTAAAATTTGTATTTCTTACTAAGTTCACAGATGTCGTCACAACCATTGCATTCTTCTTCTTGCTGAAGTGGGTGATGTCATAAAGTTCTATCGGTCCAACATCCCTTCCCTCTTGTGCTTCTGTTGGTTTAAAACATTTAAGAAAACTTGACTACAAAATCTACAAGACATGTATAGGATACTCAATTACCAGCTTCGACTTTATGCGAAGAAAGGATTTTGTTCCAGCTGTGTGAGCAGTTTGTTGCTTTGATCTATTGATCTTATTCCTCTCACTCATCTTCTACACTTATAAAGTTTAATTGGGATAAGAATCACCAAATACATGAATAATAAGAGTATTGAATGATCAAAAGTCAGCATATGTACCATAAAATCTGCTTCTAAGTAATCACAAAGAAAAATCCAATCGATTCATCAACATATGGAGGGCGATTTGCAAGTGCTTCCTCTTTTGTCTTGAATTTCTTGAAAATCATATGGAAGTTGTAGCGTCGGTATTGTGTGTTTAACTGCTTAATAAGTGCCGACTTGACATGTTCTTCTTCATCATAAGTGAAACTATTAAGTACAAGTGGAAAATTTTCATTGAATATTACAAAGTTATATAAAAATAACTTAACTTATTTTCATTCTAAAGTCAAGAAGAAAAATAAACGTTCCAAATAGTTTGACTTACATTGACAAGTTTTAGCATTCCTTCTCTATCAGATTCTTGGAGTTTGGACCATTTTTCTGCTTTCCATTTGCCATATTTTCGAATGATACAGCTTGCTTCAGAGATATATTGTTGTGCCCCTTCTCCAATTAGTCTTCCACTAACATTAGAGACATGAACTTTTACCTTTTTGCCAGCCTTCTTTTCCTTAGACAGTGCAATATTGCGAGTATAGCCTCTTTTCCTAGTTACAGTGATGTGTTCTACCCAGAACATAATATAAGGTTATGAATAAAAGTGGAAAAAACTGAAAAGGAATTAGTCATGTTAAATAGAAATTACAAGCGAATTTCACATACCCATGTCATTCTGCTGTACATCATCACTCTCGTTATTTTGGTTACTTCCACAACCAACGGACTGGTTAGATCCGACTTGTAGTGAAGTAGGAGTAGTATCTTCTGCTTTGGGAGTTGTCAACTCAAGTCTTGATGATCTTGTAGCACTTTGATGACCATTAGAGGCAGCATGACCCTAAAATCCAGCCAATTACACACAAATGCATAGTCATGAGAAATGGATACATAATGATAAAGGAGTCTAAGTTCCTTTTTAACTAGGTTCCAAAGCCCAAAAGCAAGCACTAACCTCAGTTTCATCAAATAGTCGAATCTGAATTGACTTTCTAACTGAGCTAAATTCAGCACCATTATTTGTATTGCTAGGTAGATTGCCTTGTGGAGCATCAACTTGCTACAGCAAAATAAGAAATACAAAGTTTTAAAGAATATAATTGTGTAGGATCAGCGGTATATATAGTTAGAGGTACAATTACATGCTTGAGTCAATTTTTGCATAAGCAGCTATCATTGAATTCCATGGTAATGGTGTGGCATTCAATCATATTATCAAATGCATCGGATGCTTGTTTTACACCACCAAAGCTACCAATCATGGACACAAGCAAATTAGCAAGAAATGTTTTCCTTAAATCTGATTTTATGACATGACAAAGAACCTGATGACCCAAAACACCAAATTTCATTCAAGCATCCTATCAAAGAGCTTTCTAGCACTTGACATGAACCCATATGCACCGTAAAAATGCACTAGTAGTGGCCACTAAAACATGCAGCAGTAGCAGCCCATTTTTCAGCACCAAGCCATGAATTTGAAACCCTTCAAAACCATGCATTCTATCCTAACAAAAGCAGTCAATAAACTTGCAATAACAAACACACTTAGCTGAATACCTCGACCCAACACAAAAATGAAAAGCCAAATTCGCATCAATGTAATAACCCATCTTAACATAACCAGAAAGCATATTATTCCATGAAGCATCATTTCTCACCGGCATTTGATCAAACATGTGCCGAGCCTCTTTAATTTTCCCAAATTTTGAATACATGCCTATCAAAGTATGTACATGGAAAATACTTAAATTGCTCAAGGTCCATGACTGTCTCAGGTCCTCACAAAGAGCGTACAATTACCTGGACATTAATATTGTCTCTAGCTTGTGCTGCAATAGGTGTCTCAGCAGCTCGAGTTAGTCGTGAAGGGTGCTTTCCTTTCTTCCCTGGTCCTGCCATGTACCTATGAGATACAAAGATTAGAATCAGCAATGTCAACTCTGTACAAATGATATATATCCTACAATGAAATTGGATGCATTGAGACTGCATATGACCAAGAAGCAATGAATGTTAGAAATACGGTTGTATTTAAAAGGAGCTTCAATGACATGCCTTGTGCTTTACTGAGTAGACCAAACATTGCAAATTAGAAAGAAGGGTGACTGAAAATAATTTGAGATATTAAACAAAATATAAACCAGTTCCACATGGTAAGAATAAACAGAAATTTGAAATGTTATTTTAGAAGCTCATTTAGTCAGATTCATAGTCATCACTTTCTATACAATTTTCATTTTCATCTTCAGTCAAGCTAAATTGCTCAATTTCATCATCATCAACAAAGAAATCATCCGTGTCCCTAGCACGTTTAGCTAAAAATTCAGAATTCAGGATGCCAGCTTCAATTGCTTCATCAGCTAGCATATCGCCTCTTTTCAAGCTAGGCAAATCCACATTCTCTTGTACCCCAATCAGGTCTTCAAGATAATCTTCTTGGTAAGCCTCTTCATCTTGACACGAATCCTCTTCATCCTTTTCAAGAACAGAATATGAGGCACGTGGACTAATCATCTCTACAACATGCCAATGACCTCCAAGCTTCATATCCTTTAGGTAAAAAACCTGTTCAGCTTGAGAAGCTAACACAAATGGCTGGTCTGAATACCATTTTTTTGACATATTGATGCTCGTCAGATTACACTGTTTGTCTATTTTGATTCCTGAACTATTGTTTAAGTCCCACCAATCACACTTGAACAAGACTACTCGGCTTTGAGTGAAGGAATATTCAACCTCTAAGATTTCAGTAACAGCACCATAAAAATTTATTTGTATATCTGAATGCTCTCCCTTCACCATAATGCCACTGTTCTGGGTTTTCCTATCTGCCTCACGTGTTTTGGTATGGAATCTAAATCCATTGACATTACAACCAGGATATTTGATCACTCTAAAATCAGGTCCTTTGGCCAATGACAACAATTCATCACAGCATCCGCCATGTGCATGCATGTAAGTGACCTATAAAACCCAAATAGGAATTTGTAATGGTTCAGCAATTTATGAACTATACAAATATCACAAGTTTCCTATCAGTTTGTTCTATACTTACACGTTCTTTGAACCACTCTGGAAACTTTAAATCTTGCATTTGTTGTACATTCGATACACTTTGCTTTTGAAGCAATTCTTTATGCATCCTATGCAATAATAACATTAGTTCTTATCTGCTGTGGTTAGTGGTATAAGAGACAAAATATATCACACTTCTCAAATATATAGGATGAAGCTGATTTATTACCTCATGTAATCGTCAATTTCTTCACAATTTTGAAGGATGAATAGATGTATTCTCAACAATTCTGATTCGCTTAAGCAACAAAATGTCGCTGCCCCAAAAGGACGCGCCATTCCAGAAAATACAGACAGTTTTCCTAAACAATTCTGAGGGCGCTCCATGTTTCGCTCTGGTTCATTAAATATAGTAGGCACATTGTGCAAATACCTGGAAATGAATGTTAGACATTCATCATCCAAGTAACGCTCAGCAATGCATCCTTCTGGTCGAGCTCTATTGTGCACGTAGCCTTTATATTGACCCATTTTTCTGTATCAATAAGATTTCAGCCAGCAATGTCACGACTTAAGAACCATATGAAATAAAAGAAGATGCAATTGTAAAATTGACTTTACAAGTACCTTTCAAATGGAAACATCCATCGATCTTGTCTTTGGGCCAGCAATCTTTGCTTCAGTAGGTAAATGGACCATCAAATGGACCATTACATCAAAGAAATTTGGAGGAAAATTTTTCAAGTTTGCGAGTATTAGAGCAATGTTTTTCTCTTGTGCATCTAACTCATCTAGATACAGAGTTCTTGAACAAATTTTTCTGAAGAAATGGCTTAGTTCCACCAAAGTTTGGGAAACATCTCTTGGCAGCATTCCTCTAATTGCTAAGGGAAGTAGACGTTGCAAGAACACATGATAATCGTGACTCTTCATCCCTAAAATTTGGCACTCTTTTGGCTTAATACAACGAGATATGTTTGAGGCAAATCCATCCGGGAACTTGATTGAGCTTAAAAATTGGCATACGTTTTGTTTCTCAGTCCGAGAAAGGGTGTAGCATGCAGTGGGCATCACCTTTGAATCCCCCCGAGTTTGGAGATGTAATTCTTCCTTCAAACCCATTTCCCTCAAATCCTCTCTAGCCTGCCAAGTATCCCTATTTTTCTGACCCGTACTCATCAGTGTACACAACAAAATTTCACACACATTCTTTATAATATGCATAATATCCAAGTTGTGTCTAATTTTGTTAGTACTCCAATATGGAAGCTCAAAGAAGATGCTCGTTTTCAACCAATTTGACTGATTTTGAGTGCATTTCCTTTTCTTCTCTTTAAGCAATTCAGGTGCCTTGCCAAACTGCATTTGGCCAATATCTTTAAGTTTTTGCAAGATTTCTTCACCAGATAAAGTCCTAACAGGCTGTCTAAGGTCTCTCTCACCATTGAATGACTTCTTCTCTCGACGCCATTTATGGTCAGCCGGCAAAATTCGCCGGTGCCCCATGTAACAACATTTCATTCCATTTCTCAAATATACACTAGTAGTGTCATCTAAACAAATGGGACATGCTTTATAGCCTTTCGTACTCCATCCGGACAAATAGGCATATGCCGGAAAATCACTTATAGTCCACAAAAGGGCAGCACGCAATATAAATTTTTCTCCCATGGATGCATCATAAGTCTCAAAGCCTATGTCAAAAAACTCTTTCAACTCATCAATTAGAGGCCTAAAAAATATATCCATATCATTTCCTATGCATTTAGGACCTGGGATAATCATTGATAATAGGAAAAATGGATCCTTTAAGCATTTCCAAGGTGGTAAATTGTAAGGAACAAGGATTACAGGCCATATACTATATCGTTATTCATGTTTCCATAGGGATTGAAGCCATTGGTTGAAAGGCCAAGTCTAACATTGCGAGGATCTTTGGCAAAAGATGGATGAGTTTTGTCAAATTCTTTCCAAGCTACTCTGAATCAGGGGTGCTTCATTATGTTTTCATTGTCAACACGTCTCTCCTTATGCCACCTCATATCAACAGCTATCTCCTTGTTTACTGAAGAGTCTTTGCAACCTCGGCTTTAATGGGAAATAACGAAGCACTTTCCTAGGAACTTTAGAACACGGAGATTTATACCGAGGTGCTTTGCATTTATCATTTGGGCAGTGATCTAGGCTTTCATTTTCTTTCCAATAAAGGGCACAATCATTTTCACATGCATGTATTTTTTCACACTTGAGTCCCAATTCACGAATTAAATTTTTTGCATCATAGTATGAAATAGGAATTGATGCCATGGGAAACACTTGAACGAGAAATTTCAGTAACACATCGATGGATTTGCAAGTCCACCGATTCATAGTTTTCAAATGAAGGATATGGACAACAAAGGAAAGTTTTGAGAACTTATCACAACCCGGATCTGGCTTTTTCAGCTTCGGATAGTAATTTAAGAAACCTATTTGCTTCCCCTTCTTGCTCAGTAGGAATATCCCTGTTGTGTTCCCCTAAATTTCTCCAATTCTCACCGAAGTTAGCAGCTCCAACATCATTTAACATTTCCTGAATATCATCTGAATCACTAGTTTCTTCATCTACATCTATGTTATCATTTTCCTCATCATCAGAATATTCTAAACTTTCACCGTGATATACCCACCTAGTATAGCTCTCAACAATTCCACCACACAAATGACTTTTCATGACCTCCATAGTTTGATCTTCAAAGTTGTTGCACACTTTGCATGGACAAGGGAGCTTGTATGTGGGTTCCTTGCCTAAATAAGCAAATTCAACAAATTCTTTCACTCCTGCCAAATACTTAGGATCTAGGTAATCTTTAATTGACATCCAACTCCTATCCATGTTTTTCCTGTCCTTTATCCTAACACAAAAAATATATGCAACTATGATATTAGAGTGACAAAACAGTAGCTAAATAAAGGAAATTAAGCCTGTAATACAAGAAATTAATCTTCCCAAACAACAACTATGAAAATGAAACAAAATGGAACATAGCTTTTACGGAATTCAACTATATCACAAACAGGTTCAAGCATACAAAAAGGTCCAAACATGATAGTAATTAGTCTAGTTTTTATGAAATTCAACCATATCACAAACAGGTTCAAGCATACAAAAAGGTCCAAACATGATAGTAATTAGTCTTAGCCATTAAATAAGATCCATCTTTATGCACCTGTTTAGGCAGTATTTTGCATAGTGTATTTAGCTTGTATAGCACCACTATAACTTTTGAGATGATTTACAAAGTATAAAATTCTAGTAAATTGGACTGGCTATTAATAATAGACAAAAAAAAACCGGAAGATGGAAAGAGAAGATAGAGAGCATAAAGTTACCTGAAGCGAAAACTATAGCTTGATTGGCAGGTTTTAATGTCCTCGACCCAAATCCAGAATCTCTGTCAACAGGTTCAATTACTGCAAATAATAACAAATCCGTCAATTGTATGATAAGTTAAGTAATTGTTTCAAAACAAAGCAAAAGACGCGGCTCTAAGCTTTACAAGTTTGTTCAGTGATTTATTAGTATGCTTCGGACTGCAAGTTAGGATCCTCGTAGGTTTTCATGATGGCAAACAACTTCAAAAATAATTACTAAGTGTAATTACAGATTTTCATACACTTACCTCTTATATATAGTCTTAGAAAAAAAACATTATAAACTTTTTCCTGAATTAATTTTCATGCTATTTTGCTGGCTTTAATAGCTCAATGGACGAAAAGACTATGAGTATAGGCATTTAGAAGTTCTAAATTGAAATGATACATTTAGCAGTTAGAGGACGAATAAGATACAAACGTGAAAGTTTGAGAGCAACATGTACTTTTTGCATAGGGTGGACAAAGACCGAGAGGGGAAATTCTTTTGGATCAGTATCGTGAGGAGGAAGTTTTAGTTTTGCAGATTATTTTGCAAGCTTTACTTTCGAGATGTTAAAAGAAAGTGCCAAAAGTTCAGGGTCGGATAAAGTAATAAAGTTTTCATTTAATAATTTAGTTGTTAGTTGCTACACTAAACAATAGAATAATTACTCAAGGCGGTCAAAATGCGAAAATGGTGAAGCTAGATTTACACTTACATTGGACAACTTGCTTTTGCCTGTGATGGCAATTGCAAATTTTTCCCCAAATTCAAATCATAGCAAGTTTAGTACTAATAATTGCTAAACGACAATTGTCTCCAATGGATTCTTGTACAAAGTCAGAAGTAATCTCAACAGTCATATACTTTCTATGCAGTTTGACACAAATTGATCATTCAAGGAGGTGACCTAAGATATACAAGAGAACAAAGAGCATTTCAGCTGTCTTCATGATCGACTCATTATGAAGGCTGTTCCACATCACTTGTCTAAGAAAGAACTGGATTGACTTACGTGTTTTCTACCTCGGTGAAATATCAGGAACAACTGAAAGATCACCATGCCTCTCAATGGAGAGTCCAAATCCTGTTATGCACATCTTAAGAACACTAATAGTGGATCTGGAAAGCTAACCAACAAATGCTGTCTTTCTGGAGATTCCCTATCTTTGATCTAGTAAGATATGCTCAATTTTCTGGTCGCCTCATCCAAACTTGGAATTTTTACATTATTATCTTGTTGAATCAAATAAAAGCTCTTGACAATAATAGCTTGAAAACATATCTGGTACTTGCTTGTTCTTTACTTCTAGGTCAATCAACTTCATCATTCGTTCGAGTCCACAAGCGTCAAAGTACTAATTTACAGCGAGTGTTTCATTGTGGTTATTTGCATCTCGGAAGACAAATAGAGAACCCCTAGAGCCTTTTCCCAACCTAATCTCTTAAAAAAATTTCAATCCTAAAGCACTGTAGTTCATTTCTTTAAATACAATTCTGACTTGCCCAATCAACAACCACAAATGACTATCACAATCAGTACCTACGATTGATAATCAACAATTAGAACTAATGATAAAAAAAATAATTCATGGAACACAATCACCAACAACCAAGTAAATATAGTCACAAGCCAAGAACTAACAATTCAAGAATCCTAGTCAACAACCAATATCCAACAACCTATTAACAATCAGTTACCAATAAAGAGATTGCAAGTCATAACCAATAATAAGTAATCAAAATCAATACACAATGTCGATTACAATTAACACCTTTCCAGCTCCTATGAAAGCCTATAATAACTAGGAGATCTAGTTGCATATACTAGCAAGTATGGAACTTTGACGTCATTTATAGACTTAAATTTCCACATAATCTGGTCCAAATGCTTTGCATTTTAGAACTTTCTGCCATCCTAAAACTAATTCAGGGCTCTCTTGGCCAATACGTCAGCAAAATAATGGAAAAAGAAGAAAAGCTGTCATTTCCTGTAAATAGAAAGAAAAATTTCTACATGCATTGACATGTAGAATTTGAAATGAAAGACAAGAAAGCACAAGTTTTGTTGAACCCATTTCTTAAAATCAAATCTTGGGTTGTGCACTCATCTATAGTAAGCAGAAAACAAAGAACCATGAATAAAAGAAAACAAGCATAAGGTAAGCCTCTAGTCAAAATCTGAAATTACTTCTTCTTGCTTGTATTTCTCTCCATTTTCCGGACTTTAGCATTCATCTTGTGGGGGAAAAAAATCAGAACATTTTTCTTGTTAAACATCATGAATTTTGAGAATTATGTCTTAAATAATTTATGGACCGGTCTTTTCTTCACTCCTATTTTGCACCCTTGTAATGTCAACAAAAGCAGAGAACTAGTGCCATGCTATCATGATCATATAAAGTTCCAACAGCCATAGGTCCATAGCAATTGTTTTTCCTTGTATCCATTCTAACCTTTCAAAACTAATAGAAGTAGCGAATTCAGATTCACCTTACTTAGTGAAATGACAAATTTGACTATGTGTTAACAGTAATTAATCAAACACAAAGGACCTTTCATATGGCAGCGGTTGAACTTAGTATCACAAAGCCTAGCAACAAAATGCATCCTACAAAATCTATTGTTTTGTCCAGTATCTTTCTTATCAAGATCCATTTTCAGCCAAACAAATAAGAAACAGGGCAATACACAAAAAAAAATAGGTAATGTGAAGTACAAAACACACTCCAACTAGATAAACAATTTACTCTAAAATTCCCATGACATTTAACCAAATTTGAAAAAAAAAAAAAAAAGACAACTTTCACGCGGTAGCAAATATGTCACCAAACCTTGTAACTACAATCTCGGGCTACTTATCCACTTAATTAAATCCCAATCACTATTTCCCATTCTCTTTCACCCACCTGCAGGCTATTTTCCTCACATGCGGTCACTCAATGTTAAAAATTCTCAAAATCAGCTATTGATTCCCTTCTAATCCCACCACCATAGACAAATACGCTATTACATTTGCCCTCCTACGGCCATCACAAAGCTACACGAATCCACAATTGAATCCCCCTAAAACCCCTTTTCTTTTACACGAAAAATGTTGGCAAAAAAATAATTAGGGAAAACCCCAAATAAGCAAATCCCATGACAAGGAGATGTCTTTGTCCCTAAATCAAGAGAAACCCGAAACAACTAGAGAAAAATTTTTACTGAAAAATTAATTAGGGCAAAAATTTTGGGGGAAATTCCAGGAGGAGAAAGAGAGAGGACATACCTTTTGTTGCAGGGAGTTGGTGGTGGAGGTAGTCTTCTGTTCAGTGCTGCAAATCCATGATAAATCATCGAGATGAGGAGGAGAAGTTTCTTAGTTTTTGGTTTGGCAGCTATGAAGATAGAGAAGCTTGTTTCTGGTTCTAAGTGTTGGAGTACGAGGAAGTAGGAATAGAGGCTCTTGTGTATTTTCTAAGAGTTTTACTCTCCCGCTTCTTCCTTTTTCACTTTCAATGAAATTTTAGTTCCTCAACTTTCCCTCCTTGTTTGATAGCAAAATTTCAAACAATGTTTTTAGTTTTATTTTTTTGGTCAAGTACAATTTTACCAATGCAATATTAATTGCTACTTTTAATATTTTGTGAAAATATTCATAATGGGTAAGATTTTTTTTTCATTACTATCAATGGTAAATGTACATTATTAATTGCTACTTTTAATGTTCTTGTGAAAATTTCATAATGGGTGAAAATATTATTAAAATTAAGCATGACAATTAAATTTCAAAATTTTTTTATTTCAATGTTGTTTAAGAATTGATTATGAGTTAAGAATTGGGATTATGAACCTTTTTTCTTTTACCAAATAGTATTTGTTTCAGTTAAGTTGATTAAATTTTGTTAACTTTATTTTTTATTTAAATTTACAATTATATTATTAATAATTACTTCTTAATATACTTACTACAAAATTGTGATAGGTAGAAAATTATTGTTAAATTCAAACAATTGTTGAGTGACAATATAAATTGTCACTAACAACTAGAATGTTTTACTGACAAGAAAATGTTGTCAGTATAAAGAAACACTGACAACAACTCAAAGTTGTCAATAAAAATGCGGACAAATACTGACAACTCATATAAAGTCGTCACTAATATAAAACCCGCGCTTTCTAAGTCCCATGGCGCGAACTATTTTCTGACAACAATTTGGGGTTGTCACTAAAGACTTAACCACTATCAGTCATTTGTGACAACCACCAAAGTCGTGGTTAAAACTCCATCTTTTGTGACGACTTTTTTTCATCACTACGAAAAGTTGTCACTGATAACCTTTTTTCTTGTAGTGTGGTCTTTTGACCGCTTTTCCTTAAATTGAGGAAAGTGCACCTCTTTGTCCCTTAAAAAGGCATTATCCTTGCTTCTTGAGCTTCACATTTTCAGCCACAACTTAGCTTCAAGAGAGAGAGAGAGGCCGAGAGCATGAGAAGAAAAGAGAGAGAGAAAGCTTGCAAATTGTCTTCCATTTCTTCTTCCTCCAATCTTTTGAAGTTGTAAGACTCCATTGGAGGGTTTTAGCTCTTGATTCTTCTTCCTTCCTTGGCTACCGAGAGAGAGAGAGAGAGAGAGAGGGAGAGGGAGAGAGAGGGTGGTCCGAAGTGAGAGAGAAAAAAGAAAGAGGAAGAAAGCTTTCCTTTGGTTGGTTACTCCTTGATCTTGAGCTTGAAGACGGAATCCATCATCAAATCAAACGAATCTTGGGCTAAGGTTAGAACTTTTTGGAGTTGCTAAAATTGAGAGTGTTATCCTTGAGAAGAACTCAGAAGATCTTGGTTGATCTTGTTAGATCTAGAAAGATCTGAAGGTATAAGACTCAAACCTCCTAGATCTAACTTGATTAGTGTTAAATATAGTAGATCTATGGTTTATTTTGCTAAGAATGCTTATGTATGAAGCATTTGAGTTGGGCTCTTGGATTCCCAATTTAGGTAGCGGACTTGAAGACCTGATTGTGGTTGTGTTTGTTGTTTGTGAGATGAGATTATTTTGTGGTTAGAAAGTAGATTTTGTAGTTGAAAAATTTGAAGGAAAATGATAAGGGTTGGCCGAACCTTGCTTGGCAATTTTGATGTGTGATTTCAAAATTTTATGATGTTTATTGATGAGATCTTGCTTAAGTGTATATGTATTATGTTCATTTATGAGTATATGTTTAAAGAGCTAAAATCTTGAACTTTTATGGTGAGAAATTGAATTTCACTAAGCTTTGAGGGAAATGTGCCGTTTTGGACAAATCTGTGGATTTGAAACACCTTAGCTAATTTTCATGAAATTTGTGAATTGAAACCTAGTGAAAATCGTTTGAAAAATATGTTAGAACTTTGGTTAAAAGAGTGGTGTCGAGTTTGAGCACAAATGAGTGATTTGGAGGTGAAATACCTCACTTTATTTCAATGTGCTAAAGATTAGAAATCGCCTAGATGGAGTGCATCGATAGAGTTGTTGTTTATGTGAAATTTTGATTTGAAAAATGGAATCTTATAAAATGAGTTTCAACTCGAGTGATTACTTTTTGCTTGGGTAGAGTTAATTACTTTTTGCTTGGGTAGAGTTAATGGAATTTTGTAAAGAACTTGGATAAGACAAGTGAATGAGTTCTTTGAGTTTAGTTTCGTTATTTGTAAGGCAAAACTTATTTCTTTCTTTTTCGTGATAATAGGAGGTGAGGAAGGATTTGAACCATGTCCCACCTTGGAAAACGAGATTTACTACTGTAGCGAGTTTCAATGTTTGTTATGTGCTTATGTGAATATGATTCGAAATGTGTTAGACAAGTGATTTGATGTGAAATTGGGTTTTAAAAAAAAACCATTAAGTGGGGTGGTGTGTACTTTATCGCACTTACCTTTATTTGAAATAAAAGAAAAGTGAAAGTGTTTTGCAGTGAATTGTATGTGTATGTGAAAAGTCAGGAAATTCCTGAGACCTATCGGTGAATCATTCGACTCAGGCCGAAGGCTTCGCCTAGGTTGAGAAGAAAGGGACGAGCCATAGGGTTAATTAAGTGAAGTGAAGTGCAGTGATATAAAGTGAAGTGCAGTGATATATGCTCGAGACTTGGCATATATACTTGTCTCCAATGAAGAGCAATCAACCAGTGACATAAAGTGCAGTGAAAACCAGTGATCAAACCAGTGATATAAAGAGTTTGGAGTCGAGCCAGATGGGGGTTTGAAGGAGTAAGGAGTAAGTGAAGGTCTACATGGTTTATGCGTTTGAAAGTTGACGGAGTGACAACTACTTGGTTCGAGATCGAGCGTTATGGATCCTAACTCTTGAGAGCCCCTATATCCTCCCTTTTTAATGTTACTTGCTTTCCTTATGTGTTTATTACTAAATTCGAATTTGAAGTGAAATGTCATATGTGCTATGTGCTTTGCATGTTTTTGGAACTCACTGGACTTTTTATCTCACTGATCCAACCGTTAGACTTAGGGTTTGCTTTTGTATTTGATATGGCAAACTTGAATTGTAATTTTGAGAGTTCTTGTATTATGAAGATCTGAATGTGTGCTTAAGTACTTTATGTAAATTGGAATTGTAAGTTTGGAACAATGTATTTGTGAGTTATCATTTGGGTTGATTTTAGAGTGGTGTTTTATTTTGGTTTATTAGTGATCGTTGTATGAGTGAGTCCTAGAGAGAGTTAGGCAGGCGGTCCACGGATACCTTAGGGTACGCCTTATGAAGAAGTGGGGCTGTCACAGAAATGCCAACTTATTATTATTATTGTTATTATTTTACAATTTACCAGTTACCAAAATCGCTTTGCCATGCATTGCAATTGTAGACTTCATTTTTGCATATTGAATGAAATGGAATTTGATTCACTGTCATAGCATCTGGTTCACTGTTTCTCATATCTATAGAAACATTACTTTTGTGTGTAGCTTGGATTGCTTTAATGGCACAACATTAATCCCAGCAGCTGTGTTATCACTCCTATATTTAGGACCAATGCATGATGATTGTAATCTTGCTATATTCCTCCCATTTTGGGGGGTATTACTGCAGAAGTTGTAACCCTCCAATAGATATGGGATTACAAGATCACCTGAGAAAAGTTTGAGGTATCCGAGATCACAAATTTGAGAAAAGGGAAAACATTTTATGGTGATTTCAGTTCCATCATTCATGAAAGGCTCTGGCAACTTCAAGAAATCAAATTAATTAGATGAAAGTATTAGGAGGATATTTTATAGTTTAATGGATTAATTTACTATCAGTGTTGGCATTTCAGATTGACAGACTTCAGAAAGAATGATATGGTCTATTACTATATAATCGTGTTTCTTCCTTTTTTTTTTATAATGCCTAATATATCTTTACTTTTTGATCCATCTAATTTGATCTAGCAAACTCCTAACTGAACACAATATAACTCTTGCTTAGTATGAACTACCTTCTTATTACTTCCTGAATTGACAGTAAACTAGAATTCTAAATCATCAACCATAACTCTAAAATGCGCTTTTAGTCATTCAAGTCGAAAAAATACCATCTTATTAGTTTCCGAGCTGGTTGCAAACTAGAATTCTAACTTGTAAAACTTAGTACCACATCAAGGATGACATCCAGTCTACAAAAGAATATATTGAGGCCCAAGCTGCGTTGGTGGAGACATTAATTATTATTGCATAAGTAGAGGGTGTTTTATTTTAAATTTATCAAGGGAGCAATTTATTCCTTTTCTCATCATCCATACACTTAATTTATTTTCATACATGAATGTGCCATCATATTCTAATGGTTGGTTTACTCAAAAAAAATTTCTCTAGAATTGATGCTTTATTGTTGTCCTAAATTACGCTATTTTCATGATTTGATTTGTCAATTCTCATCTTGAATTCAAAATCTCATTTAAACTTGGATTTATTTAGACTCAAAAGCTTTGTTTGCAACAACAACTTTGAACTATATAGGCTATCTCCTAGATCAACTAGTATGGTAAAGTAGTGATTCCCTCCAACTTATTAGTAAAACCTTCTCAATACCCAAGAATACCTTATGATTTTGCTCTTATCTTTGTTGTCTCAAAATAGGAATGATTTATTAAAAGGATTCTTCAACCTTTTTTAAGAATCATGCATGACAGACAAAAATATGGTTTTTTTGCATGCTCTTCCAATCACTAAATACATAACGTAGTTTCCTTATGAATGTCAAGAATGATATCCTTTTATGTGACGACCCCACCTTCCCCTAAGGCGAACCAAAGGGATCGGCGGACCGCCTGCCCAACTCTCACCGGGACTCACTATAGACCTCAAATAATTACAAATTTCGATCCTCAATAATTACATTCAAATACTCCAAAATAATAACATAACCAAAATTACATTTCCATAAGTCAATTGAAATTCCAATAATACACTTAAACTTAATATAGATCAAGAGATTATAAAATTTATCCAAGCATTAAAACTCAATATTGTCTCAAAATAATGTAAAACTCCAAATTACATGGACATAAAGCTTACAAAACGTCTCAATCTTAAAGTTTACAATCAACTTCAAACTTACAAAAAAGAACAGGTCCACTAATACATTGGTACTTAACAAAAGGTAGCACACTAGACTTTTAAACTAAAAGTAAACTCGTCGACCTCTTACACAACCTTGCTAAAGAAAACAAAAGGGAAAAGGGGTAAGCGAAAGTTTAATGAGGTCCCCAAAACAAAACATGCAACCACATTAACAAATAGGAGAACTCAAGTAGTCAAATAGCGCATTTAAAATGTAAAATAAAGAAACAAATATCACAAACCAAGTACAAAATACATCGAGCCTCTCAACTAGGAGATCGTGTTCATGAGGAGAACACTGCTTGCGCCTTTCAACTAGGAGATCGTGTTAAAGAACACGACTCGAGCCTCTCAACTAGGAGATCGTATTCATGAGGAAAACACTACTCGATTTAACAAGCAAACATAAGACAAATATAGTAGTAAGCAAATTTAAAAGGATACGGGTGGCTTTCAAAAGCCAATTCCACAAGAGCTTGATCATAAGATAGCCCGTTGACTCTCCGTCAACTTTTGAAGTCAAGAATCAAAGTCCGTAGAACACCACTTTACCCCACAACCATCCACCGTTCACCCCCTTACCGGGCCCGAACACCTCAACTAATCAAATTTGGGTAATACTCGAGTATACCATGTTCCAAAGAACCAAATCGAATAACTTACGATTCACCGATCTTCTCGACCAAACCCATGCTGGCTCGATACGAATGGCTCACCAATTGGGTTTTGGGGTTTCCAAAGCCCCAATCGAATCAAATTAGTCGACGGGATATCGCCCGAATGACTTTTCACATCAAAGTATACCAAGTCACAAACGAATCAAATTAGTCGATGGGATATCACCCGAACGACTTTTTATATCAAAGTACACAAAGTCAAATCACAAATCGAGCAGGTCAAATTTCAAGTGAAAGTCAAACGGGAGAGTTCAAGTGCTATAAAGTACACACTTGACCCAACCACAGGAACCCAAAGGTATATTACATGGAACAAGAGACTATTCACATTCCAAGTAGTTCACATAGTTCACATAGTTCAAGTTTCATGTAGTTCATGTAGTCCAAATATTCACGTAAACAAGCAAGGAACACTCACCCAACAAAGCCAAATAACTCAAATGTTCACGCCGTGATCACTCTCGATACCACCTTCGAGTCCTAAGTACAACCAATGTATACAATCATCAACTCAACCAAAGCAAATAAATGCAACCTAACAAGTGCAAATGAATGCTACTAGTTAATGCATCTAACTAGGAAATTCTAGGGTGATTCAAGTTGCAAAAAGATGAAACATTGAAGGTTGAGTAGATTCACAAGTAAGTATGATATTTGGAATGAAATAAATGAGCAAAGATTCAAGAAACATCAAGTTTCAACCAAGAACAAGTTTATGAAAAAACTAAGGTTTGGGTATAACAGTGACCATTGCGCAGTCTTCGGAAAATAGTCATAACTCGGTGTAGAAAAATCAAAATCTAGTACTGTCAGTGGCGTTAGAAACTAGACTCATAGGGATTTCGAATGGTATATGGCTCAGCTCCTAGTTCATTTCCTATCAATACCAGAAAATATGGGAAGTTGACTGATTTTTCATTTCTGACAGGGTGCAGAACAGAAATTTTGTTCAAACGTTTGTACAATTCAAGAGGTTTTCACCCTTCAAAATAGATTGATTTCACTCCAATTTTATGCACAAATGTCCTAACAAGGTTTCTCAACAAGAATCGGTGAAGCTTGAACAAGAAAGAATCACAAAATAAGAAGAAAAATTCACAAAAGCTGTCCACAACTTCCTTCCACTTTTAAAAGTGCAAACTAGTTTCTATAACTTTTCTAGCATGAATATGGAAGGTAAACAAGCATCTTTCTCAAAGGAACAATCATCATAAACTAGTGATTAGTGCTAATCCAAAAATCAAACACATGGTAGGCATAAACTTAAACCTACTCTCAAGATACAACTACAAGAATCTTAACCATAAACTCATGCTTCCAAGCATCAATCATCCTTAATCATCTTCAAAAACCTTCATTAAATCAACTTTAAAGATCATAGAGCTAGGGTTTTGGAAGAAACTTACCTTAACAAGCTAAAGAAGTGAGCCTCCAAACAACTAAAATCTTCTCCTACCAAACTTGAGGATTGATGGTTAAGGTGCTACTAACTTCCTCTCTTTGATTTCCTATCAAAATAAGCAAGATTTAGGTTGGTTTTTGTGATTTTTCTCCTCTCTTTTCTCTCCTAAATTTCGTCCAATATCTCCTCAAAATGAGCTGAAATTGTGTTGTTTTTAAAGAGATAAGTTTGGAGGGAAAAAAAGCCATCAAGTCAAAGTTTAAATCCTAGGGTGACAAGTGGTGGTTTCTTGACCATTACTTAACAAAAATCTCACTTAATTGCTTCTAACTCCTCTAATTTAGTTTAGTCTCCAATTAACACCAATACATCCTATTTTCTTGGCAATTAAGCCATACAAGAAGTTCTCACAAATTCTAGGGTTCAATCCTTAATCAAGTATATCTAATCAAATGAAATGAATGCACTTAGGGGAAAACATGTCACTAATGCACTAAAGAAATTTATGTGCACTTAATAAATCAAATGGCAATTCATGCATGAAAATTTAGGTCTCGTACAGTAGACTTAATTTGAGGGTTTAAAATTCATATATAGTGTAACTTCCTATAAATTCAACATGCCTCAACTTTAAGAATCAAAGAGATGAAATGAAACTCAAAAGTTAATTAAAATAAGGAGGAAAACCTTTCTAGATTCACAAATTGTAAGTACGCATGTATAAATCGATTTGTATGCGTAATATGAACATGCAAGGTTAAAAATCTAGATGTAAAAGCACGGAAGTTTCCACCACATCTTTACAAAATCTTTCCTCTTTGGTATTGATTTTGAACAAAGTAGAAACTTGTTTAATTTATAAAAAAAAAATGGTTGTAGTCAAACAAACTAACTTGTTAAGAATGTAACAAATGGCAAAATAATAAGGGGCATGGAACGAATATCTCCAAATGGATTTTCCACAAATAATTCTTTTCACACAAAATCCCTCTTTCTCTAAATTTGGGTTATATAAAACATGTAAGTGTTGGAATGTGTGCCCTAAAACAATGATTTTGTTTAAATACATTCCTAATTAAGTTTTGTATTTTATGAATTTTCATTTTATCTGTTAAATATTTGATATAACTGATAAAGTCCTTAGAATATTTATTAATGTGATGGTAGTCACAAGAGTTGATGACTATGAGATATCAATCACATTTATAATAAATATTCTTAAAATTCCCTAGTCATAGTATTAATGAGACAGGGCATCATTAATACGGAAAGACTAGTACACAGTTAGTCTCTACTTAATGTAAGTAGTGATTGTTCTTATCAACCAAGATATAGTGATACCTAGGCTAATGTGCAGATGAATTGTAAGGTACGAATTCATTGGAGTGATCCACACAGAGATCCCATTAGGATATCTATCAAGTGCCAATGGTTGAATCTCTTATGGAAAATTATGTAAGTGATCCTAGACTTGAGATCACTATAGTATCTTGAGTGTGAATCACTGCCTTTTGATTCTATTACTTGTTGCTCACCAAGAGTGACTTAAAGAATAGAAATTGGGGGTAGTGTGAAGCATGGAAAGATAGTGAGTGATCAAGAGAGGATTCACCACTCCGATAGTAGGAGTTGATATCCAGGATGGCCACTAGTGAGAGATTAACCTTAATAGTCGACTACCTTAGGTTAATTGAAGAATGTCTTCAAGTTAACCTAATCTAGGGTTAATTCCAGAAACTAGCAAATTAATTAGTCATTAGGGAATTGGCACTTATTCCTCATTCCCTGACTAATTGGATATCTATGGTGAAAGGATAATAATTACATAGTAATTTTCTATGGAAAGGTTTGGTCAAAATTCCCTTGACTAATTCCAAATACTTGGGTGGTTGTGATGTGTTGCTAGACACCGCTCACAATCTATAATTATGAATGAATTAATTATTGTAATTAATGATAAAATAAAGTTGTTTATTTTATCTAATTCTTCTTGAGAATTATAATTCATAATTATTGCCAGTGTATTTGGAACCTATTGGATCACACGCTTAGAGATTGAATTCTGGATTAAAATTATGTGTCCAAATGGAGATTTGGAAATAAAATCTTATGGGGTCTAATTATAAGGAATAAAGGATTCCGGGGCTATTTGAGCAAATAGGATGAAATAGTTATCCTATATTTGTTTTGATTTGGATCAAACAAGATCCTATCTTTTCTCTACCTCTCTCCTATAAATAGATAGACTATATGATACGTCTGTACAAGAACAACACAATTACAGTTGACAGAATAGAGAGAGGTTAGGGTTTTTGAGAAAATCCTATGTAGAGAGAAATTCCAAAGAAAGAGAGAATAGGCTAGCACCTTTTCTATACTTTCATACACACACATCTAGGATCGTAGAGACGATTCAAGAGAAGATCCAGGCTTCTCTCTCGCGTGGATTACAGTAGAGGCAGGACGCTTGGACTGCTGAAAAAGGACTGACCACTCTCTACAACGAAACAAGAAGTCATTTCTAGGATTAAGGTAATCCTACAACTCCTCTTCTCTACAAGTCATACGTAGCCTAGGGTGATTCTTGGTGGGTTGTTGGGGTTAAAATTTTTGTTTTCCGCTGCGTCTGCTGCCTCGAAACCTAACAGTGGTATCAGAGTCATCCCTAGTTCTTTACGTATGATTTCATATGTTCTGTTGATTATTGTTCATGGACTATATGATTGATATCTATACACGTGCTGAATTTTGTTGAAAAGGTTGTAACTTTAATTTGATTAAAGTGTTTCTGAGAACTGAAAAATTTTTCACAAGCCATAAGATTTATGTTTTAGAAAGAGTTTTGCAGTACCCAATCGTTGGAGGCTGAAACTGGGAATCGCGACTCGGATACGCGATGTGGATCTGGTTCGCGGATCCTAATCCGCGAACAGTACTTCGCAGATCGATTCACGGATCTGGTTCGTGGATCAGAAACATACTGGATCCGCAAGACCAGGTCACGGATCGGTTCGCAGATCAGTTCGCGGATCCGTTACGGAGCTCTCAGAACCTGATCCGCGCACTCATAGATCCGCGAAGCTTGTTCGTGAATCCTTTGAGAAACTGTTTTCTGCGAAATAAAATTTTTGAAAAAATCGAGTTTTCAATTTCTAAAATTTTCTGATTCTGATCCAAATTTTAATTGTTAAAATTTGTTACAAAATTGTGTTATTTCATGTTTTATTAGGTCAGGAATTGATTTGAATTTTAATATGATTAATTCAAATAATGTTCCAATTTATTTTCTAAATTAGTTAGAATTAAAAGTGACCTAATAAAAAAAAATAATAATAATTTTACCAAATTTTTCTGCACATGTATGATCTCAAAACTTGTTTAGGATCTTGAGATATAAAATCCAAATAATCCATGAATAGTTGTTGACTGTTATTACATGCTTTCTTTTAATTTAAAGTTGTTTAAATTTATATGAATGCATGGTAGATGGTTGTGGATATAAGCCCAATGTGATTGTGGATGAATGGTTGAATGGTTGGTTTTTTTATAAATAGGGCCTGCATGTCCTGCCTTTCTTGTTTTTCTAATTGTAATTTCTCTCCTCATCTAATTCCCCCCGAATGTAACTTGGGGTTTCTTATATTCTATTTGTAATGTACAATAGACAGGAATAGATGATAGGAAATTGTAATTAGTATAGAAATTGTAAATTAGAAGATGAAGAAAGGAGCTGTGCAGGAGCCGTGCCATCAGAAGGAGCAAATTTGATTTAACCTTAAACAACCATTAATTTTCCTAATGCCCGGGGAAATTAATTTAGGAATATCCACAACCATCCACGTTTCATTTTATGCTATATTTATTTTTGAAATATTTATATGCATGATTGTTGATGAGACCGTCAAATGATTTTTCCAAAACTTCAAACCAAATTAAAAATGTTTTAGAAAAGGCAAACAAATCCCTCAAATTCAATATTAAATCAAGACAGCCTTCCATCATTATAGTATAAAACAAAATGTGGTCATTAAGTGCTAGTTTGTTGGGATTCACCCAAAACTGCCTTACTTACTACATGTTTTTTACTATAAGAAGTGTTCTTAAGAATGATGGGTTTGATTTAACTAAAATTATGGTTTGTTGGGATTCACTCAAGACCATGAATTTTAGAGGCAAGGGTTAGGTTAATACATAAGATGTAATATCAAGAGTTAATACCTAACGGATTTAGAAATTACAAATGGGTTGTAATTGGTAAAGTACCTACCTGTTAAGATTATTTTGATTTGTTGGGATTCACTCAAAGTCAAAATAGTTAAGATGGGGTTTTAGCCACTATGGGTTTTTAGAAAATCCCGAATCAATTTAAAGAGGGTAATTGATTTGAAAAGAAAATAGTGGAAATAAAATCATAATTTTGGAAGTTTTAATAATTTTATTAAACAAAGCTTTTTCTGACAAACTCTATCTTTATTTTGTTTCAGAATGAGTAATAATTTGAGCCTACGCATACAATTCTCACCGATTGTAAAGCTGAACGACACAAATTTTCTCTGGTATCGCGAATGTCCTACTCATTCTCACTCATGAAAAAATAGAATATGTACTTGATGGGCCTATGCTTGATGAACCAACCAAAGCATCGTTAAGAATGCTTACAAGAAGTATAAGGATGATAATAGAGTGGCTCATGTATCATGATAGCATCTATGACTCCTCAACTCCAACAGCAGCATATGAACATGGGGGCATATGAAATTGTACAACACCTGAGAGAGTTGTTTGAACAACAATCTAGGACGGTGAGGTATGATACGTCCAAGGAATTGTTCAGGTGCAAGATGGCAGAGGGAGCACCTGTTGCTCCACACGCCTTAAAGATAATTGGGCTAATTGAGAAATTGGCTAAATTAGGCTTTAAGATGGACCAAACTAAATGTTGATTTAGTTCTTCAATCTCGCCGATTCTTTCTCTCGGTTTGTTATGAACTATCGGATGAACAATCAGCACACATTACCTCAATTGTTGAATGTGCTGAAAGCGAGAAAGAAATCAAAAGGTGAAGGGTCCCACGAGTGCTTGTTGTTGATTCCTCCAATAAAAGGAAGAGGCAAGGAAAGGGCCTAAGAAGCCCAAGAACAAAGCCCACCAAGAAGCCCAAGAACCAGTCCAATGCAACTTGCTTCCATTGTGGACAAGCTGGACATTGGAAGAGGAACCGCAAGGGCTATCTAGAAAGCTTGAAGCAAAAGAAGCTTGGGAAGTTTCAACACCAGGTACATATATGATTGAGATTAATATTTCTACTTCCAAATCTGGCTCTTGGGTATTAGATACCGGATGTGGCTCTCACATTTGCACATCTATGCAGGGTCTAAGAGACAGTAGAAAGCTGAGAAAAGAAGAAGTAACCCTACGTGTGGGCAATGGAGCAAAAGTTGCTGCTTTAGCTGTAGGGACTTACTACATTAGTTTACCCAGTGGGTTGATTTTAGAATTATCAAACTATTATTATTTTCCAGCACTTATTACAAACATCATTTCTATTTCCTATTTGGATGTAAATGGGTTTAAGATAACCCAAGAGAATAAATGTTGTTCTTTTTCAAAGAATGGTGTGTTTTATGGTTCTGAAAAATTGAATAACGGTTTATATATTCTAGATCTTGATAACCAAATTCTCAACATATAAGAAAAGAGAATGAAGTTAGATAAACTAAATAAAACCTACCTCTGGCATTGTAGGCTTGGTCATATAAATGAGAAACGCATTTCGAAATTACACAAAGATGGGTACTTGGACTCATTTGATTATGAATCATATGATGTATGCGAAACTTGTTTACTTGGAAAAATGACCAAAACGCCCTTTACTGGTAAAGGGGAACGGGCCAATGATTTACTTGGGTTAGTACATACTGATATATGTGGCCCAATGACAATCACAACTAGAGATGGATTTTCATACTTCATTACCTTTACTGATGACCATTCAAGATATGGTTATGTGTATTTAATGAAATACAAGTCTGAATCTTTTGAAAAGTTCAAAGAATTCAGAAATGAAGTAGAGAAATAAACTGGTAAAAGTATTAAGACACTACGATCTGATCATGGTGGATAATACTTAAGCGATGAGTTTCGATTTTATCTAAAGGACAATGGAATAGTTCCACAATGGACTCCTCCAGGGACACCACAACTAAATGGTGTTTCTAAAAGGAGAAACAGTACCTTATTAGATATGGTACGATCCATGATAAGCCACTCGAGTGCCCCAAAATCGTTATGGGGATATGCTTTGGACACAGCTTCTCATACTCTTAATAGAGTACCCAGTAAGGTTGTTGATTCCACACCATATGAGATATGGAAAGGAGAGAAACCAAAACTGTCTTACATGAAGGTTTGGGGTTGCCCAACCTATGTGAAGAAGGCAGAGTCAGATAAGCATGAAGCTAGATCTGACAAGTGTTTGTTTGTAGGGTATCCAAGAGAGTCTATAGGATACTATTTCTACAACCCAACTGAGCACAAAGTGTTTGTCTTAAAACATGCTATCTTTCTAGAAAAAGAATTTATTCTAGAAAGGGGCAGTGGGAGTAGAATAGAACTTGAAGAAGTTCAAGATACTAACATGGAACTTGAAGAAGTTCAAAATGATCAAACAAACATTGAACAACCTGTTGAAGAAAGGGTTCAGCCACATAATGATGAGGCACAAAGGGAAGCTGTGAACATTCAAGAACCCCGTAGGTCAGTAAGAGTACGCTCAGCTCCCAAGAGATATGAGTTCCTTGTGAGCCAAGGCAATGATGTACTAGTCATTCTAGATGACGAACCTACTACCTACCAAGAGGTCTTGAATAGTCTAGACTTCTCCAAATGGTTAGAGGCCATGAATTCTGAAATGGATTCCATGTATGACAACAAGGTATGGATCTTGGTTGATCCACCTGAAGGGGTAAAACCCGTAGGGTGCAAATGGGTCTTCAAGAAGAAGACAGACATGGATGGTAATATGATTACCTATAAAGCTAGACTGGTAGCCAAAGGTTATAAGCAGAAAGAGGGAATCAATTACGATGAAACTTTCTTACCAGTAGCTATGCTTAAATCCATTCAGATATTGCTTGCAATAGTAGCATACCATGACTACGAGATTTGGCAGATGGATGTAAAGACTACATTCCTTAATGGAAATTTGCAAGAGGATGTGTACATGACACAACCTAAAGGCTTTACGTCGCCAAATCCCAATCAGATATGCAAACTACAGAGGTCCATTTATGGACTTAAGCAAGCATCCAGGAGTTGGAACATTCGGTTTGATGAGACAATCAAAGAGTTTGGTTTTCTTAAAAATCCGGATGAACCTTGTGTATACAAGAAGGTTAGTGGGAGTTCAATCGTTTTCCTTATATTATATGTGGATGACATATTAATAATGGGAAACAATATCCCAATGTTACAATCAGTGAAGGGTTGGTTATCCAAAAACTGTTCCATGAAAGATTTAGGAGAGGCAGCCTATATACTGGGTATTAAGATCTATAGAGATAGGTCTAAAAGGCTGCTTGGTCTTTCACAATCTACATACATAGATAAAGTGCTAAAGAGGTTTAGCATGGATCAGTTTAAGAAGGGTTTCTTACCTATGACTCATGGGATAAGCCTTTCTAAGAGTATGTGTCCTAAGACACAAGCTGAGATTGATAAGATGCATAATGTTCCATATGTCTCGGCAATTGGATCAATTATGTATGCTATGTTATGTACAAGACCATATGTCTCCCATGTTCTGAGTGTCACGAGCAGGTTCCAAACTAATCCAGGTGAAGGTCACTGGATAGCCGTTAAGAACATTCTTAAGTACTTGAGAAGGATTAAAGATTTGTTCTTAGTATATAGAAATGGTGAATTGGAAGATAAGGGCTACACAGATGCAAGCTTTCAGTCTGATAAGGATGACTGTAAGTCACAGTCAGGCTTCATCTTTACTCTTAATGGAGGTGCTGTCTGCTGGAAGAGTTCCAAACAAGACACCACAGCAGATTCTACAACAGAGGCTGAGTACATTGCAGCCGCAGAGGCAGCCAAGGAAGCCGTTTGGATCAAGAGTTCGTGTCTGAACTTGGTGTGGTTCCTAGCATAGTTAATCCAGTAACTCTATACTGTGATAACAATGGGGCCATTGCCCAATCAAAGGAACCTAGGTCTCATCAACGGTCCAAACATGTACTTAGAAGATTTCACCTAATTAGGGAAATCATTGCCAGAAATGATGTAAAGATAGAGAGAGTCCCCACTGAGGATAATATAGCTGATCCTCTTACTAAGGCACTATCTCAAAAGAAACATGATAGTCATGTACTTTCATTTGGATTAAAGGTTATGAATGAATTGTTTTAGTGCAAGTGGCAGGTTGTTGGAATGTATGCCCTAAAACAATGATTTTATTTAAATACATTCCTAATTAAGTTTTGTATTTTATGAATTTTCATTTTATCTGTTAAATATTTGATATAACTGATAAAATCCTTAGAATATTTATTAATGTGATGGTAGTCACAAGAGTTGATGACTATGAGATATCAATCACATTTATAATAAATTTTCTTAAAATTCCCTAGTCATAGTATTAATGAGACAGGGTATCATTAATACGGAAAGACTAGTACACAGTTAGTCTCTACTTAATGTAAGTAGCGATTGTTCTCATCAACCAAGGTATAGTGATAGCTAGGCTAATGTGCAGATGAATTGTAAGGTACGAATTCATTGAAGTGATCCACACAGAGATCCCATTAGGATGTCTATCAAGTGCCAATGGTTGAATCTCTTATGGAAAATTATGCAAGTGATCCTAGACTTGAAATCACCATAGTATCTTGAGTGTAAATCACTGCCTTTTGATTCTATTACTTGTTGCTCACCAAAAGTGACTTAAAGAATAGAAATTGGGGGTAGTGTGTGTGACAGCCCCACCTTCCCCTAAGGCGAACCAAAGGTTAGCGGACTGCCTGCCAAACTCTCGCCAGGACTTGATAGTTAAAATAAACCAACGATTCAAAACCGATAAAACTAAATTCTCCCAATTCCAAAGTCAACCAACATAGATATATAAACTCACACCACCATTCAAACTTAAAGTCAATAGGGAAATAAGGATACAAAGCCAAAAGCTACACTTATCCATAGTTGGGTTTTACAGTACATCATTCCTTAACAAAAGTAACGACAAAAACTTATACTAAACGCTCGTACGTCCAACCCTGAGCTCGGGCAAATCCCCCTGCTAAGTAAAACAAAAGGGAAAAATAGGATGAGCTAAAAACTCAAAGAGGTTCCAAATACAAGCAGCCAGGTATACAAGAATAATTCACTTATCAAACAAGTGTTACAAATAAATTCACGAAATAAATTAAACACATTCAATTAAAGAATACGGATGGCTTTCAAAAGCCAAATTCCCGAAGCTTGATCAATCGCCTCGTTGACTCTCCGTCAACATTTACAGCTCGAACCAAACAAGTAGATCCCCACTTATCACCGTGACACCAACCACCGCTTTCACCGCCCGAACACCTCAACAAATCAAATTTTTGGTGATACTCGAGTATACCAGATTTCGGATTTCACATATCATACCCAGTGGTTTGTCAACTTTCCGACCAAGCCGTCGGCTCGAAGTCGATTGACTCACCAACTAGGTTTTGAGCTCGAAACAATTCATATTTGTCGATGGATATCACCCAAATGACTCACAAATCAAATGTGGCCAAAAGCTGTTTCACATGAATTCAAATATTCAAGTACAAAATTCCAAGCACAAGTGATTGAGTGTGATAAAGCATGCGACTCGTCGATCACATTAATTGGTTCACAAATCACAAGAACACAAATCATCACATAGTTCAAGTATTTCAATATTTCAGATATCAAGTTGGTCAAATAACAAGCAAGAAACACTCACCGAGTCGAGTGAAATATCTTCAAGTATTCGCACCCAAATCCTCTTTACTTCCTCCTTCAAAGGCTATTATCAAATAAAATGGAACATATTTAAGCTCGGCTGCCCAACCAAACGCGGATCAAATGCATATGCTCAATGTTTCTTTTCATGCGATAAAAGTCGTATTTTGGATGCACAAATCATGAAATGACCAATCCAGTTTATGAAGATGAGCAAATAAAAGTCTTAACAACATCCTAGAACCACACATGAGTGGGTCAGGGCATGACAAGAAGACACAAGAATCGAAAGGAATAAAAGAAGCAATCGCAGGATTGAAATCAACGTTGGACAGGTTTGTCAAGGTTCAGTAACTTGATCATAACTGTGGCCACGCTTATCGGATTGGAGTGTACTTTATGCGTTTCGAAGCTAAGACATAGCTCTACAACTTTCATGAAGCGGTAAGATATCAACTCATGCTTTATCACAGTAAAAACGGCAGATACAAGAGAAGCAGGAAATCTGTCAGGAAAAATTCAGGCTGGACGAACAATCTCGGGAAAACAGTCATAACTCGACGTAGAAAAATTGAAATCAAGCTCCATCAGCGGCGTTTAAAACTAGGTTCATAGGGATTTCTAACGGTATAAGTCTTGGATGCTAATTCATTTTCTACAGGTAACAGTAACCTCGAAAAGTGGGCAGTTTTTCATTCCTGTTTTCTGAGAAAAATTTCAGGTTAGTGGCGATTCTTCTATCAACCTCTTAAAACCATTTCCCTCATTTGCCAAGGTGTTAAACCAGCTAAAACAGCAATTAATTTCATCATTTAAGCATCACAAAACATCAAGCAATTTATCAAACACTTGGCGGCTAACGAATGAAACCTAAACTCATGCTAGCAAACTCAAGATTTCCTTCCATTATCTCTTCTTCCAAGCATCAATAAACACCTCAACACATCTAACCAACAAACCCCAAAGGTTTAAAGCTCATTAAAGCATATTTAAAAGAGGTTTTACTTTGCCAAAGGTGTGAGCAAAACCACCAAAACTCCACTCCTTGCCACCAAATTTGAAGTTGAAGTAGTAGCCTAGGTGAGTAATTTACCTAAAGCTGTTTTTCCTACACTAGAATTGACTAATTTTAGCCTAGGGTTTGGTGTTCTTGCTTGAGGGGATGGCCAGCCAAGAGGGTGAGAGAGAGAGGGAAATTTGCTTCAAATTTTTGAATTGAAAGATTTATATAAGATGGCTTAAGGTCAAGATATCATCGGTAGTTGACACTTGGCACTTTCTTGGCCAAAAGATGAAATAATATCTTGCTAATTAGCATCAAACTCCTAGTTAAAATATAACTCACATAAAACCACATAAATTTAATGCATTTATCCATGTAAAACATGAAAAATAAAATTCTAAATTAAACCATGCAATACACATGAAATTAAGCACTTTAGGAAAATTAATGCACTAATGACTATTTGATGTACTCAAGTAAAATTCCTTCTTTTCTCCCACTTCTTTTTTTTTCCTTTCTAGGGTTCTCACACTCTCTCCCCCTTAAAAGAATTTCGTCCTCGAAATTCTCACCTTGATGGGTAAACAGCTCCAGATATTTCTTTCGAATTTCTTTCTTCATCTCCCAAGTTGCCTCTTCTATTCCATGATTTCTCCACGGACTTTTACCAAAGAAATTCTCTTATTTCTTAGTTCCTTCACCTTCGATCCGAGTTGTACTGTGTTTCTCTTCATAGGTCGGTGACTCATCTATATCAATCTCTTTCGACTTCAAGACATGTATTGATCAGGATGATATTTCTTCAACAATGAGACATGAAAACATCGTGAATCCGGATAAACTTGATGGTAACCTGAGTCGGTATGCCACATTACCCACTCTCAAGAATCTCAAAAGGTCCACATATCTTGGCTGAAGTTTCTTTCCTTTTCCCGCTGTGACACTTAGTAGTGGGGTGACCTTAAGAAATACTTTGTCGCCAACTTCAAATTCCAAATCTTTTCTTCGGTTATCGGCGTAGCTCTTCTGCCGACTTTGGGCTGTTTGAAGTTTCTGACGTATCATTTTGACCTTGTCTCGTGCGTCTTCCATCTAGGGCATTATGGTCGGATCTAAGATCTTCCTCTCTCCTACTTCATCCCAGTAAATTGGTGATCGGCACTTTCTTCCATATAAAGCTTCGTATGGTGCCATTTGAATAGATGAATGATAGCTGTTATTATAAGCAAACTCCACCAAGGCCATGTATTGTCCCCAATTACCTCCAAAATCCATAACACACGTTCTCAACATATCTTCCAGGGTTTGAATGGTTCTTTTCGATTGTCCATCGGTCCAGGGATGGTAGGTTGTGCTAAGGTTCAACTTGGTCCCTAAGGTTTCCTCGTAGCCTTTGCCAAAACCAAGACACCTAATCGAGGATCTCGATCGAAACTATACTAACGGCACCCCATGTAGTCGCACAATTTCATCCATGTACAATTGAGCCAATTTTTCCATGGAGTACTTCATGTTCACGGGTAAGAAATGAGCTGACTTGGTTAAACGATCAACCACTACCCAAATGGCATCATGACCTTTCTGTGTTCGTGGCAAACCAGAAACGAAATCCATCGTAATGTGCTCCCATTTCCATTCAGGTATCTCAAGTGGTTGTAGCAAACCAGAAGGTTTTTGATGTTCCGCTTTTACTTGTTGGCATGTGAGACACGTTTGAACATGTTGAGCAATTTCTCTCTTCATATTATCCCACCAATATAATCTTTTCAGATCCTGATACATCTTGGTACTGTCGGGGTGAATCGTATATTTAGAACGATGAGCCTCTTCCAGAATCTCCTTTTTCAATGTTTCGCCCTTAGGCACAACCATTCGATCTCGAATCTTAAAATTCCTTCAGACTCAGATTAAAATCGGTAATTCTCCTTTTCCACCATTTCCTTCCACTTTTGTACCACAGATCACCTTTTCGAACCTCCTTGATGATCTAGTAGAGTGGACTTAACGGCGATGTTTCCAAACACCACCTTTTGGCGTTCAAAGTGAGGGTTCCATTCACAAACCTTTTCTAACATACCCCACTCTTTAACCATCAACCCTGCTACTTGGACTTTTCGACTTAATGCATCTGCTACCACATTAGCTTTCCGGGATGGTAGTTAATCGTACAATCATAATCCTCCAAAATTCCATCCACCGCGTTGTCTCTGATTCAACTCCTTTTGAGAAAATAGATACTTGAGACTTTTATGGTCAGTATATACTTCTTGAAAATCACCCCATATAAATAATGTCTCCACTTCTTTAAGGGAAACACAACATGCTAATTCCAAGTCATGGGTTGGGTAGTTTAGCTCATGGGGTTTTAACTTTCTAGAAGCATAAGCAATCACGCTTTCATTTTGCATCAACACACACCCCAAACCTTCTCTCGAAGCATCAGTGTATACCGTGAAACTATCCTTTCCATTGGGTAAAGTTAAAATTGGAGCTGAGGTCAACCACTTCTTCAGTTCCCGAAAACTAGCTTCACACTTAGAGATCCAAACAAAACTTCCATATTTCTTTGTCAAATCGGTTAGAGGTCCGCAAGTTTTGAGAAATCCTTAATGAACTGTCGGTAATATCCCGCCAAACCCAAGAAACTACTAACCGGATTTTCTGGTTGCTTCCATTCAATAACAGCCTCCACCTTTGATGGATCCACTGAGATTCCTTCCTTAGAGATCACATGCCCGAGAAAAGATACTTGTTCCAGCCAAAACTCACACTTGCTGAATTTAGCATACAATTGATGGTCCTTTAGGGTTTGTAAAACTACCTTTAGATGTTGCTCATGATCTTCTCGAAGTTTTAGAATATACCAGATATCATCAATAAACACCACCACAAACTGGTCTAGATGGGGTTTGAAGACTTCGGTGCATCAAATCCATGAATGCTCTGGGACATTAGTTAAGCCAAAAGGCATCACCGCAAATTCAAAATGCCCGTATCTAGAGTTGAAAGTAGTTTTTGGTATATCCTCCTTCTTGATCCGCAACTGATAATACCCCTGCCTAAGATCCAATTTAGAAAATACCACGGCCCCCTGCAATTGGTCAAATAACTCATCGATGTGTGGTAATGGATACTTGTTCTTCACAATCACATCGTCCAATCCACGATAATCAATACACAATCTCAAGCTGCCGTCTTTCTTTTTCACAAATAAAACTGGAGCTCCCCATAAAGATTCGCTCTCTCGAATAAATCCTCGCCTTAGCAAGTCTTGTAATTGCAATCTTAATTCTTTGAGTTTAGTAGGTGCCATTCGATACGGGGTTTTCGATATAGGAGTTGTCCCAGGTACCAAATCAATTTTAAATTCTATTTCCCTTACTGGCGGTAACGACACTAACTCATTGGGAAATACTTCCGAGAATTCGTTGACCACTAGGACATCTTCTAATTTCACCTTATCCCCAGGAGTGTTAATTAGAAAAGCTAGGTAACCCTGTGCTCCTTTACTCAATAATTTTCTGGCCCGAATTCCAGAAATAAGTGCAGACGAGGCTAATCTACCTCGCACATCTAACCTTAAAGTTGCCTCTCTAGGTATACAAAATTCCACCACTTTAGTCTTACAATCCAACCGAGCATGATAGTGAGCTAACCAATCCATCCCTATAATCACGTCGTATCCCTTGATATCCAGACTTATCAAATCTATCATCAATTTCCGCTCCCCTATCCAAATCTCAGAATTTTTAAAGATGGTACTTGTGACTAGACGTTGATTACCCGTAGGTGTACTAACTTCCAAATCATAGGGTAGTCTAGTAGATTTAATATCAATATTACACATAAGCGGGTTCACAAAAGAATGAGTGGCACGGGGTCGATTAAAATCTTAGCTAACGATGGAACACGGAATCGTACCTTCACCACCTCGGATGACTCGGTGGGCCTTGATCCGAGCATAAACCCAGCAGGAACTCGAGGTCTATTCCCACCTATAGCTGGTTGGTAAGGTTTTGGATTTGGTTTACTCTTGTGAGGTTGTATTCCCATCAGAGGCAGATTAGGACGGGATGAAATTTGGTGCTCGGCAAGCACTTCTCTCCTTCCTCCAACAGTTATCTTCAGTATGTTTTGGTTTCCCACAATATCCACAATTTACATGAGGGGTCGATGTAGACCCTCCGTGTGAGGCTCCTCTTTGTGTTCCTCTCCCACCTTGAACCCCACGACGGGCCTCTGTTGATGCCCCTTGAAACCGACCTCCACGACCCTCGGCCAAAACAGGTTTTGTCAACCTGCCCATGGGTACCACCTGGCATACCTCGTTTCTTTGCCTGAAATGCCCTAACCTGTAACCTAGCACTTTCCACTCGTTGAGCCTTTTCCAAAGCCTCCCCAAAATTATTAATTTGAGCTGCTGCCAAATCCTTCTGAATCTCGACATTTAGCCCTTGAATGAAAGCGTCTTATCTGCTCGTTGGTTGCCACAAGCTCGGTGCAAATTTAGAGAGTCTAGTGAATTGAGTCTCATACTCAACTACACTCAATACCACGAAGCTTAATGAACTCATCCTCTCTCCTTTCTTGAACCAAAGGTGGAAAGTACTTAGTGTTAAACTCTCTCATGAAGTTGGCCCAATTTCTCGGGGTCTGCTCTCTTTCCCACTTTAATCAGATAACATTCCACCAAGCACGAAGCTGCCCTTCTAGCTGAAACACAGCAAAGGTAACTTGTCTTTCCTCTCAGTATAGTTTAGAGGAAAATGTCAACCATTTTCTCTATCCACCTCTCACTACCTGGGTCGGGTCCCCAAGAAACTTTGGAGGAGAAAATTTCTGGAATCTCTCCAAGGCCCTATCTTCTCCTTCCACCCGGTTCCGGGGTTCCCTTGTGGATTCCCAAGATTTCCTTGTTGATTCCCAGGGTTTTGACCAGCTATCTGAGCTAGTAAATCAGTCATACGTTGGATGGCTGTGGCTACTTATTAGGATCGACCCTCCTGCACCACTACCTCTTGCGGCGATTCATGTTCACCCCTTGATCTGGGGTTGTCTAATTCCCCTTCCGACCACGCCCTCCACGTCTACCCTCCATCGATTTTACCAAGTCTAGGGTTGGTTGCACGTGAAGATTAAAATGCATGTCAAAAGAAAGTTGTAATTATAAGTAAGTAAAGCACGAAATGATAACACACGGAAAAGTTACATATATTTACATACCATTTAGTCATATATATCACATAACCACATATTTACATACCCAGATGGATTACAACAAAAGAAATCCCAGAGGGACAGTAACAAGTTTATCACAAAAGCACGTTAGGAAAACTATACCAAAATATACAAAAGTTACTAAGGTTTTTCCTAACTACCCATTTCACGGGTCAAAATATAGCTAGCCGCTTATGGCACCCTAGTTTCCAACAGAGCCAGTAGACGTCACATCCCTAGGGTTGTTATTACGGCGTTGCACGTCCTCCAAATTGACGTCCACAACCCCACCAAGCAAAGATTGACACTCATGTAGAATGCCCTCAGTACAATCACCTACATCCCTCAGGATCCTAGTAAGGCGATCAGTCAGAGCTTGCACCTGTTGGCGCATAGCATCAGTACGTTCTCGTTCTTCCAAAACAGTCTCCTGAAGCTCTTCAATCCTATTCCTTTGCGTGATGATGATTCCTCTCATCCTGGTCCGTAAAGCTCGCATTAGTTAACCTCCGCCTCTCATCTAGCACTGCTAAAACCACATGATTAGGGTAAGAGTAGTTTTGGCAACGTCCACAACGCTTCTCTCGGCTAGAGGGACTCCAAAACCGGACCGGCCCACCGAACTTCATCTCATAGTCGACCATCGGAAGGCACTTCCGAGGCTACTCACTTCCACCCTCTCCACTGTCTCCTTCCATGACCTACAAAACAAACATAAACTTCACAACTTAGTTGACCTAAGATCAAGCTTATACAAACTTAAATCATAACTTACGTAAACTTATATCATAACTTATTTCTACGCAGGCTAATTCTAAATCTAGGCTCTGATACCAACTGTGACAGCCCCACCTTCCTCTAAGGTGAACCAAAGGGGTTAGCGGACTGCCTGCCCAGCTCTCGCCAGGACTCGATAGTTAAAATAAACCAACAATTCAAAACCGATAAAACTAAATTCTCCCAATTCCAAAGTCAACCAACATAGATATATAAACTCACACCACCATTCAAACTTAAATTCAATAGGGAAATAAGGATACAAAGCCAAAAGCTACACTTATCCATAGTTGGATTTTACAGTACATCATTCCTTAACAAAAGTAACGACAAAAACTTATACTAAACGCTCGTACGTCCAACCCTGAGCTCGGGCAAATCCCCTTGCTAAGGAAAACAAAAGGGAAAAATAGGGTGAGCTAAAAGCTCAAAGAGGTTCCAAATACAAGCAGCCAGGTATACAAGAATAATTCACTTATCAAACAAGTGTCACAAATAAATTCACCAAATAAATTAAAGGATACGGATGGCTTTCAAAAGCCAAATTCCCGAAGCTTGATCAATCGCCTCCTGTTGACTCTCCGTCAACATTTACAGCTCAGAACCAAACAGTAGATCCCCACTTATCACCAGACACCAACCACCGTTTCACCCCCTACCGGGCCCGAACACCTCAACAAATCAAATTTTTGGTGATACTCGAGTATACCAGATTTCCGGATTTCACATATCATACCCAGTGGTTTGTCAACTTTCCCGACCAAGCCCGTGCCGGCTTGAGTCGATTGACTCACCAACTAGGTTTTGAGCTCGAAACAATTCATATTTGTCGATGGGATATCACCCAAACGACTCACAAATCAAATGTGGCCAAAAGCTGTTTCACATGAATTCAAATATTCAAGTACAAAATTCCAAGCACAAGAGATCGAGTGTGATAAAGTACGCACTCGTCTTGATCACATTAATTGGTTCACAAATCACAAGAACACAAATCATCACATAGTTCAAGTATTTCAATATTTCAGATATCAAGTTGGTCAAATAACAAGCATGAAACACTCACCGAGTCGAGTGAAATATCTTCAAGTATTCACACCCAAATCCTCTTTACTTCCTCCTTCAAAGGCTATTATCAAATAAAATGGAACATATTTAAGCTCGGCTGCCCAACCAAACGTGATCAAATGCATATGCTCAATGTTTCTTTTCATGCGATAAAAGTCGTATTTTGGATGCACAAATCATGAAATGACCAATCCAGTTTATGAAGATGAGCAAATAAAAGTCTTAACAACATCCTAGAACCACGCATGTGTGGGTCGGAGCCCGACAAGAAGACACAAGAATCGAAAGGAATAAAAGAAGCAATCGCAGGATTGAAATCAACGTTGGACAGGTTTGTCAAGGTTCAGTAACTTGATCATAACTGTGGCCATGCTTATCGGATTGGAGTGTACTTTATGGCGTTTCGAAGCTAAGACATAGATCTACAACTTTCATGAAGTGGTAAGATATCAACTCATGGTTTATCACAGTAAAAACGGCAGATACAAGAGAAGCAGGAAATCTGTCAGGAAAAATTCAGGCTGGACGAACAATCTCGGGAAAACAGTCATAACTCGACGTTGAAAAATTGAAATCAAGCTCCGTCAGCGGCGTTTAAAACTAGGTTCGTAGGGATTTCTAATGGTATAAGGCTTGGATGCTAATTCATTTTCTACAGGTAACAGTAACCTCAGAAAGTGAGCAGTTTTTCATTCCTGTTTTCTGAGAAAAATTTCAGGTTAGTGGCGATTCTTCTATCAACCTCTTAAAACCATTTCCCTCATTTGCCAAGGTGTTAAACCAGCTAAAACAGCAATTAATTTCATCATTGAAGCATCACAAAACATCAAGCAATTTATCAAACACTTGGCGGTTAACAAATGAAACCTAAACTCATGCTAGCAAACACAAGATTTCCTTCCATTATCTCTTCTTCCAAGCATCAATAAACACCTCAACACATCTAACCAACAACCCCCAAAGGTTTAAAGCTCATTAAAGCATATTTAAAAGAGGTTTTACCTTGCCAAAGGTGTGAGCAAAACCACCAAAACTCCACTCCTTGCCACCAAATTTGAAGTTGAAATAGTAGCCTAGATGAGTAATTTACCTAAAGCTGTTTTTCCTACACTAGAATTGACTAATTTTAGCCTAGGGTTTGGTGTTCTTGCTTGAGGGGATGGCCGGCCAAGAGGGTGAGAGAGAGAGAGGGAAATTTGCTTCAAATTTTTGAATTGGAAGATTTATATAAGATGGCTTAAGGTCAAGATATCATAGGTAGTTGACACTTGGCACTTTCTTGGCCAAAGGATGAAATAATATCTTGCTAATTAGCATCAAACCCCTAGTTAAAATATAACTCACATAAAACCACATAAATTTAATGCATTTGTTCATGTAAAACATGAAAAATAAAATTCTAAATTAAACCATGCAATACACATGAAATTAAGCACTTTAGGAAAATTAATGCACTAATGACTATTTGATGTACTCAAGTAAAATTGCTTCTTTTCCCCCTCTTCTTTTTTTTTTCTTTCTAGGGTTCTCACACTCTCTCCCCCTTGAAAGAATTTCGTCCTCAAAATTCTCACCTTGATCGGTAAACAGCTCCGGATATTTCTTTCGAATTTCTTCCTTCATCTCCCAAGTTGCCTCTTCTATTCCATGATTTCTCCACAGGAGTTTTACCAAAGAAATTCTCTTATTTCTTAGTTCCTTCACCTTCGATCCGAGTTGTACGGGTTTCTCTTCATAGGTCAGTGACTCATCTATATCAATCTCGCAACATTGAGACATGAAAACATCATTGAATCTGGATAAACTTGATGGTAACCTGAGTCGGTATGCCACATTACCCACTCTCAAGAATCTCAAAGGTCCGACATATCTTGGCTGAAGTTTCTTTCCTTTTCCCATTGTGACACTTGAGTGGGGTGACCTTAAGAAATACTTTGTCGCCAACTTCAAATTCCAAATCTTTTCTTGGTTATCGGTAACTCTTACCGACTTTGGGCGGTTTGAAGTTTCGGCGTATCATTTTGACCTTGTCTCGTGCATCTTCCATCCAGGG
The DNA here is from genome assembly GCA_013103745.1 of Gardenia jasminoides. Classification (NCBI taxonomy): domain Eukaryota; kingdom Viridiplantae; phylum Streptophyta; class Magnoliopsida; order Gentianales; family Rubiaceae; genus Gardenia; species Gardenia jasminoides. The sequence goes on along the minus strand of CM023104.1, from coordinate 5,273,348 downwards.
CATTATGGTCGGATCTAAGATCTTCCTCTCTCCTACTTCATCCCAAGAATTGGTGATCGGCACTTTCTTCCATATAAAGCTTCAGATGGTGCCATTTGAATAGATGAATGATAGCTGTTATTATAAGCAAACTCCACCAAGGCCATGTATTGTCCCCATTACCTCCAAAATCCATAACACACGTTCTCAACATATCTTCCGTGGTTTGAATGGTTCTTCGATTGCCCATCGAGGATGGTAGGTTGTGCTAAGGTTCAACTTGGTCCCTAAGGTTTCCGTAGCCTTTGCCAAAACCAAACACGAATCGAGGATCTCGATTAGAAACTATACTAACTGGCACCCCATGTAGTCGCACAATTTCATCCATGTACAATTGAGCCAATTTTTCCATGGAGTACTTCATGTTCACGGGTAAGAAATGAGCAGACTTGGTTAAACGATCGACCACTACCCAAACGGCATCATGACCTTTCTGTGTTCGTGGCAAACCAGAAACGAAATCCATCGTAATGTGCTCCCATTTACATTCAGGTATCTCATGTGGTTGTAACAAACCAGAAGGTTTTTGATGTTCCGCTTTTACTTGTTGGCATGTGAGACACGTTTGAACATGTTGAGCAATTTCTCTCTTCATGTTATCCACCAATATAATCATTTGGATCCCGATACATCTTGGTGTCGGGTGAATCGTATATTTAGAGCGATGAGCCTCTTCCGAATCTCCTTTTCAATGTTTCGTCCTTAGGCACAACCATTCGATCTGGAATCTTAAAATTCCTTCGATTAAAATCCGGTAATTCTCCTTTTTCCACCCTTTCCTTCCACTTTTGTACCACAGGATCACCTTTCTGAACCTCCTTGATCGATCTAGTAGAGTGGACTTAACGGCGATGTTTCCAAACACCACCTTTTGGCGTTCAAAGTGAGGTTCCATTCACAAACCTTTTCTAACATACCCACTCTTTAACCATCAACCTGCTACTTGGACTTTTATGGTCCAAGTAGTTATCATCTGATCATAATCCTCCAAAATTCCATCCACCGGCGTTGTCTCGATTCAACTCCTTTTGAGAAAATAGATACTTGAGACTTTTATGGTCAGTATAAACTTGAAAATCACCCCATATAAATAATGTCTCCACTTCTTTAAGGGAAACACAGCAGCTGCTAATTCCAAGTCATGGGTTGGGTAGTTTAGCTTATGGGGTTTTAACTTCCTAGAAGCATAAGCAATCACGCTTTCATTTTGCATCAACACACACCCCAAACCTTCTCTCGAAGCATCAGTGTATACCGTGAAACTATCCTTTCCGTTGGGTAAAGTTAAAATTGGAGCTGAGGTCAACCTCTTCTTCAGTTCCCGAAAACTAGCTTCACACTTAGAGGTCCAAACAAAACTTCCATATTTCTTTGTCAAATCAGTTAGAGGTCCGGCAAGTTTTGAGAAATCCTTAATGAACCGTCGGTAATATCCCGCCAAACCCAAGAAACTACGAACTTCTGTCGGATTTTCTGGTTTCTTCCATTCAATAACAGCCTCCACCTTTGCTAGATCCACTGAGATTCCTTCCTTAGAGATCACATGCCCGAGAAAGATACTTGTTCCAGCCAAAACTCACACTTGCTGAATTTAGCATACAATTGATGGTCATTTAGGGTTTGTAAAACTACCTTTAGATGTTGCTCATGATCTTCTCGAGTTTTAGAATATACCAGGATATCATCAATAAACACCACCACAAACTGGTCTAGATAGGGTTTGAAGACTCGGTGCATCAAATCCATGAATGCTGCTGGGGCATTAGTTAAGCCAAAAGGCATCACCGCAAATTCAAAATGCCCGTATCTAGAGTTGAAAGTAGTTTTTGGTATATCCTCCTTCTTGATCCGCAACTGATAATACCCCTGCCTAATATCCAATTTAGAAAATACCACGGCCCCCTGCAATTGGTCAAATAACTCATCGATGTGTGGTAATAGATACTCGTTCTTCACAGTCACATCGTTCAATCCACGATAATCAATACACAATCTCAAGTTGCCGTCTTTCTTTTTCACAAATAAAACTGGAGCTCCCCATAAAGATTCGCTCTCTCGAATAAATCCTCGCCTTAGCAAGTCTTGTAATTGCAATCTTAATTCTTTGAGTTTAGTAGGTGCCATTCGATACGGGGTTTTCGATATAGGAGTTGTCCCAGGTACCAAATCAATTTTAAATTCTATTTCCCTTACTGGCGGTAACGACACTAACTCATTGGGAAATACTTCCGAGAATTCGTTGACCACTAGGACATCTTCTAATTTCACCTTATCCCCAGGAGTGTTAATTAGAAAAGCTAGGTAACCCTGTGCTCCTTTACTCAATAATTTTCTGGCCCGAATTCCAGAAATAAGTGCAGACGAGGCTAATCTACCTCGCACATCTAACCTTAAAGTTGCCTCTCCAGGTATACAAAATTCCACCACTTTAGTCTTACAATCCAACCGAGCATGATAGTGAGCTAACCAATCCATCCCTATAATCACGTCGTATCCCTTGATATCCAGACTTATCAAATTTATCATCAATTTCCGCTCCCCTATCCAAATCTCAGAATTTTTAAAGATGGTACTTGTGACTAGACGTTGATTACCCGTAGGTGTACTAACTTCCAAATCATAGGGTAGTCTAGTAGATTTAACATCAATATTACACATAAAAGCAGGGTTCACAAAAAAATGAGTGGCACCGGGGTCGATTAAAATCTTAGCTAAACGATGGAACACAGGAATCGTACCTTCGACCACCTCAGATGACTCGGGAATTGGGCCTTGATCCAGAGCATAAACCCTAGCAGGAACTCGAGGTCTGTTCCCACCTATAGTTGGTTGGTTAGATTTTGGATTTGGTTTACTCGACTGTGAGGTTGTATTCCCATCACGAGGCAGATTAGGACAGGATGAAATTTGGTGCCCGGCGCTTCCACAGCGCAAGCACTTTCACTCCTTCCTCCAACAGTTATCTTCAGTATGGTTTGGTTTCCCACAGTATCCACAATTTACACGAGGGGTCGATGTAGACCCTCCGTGTGACGCTCGTCTTTGTGTTCCTCTCCCACCTTGAACGCCACCTGACGGGGCCTCTCTTGATGCCCCTTGAAACCGACCTCCACCTGACCCTCGGCCAAACTTAGGGGGGGCATAGTTTTGTCAACTGGCCCTTGGGTACCACCTGGCATACCTCGTTTCTTTGCCTGGAATGCCCTAACCTGTAACCTAGCACTTTCCACTAGTTGAGCCTTTTCCAAAGCCTCCCCAAAATTATTAATTTGAGCTACTGCCAAATCCTTTTGAATCTCGACATTTAACCCTTGAATGAAACGTCTTATACGCTTCTGTTCGGTTGCCACAAGCTCAGGTGCAAATTTAGAGAGTCTAGTGAATTGAGTTTCATACTCAACTACATTCTGAATACCCTGACGAAGCTTAATGAACTCATCCTCTCTCCTTTCTTGAACCAAAGGTGGAAAGTACTTAGTGTTAAACTCTCTCATGAAGTTGGCCCAATTTCTCGGGGTCTGCTCTCTTTCCCACTTTAATCGTATAACATTCCACCAAGCACGAGCTGCCCCTTCTAGCTGAAACACAGCAAAGGTAACTTGTCTTTCCTCTGTATAGTTTAGAGAGGCGAAAATGTCAACCATTTTCTCTATCCACCTCTCAGCTACCTCGGGGTCAGGTCCCCCAAGAAACTTTGGAGGAGAAAATTTCTGGAATCTCTCCAAGGCCCTATCTTCTCCTTCCACCCGGTTCCCAGGGTTCCCTTGTGGATTCCCAAGATTTCCTTGTTGATTCCCAGGGTTTTGACCAGCTATCTGAGCTAGTAAATCAGTCATACGTTGGATGGCTGTGGCTACTTGTTCATTAGGATCGACCCTCTGTTCACCACTACCTCCCGCGGCCGATTCATGTTCACCCCCTTGATCTCGGGGTTGTCTAATTCCCCTTCCACGACCACGTCCTCCACGTCTACCCTCCATCTGATTTTACCAAGTCTAGGGTTGATTGCACGTGAAGATTAAAATGCATGTCCAAAAGAAAGTTGTAATTATAAGTAAGTAAAACACGAAATGATAACACACGGAAAAGTTACATATATTTACATACCATTTGGTCATATATATCACATAACCACATATTTACATACCCAGATGGATTACAACAAAAGAAATCCCAGAGGGACAGTAACAAGTTTATCACAAAAGCACGTTAGGAAAACCATACCAAAATATACAAAAGTTACTAGGTTTTCCTAACTACCCATTTCACGGGTCAAAATATAGCTAGCCGCTTATGGCACCTAGTTTCCAACAGAGCGGTGGACGCGTCACATCCCTAGGGTTGTTATTACGGCGTTACGTCCTCCAAATTGACGCGTCCACAACCTCACCAAGCAAAGAATGACACTCATGTAGAATGCCCTCAGTACGATCACCTACATCCCTCGGGATCCTAGTAAGGCGATCGGTCGAGCTTGCACTGTTGCGCATAGCATCGATGCGTTCTCGTTCTTCCAAAGCAGTCTCAAGCTCTTCAATCCTATTCCTTTGCGTGATCATGATTCCCCTTATCCTTTCCATCTCATCCTGGTCCTTAAAGCTCGCATTAGTTAACCTCCGCCTCTCGTCTAGCACTGCTAAAACCACATGATTAGGGTAAGAGTAGTTTTGGCAACGTCCACAACGCTTCTCTCGGCTAGATGGACTCCAAAACCGGACCGGCCCACCTAACTTCATCTCATAGTCGACCATCGGAAGGCACTTCCGAGGCTGCTCACTTCCACCCTCTCCACTGTCTCCTTCCATGACCTATAAAACAAACATAAACTTCAACTTAGTTGACCTAAGATCAAGCTTATACAAACTTAAATCATAACTTACGTAAACTTATATCCTAACTTATTTCGACCCAGGCTAATTCTAAACCTAGACTCTGATACCAACTGTGACAGCCCCACATTCCCCTAAGGCGAACCAAAGGGGTTAGCGGACTGCCTGCCCAACTCTCGCCAGGACTCGATAGTTAAAATAAACCAACAATTCAAAACCGATAAAACTAAATTCTCCCAATTCCAAAGTCAACCAACATAGATATATAAACTCACACCACCATTCAAACTTAAAGTCAATAGGGAAATAAGGATACAAAGCCAAAAGCTACACTTATCCATAGTTGGGTTTTACAGTACATCATTCCTTAACAAAAGTAACGACAAAAATTTATACTAAACGCTCGTACGTCCAACCCTGAGCTCGGGCAAATCCCCCTGCTAAGGAAAACAAAAGGGAAAAATAGGGTGAGCTAAAAGCTCAATGAGGTTCCAAATACAAGCAGCCAGGTATACAAGAATAATTCACTTATCAAACAAGTGTCACAAATAAATTTACCAAATAAATTAAACACATTCAATTAAAGGATACGGATGGCTTTCAAAAGCCCAATTCCCGAAGCTTGATCAATCGCCTCCTGTTGACTCTCCGTCAACATTTACAGCTCAGAACCAAACAGTAGATCCCCACTTATCACGGACACCAACCACCGTTTCACCCCTACCGGGCGAACACCTCAACAAATCAAATTTTTGGTGATACTCGAGTATACCAGATTTCGGTTTCACATATCATACCGGTGGTTTGTCAACTTTCCCGACCAAGCCCGTGCTCAGTCGATTGACTCACCAACTAGGTTTTGAGCTTCGAAACAATTCATATTTGTCGATGGGATATCACCCAAACGACTCACAAATCAAATGTGGCCAAAAGCTGTTTCACATGAATTCAAATATTCAAGTACAAAATTCCAAGCACAAGAGATCGAGTGTGATAAAGTACGCACTCGTCTTGATCACATTAATTGGTTCACAAATCACAAGAACACAAATCATCACATAGTTCAAGTATTTCAATATTTCAGATATCAAGTTGGTCAAATAACAAGCATGAAACACTCACCGAAGTCGGTGAAATATCTTCAAGTATTAGCACCCAAATCCTCTTTACTTCCTCCTTCAAAGGCTATTATCAAATAAAATGGAACATATTTAAGCTCGGCTGCCCAACCAAAGCGTGATCAAATGCATATGCTCAATGTTTCTTTTCATGCGATAAAAGTCATTATTTTGGATGCACAAATCATGAAATGACCAATCCAGTTTATGAAGATGAGCAAATAAAAGTCTTAACAACATCCTAGAACCACGCATGAGTGGGTCGGGGCACGACAAGAAGACACAAGAATCGAAAGGAATAAAAGAAGCAATCGCAGGATTGAAATCAACGTTGGATAGGTTTGTCAAGGTTCAGTAACTTGATCATAACTGTGGCCACGCTTGTCGGATTGGAGTGTACTTTATGGTGTTTCGAAGCTAAGACATAGCTCTACAACTTTTATGAAGCGGTAAGATATCAATTCCTGCTTTATCACAGTCAAAACGGCAGATATAAGAGAAGCGGGAAATCTGTCGGGAAAAATTCAGGCTGGACGAACAGTCTCGGGAAAACAGTCATAACTCGACGTAGAAAAATTGAAATCAAGCTCCGTCAGCGGCGTTTAAAAATAGGTTCATAGGGATTTCTAACGGTATAAGGCTTGGATGCTAATTCGTTTTCTACAGGTAACAGTAACCTCGGAAATTGGGCAGTTTTTCATTCCTGTTTTCCGAGAAAAATTTCAGGTTAGTGGCGATTCTTCTATCAACCTCTTAAAACCATTTCCCTCATTTGCCAAGGTGTTAAACCAGCTAAAACAGCAATTAATTTCATCATTGAAGCATCACAAAACATCAAGCAATTTATCAAACACTTGGCGGCTAACGAATGAAACCTAAACTCATGCTAGCAAACACAAGATTTCCTTCCATTATCTCTTCTTCCAAGCATCAATAAACACCTCAACACATCTAACCAACAACCCCCAAAGGTTTAAAGCTCATTAAAGCATATTTAAAAGAGGTTTTACCTTGCCAAAGGTGTGAGCAAAGCCACCAAAACTCCACTCCTTGCCACCAAATTTGAAGTTGAAGTAGTAGCCTAGGTGAGTAATTTACCTAAAGCTGTTTTTCCTACACTAGAATTGACTAATTTTAGCCTAGGGTTTGGTGTTCTTGCTTGAGGGGATGGCCGCCAAGAGGGTGAGAGAGAGTGGGAAATTTGCTTCAAATTTTTGAATTGGAAGATTTATATAAGATGGCTTAAGGTCAAGATATCATAGGTAGTTGACACTTGGCACTTTCTTGGCCAAAGGATGAAATAATATCTTGCTAATTAACATCAAACCCCTAGTTAAAATATAACTCACATAAAACCACATAAATTTAATGCATTTGTTCATGTAAAACATGAAAAATAAAATTCTAAATTAAACCATGCAATACACATGAAATTAAGCACTTTAGGAAAATTAATGCACTAATGACTATTTGATGTACTCAAGTAAAATTCCTTCTTTTCTCCCTCTTCTTTTTTTTTCCTTTCTAGGGTTCTCACAGTGTAAAGCATGGAAAGATAGTGAGTGATCAAGAGAGGATTCACCACTCCGATAGTAGGAGTTGATATCCAGGATAGCCACTAGTGGGAGATTAACCTTAATAGTTGACTACCTTAGGTTAATTGAAGAATGTCTTCAAGTTAACCTAATCTAGGGTTAATTCCGGGAACTAGCAAATTAATTAGTCATTAGGGAATTGGCACTTATTCCTCATTCCCTAACTAATTGGATATCTATGGTGAAAGGATAATAATTACATAGTAATTTTTCATGGAAAGGTTTGGTCAAAATTCCCTTGACTAATTCCAAATACCTGGGTGGTTGTGATGTGTTGTTAGACACAGCTCACAATCTATAATTATGAATGAATTAATTATTGTAATTAATGATAAAATAAAGTTGTTTATTTTATCTAATTCTTCTTGAGAATTATAATTCATAATTATTGCCAGTGTATTTGGAACCTATTGGATCACACGCTTAGAGATTGAATTCTGGATTAAAATTATGTGTCCAAATGGAGATTTGGAAATAAAACCTTATGGGGTCTAATTATAAGGAATAAAGGATTCCGGGGCTATTTGAGTAAATAGGATAAAATAGTTATCCTATATTTGTTTTGATTTGGATCAAACAAGACCCTATCTTTTCTCTACCTCTCTCCTATAAATAGACAGACTATATGATACGTCTGTACAATAACAACACAACTACGGTTGACAGAATAGAGAGAGCCTAGGGTTTTTGAGAAAAACCTACGTAGAGAGAAATCCCAAAGAAAGAGAGAATAGGTTAGCACCTTTTCTACACTTTCATACACACATATCTAGGATCGTAGAGACGATTCAAGAGAAGATCCAGGCTTCTCTTTTGCGTGGATTGCAGTAGAAGCAGGACGCTTGGACTGCTGAAAAGGGACTGACCACTCTCTACAACGCAACAAGAAGTCATTTCTAGGATTAAGATAATCCTACAACTCCTCTTCTCTACAAGTCATACGTAGCCTAGGGTGATTCCTGGTGGATTGTTGGGGTTAAAATTTTTGTTTTCCGCTGCGTCTGCTGCCCCAAACCTAACAATAAGCACCTAAATTTATCATCAGTAAAGAAGAGGAAAGAAACAAGAAACATAAAAGTGAAATGAACGTATGAAAATCTAACAAGTTGTGGGGTCTCACATTTTATATAAGGGATAATTTCACAAACCTTTCCTATGGTTTCTAATACTTGCACAGACATCCCCTTAGGTTTCAAAAATTATTGTGACCTCCCCTGGCAGAGTTTTTGGACCCATTGCTGACATAATGATGGCTGAAATTCCCACTTTGTCCTCTAAAATTGTGTGTATCACAAACGTAATCAGGGGAAAAGTGTATCTGAAAAAGTTAACCATGTTTAATAATAATAATATAAATTTGCTGGCTAATTAATCCTCTCTAATGCCATTGAGAAAATGCACCAATTGAGGAGGGTGTTTGGCGCCATTCTTTATGACATCCATAATTTGACAAGGATGACGGATCGCCTTTCTCATATACTAGCCACTTACAAGCTCGGGAAGAAATGGAGAAGGTCAAAAAAGGAGGAACCTAGTGAGGAACAATATGGAGGGAAAGTGAAGATATTGGTGCTTTTGTTGGAGCGAAGGTGATTCTTTGCAGGTATCAAGGTACAATTTTCCTTCTTCTATTAGCCTTTTATTACCAATTGTTTTTGTGAATCAGTAGATTAGTACAAAACCAGAAAGTCATGTATACAACATGATAAAGTTCCTTGCTTGAACAGAACATGTTTGTCAGTTGGTATTATAGTTTGTTATGTATGGTTAAAAAATTTACGGGATCAAGCATGGAATAATTTTGGTCATCATTTATCTGTGTAACATTGGACATGTAGGATAGGAACTCTTGCAGCTACTTATGACATTGTTGTTCACTGTAAGGGGAAAAAAAAAATCAAGATTCCAAATGCTGATCCAACCGGCTACTCATATATTAACTTGTTGTTTGATGTAACTGAAAAGGCATTGAGCAAAATCCTTGGAAATGTTAGCATGATTGTGCATATGAGATGTGAGATTCTTGGAAAAAATTGCTTGATGAATGTAAATGATGACCAATCAGTTCATGAAATGTTAAGAGTACATTAGTCTAAGCTAATCATTTTCTGCTGATTCAGAATCTGTCCGTTGGACTCATACCTAGTAGTCATTGCTATGGCTACCAGAGCACTCCATTTATTTCCGTGTGGTGTTTTCGAATTTCTGAATTACATTTATGTCCTCCTAATTTTTCTAATCATTTCAACCTTTTAATAGCTTTAATTTTTCTACTAATCAAAGGACCACAAGGGCATTCCTGGTATGAAAACATCATCTCACTCATTAAATTATTATTTTATTGCTACCTGGACTCAATTGTTACCAAGAAATCAAAAGTAAGGGAGGTCAGTGTAATTTCTGAAACCTATGGGGATGTTAGTGCAAGTGTTTGAAATTACAGGGGAAGTTTGTGAAATTATCCCTTTATATAAAGATCAGGATTAAAAGGGTAAAATAACTCTCTTTCTATTGCATTTTTTCTTTTTGCACTTATAGGAAATGCTAAAGTCATTAGAATTGGTTGAACCAAATGCTTCTGGTGATTTCATGCAGCTGTTCATATTGTATCATAGATTTCTCAATCATCGATTTAAACTATTCAGGAAGAAAATAGAAAAAGAAGTAATGTTGTAGGATGTTATGAGTGCAGATGGAGTTTAACAGAACTTGCAAGTGTCATGTATTTTCCAGGGACTAATAAAAAGTCTTATGGGGCAACTATCATGGCAGCGCAAGTGCTCCTCTTTCCATATGCTTTGCTTCAGAGACTATATATCCAAGTCAATGAACCGAGTGAGGATCTGACTATACTAATTCTCTGCATTGATATAGCTATCTAATTGTAATTTTTAGCTAACTATCTATGTACACCTTAAGAATTGTTATTCCATTCTTGAAGCTTTAGTATAATACCATAACTTACGAATGAACAGAACCACCCTAATGCTTTCCTGTATGAGCTGGATCAAAGTCGAATTTAGCCTGAATCCTTCACTGGTTTCCATTTGGGCAGAGATAAATTAAGCAGCGAGATATATTATACTCAAAAAAGTCTAGTTTGTTACTGCGCTAACAAAAAATGCCAGAAATATTTGGTGTCCGATGATGATGTAAACTAAGAAATGATTGCAGAAATTCTACCACCATGATAAAAATGTATCTAAAATTAATGGAACAGGAGAATAAGGTAAAACCCTGTTGGAAATCTATAATTTCTTTCTACTCAAAGACCTCCAAGTCTTGCAGATCCAAGTATTGTTAATGAGCTAATCAAACTTCTTGACTGCTGAATTGCATGTTATGATTTGAAAGAAGCCAACCACAAAGGAAATGTTACCTAGAAATTTTTAGGATTGGCTCAATGCAGGTTGGATATCCGCAAAATGCATAATGGATTTAGGCTCTAGAAATTGACAATCTACGCAAGTACCCACTCCGACCGACGAAATTGCGTACTTTGAAATGAGGCGATTTTCTTCCTTCATTTTTTTCCTCTTATTTTTCTAATAAAATCAATTAATCTCTTATGTTCTTTTTCAGTTGGACATGATTCCTATTTGTGAAGAAAACATTCCCTTTAATCATTTATTTATGTCTAGCAACTATTACAATTTATATTTGATATTTAATTTTTAGTTTTTAGTAATATATTTTTATAAGATATAAATATCAAGTATTATTTACAAGTTTGGTTTTAATAAGCTAGCATTTAAATTTAAAATTTTAATTATTTAGCATCAAATTTCATCCATAATCAGATTCTGTAGCTTTTTCCTAAAACAACCATGACAAGCTTGTAATCAGCTTTTTCGCAGCATACAAGAATACATGTCAGATTCTGAAAAATCAGATTCTGTAGAATCATTTATTCATAATCAGGTTTTATAAAATCTAAAGCAACTGAGAATAAGGGCAATAGAAGACAGTCCAAACACATTCAGTGAAGCTGTTATGATTTCCATGAGCTATTGAGTCCGAACTGGCAGTGCACATTCAATCACCTTTGGAGGGAAGGCAATCGACGTTCAGATGTTTCCGCAAAATTGAATTTGAGTTTGCAACCAGATCTAACGGTTCTTATAGTAAAGTCATATGCTAACCTCCATTTCCTATAGAGGTGATTGTCTTGGTGAATGAGCTGTAATTAATATCAATTTTATTTTTGGACTTCTAATATTGTTGACACTTCATTCATGAACCTATTAAAAATATTGAAGATTGATCGAGAATCAATTTCAACTCTTTATTGTAGTCTTCACTGTTTTATATTAAAGCATGAAGCGGTATTGAAGATTAGAATCTAATTCAATTGTGATTTTGCAACATATAATAGTAATTTCGGTTATTGCAGTATACCTCCGTAAAATATGGTCTCAAAATCATTTGCGCAATACAATTATTTTTTGATCACTTTACCCTCTCAATTACTCAATATCATGTTTGGCTATTAAATAGTGTCTGAATTTCCAAAATAGTCCCCATTCTCAATCATTACAAAACGATAATGTGTAGTTTACCCAAAGAAAAATACCACTAATTGTACTTTGCACCATAATAAATTTTATAGGCAATTTACCCCCTGTAATTTTAGTAATTTTTTTCTTTTTCTCATTTATTTGTTTTCCCTCCCTTTTTTTCCTTTTATGTATATATTTTTTAACATTACCTCTTGCGCTTTTAAGTTATTGTATCAGTATTCATAATCAATTAATCACAAGTTCTTGATCACATTTGTATTTACACATTTTTATTCAAGATTATATATGGTTTGTAAGGCGACAACAAAGTAGCTACAACCTACAACAAAATTAACTTTAGGATTGTAAGTAACTGTTAACAATAAAAATTATCAAATATACAACTTCCAAAATAAAATAAAAGAATGACTAAGAGAGAGTTATGAAAATTAAGCTTTATAGGATGGCACGCATTTAATAAAATTGAACTTTGTGATTAACCTATTGGTAATAACAATTTAATGCTAGGTAGTTGCAAGAGAGAATGGGAAAAAAGAAATACTTAGAGAGAGAGAGATGATTACAAGTAAACATACCAAGGATTGTTTCATCTTTAAACATGAATTGGGGGATAATTTGATTACAATTTTTTTCCTGTAGATAAAGTGTAACTTTATTCATTATTTACAAAGGACAGACTACAAACAACTATAATTTAAGGTAATTAAACTATTACCTTTGATATTATTAGCTAAGTGGCAAAGTGAGTAACATTAAGGGAAAAAGTGGAAATCTTTAATGACTAATAAAGAGGGGAAAAAAGTATTGGCTGTTGATGTGACGACCCCACCTTCCCCTAACCAAGGGGTGTGGGACCGCTCTCGCCAGACTCACACACTCACTTGTTCAATAATACTTAACAACTAAAACCACGAATACAATCTGAAGAGTACAATGTCTTAAAGATACATAACATCCCAAATACAATTCGATAAATACATGATTCCATTATACCAAAGTCCACAAAGGGCAATATCCATAATTCTCCAAAATTACATAACAAAACATATGAAAGCCCTAATCTCAAGAGTTGGCACCACCACTTGGTTGCTCATTTCCGCTAAGGAAAACAAATGGAAAGGGTGAGCTAAAAGCCCGTGAGTTCCCAAAACATGCAAGCCACTTAACACATAACAATATCACTTTGCAAGAATACTTGAAATATAAGCAGATAGAAAAGCAATTAACAATACAATGTAGGATCACGGGCCCTCGGGGCCAAATTCCTAAACTTGTCCACGATCCACGAACCGGTGGTTGACACTCCGTCAAGCTGTCACTATTACCATGTAGAACTTCACTTTCTCCTTACTCCTCCAAACCCCACCGGACGCCAACACTTTTCACTTCACTTTAAAACATTTCACTTTATAACACTTCACTTTAAAACACTTCACTTTATTGAGTACTCTCCATTAGGGACAAGTCCAAACGCCAAGTCCAGAGTACTTTTCATTTCACTTCATTGGGTTGTTGCTCTTATGGAGACTGGTTCAAAAACCAAGTTCGAGCATAAATCACTGAGTCACTGTGCTTTGTGACATTTTAAATAACCCTATGGCTCGGCCCTTTCTCCTCGGCCTAGGCCTAGCCCCCAGCTCGAGTCGAAGGGTTCACCTATAGGTCTCAGGGATTTCCTGACCTTCCAAACACATGCAATCACTATAATACACTTTAAAACACTTTACAATCAGTCACTTCAAGTCACTTTCACAATCACTTTTACTCAAATGGAGTAGGTGCGATAAAGTACACACCATCCCCATTAGAGGGTTCAAAAGTCAATTTTCACATAACAATCACTTTATTGCATTCATATACAATCATTTGCACGTAAACACGAAACAAGCATGGAAACTCACCGAAGTAGGGTTCGGCTTCCACGTAAGGTTCAAAGTCACGGTCTTGCACACTCCCTAAAATAATTTAAAACAAACAATAAGATTCACTTCAATCTTTTCCATTTACTAATACAGTTCACATTCACTTTTAGTTTCAAATGATAACCTTTTCCAAAACTTACTCAAGGAAAAGTATTCATTTCACATAGCTCAATTTCCAAATAAATTCCTTTGGAAAATCACTTTACCCTTTTAAAAGAAAACATCTCGTCGACATACTCATTGGCACTACAAGCACGTTCACCTTCAATCAAAACTTCCATTTTAACCCAAAACATTTTATACCAAGTCATTGTATCCAAAAATCCCTAGATTTTAGTCAAAATATAATAAAACCTTCAAATTCAGTCAAATAGCACTTTTCACTCAGGTTTCATGAAAACTACACTTTTTACCCTTTTAAAAATCCAAACACTCACTCACCCACATATACACTCACAATTTAAACAATATATACATTTTCTCAAAAGCAAAACCCTCGAGAACATTCACAACATTCCAAAATCAAACATTGAAATCACCAAGTATGGGTTTTGGCCATAGCATATATTTTTCCTCAATTTCTCAATCAGCGAAAACCCTAATTTTTAACCATATCAAAACAAATTCACAAATAACAATCAATTCCCAATCAGGTCCTCAAGTCCGCTACCTAGAGGCCACCTCAAGTCCGCTACCTAGGTTGGGATTTCAAGAGCCCAACTTCATCTTTTCAGATGATTTCATTTTTATCAAAATTAACTACAGATCTACACTAATCAACACTAATAAGACTAGATCTACGAGATTCGAGGTTTATACCTCCGGATCTGTCAAGATCCAACGATATCCGGCAAAACCCAACAAGATCTCTCAAGCTTTTCTCCAAGAAAGTCACTCCCAAGCTTGATGACTTTCAAGATCCTCGAACCCACTCAAGATCTTCAAGATCGTGAAGATATCAACCACCAAGTGCAAGATCGAGCCCAAGATGATCACCCAAGCTTTTCTTCCTTCCTTTTTCCTTTCCAAAAATTCGGATCTCCCTCTCTCTCTCCTCTCCTTGGTTCGGCTGAAGTGAGGAGGTGAAGATCAAGCCACAAAATCATCATCAACTCTTCACAACTCAAGTTATTTGTAGGAAGAAAAGAAAATGGAAGATTAACCCACTTACCTCTTGTTTTCTTCCAAGAACTTCAGCCCAAAGCTTCTTCTCTCTCTCCTCTTTCTCGGCTGCTAGGAAGGAAGAAGATGATGGTGGGTGTTGGTGTTTGAAGTTTCAAGAAGGATGGATGAAGATTGGAAGAAAAGTTGAAGACAAACTCTCTCTTTCTCTCCTTTCTCTCTCTCGCAGCAGCTCTCTCTTTCTCACTGGTTTGGCAGCTGAAAATGGAAGCTTGGTGTTGCAAGAAGTCAAGGCTTTAAAGCCACAAAAAGTGCCTTTCCTTAATTTAAGGGAAAAGGTGCTTTTTGGTACTTTTGTCACACGCGACAGTCTAACTTACACTGGTTTCATTCATCCCGACACTATCTCACCATAATAATATTTCCAAAATATCACTACATATGCTCGATTTCAAGTCCAAGTCACTATTCACGCGTCGGAACAATTTTTAACGCTAAAATTTGGCCAAAACCACACACCGGCAAACAATTCGTATAAAATTCTCTAAATTGAGAAATAATCACTTTAAACATATTTTCACTAATATTTCAATAAATAAGCTCAATATAAATATTATTAGGCATTTTAGAAATAAAATTTGAATTTTTGAGGCCCTCACATCCTTCCCTCCTTAAGAGAATTTTGTCCTCAAAATTTCTTACCTTTCTAGGTAAATAACTCGGGATGACTCTTCTTCATCTCTTCCTCCAATTCCCATGTTGCTTCCTCAATAGCATGATTCCTCCAAAGAACTTTGACCAATGGGATCTTCTTATTCCTCAAGTCTTTCATTTCTCTGTCGAGGATTCTTACAGGTCGCTCTTCATAAGACAAGGATTCATCCACGTCAATCTCTCCTAAAGGCAGCACATGGCTTGGGTCTGGATGGTACTTCTTAAGCATGGACACGTGGAAAACATTATGAATCTTTGACATGCTCGAGGGTAAATCCAACTGGTATGCCACTTTGCCTACTCGTTTAAGAATCTCAAATGGTCCTACATATCGTGGTTTCAATTTCTTCCCCTTTTTGGATACCACTCCTCCTTTCATTGGCTTAACCCTGAGAAATACTTTGTCCCCTACATCGAACTCCAAGTCCTTTCTTCGGTTATCAGCATAACTCTTTTGTCAACTTTGAGCCGTTTGGAGTAAAGCCTCCTCAACCCAAGGAATAGTGGTTGGATCCAAAATTTTCTTTTCCCCTACTTCATCCCAATGAATAGGTGATCTACACCTTCTCCCATAAAGTGCTTCGTAAGGAGCCATCTGAATTGAAGCATGGTAACTATTGTTGTAGGCAAACTCAACTAGTGGCATGTGTCGACTCCAACTTCCTCCAAAATCCAATATACATAACCTCAACATGTCTTCCAAAGTTTGAATTGTCCTTTCAGATTGTCCATCCGTTTGAGGATGATAGGCAGTGCTCAAACTAACCTTAGTCCCCAAATTCTCTTGTAACTTTTGCCAAAATCGAGAAACAAACCGTGGGTCTCTATCAGAGACGATACTCACAGGTACTCCATGTAGTCTAACAATTTCATCCAAGTACAATCGAGCCAACTTCTCTAAAGGACATTTCATACTCACCGGTAGAAAATGAGCAGTTTTAGTAAGTCGATCCACTATCACCCAAACTGCATCATCTCCTTTTTGACTCCTAGGTAACCCAGTCACAAAATCCATAGTGATATGATCCCATTTCCATTCAGGTATCTCTAAGGGTTGCAACAGTCCTGAAGGTTTTTGGTGCTCCGCCTTAACTTGTTGGCACACGAGACAGGTCTGAACAAATCTGGCCACATCTCTCTTCATTCCATCCCACCAATACATCCTTTTCAAGTCTTGGTACATTTTATTATTCCCAGGGTGAATTGTATACTTAGAACGATGTGCCTCTTCCAAAATTTCTTTCTTCAACTCTTTATTGTCTGGAACAACAACACGATTTCGAAACCTCAAAATTCCCTCAGGCCCTAATTTAAAGTCTAGGGTTTCTCCTTTATTCACTTTTCCAATCCATTTTTGCACCATGGAATCTCCTTTTTGTACCTCTTTAATACGTTCTAGGATAGAAGATCTCAACGCTATATTCCCAAAGATGACCTTCTGTTTTCCCAAACGAGGGTTCCATTCACCAACCTTTTCTAACATTTCCCACTCTTTTACCATCAAACCTGCTATTTGAGCCTTTCGACTTAAGGCATCTGCTACCTTGTTAGCCTTCCCAGGGTGATAACTTATGGTGCAATCATAGTCCTCAAGGAATTCTACCCATCGCCTCTGCCTTAAATTCAATTCCTTTTGAGAGAACAAATACTTGAGACTTTTGTGATCGGTAAAACCTCAAAGCGTCACCCATACAAGTAATGTCTCCATTTTTCGGTGCAAAAAATGGCTAACTCAAATCATGTGTTGGATAGTTTTGCTCATGAGGCTTTAATTTCCTAGAAGCATAGGCAATAACTCTTCCATTTTGCATCAGGACACATCCTAATCCTTCTTTCAAGGCGTCTGAATAAACTACAAACCCATCTTTTCCATTTGGCAAAGTCAACACAGGGGCTGTTGTTAAACGCTTCTTTAACTCTTGAAAACTAGTCTCACACCTTGGATTCCAAGCAAACTTAACATGCTTTTTAGTCAAATCCGTCAGTGGTCCCGCAATCTTTGAGAAATCAATGAATCGACGGTAATATCCGCCAAGCCCAAGAAACTTCTAACCTCGGTGGGATTTCTAGGTTGCTTCCATTGAGTCACTGTCTCCACTTTGGAGGGATCTACAGCAATTCCATCCTTAGAAATTTTATGCCCTAAAAAGGACACTTCCTCTAACCAAAACTCACACTTGTTGAACTTAGCATACAATTGATGTTCTCTTAAAGTTTGGAGCACTATCCTCAAGTGTTGAGCATGATCCTCTCGGGTTTTTGAGTATACCAAAATGTCATCTATGAATACAACCACAAATTGGTCCAAATAGGGTTTAAAGACCCGTTGCATCAAATCCATAAATGCGCTGGAGCATTGGTCAATCAAAGGGCATTACCACAAACTCAAAATGTCCCTCGAATTAAAAGCGGTCCTCGGCGTCTTCCTTTCTAATCCTCAATTGGTAGTACCCTTGCCTAAGGTCTAATTTAGAAAAGACCAGCGATCTTTGCAATTGGTCAAATAGTTCATCAATGGCGGCAAAGGATATTTATTCTTTATTGTCACATCGTTAAGCCCTCGATAGTCAATGCACAACCTCAAACTTCCATCCTTCTTCTTAACAAAGAGTACAGGTGCTCCCCAAGGTGAGTCACTTTTTCTGATAAAACCTCGCTCCAATAAATCTTGTAATTGAACCTTTAATTCCTTAAGTTCAGCTGGAGCCATTCGATACGGAGTCATAGAAATTAGAGCTGTCCCTGGCAGCAGATCAATCTTAAATTCCACCATTCGCTCAGGAGGTAGATTTTCTAACTCCTCTGGAAAGACATCGGGAAAATCCTTCACAATCGGCACTTCCTCTAACTTCATTTTATCACTAGGGGGATTTATCAAAAAGGCCAAATACCCTTGAGCCCCTTTACTTAATAATTTTCTCGCTTTAATCCCGAAATGAGGCGGATGGCTAATCTCCCTTTTACGTCTAACCTCAAGGTAGCCTCTCCAGGAATAGAAAATTCCACAGTCTTTGCCCTACAATCCAATTTAGCATGATGACGGGCTAGAGAATCCATCCCCATGATAACATCATACCCCTTGATGTCTAGACTAATCAAGTCCACCACTAGCTTCCTTTCTCCTATCCAAATATCACAATTCTTGTATACCCAACTAGTAATTAAACTTTGTTCCCCATTGGGTGTCTTAAGCGTCCAAATCATAAGGTAATCTAGTAGGCTTTAGGTCTACTCCATTTAAAGGAAGGATTCACAAAGAATGTGATGCACCGGATCAATCAAAATCTTAGCTAAGCGATGAAAGGCGGGATGGTACCTTCAACCACTTGTAGGGTCGGGAACTTCTTTGTTGGTCAATGGCGTAGACCCTAGCTGGTACTCTTGGTCGATTCCCTGCACTAGCTTGGTAGTGGGTTTGCTTGCTGGTTGGGTCATACCTCCTCCTTGGGCCATTGGACAAGCAGATAACTGATGCTCCGTACTACCACACTTAAGACATGCTCCACTCTTTCTCCAACATTCATTCTCTGTGTGGTTTGGCTTCCCACAAAAGCCACAAGACACGCTAGGGGTAGAGACTTGACTTCCTTGGGAACCTCCCCTTGATAGTCCTCTTCCTCTTACACTCCCTCTAGACACTCCTCCTCTTGAGTATGTCCCTCTCAAATTTGATCCCCTTGACGAGCCAGAGGGGGTTGTTCTACCCACTCCTCTTCCAAACTTAGGAGTTGGAACATTCATGTCCATTGGACCACGACTGCCACTAGGGGCATTCCTTTTTCTTGCATTAAAATTCCTTACTTGTGCTTTGGCTCCTTCAATCCTCTGAGCCCTTTCCACGGCTTCACTAAAACTATTAACTTGGGCAGCTGCTAGGATCTCTTGTAGCTCTACATTCAATCCCTGGACAAATCTTCTTACTCTCCTTTGTTCAGTGGCCACCAACTCAGGGGCAAATCTTGACAGTTTAGTAAACTGTGCTTCATATTCTGTCACACTCTGTAATCCTTGTTTACACCTAATGAAATCGTCCTCCCTTTTCTCTTGTACTATTGGAGGAAGAAACTTGGCATTGAACTCTCGAGTAAAATTTACCCAAGTCCTAGGGGTATTCTCTCTTTCCCACTTGGTTCTTATCATGGCCCACCAAGAACGAGCAGCTCCCTCAAATTGGAATGTGGCAAAGGTTATTTGCCTCTCCTCAGTATAGTCTAGAGCAGTGAAAATATCAGTAATCCTTTCTAACCAATCCTCAGCAATTTCAGGGTTAGGCTCACCACAGAATTTTGGGGGGTTAAATCTTTGAAATCTCTCAAGTGCTCGGTCCTCACCAACTCCAACGTTACCAAGGTGTTGCTCAGGTCCAGGGCCTTGTTACCCAGCCATACGATCTAAAATTTCAGTCATACGGTTCATGGCCGTAGCCATTTGCTCTACAAAGTTAACCCCCCCTTGATTGATCAGTAGATTCATGGTCATTTCCCATACTTTGAAGAAGCCTAGTTCTACGACCTCGTCCTCTCCACCGTCCATAGTTCTCTAGAGGGCCATCAAATTATCATAAACACGGAAAAGTAACAACACAATTAGAACAATTACTTTAGAAAATAGGCAAAACACTTTCATAATTACATTTCATTACAATACAATGCCAAGAGTACATCAGTCAAGCATGCTTTTGTCAAAAGATACACATTGGTATATCAAGTTCTCAAGTACACTTAAACAAAAATATGGTAGCAAGTTAGCAAGCATGCACTTTACAAAGTTGGGAACCCACTCTACAGCTTACTCCCCACAAAAGATAACAAAGCCCTAAGGTCAAGTCAAGCTAATCCATCGGTCCAGAAGAAGAAGTCTCAGTAGGCTCATCCTCGAGGGATCGACATCAAGGACGTGGGTCTCCCTCACCATGGTAGCATCTCCAGCACTCAATCTGAGGCTCTCCTCCCAAATCAGCATCGGATGAGGCTGATCAACCAAGTCTCCTCTACTGGTTGGCCTCAATCACCCTCCAATCAAGGCCTCACAACCAGCAGCAATATCCTCGCTCTCTCTCGAGCCATCCTCACTATCCTAGCGGTTGGCTGTTAGCTGAACCTCAGCCTCAAGCTCTCCAATCCTAGCAAGTCGAGTCTGGGCCACAGTAGTAAGCCTCTCAATCTCCTCCTGACGCTCACGGTTGATCCTAGTCAACCTCTTCCTCTCTCGGTAGACAGCAAGCACCACCTGATCAGATAGGCGTGGGTCTTCCAACACCCAAAAGCGGCTGTAATGCGGATCCTAGGGTTATAAGCACGAGCACCCCTAGAACCCAAGCGATAAGGCGGGTAGGGTGTCGAGGCCCATCACTCCCTCCAGGGCTCCATAACCTACAAGAAAGAACCCTCATTGGTACTCGTTCTAACTTAAAATCAACAATACTTATTCATGAACACATAACCCTCACTTCACTTTTGCTCCTAACCTACTAGACTCTTAGCAATTCACTAACTCTGACTATGCCAGACTATTTAAACCTAGGCTCTGATACCACCTGTGACGACCCCACCTTCCTCTAAGGTGAACCAAAGGGGTCGGCGGACCGCCTGCCTAGCTCTCGCCAGGACTCACACACTCACTTGTTCAATAATACTTAACAACTAAAACCACAATACAATCAAGAGTACAATGTCTTAAAGATACATAACATCCCAAATACAATTCGATAAATACATGATTCCATTATACCAAAGTCCACAAAAGGGCAATATCCATAATTCTCCAAAATTACATAACAAAACATATGAAAGCCCTAATCTCAAGAGTTGGCACCACCACTTGGTTGCTCATTTCCTGCTAAGGAAAACAAATGGAAAGGGTGAGCTAAAAAGCCCGTGAGTTCCCAAAACATGCAAACCACTTAACACATAACAATATCACTTTGCAAGAATACTTGAAATATAAGCGGATAGAAAAGCAATTAACAATACAATGTGGGATCACGGGGCCCTCGGGGCCAAATTCCTGAAACTTGTCCACGATCCACGAACCGGTGGTTGACACTCAGTCAACTGTCACTATTACCATGTAGAACTTCACTTTCTCCTTACTCCTCCAAACCCCCACCGGGCCCACACGCCAACACTTTTCACTTCACTTTAAAACATTTCACTTTATAACACTTCACTTTAAAACACTTCACTTTATTGGTACTCTCCATTAGGGACAAGTCCAAACGCCAAGTCAGTACTTTTCATTTCACTTCATTGGGTTGTTGCTCTTATGGAGACTGGTTCAAAAACCAAGTTCCGAGCATAAATCACTGGTCTGAGTCACTGTGCTTTGTGACATTTTAAATAACCCTATGGCTCGGCCCTTTCTCCTCGGCCTAGGCCTAGCCCCCAGCTCGAGTCGAAGGGTTCACCTATAGGTCTCAGGGATTTCCTGACCTTCCAAACACATGCAATCACTATAATATACTTTAAAACACTTTACAATCAATCACTTCAAGTCACTTTCACAATCACTTTTACTCAAATGGAGTAGGTGCGATAAAGTACACACCATCCCCATTAGAGGGTTCAAAAGTCAATTTTCACATAACAATCACTTTATTGCATTCATATACAATCATTTGCACGTAAACACGAAACAAGCATGGAAACTCACCGAAGTAGGGTTCGGCTTCCACGTAAGGTTCAAAGTCACGGTCTTGCACACTCCCTAAAATAATTTAAAACAAACAATAAGATTCACTTCAATCTTTTCCATTTACTAATACAGTTCACATTCACTTTTAGTTTCAAATGATAACCTTTTCCAAAACTTACTCAAGGAAAAGTATTCATTTCACATAGCTCAATTTCCAAATAAATTCCTTTGGAAAATCACTTTACCCTTTTAAAAGAAAACATCTCGTCGACATACTCATTGGCACTACAAGCACGTTCACCTTCAATCAAAACTTCCATTTTAACCCAAAACATTTTATACCAAGTCATTGTATCCAAAAATCCCTAGATTTTAGTCAAAATATAATAAAACCTTCAAATTCAGTCAAATAGCACTTTTCACTCAGGTTTCATGAAAACTACACTTTTTACCCTTTTAAAAATCCAAACACTCACTCACCCACATATACACTCACAATTTAAACAATATATACATTTTCTCAAAAAGCAAAACCCCTCGAGAACATTCACAACATTCCAAAATCAAACATTGAAATCACCAAGTATGGGTTTTGGCCATAGCATATATTTTTCCTCAATTTCTCAATCAACTGAAAACCCTAATTTTTAACCATATCAAAACAAATTCACAAATAACAATCAATTCCCAATCAGGTCTCAAGTCCGCTACCTAGAGGCCACCTCAAGTCCGCTACCTAGGTTGGGATTTCAAGAGCCCAACTTCATCTTTTGGATGATTTCATTTTATCAAAATTAACTACAGATCTACACTAATCAACACTAATAAGACTAGATCTACGAGATTCGAGGTTTATACCTCCGGATCTGTCAAGATCCAACGATATCCGGCAAAACCCAACAAGATCTCTCAAGCTTTTCTCCAAGAAAGTCACTCCCAAGCTTGATGACTTTCAAGATCCTCGAACCCACTCAAGATCTTCAAGATCTGTCGAAGATATCAACCACCAAGTGCAAGATCGAGCCCAAGATGATCACCCAAGCTTTTCTTCCTTCCTTTTTCCTTTCCAAAAATTCGGATCTCCCTCTCTCTCTCCTCTCCTTGGTTCGGCTGAAGTGAGGAGGTGAAGATCAAGCCACAAAATCATCATCAACTCTTCACAACTCAAGTTATTTGTAGGAAGAAAAGAAA
Source organism: Gardenia jasminoides (assembly GCA_013103745.1). NCBI lineage: Eukaryota > Viridiplantae > Streptophyta > Magnoliopsida > Gentianales > Rubiaceae > Gardenia > Gardenia jasminoides. The sequence continues at coordinate 5,249,665 of CM023104.1, read as the reverse complement.
ATGGAAGATTAACCCACTTACCTCTTGTTTTCTTCCAAGAACTTCAGCCCAAAGCTTCTTCTCTCTCTCTATTTCTGGCTGCTAGGAAGGAAGAAGATGATGGTGGGTGTTGGTGTTTGAAGTTTCAAGAAGGATGGATGAAGATTGGAAGAAAAAGTTGAAGACAAACTCTCTCTTTCTCTCCTTTCTCTCTCTCGGCAGCAGCTCTCTCTTTCTCACTGGTTTGGCAGCTGAAAATGGAAGCTTGGTGTTGCAAGAAGTCAAGGCTTTAAAGCCACAAAAAGTGCCTTTCCTTAATTTAAGGGAAAAAGGTGCTTTTTGTACTTTTGTCGACAGTCTAACTTACTGGTTTCATTCATCCCGACACTATCTCACCATAATAATATTTCCAAAATATCACTACATATGCTCGATTTCAAGTCCAAGTCACTATTCAGCGTGAACAATTTTTAACGCTAAAATTTGGCCAAAACCACACACCGGCAAACAATTCGTATAAAATTCTCTAAATTGAGAAATAATCACTTTAAACATATTTTCACTAATATTTCAATAAATAAGCTCAATATAAATATTATTAGGCATTTTAGAAATAAAATTTGAATTTTTGAGGCCCTCACAGTTGATAGTAGCTAAGCACAAATTATTTTCAAAACATTATTTAGTTTCTCGAGAAATTCCTTCATACTAATCTTCTTTATTTTCCAAAAGGCTTCATAAAAAATTTCCTTCCATCCATGATTAATAAATAATTTTCAATAGATGAATAAGAATTTTTTTCCAATGATCAATGAAATATCACCATTTGATCATGATTAATAAGTAAAATTTCCCTTTGTTTATTATTCTTTAATTTTCTAAAGTATTTCCACCGGAATCTTTAAAACAAGATCCCTAACATGATCTAAGTTTTACTCCTCAAGAAAATTAAGGAAATTTACTTCAATGAAAATTATGCTTGGAAACTAAAAAGCTAAATATTGTAATGCATAAATAGTCTTGACAGTGCAAGCCTTGAATTTCTTTTTCTTTTTTTTTCTATTTATGAATCTTCACTATTCTCCATTCTCTTAAGAACTCAAGATACAAGGTCCATCCTCTCCTCCGTATTTGTTATGCTGACATTCTCTCCTTTGCTTCTTTCTTCTTCAGTCCAATAACCTAAATACTGAACAAACATTAATAAGAGGGTAATTCAAGCTCTTTATTCAATTTCTCTCTTATATTTTGTGATGAAACATGCTTAGCATTAAAGCATAATCCCCCAATTTTATTTTTACTTTGGATTCCCTATTATTGTTTAAACAGCAATCTATCATAATCAAAATTTTTGGGGAGAGATGAGGAGGAGAGGGACATGGGTTGGCCAGTACAGGAGAGAGTGTGTAAGTGAAAGATTCAAGTTTGAAACCCTCCACTTATACTAAAAAAGAATGTTATAATCAAAACTTGAATAAAATTTCACATAGTTGCCCATATAAATGCCTCATTCAGTTGAGATGGAGTTACTACTAAGACTTCCAATTATTAATATTTTCATTTGCTAGTTTTAGTGCTAATTAACTTTACTAGCTGAGGAGGCTTAAGTTCAGTGGCTAAAATACATGCACTAAGATTTAGAGAATCTGGATTCAAATTCTTCTTTCTCGTTCTCACTTTCCAAATACCATCTTTCCCCTACTTAAAAATAAATAAATCAAAACTTGATGAGCCTATGACTAATTTGTTAGGTTTTGGGGCAGTAGACGCAGCGGAAAACAAAAATTTTAACCCCAACAATCCACCAGGAATCACCCTAGGCTACGTATGACTCGTAGAGAAGAGGAGTTGTAGGATTACCTTAATCCTAGAAACGGCTTCTTGTTGCTTTGTAGAGAGTGATCAGCCCCTTTCAGCAGTCCAAGCGTCCTGCCTCTACTGCAATCCACACGAGAGAGAAGTCTGGATCTTCTCTTGAATCGTCTCTACGATCCTAGATATGTGTGTATGAAAGGGTAGAAAAGGTGCTAGCCTATTCTCTCTTTCTTTGGGATTTCTCTCTACGTAGGTTTTTCTCAAAAACCCTAGCCTCTCTCTATTCTGTCAACCGTAGTTGTGTTGTTATTGTACAGACGTATCATATAGTCTGTCTATTTATAGGAGAGAGGTAGAGAAAAGATAGGGTCTTGTTTGATCCAAATCAAAACAAATATAGGATAACTATTTTATCCTATTTGCTCAAATAGCCCCGAAATCCTTTATTCCTTATAATTAGACCCCAAAAAGGTTTTATTTCCAATTTTCCATTTGGACACACAATTTTAATCCAGAATTCAATCTCTAAGCGTGTGATCCAATAGGTTCCAAATACACTGGCAATAATTATGAATTATAATTCTCAAGAAGAATTAGATAAAATAAACAACTTTATTTTATCATTAGTTACAATAATTAATTCATTCATAATTATAGATTGTGAGCGGTGTCTAGCAACACATCACAACCACCCAAGTATTTGAAATTAGTCAAGGGAATTTTGACCAAACATTTCCATGAAAAATTACCATGTAATTATTATCCTTTCACCATAGATATCCAATTAGTCAGGGAATGAGGAGTAAGTGCCAATTCCCTAATGACTAATTAATTTGCTAGTTCTCGGAATTAACCCTAGATTAGGTTAACTTGAAAACATTCTTCAATTAACCTAAGGTAGTCGACTATTAAGGTTAATCTCCCACTAATGGCCATCCTGGATATCAACTCCTACTATCGGAGTGGTGAATCCTCTCTTGATCACTCACTATCTTTCCATGCTTCACACAACCCCCAATTTCTATTCTTTAAGTCACTCTTGGTGAGCAACAAGTAATAGAATCAAAAGGCAGTGATTCACACTCAAGATACTATGGTGATCTCAAGTCTAGGATCACTTACATAATTTTCCATAAGAGATTCAACCATTGGCACTTGATAGATATCCTAATGGGATCTCTGTGTGGATCACTCCAATGAATTAGTACTCTACAATTCATCTACACATTAGCCTAGGTATCCCTATACCATGGTTGATGAGAACAACCACTACTTACACTAAGTAGGGGCTAACTGTGTACTAGTCTGTCTGTATTAATGATGTCCTATCTCATTAATACTATGACTAGGGAGATTTAAGAATATTTATTATAAATGTGATTGATATCTCATAGTCAGCAACTCTTGTGACTACCATCACATTAATAAATATTCTAAGGACTTTATCAGTTATATCAAATATTCAATAGATAAAATGGAAATTCATAAAATACAAAACTTTATTAGGAATGTATTTAAACAAAATGATTGTTTTAGGGCATACATTCCAACATAATTAATATTTGCTCTTCTGTGAATGGCCAAACAGCTGTCCCATTCGTCAATATCCTCAAGGAATACTGCAATCGTGATCATTTAAAGTGAAGTAAGGCAATTTTCCAGATTTGTCAGATTTGACATTATTTTTCCTTGCCTTTCCTAGCAAATGAATTATAGTGCTAATAAAATAATGACATGATCTATTTTGTCGGGGGAATTGGCTGAAGATGTTGGGCAATTTTTTTGGTATGGACTGCTGGCGTTTTACCGGCTGAGGTGTCGATACGGACTATGTTAGCAAGTTGGTGGTATCCTCCAAAGACTGACGAATTCGTTTGATTTCTTTTCCAGGTCCCACCTTTCCTCATTTGCTGGAATCTCTGTAAGGCAAGGAATTCTGGTTTGGTACATTGGAAAGGTCTAGAATGGAAAGACCTTTCCACCCAACATTCTTTTCCTGCCAGAATGGATAGGAAAATATTTATCATTCTAGCGTTTGGTAACTGATAAGCACAAAATGTACGTGTCTTTAGTAGAGTTTTAGTGTTTGTTTTAGGTATGTTTTAATATAAAAACAAAGAAATGGATTTCTTTATGTTTACTTCTTGTGCAAGAATGTTTCTTAACCAAAACATGCAAAAATGTGGTTTAATGTGCCATTTTATGTTTATTTTGTAGGTTTTGACATCTTATGGATTGTTCCAAAACATGAAAAGATCATGTTACTGTGACGACCCCACTTCTCCTTAGAGCGAACCCCAGGATATCGGCGGGACGCCTGCCCAACTCTCGCCAGGACTCACTCGATCGAATAACTAATAACACTTCGAAAGTAAACGTAAGAACCATTCTAAACCAAACCACAAATAATAACATTACTAAATTCAACTTACAATTCAAATTCTCAAATTACAGTTCAATGTACTTAAGGTACAACCATCATTCCATCTTATTGGCCCAAATACACCAAAAGTCTAACAATCCATGATTACAAATGGTACAAGAAATAATCCAGCCAATTACTCTAAGAAATATCCCAACACATGCTTTCCTTCGTCTTGAACCCTGTGGGGGAAAATAAAACATTTTGGGGTGAGTTAAAAGCACAGTGAATGTCCAATGAAAACAAAAAAATCATGGACCTTTGAATTAAATGTCATTTTGTAAAACATTTGAGTCTTTCAAACAATCAATCCATAAATACTTAATTTAACAAACAACATACAGTAAACAATAATTCAGTAAACATTTGGTTCAAGTATTGAAAGGATACAGTGTCCTCCGAGAGCAGTTGCAATCTGTCTTGTCGATCAATCACCCTCCTACTCCTCCTTATAACACCCAGTGGTAATACTCGAGTATACCGTACAGTGCCCTTAAGTTACCAACCTACCTAACCGATTCCGCTTCTGACTCGAATAGATCGATAATGAGGGGAAAAGGCCTTGTTTAGCCAATGTGTTAAAGTACACATGGCCTACAGTCATGCACAAGTAATTTAAACAATGATAAATAGCTATCAAACATTTTTGGAAGCGACGGACAACTGACAATCAATTTCAACCTTCAATCCCCTTAAGAGAGTGCAATAAAGTATACACTCCCCTTCGGGAGCGAGGGACCCCTGACGTCAGCCTCTTCACCTCAAGCCTCGTTGGAAAGGAGGAACAAGTTTTATTTAAAACAAAACGTAATAGTTTAATAGAATACATTTAGTAATAAAATACTTTCAAATCAAAATAAGTAAAATACCAATCCACTCACTCACTTATAACGATCGAAACTAACAGTTAAATTTCACTTTACATAAAAGCACTAGTATATATATTTAAACATGCCCAATCAATCAATTAAACACTCAATCAAATCATAGAAACATTTAAGCACAACTAGCAACAAGGAACACTCACAAATCCTTCATAAATTGTTTCACTTGTAAAAGCATTTTACTTGGAAATAGTGGTAAATTACTTCCTTATAATTACTAGCAAATCATTTCAGCAAAACATTCATTTGCAAACAATAGTAAGATTTTTCATTTAAAAAGAGGTTGGAACACTCACCTTGATTCAATTAAACGAGTGAGCAAAGAAGAAGGCTAAACTTCGTTAGTTGATCCACCCTCGACAAAGCCTTGGCCACCTAAGCCAAAGTTCATGTGAGGACCCGGTTTATTCCCTATTTTCTCACCCTAATTATTTATAATAAGTATTGATTTGTGTCTTTTAAATGGCAAAAGTTATTTTGAAAACCCTAATTGGATTTTTAAAAAAAACCCTAAATTGTATATTAAAACCCTAATTTGTTTAAAGTTGTATATTAAACCCTAAATGTACAAATCCTAAAATGTTTTCTCAAAACCTTAAGTATAGGTAAAAATCACAAGTTTGTTGTTTCATAGTTTTTATGTGTGATTGTGCATGCTCATGAGAGTTAATTACGGTACTTGGGTGATTAGTGGCCTAAGTAGGTGAGATTAAGCATTTGTAGCTTAAGTTGAATTAATGGTTTATGGAGTAAATTGATAGGAAAAGAAATCATTTGGGCAAGAGTGCAAACCAACATAAGTTGCTAGGTTGAATTAGCTTGAGATAGTTGACTTGGACTTGGACCCAATTTTGACCAAACTAAATAAATATCTAAGGGACTTAATCTCCTAGCTAAAAGAAAACCAAGAGGGTCGGCCAAGCAAGGAAAAAGAAGGAAGAAAAGAGAAGGAAAAAAAGAGAGGAAAAGAGAGGAAAAAAAGAGAGAAAAACTTGGGGATTTTGCCAATTTCAACCATCCAACCTTGATTGAAAGCTAGGAGAAGTGGATTGACCTTGGGAGCTTGCAACTTCCTCTAGAACATAAGTCAAGAAGGTATTTTTCCTTTATATGTAAGCTGGAATTTGGTTTAATTCGATGAACATGATGGATTTTGTTCTTGTTTTGGGTTAATTCATGATCATTGATAGCTCTTGAGATGATTCTATGGATTGGATTGGTTGATTTCTATGTGTTCATGCCTAGCCAGGGTTAGGGTTAGGGTTCTTGATTTCAAGCTTTAATGTTGGGAGTTGATGTTTGCGATTGTTGGTAGGATGAAATTAATGCTTGTTCTTAGTTTAATTTGTGAAATTATGGCGTAAACTTGGATGATTCCATGCCTTCAATTCTCGACCAGCAAGCATCATTTAGTGCTCTTGGTTTAGTGTTACATTGTTGCTTCCATTAGTGCTTAAATTGGTGTTTAATGAAGGCATTGAGTATTGTTTAACTTGTAGTTGGTGATTTGATTGCTAGATTGTGAATGAAATGGTTAAAACCCTAATAAGGAGGTGATGATCTTGGACCTAATTAGTGTATTTGGTTGCTTAAATGGATGATTGATAATCCATGGTTAGTGCATTGGTGCACAATGGATGAGAAATGTTTGAGTTGGAATCGATTTGGAACCGAATTGGAAGAGTTAGGCGCATTTGGTGCATGAGTATGTAATGTGTGTGTGTGTCGAGGGTAATGTTGGACGTGCAAACGTTGCATTTGCATGTTTATTATCGCATTCGAGCCATTGGAATTGCATGCGTGTGAATTGGTTTGAATTCGATGCATTTGGCGTAAATCTGGAAAAAAAAACAGGGGAGGTTAAACAACAACTTTGGCTCTGTCTTTCTTGTCTATTCATTGTGAGTTGGCTTTTGGCCAAATCACAAAAGTTGTAGCCTTGTATACCAGCTTTCCAACACCTTTGGAATTTCTTGATTTGGATCTTTGTGCGCTGAGATATGGCCATTTGAATTCGGCTTGTCAGCAAGTCTAATATGAAGAAACTGGAACTGATTTCGTGTGTTTTGACCCAGAAGGAGTGAATTTGGGCAAAAATGGTCTTCATGAAAGTTATAGCTTGTTCTCTTAGCTTCGAAACAGCACCTCGTGCACTTTAATCTGATACTTGTAGCATGAGTTATGATTATAGGTGCACAGGGTGTCAAAACTGCTTTTTACACCTTTTAGTGTGTGGTTTGCATTTTCGTTCCGTTCTCGTCTATTTTTAGTCGAACGCCCATGCATGTGCCTTATTTGTTGTTTTTAAGTGTTTTTAAGTGGTTTTGGCATCTTAGGGATTGTTTGAGTAATCTTTTAGCTTAACTTATCACAGGAGGTGACGAGGTCGAGGAGATCGGGGAACCTTTCTAACCTGTTTGCTTTTGTACTACTTTTGGTGAGTAATTAGGACTCTATATGTGATTATATTGTGAAATGTGATAAGTGGGCGCTTGGACGAGGGTGTACTTTATCACACTCAACCTAAGCTCCATATATGGTTCTTGAATATATGTGTTGTGTGATATATGAATGCATATGGTGTGTGATATATGATCTGTAAATGTAATACTGTTAGTGATAAGTGACCAAGTGGATGGTCTGATCCCAATGGGTGCTTTTGGGGTCTCAATGTCAATGTTGCTCTCTGACCACTTGGATGGCTTGATCTCAAGGGATGCCTTTGAGATCTCAATGTTAGTGCGGCTCTCTGACCACTTCGATGGTCTAATCTCAAGGGTTGCCTTGGGGTCTCAATGGTAAATGTTATTCTCTGACCAAATAGATGGTCTAATCTCAATGCCTTTAGGATCTCAATGTTATTATTGCTCAAGCTGCTATGTACTGTAGACTGGCCAGAGTGGGTTGATAAGGTGGACGGTAGGAGTATAAGTGGGGTCTACGGATTATCGGTTGACGGAGTGTCAATGGAAGATCAAGCGTGGAAATTGAAATGGCTTTGAAGCCACCCGTATCCTTATTTTGTGATGTTACTTTTGCTGTTGATTTGAAATATATGTGGGAATGTGATTTACGTGTGCCCCCCCTTTTATTCACTAAGCATATAGCTTACTCCTTTTCAATTTGTTTTCCTTAGCAAGGGGCCGAAGCGGGAATTGACACGTGAGTGGCATAGTGTAGCCCTTTTAGCTTTAGCACTTGCTTTGGGTTGAAGTTTAGGCCATGTATATTGTATTTTGGATAGTGGGTGTGAGAAACCTTGACGGGAGTTACTCTCTAACTCTTGTGGTCTTATAGTGGATATTATGTCTATATATAATGTACATATCATCCTTTTATGAGAATTTGACGCTTTTATTGTTTTTGCTATCGAGTCCTGGCGAGAGTTGGGCAGGCAATCCGCTAAGCCCTTTGGAACGCCTCTGGGTACGGTGGGGTCGTCACAGTTGGTATCAGAGCGCCTAGGTTAGAGAACTTGGGCAGTTGGGGAGTATATTATAGGATTGGATTATGTTTAGTAAGATGAGATGCCGGAGTAACCGGTGGACCTAGTGGTAAGGAAGTGAGACCCTAGGGGTTTCGAGGACTGGCGAACCAGGTGGTGCACCGGTGTGTTTTGAGGTACTAGAGGAGGGTCGGTGGGCCCTATATCTTGTATTTCCCTTGTTGTTGGGTGGACCGCCTGTGTAAGTGCCGACACCTTCGGATATCCCGATGAGGTTGTCTAGCCCCTTGAACCTTGCGAATCAACTCCAGATTTAGACCGGCTTTAAGACTGGCAAGAATATTGGCGCCAGAGTTCTGGCCGTGAAATTTACCTTTTAGGTCCGCTTGTTTTGTACGGATTTCGTCACAAGAGAGGCGATGCTCGTATCAGTTGGGGCGGGGCTCGTGGAGGGGATGGACTCCAGGGACTCCGTGGGGTTTTATCGTTAGAGATGATGACTTGTTTTGCCTGGGTGATGTTCTTGGAGCCGGCGTGCTCGTGTCAATAGTTATTTTGTACTAACTGACTGGTGGATGAGATGTGCATATTTTTGGCATGGCTTATATATACATGTGTATTTATATGTGATCCTTGTATGATTTTTGTATGTTTGAGCTAGTATGTCAGGCAAGAACGGGCTTAGGTTGATTTACGCCTCGGGTGGCCAACCTTGGTATGATAAGACTTGAGTTTGTTTTGGTGCTTGAATACGCTCGTGTCTTTTGAAATGTTTTTAAAAAAATAGTGATGGAAACGAAGTTGACTTTCTCGGGGAAGTAGAACCTTTTGGATCCACTATAACTGTTCTGTGAATGGCTGTTGGCTATTTATATTTTTGGTATGTGCTCTTTGATGCTTTGTTGTGCTTTCTTTTAAAATATATTAAACCCTTATTATTATATTTTGCCTATAATAGAGCACATCTAACTAAACAAATGGAAACCGGTGGTCCAAGTGGACGAGGTAGAGGTAGGGGTCGGTGTCGAACACTCGAAAGAAAGGAACGGGGAAATAAGGCAGAGAACCAGGTCGCCACTGCTATCCAGCGGATAGCTGACTTATTGGAACAGGTAGTTGACCAGCAGGATCAAGGTCAGGGGAATAATCATCATAATAATAATCATGAGGGTGAGGACCGTGCTTTGGAACGGTTCCAGAAGTTTTTGCCACCAAAGTTTCTCGGTGGACCTAACCCGGACCCGGACGTAGCGGAGGGTTGGCTGGATAGGATGATGGATATATTTGCCGCCTTAGGGTATCCCGAAGAATGGCAGATAGCTTTCTCTATTTTCCAATTTTAAGAGGCAGCTCGAGCCTGGTGGAATGTAATTCGAGCCAAGTGGGATCAGGAACAGGCCCCGTGGACATGGGTCAATTTCACCTGGGAGTTTAATGAGAAGTTCTTACCACCTATTGTCCAAGAGCGCCGGGAGGACGAGTTTATCCGACTACGCCAAGGAACTCAAAGCGTGGCGGAGTATGAAACGTAGTTCACCAAACTTTCCCGTTTTGCTCCCGAGCTAGTGACAACTGAGTAGAAGAGAATTCGCCAGTTTGTTCAAGGATTAAACATGGAGATACAAGAGGTATTGGCTAGCAGCCCCATTGGAAACATTTAGTCAAGCTCTTGAGAAGGCGCAAAGAATTGAAAGTGCCAAGATTCAAGTAAAGGTCTTTCACGATAGGAAGAGGAAACAACCTGAATCAAGCACCTACACTATCGAATAAAGCTCGAGAGGTAAGCCACCAACTCAGATGGGCAGAGGAGTCGGTGAACTACGACCTGCAGGAACCCCAAACCAAGGAAACCTTGGGAGAGGACAGGTAGGAAGAGAGTTTCAGAGGGAAGATCCACATGGGGGTACGACACCAAGTTTTGGAATGCCATGTGGATTTTGTGGGGCCACTAACCACAAAGAGGATAACTGTTGGAAGAAAAATCGAAAGTGTTACCGTTGGGGTAGTTCTAAGCACTTGATTTCTCAGTGCCCGCAGATGCCAAAAGAAGGGCCCACTTCCAAGCCGACAAACACAGGAGGTAATCGACAGTCGATACCAGTAAGAGTTTACGCAATGGGTCAGCTGGAGAAGATGGACCCGTCGACATTCAATCAAGGTACTATTTCGAGGACGAAATAGTCTTAAGAGGGGGAGGATGTGAGGACCCGGTTTATTCCCTATTTTCTCACCCTAATTATTTATAATAAGTATTGATTTGTGTCTTTTAAATGGCAAAAGTTATTTTGAAAACCCTAATTGGATTTTTAAAAAAAACCCTAAATTGTATATTAAAACCCTAATTTGTTTAAAGTTGTATATTAAACCCTAAATGTACAAATCCTAAAATGTTTTCTCAAAACCTTAAGTATAGGTAAAAATCACAAGTTTGTTGTTTCATAGTTTTTATGTGTGATTGTGCATGCTCATGAGAGTTAATTACGGTACTTGGGTGATTAGTGGCCTAAGTAGGTGAGATTAAGCATTTGTAGCTTAAGTTGAATTAATGGTTTATGGAGTAAATTGATAGGAAAAGAAATCATTTGGGCAAGAGTGCAAACCAACATAAGTTGCTAGGTTGAATTAGCTTGAGACAGTTGACTTGGACTTGGACCCAATTTTGACCAAACTAAATAAATATCTAAGGGACTTAATCTCCTAGCTAAAAGAAAACCAAGAGGGTCGGCCAAGCAAGGAAAAAGAAGGAAGAAAAGAGAAGGAAAAAAAGAGAGGAAAAAAAGAGAGAAAAACTTGGGGATTTTGCCAATTTCAACCATCCAACCTTGATTGAAAGCTAGGAGAAGTGGATTGACCTTGGGAGCTTGCAACTTCCTCTAGAACATAAGTCAAGAAGGTATTTTTCCTTTATATGTAAGCTGGAATTTGGTTTAATTCGATGAACATGATGGATTTTGTTCTTGTTTTGGGTTAATTCATGATCATTGATAGCTCTTGAGATGATTCTATGGATTGGATTGGTTGATTTCTATGTGTTCATGCCTAGCCATGGTTAGGGTTAGGGTTCTTGATTTCAAGCTTTAATGTTGGGAGTTGATGTTTGCGATTGTTGGTAGGATGAAATTAATGCTTGTTCTTAGTTTAATTTGTGAAATTATGGCGTAAACTTGGATGATTCCATGCCTTCAATTCTCGACCAGCAAGCATCATTTAGTGCTCTTGGTTTAGTGTTACATTGTTGCTTCCATTAGTGCTTAAATTGGTGTTTAATGAAGGCATTGAGTATTGTTTAACTTGTAGTTGGTGATTTGATTGCTAGATTGTGAATGAAATGGTTGAAACCCTAATGAGGAGGTGATGATCTTGGACCTAATTAGTGTATTTGATTGCTTAAATGGATGATTGATAATCCATTGTTAGTGCATTGATGCACAATGGATGAGGAATGTATGAGTTGGAGTCGATTTGGAACCGAATTGGAAGAGTTAAGCGCATTTGGTGCATGAGTATGTAATGTGTGTGTGTCGAGGGTAATGTTGGACGTGCAAACGCTGCATTTGCATGTTTATTATCGCTTTCGATTCATGTGTATCGCATGCGCGTGAATTGCATTTGGTTTGGACATGTTTGGGCGCGAAACTAAAAAAAAACAGGGGAGATCAAACCAGTGACTTTGGCTCTATTTTTCGTGTCTATTCATTGTGAGTTGGCTTTTGGCCAAATCACGAAAGTTGTATCCTTGTATACCAGCTTTCCAACGCCTTTGGAATTTCTTGATTTGGATCTTTGTGCGCTGAGATATGGCCATTTGAATTCGGCCTGTCAGCAAGTCTGATATGAAGAAACTGGAACTGTTTTCGTGTGTTTTGACCTAGAAGGAGTGAATTTGGGCAGAAATGGTCTTCATGAAAGTTATATCTTGTTCTCTTAGCTTCGAAATGGCACCTCATGCACTTTAATCCGATACTTTTAGCATGAGTTATGAGTAAAGGCGCACAGGGTATCAAAACGGCCTTTTACACCTTTTAGTGTGTGTTTTGTGTTTTCGTTCCGTTTTCGTCCGTTTTTAGTTGCACGCCCATGCATGTACCTTATTTGCTATTTTAAGTGTTTTTAAGTTGTTTTGGCGTCTTAGTGATTGTTTGAGTAATCTTCTGGCTCAACTTTTCACAGGAGGTGACGAGGTCGAGGAGATCGGGGAACCTTTATAACCTGTTTGCTTTTGTACTACTTTTGGTGAGTAATTAGGACTCTATATGTGATTATATTGTGAAATGTGATAAGTGGGCATTTGGACAAGGGTGTACTTTATCACACTCGACCTAAGCTCCATATATGGTTCTTGAATATATGTGTTGTGTGATATATGAATGCATATGGTGTGTGATATATGATCTGTAAATGTAATACTGTTAGTGATAAGTGACCAAGTGGATGGTCTGATCCCAATGGGTGCTTTTGGGGTCTCAATGTCAATGTTGCTCTCTGACCACTTGGATGGCTTGATCTCAAGGGATGCCTTTGAGATCTCAATGTTAGTGCGGCTCTCTGACCACTTCGATGGTCTAATCTCAAGGGTTGCCTTGGGGTCTCAATGGTAAATGTTATTCTCTGACCAAATAGATGGTCTAATCTCAATGCCTTTAGGATCTCAATGTTATTATTGCTCAAGCTGCTATGTACTGTAGACTGGCCAGAGTGGGTTGATAAGGTGGACGGTAGGAGTATAAGTGGGGTCTACGGATTATCGGTTGACGGAGTGTCAATGGAAGATCAAGCGTGGAAATTGAAATGGCTTTGAAGCCACCCGTATCCTTATTTTGTGATGTTACTTTTGCTGTTGATTTGAAATATATGTGGGAATGTGATTTACGTGTGCCCCCCCTTTTATTCACTAAGCATATAGCTTACTCCTTTTCAATTTGTTTTCCTTAGCAAGGGGCCGAAGCGGGAATTGACGCGTGAGTGGCATAGTGTAGCCCTTTTAGCTTTAGCACTTGCTTTGGGTTGAAGTTTTGACCATGTATATTGTATTTTGGATAGCGGGTGTGAGAAACCTTGACGGGAGTTACTCTCTAACTCTTGTGGTCTTGTAGTGGATATTTTGTATATGTATAATGTACATATCATCCTTTTATGAGAATTTGACGCTTTTATTGTTTTTGCTATCGAGTCCTGGCGAGAGTTGGGCAGGCGATCCGCTAAGCCCTTTGGTACGCCTCTGGGTACGGTGGGTTCGTCATAGTTCAACTATCAGATACTAGCCAAAATATCTAAAACTCAAAGTCTTAACTCAACTATTTAGAATCACCAAACTCTCACTACCTCGATTTCTTGTTCGGACCATATCTAAGATTACACTCATTGAAATAAAGCAAGGCTTATGGGTATGGAAGCTAGACTCGGAGAACTACAATTCACTAGAAAACTTCGCTTTCAAATTTGTGAGAGCCTGTCTAGCCCACACCTCGCCGGTCAATGTACGTGTACATGTTATATATGAATAAACAAACGTTTTGCCTTGTTTTGACCATGTTCGTTTCTTACTTGCAAATATGGTTTCGTATCAAAATTTTAGACACTTGTTACACCAATTTATGGTGTTAAAAGGATTATCAAACATCATTCAAAAAGTGCAAGAAAACAAGTGGGGAGCAAGTTGCAAGAGCACCTAAACTTCAGGGACCCAAAAATAAATAAATTTTTGCAACCAAGCCCTTTTCTAAAAATAGCAAAAATCTTGTCTTTCCTTCTCCATGCTTGGATGAAATTGCAGCCACAAGAAATAACAAACAAGTCCAAGATATTTCATCCAAGAAGCACGACACAGCAGCTTGAGCCTCGTCGTGCTTGTTTTGAAGCTTTGTCGTGCTTACACCAAATGCTTTGTCGTGCCTGCTTCTACCTTTATAAATTCCAGCCAAACATCAGATATTTCCAGCCCTTGTTGCACGAAATTTTACTGGAAGATAGCTTACAAAACACCTGAAAATCAAGTATAAAAACAGCCTTAGAAATCAAGAAGAACAAAGCTTGGAAAAGGCTTGAAGCTTGGCTGGATTTTCCTTGGCTTCCATACGTTCTTGCTCAATCCTTTTCACCGTGATTCCAGCACTTTCTTGAGCTAAATTCAAGCTGAAAATTCACTTGAGTTATGACACAAAAATTCGTTTAACATGCCTTGGATATCCATGAGTGTATGCTGAAATCGATTAAAGTGAAGATGACATGTTTGTAAAATTTCCTGTTTTCATTCTATGTCTTGTATGGCTTAACTTGGCTGATTCTTGCTATGATTATGTCTAAACACTTGCTATATGTGCTGAGTTACATGTTAGGATTGTTAGCTGTGAATTCCAAGCAAAAACAAAGCCCCAAGAGCAAGTTAAATTCATGTTTGAAACCAAGAACATGCAGTTCGGGTGTTATCAGTTTGCCAGAACCAGTCTCCGTAAAACGACCATATCTCACTGTAGGATTATCGGAATTGAGTTCCGTTGATGGCCATGGAAACTAGACAGAAAGGTCTTTCTGATGGTATATGGAACACCGCTAGATTCTATCCCTACTGTTCCCAGCAACCAGTTGAAGTTCAGTGATTTTCTGTGACTGATAAACCTGAATCCTGCACTTGCTGCATGTTTGAGCCTAAATTTGAACCTGTTACGCCCTGAATTTGAACCTGGTCCCTTCTGAGAAGTTGTAGAGCTCTGAATGCCATTTCTAATGGTATAAAATGGGCCAAAAATGCACAAGTGGATTGTGAGATATGGCCTGAAATGTAAACTGTGATGGGTGGCTGGCTGTTGTGCACGTTCGTTAACGGATTGGCACTGCCGGTGTGCACCCGTTACAGCCCATGCGCGCGTCCATTAGCGGATGTGCCATCCTGTGTGCGTCCGTTAGTGGATGTGCCATTTCATGTGTGCTTGTTAGCAGAAATGCCTAGCTACCCGTGACCTTTAGCGGAAACGACCAGTCGTCGTGCGATCTGCTAGGCTGCTTGCCACGACCTTGTGTGACCCGTTAACCGATTGCTTGGCTTAGACTTGCCGAACCCCTTAACGGACTGACCAGGCTTAACCAACCATGTGCCCTAACCAGTTTACAGAATGCCTAGTCCCAGCTTGCCGACTGTAAACGATTGCCCACTTTTGATACACCAGCCCTGGCCGACGTGCCCCGGCCATAACACACCATCGTGCCCCAATCGGCTAGTGAGTGTGCCGATTCTCGCACGCACCCGTTTGCCATAGAACCAACCTAACGTGCCTTAGCTGACCCTTGTGCACTAGTCGACCCATGGTTAGCTGACCCCGTGCCCGACCAGTTGACGAAGGTGTCGACCCCGTGCCTATCCGCTAGTGATTACCAGCGCCGAACCAACTAGCCTTAACCCATTAGCGGACACAAGACCCTAGCACCGACCTGTTGGCAACCAACCATACAAGCCTATAGATGCAACCAGTGCACGAGAGGTTTACCGACAACCAGACCTAACCACTTACTAGGACGAAAGCCTACACGGACCCGACCGCTCTTGTCCATGCCCGTACCCAGGCACCCGATATACACCAACGCACGACATGCCCCGATCGGCACTAACTATTGCTGACTTGGGCCAACACTTGCCAACGACACCCAAGCCGCACGTGTGAGAACCCTAGAAAAAAAAAAGAAGGAAAAAAAAAGAGAGGGAGAAAAGAAGGAATTTTACTTGAGTGCATCATATAGTCATTAGTGCATTAATTTTTCTAAAGTGCTCAATTTCATGTGTATTGCATGGTTTAATTTAGAATTTTATTTTTCAAGTTTTATATGGATAAATGCATGAAACTTATGTGGTTTTATGTGAGTTATATTTTTAATTAGGAGTTTGATGCTAATTAGCAAGATATTATTTCATTTTTGGCCAAGAAAGTGCCACTTGTCAACCACCCATGACATCTTGACCTTAAGCCATCTTATTTAAACTTTCCATTTCAAAAATTTGAAGCAAATTTCCCTCTCTCTCTCTCACCCTCTTGGCCGGCCATTCCCTCAAGCAAGAACACCAAACCCTAGGCTAAAGTTAGTTAATTTTAGTATAGAAAAAACAGCTTTAGGTAAATTCCTCACCTAGGCTACTACTTCAATTTCAAATTTGGTGGCAAGGAGTGGAGTTTTTGGTGGTTTTGCTCACACTTTTGGCAAGGTAAAACCTCTCTTAAATATGCTTTAATGAGCTTTAAACCTTTGGGGGTTGTTGGTTAGATGTGTTGAGGTGCTTATTGATGTTTGGAAGAAGAGATAATGGAAGGAAATCTTGTGTTTGCTAACATGAGTTTGGGTTTCATTCGTTAGCTGCCAAGTGTTTGATAAATTGCTTGATGTTTTGTGATGCTTCAATGATAAAGTTAATTGCTGTTTTAGCTGGTTAAACACCTTGGCAAATGAGGGAAATGGCTTTAAAAGATTGACAGAAGAAAAAGCCACTAAACTGAAATTTTCTCAAAAAACAGGAATGAAAAACAGCCCACTTCCCGAGATTACTGTTGCCTGTACAAAATGAATTAGCATCCAAGCCTTATACCGTTAGAAAACCCTATGAACCTAGTTTTAAACACCGCTGACGGAGCTTGATTTTGATTTTTCTACGTCGAGTTATAACTGTTTTCCCGAGACTGTTCGACCAGCCTGAAATTATTCCGACAGTTTTCTTGCTTCTCTGATACTTGCCATTTTGACTGTGATTAAGCATGAATTGATATCTGAACTCTTCATGAAAATTGTAGAGATATGTCTTAGCTTCGAAACGCCATAAATTACACCCCAATCTGATAAGTGTGGCCACAGTTATGATCAAATTACTGAAACTTGACAAACCTGTCTAACGTTGGTTTCATTTCCGCGATTGCTTCCTTATTCCTTTCGATTCTCGGGCCTTCTTGCCGTGTTCCAACCCACTCATGCATTGTTCTGGGATATTTTTAAGACTTTTATTTGCTCATCTTCATAAATTGGATTGGTCATTTCGTAATTTGTGCATCCAAATACGACTTTTATCACATGAAAAGAAACGTTGAGCATATGCATTTGATCACGTTTGGTTGGGTAGCCGGGTTTAAATATGTTCCATTTTATTTGATAATAGACTTTGAAGGAGGAAGTGAAGAGGATTTGGGTGCAAATACTTGAAGATATTTCACTCGACTCGGTGAGTGTTTCATGCTTGTTATTTGACCAACTTGATATCGAAATATTGAAATACTTGAACTATGTGATGATTTGTGTTCTTGTGATTTGTGAACCAATTAATGTGATCGAGGCAGTGCATACATTATCACACCTCGATCTCTTGTGCTTGGAATTTTATACTTGGATATCTGAATTGGTGTGATACGCTTTTGGCCACATTTGATTTGTGAGTCACTTGGGTGATACCCATCGATAAATATGATTTGTTTGAGCTCTAAACCTAGTTGGTGAGTCGATTGATTTCGGCAGCTTGGTAGAAAGTTGACAAACCACTTGGGTATGATATGTGAAATCGGAAATTTGGTATACTCAAGTATCACCTAAAATTTGATTTGTTGAGGTGTTCGGGCTCGGTAGGGGGTGAAAGCGGTGGTTGGTGTCCGTGATAAGTGGGGATCTACTGTTTGGTTACTGTAAATGTTGACGGAGAGTCAACAGGATGTGATTGATCAAACTTCGGGAATTTGGCTTTTGGAAGCCACCCGTATCCTTTTAAATATATCTGTTACTATATTGTCCTATGACTTTTGCTAACTCGAGCGGTGTTCTCCTCGTGAATACCATCTCCTAGTCGAGAGGCTCGGTAGTGTTCTACCACCATCTCTAGTTGAGAGGCTCGGCGGTGTTCTCCTCATGAACACCATCCCCTAGTCGAGAGGCTCGATGTATTTTGTATTTGGTTGTGATATTTGTACCTTATTTCATATTTTAAATCACGATATTTGACTCTTGGATTTCTCCTATGTATTAATGTGTGCATGCTTTTGGAACCTCATTGAGCTATTAGCTCACCCTATTTTCCCTTTTGTTTTCCTTAGCAGGGGGATTTGCTTGAGGTCAGGGTTGGAAGTACGTGCGAGTGGTATAAGCTTTTGGTGGTAACTTTTGTTAGGGATGATGTCTGGAAACCCTATCATGTATAAGCTTAGTTTTGTTTGGTTTGTAACGACTACCTGTTGAATTTAAGTTTGAATGATGGTATGAAACTTATGTATCTATGTTGGGTGACTTTTGATTTTTTTTGGAAGATTTTAGTTTTATCGGTTTCAAGTTGTTGGTTTATATTAGCTATCGAGTCTGGCGAGAGTTGGGCGATCCGCTAACCCTTTGGTTACTTAGGGGAAGGTGGGCTGTCTCTACCTAGACCAACCAAGTACCGATATACTTGACCTACCTCAGAGACCGACCGGTGCCGACACGCATCACACGGAGCCGATGGGTACCGATGTGCCTCGACTAGGCCCGACCGGTGCCGATGGCTACCGGTCATGACCGGAACCCCTCGACCAATGCCGATTGCCACTAATCGCACCCAGAGCCCACCGACCCATTGCCGATTGTGCACAAAACCTACCAATTCATACCAAACGGTACCAACCAACAGTAGACCAATGCATTCACCAACGTTACCCAATTAACACCAACCATTCCTACCCACGCTCAAGCACCCGGCACACACCAATGCCTGACATGCCTGATCGGCACCGATTGGTGCCGACTTGGGCCGACTCTTGCCAACCTCCCCCGAGTCACACGAAACCATTGACAACTTGTACCAACTTGTGCCAAGCCACACCAATGACTCCCGACGGGTTCAAACCTACCACCAATTAGTATTGACCCGCACCAACGATGGTCAACCGGCACCGACAGGTGCCGGCACACCCCAACGAGTGCCAACGTGACCAACGAGTCTGACTAGAGCCGACTTGGGACGACAAGCCCCGACATGTCCCGACAAGCCCCGACCGGTGTCGATAATTGTCGGTCGTACCCAGAACCTACCCAACTGCGCCGACTGTTGCCGATCATATACCAAACCTATCGACTCGTACCTAAACTCACCGATTGCACTTGAACTAGCCGACCAAATGCTTATCATCACCCCAACCATGTCCGACACATACTAACTAGGGTTAAAGTCGAACAACACTATTACCCACGACCTTATACCGTCCCGACATCGACCCGAACCCTGAGCCAAGTTCCGACCTATGACCCAGACCTAAGTCGTACTATTACCTAGTTAAACTTGTTAGCTAAATAAAAGTTTCCTAAAATAGTAACTAATGCCCGATTGCTTACAGGACCCAGTCAGGTGTTAGGAGAACTGCCCGGACCATCGTCCCAGACCTAGACTGCTTCAGGTGAGGGACCCGACTTGTTTCACTGTTTACCTATTGTTTAAATTCCAACGTGCTACTTGTTTACTTGGGTACATGCAAATTGTCAATTATGTGAAAAGGGTAAGTGTGTACTTTATCGCACTTTGCCTAAATATGAAAAGTACTTGTGCATGCCTGCTTGCGCCATTGTGTACTTTACCACAATTGGCAAACTCCTGTTCCGGGATCCCAACCCCATTAGTGACGTTACTTGACCCTGAGCCGACATCGGGTTAGGTCGGGCAAGTTAATGAACCTTGGGTACCTGTTTAAGGTTTACTCATGAGTATTACCGCCTCCTGTTTAAATGTTTTGGGAGACTCGGGCCTGAGAGTCGGTGAAAGGAGGATCGGAAATCGGAAGACTGAAAGCTACATCGGCAATCGTACCGGACTGTATCCTTTTACTGAAAGTGCTACTGTTTACTTGTCCACAACTAGTGGAATACATAACCCCGTTACATCGGGCTTACATGATACTGATACATGACCTGTTACAACGGGAATACATGATTGACTGTTTACCTGCCCATTCTGGGAATATTACATGTTGAATATTACATGTCCACTCTGGAACTCACTACATGTTTACTTACTGTACCGGGACACTCACTAAGCATTAGGCTTACCCCTTTAACTGTTTCCCCTCCCAGGTTGAAGTTTGAGAGTAATCAAGTTAGCGAACAAACCTCTATCCACCGGACTTTTGATACTAGGTACTTTTGATGTAAATTGTTGTATAAGTTCTAGGTTTGAACTTAGTTTTGGATTGTAAAATGAATATGTATAAGTTTGAATTTTTCTAAGCATGAATTATCAGTTATTTTGTGGTAATTACTTGTGTGACTTGTTAAGTGACCGACTGAGTCCCGGCGAGAGCCGGGCAGGCAGTCCGCTGACCCCTCTGGTTTGCCTTTGGGGAAAGTGGGGCCGCCACAAAATTCATTTTGCAATATAGGTCAAATCAAGTCGCAATATTCAGTAGTAGTCAAAACACGGTGTTATCAGTTTGGAAAACTAGCCAAATTCCCGAAATTTCTGTGACTTGTAGAAAATGAACTAGCACATGAATTTTATACCACTGGAAAGCTCTTGAAGTCTAGTTTCAAACGCCACTGACGTCGCTTGATTTTGACTCCCGAGCAAGGAATTACAGTCATTTGAAAATAAGGTATAAAGCTGCTTGAAACCTATTTTTCCAGGTTTGTAAAGCTACTTTGTGGACACCATTTGGTCAATGAAATCTTATGGGAAAAATGCCAAATTTTGTACACTTAGTCTTTCATATATAGGATAGGTTTGTACCAAAGTTCAGTCAAAAACTCGTATAGGAAGTCGAGGTTCTAGACGACAAAAGTTGCTCCTTGTTTTAAAACAAATCTGCCCAAAATGATACTTTTACCCAAAATTAGTGAAAACACAGCTTTTCACCATTACAAATTCATGATTTCACTCCATTCAAATATGTGCTCATAAATGAACATAATACATATTTATTTAGGCAAAATATAACCAAGATACATCATAAAATTTTGAAATCAAGTATCAAAACATTCCAAGTGAGGTTCGGCTAGCTCTCACTCTTTTCCTTCGAAATTTTCAACAATAATAAAAGCTACTTTCTAATAGTAAAATGCACTCATCTCATACACGACAAACACAACCATAATCAGGTCCTCAAGTCCGCTACCTAAAAATCACCTCAAGTCCGCTACCCATGTTGGGAATTCAAGAGCCCAACTCAAATTCTTCATACATAAGCATTCTTTAGCAAAGTAACCCATAGATCTAACAAATCTACCGCTAATAAAGTTAAAGCTAAGAACTTTAAGGATTATACCTCAAGATCAAGGAAGATCTAACATAGTTCCACCCACGGATGATGTTCCAAGCTTTGAAACCTCAAGATCCTTCAAGCTAAGCCAAGATCTAGCTCAATCCTTGGTGATTTCTTCCACAAGCTTCAAGGCCAAGAAGAAAGAAGCAAGATGAAGCTTTCTCCCTCTTCCTTTCTCTCTCTCACTCACGGCTCTCTCTCACTCTCAGCTGCTACAAGGAGGAGAATGAACCAAGATCAAGGTCTTCAATGGAATCTTGCAACTTCAAGAAATGAAAGAGGAAGAAGATGAAGAAGAAAAATCTCTCGAAGAAAAATCTCTCAACTCTCTCTCTATTCTCTCTCTATGCTCTCGGCTCCCCCTCACCTTTTTGGCTCAAGAGTGGCTGAAAAATGAGGGAGCAAAGAAGCAAGAAACAAGGCTTTTAAGGGGACAAAAAGTGTAGTCCTCCTTAAATTAGGGAAAAGTGGTCAAACAATCACTTTTTGTCGCGTCGATGCGCGACACTCTAACTTTCACTGGTTTAACTCATTCCTACACTGTCCAACCTTAAATATATATCTGTAATATCTCTACATATGCTCGGTTTCATTTTAAAGTCACTATTCATGTTTCAGAACAAAAATTAGATACTTAAACTGACCGAAACCAAACACCGGCAAATAATTCTCAAAAAATCATCTAAATTAGAAAATAATAATTCAAAACATAAATTCACTAATATTTAAGTGAAAATACATAATAATATTATTATTATCATTATCATTTACTTTCTGATAAAAAATAAAATTTCTGAGACCTCACAGTTACAAATCCAAAACATGATTTTGAGGAATTTTGATGCAAAATAATACAAGAACAATCCAAATGAAAGCAAAGGTGAAGAAATCAAAGTTGACAGCTTTGACACATTGTCGTATTTTGGCCATAACTTGAGCTGCACTCATTGGATTGAGATGATTCTTGCACCATTTTGAAGCTAAGACATACCTCTACATTTCATATGAAGACATGTAGATCTGAATCATATGTTATCATGGTCAAAAGTCCCAATATCAGAGGTACAATTCAAGCTGTCAAAGTGAAAATAGAGCATCTTACCAGTCAAGGGTATTTTGGACATTTCTCAGCCTACAGAGCTCCGATTGAGCTGATTCTGGTAGTTGGAAAGCTAACTCAAAGGGCTACAACTTTTATGTTTTATGCAAGAGCTGGTTCAGCCTATATCATGGTCAAAATTGTAGATCAAGTTGGAGCATGTGCACAGAAGTTCCCAGAAACTTGCAAAATGACATGGAGCTGAACAAGGAAGATCTGCAGGACAATGCCTCACGGATCAGTCCACGTTTCCAGTCCGCGGATGGTTGAAAATGACATATTCAGCTCTTTGCAAGTTGCATCTCATTTCCAACTCAAATCCAACCATTTCCAGTTGTAAATTTTGGCTGAATCTGTGCAACTTGACCAAAGGAAGTTGATTCAAACTTGAAGAACATGATTATGTCTACATTATGTGAACATTTCCTTGTCTCAAACATCTATAAATACCCCTTGATTCTCAACATTTTGAGAGAGGAATGAGTATGAAGCAGTAGTAGAACTAAAAAAGAAAGACTAGAGAATAGCTCTAGTTCATTAGTTTTAACTCTAGTTCTTATATTTCTTAGTGTGTAGTTTCTAAAGAGAGCTAAAAGTGATAGTTGTGAGGACTCTTGCACTTTGTATTTGAGAGATCAACTTGTGAAGAAGTTCAAGGATTCAACTTCAAGAAATTGAATAAGATTCCTTCTTCCTTTACTTTATCTCCTGTGCTTTATTTTCATGGCTTTGTGCAAGTTTGTTTTATGCTTAGATGTTCTTAACATGATGTCTAGCTAAGCCTCTTAAATCCTAGAGTTAGGATGAAATTGTTTTAGTTGTGATTATGAAGTAGTTAAGTTATTTATGTCCTCCACGATTTTGCTACTTTAATACTTGTGCTTATGCTTTATGGTTGATTAGCTACCAACTATAAATGATTTGATGTTGATGAGCAATGAAAAACTTGCCTTCAATAAGATCTAAGTTCTTAAACACTAACTTATATTCTCACGAAAGTAATGAATATAGTTGGTTGGTTGTGGTTTCATACTATAACTTCATTGAGCTTATTTAACTTGTTTCTCTCTTTTCTCTATGAAAATAGGTCAAGGAAGATTTCAAGGAGTTAAGGAATTGGCGAAAGCGTTTCCGAGTGACTAGCTCATCTTAAATGAGAGATTGCACTATACATGACTATTAACGAAAGTGGTGGCATACAAAAGGAAGTTATACCTTAGCGAATCACTGGAGAAAGGACATAATAAACTTGACTAACTTCTAATCTAAACATAACAAGGGATTCTAAAGCTCTAGAATTCCTCCAACTTGATCTAAAAACTCTCTCTAACTTAACTCTCTAATTTCTTTACTTGCTTTCTTATTATTTGCGTTTTACCACCAATTGGATGTCTTCGACACTTAGCGGTTGGTTTTAATTGCTTAGTCCTTCTTCCTTAGGTTGGTTCACCGCCTTCTCCCTTTTAATTGCCTTCTTTTAATTATTTTCTAGATAATAAAGCAAGTGATTAAAGTTTAGTGTTTGCAAAACCATAGTTCCTCGTGGGATCGACACCTTATTTCTCTATACTCAATAAACGATCCGTATACTTGCGGTAATATAGGGCAATAAAGGTTTTTAAAATTTGAGGAGTAAAGAAAATCCCTATCAGTAACCAAGTCAGAAGGGAATGTAAATTTCTTTTCCCATGTCTAGTATAATCATATTGAGAAGTCAGAATGGAATAAAAAAACTACTATATTGACTAAATTATCCCCTAGATATAACATTCTACACACATCTTGATTTAGAGACAAATGAATTATTAATTATGAAAAAACTTTTAATAGTATAAAATCACAATAACTTATTAAATAAGAACATAATTTTTTAATAGCGTATAATTATAATAGGTGAATATTAATTGTAATACAATTTCAATAGGTGATACCAGTTGTAACTAAATTAAAATTTTAAATTGCATGCGTGTTGAATCCTATGTATTTCTCATATACGTTAAACCCGTCATTCATGCACGTTAAATTCTCTACCCTTGATTTGTTTTTGAAGGGTTTTAAGAACTATTTGTAAATAGGAAAATGTAATTATACCTTAATAGATGATCTAGTGGGTTTACTCTTTTCTTTTCTTTTTTAATTTTTTTTAACTTCATATGATTGTATTTTGGCATGTTATTGTTTGTTTGACTTAACAAATATTATCATATAATCCAATATTGTGAATAAAAATATATTAAAAATGTCAATTGAATATTTTATTTCAAAGTAAAAAGAAAGAAAAGTCATTAAATAGAATTAGAATTATTCCTAAGTAAAAAAGTAATAGACTTATTAATCAAACTCACAAAATGGACCTAATATTTGACAAAGAAAATGACAAATTAATATATATGAAAACTAAATATATACATAGGAAATAGAGATATAGAATATAGAAGGATAATATTGACTCTTATAATTTAGGTATATTTTCTGGACAAAGTGGGAATGGACTTTCCCTAAATTTTTGTAAGGAATGGGATTACAGGAAAAAGTTGGAATAGGATTTCTAGGGGGAAAGGGCTTTCCAACATAAAATGTTCATACCAAAACACGGGAACAGAATGGAGAAGTTGGAAGGGCCTTTCCATTCTAGGCCTTTCCAACGTACCAAACGAGAGGTGAAGGTAAAAAGCGAACAATTCAGCATTTGACATAATAATTTTTTTTTCCTTCGGTTCCACATTTGTTGAACCTTCCTTTGAGTTGGTATGAAATTTTTCTCAACCATCTCTAGTTATCATAGCCATCCTTCTTTTAGGATGGTCAAGTGCCTTTAAACTTAATATAGACGGATGTTCTAAGGGTAATCCTGAGGTATGCGATGGTGGGGGGTTTGCCTCGAGATTGTGCTGAGAATTTTTGTTTTGCCTTCTCTATTTGCTTTGGACATGCAACTAGTCTTGAGGCAGAGGCAAAAGCATTGCTTCAAGAAGTAAAGCTATGCATTGTTCATGGTTATTCTCGCTTTCGTCATCCTCTAAATCTGAGTTCCTCGATCGGATTTGTAGCGTGTTCTGCAGTACCTATGAGACCAAATTCCCACGAATATAAAGCATTATGATTATAAATTATAAAATTTACTAACATTTGAAATTTACAATTTCTAAAAAAATATGTACTATATTCAAACTGATACAATTGTTAAATTCATATTCTATATTATTAATGTAAAAATGCTTATCCATGTACCTTTCTCTTATCTTCTAAACGTACTCGATCTCGCTTTTTTGATCTGTAAGAGAGTAATGAAAATGTGGGTTGAGTGATGTTCGCCCAATAGACAATATTTACCCATCTGCTGAATCATGCAGCTATATATATATGTTACAATTTTCCAAATTCTTTCACATAATACCACATGCACATAGTAAATAAAATATGTGGCAACTTTTCATCTATTACATAAATATATTTAATAGAAACTGAGTGGCATATGTGAGGGCCTCAAAATTCAGTTTTTATTTTAAAAGTGCATAATAATATTTATATTGTGTTTATTTATTGAAATATGATTGAATATATGTTTAAAGTGAATATTTTGCAATTTAGAGAATTTTATACGAATTAATTGCCGGTGTGTGGTTTTGGCCAAATTAAGCATTAAATTTTGTACCGAAACATGATTAGTGACTTTAAATTGAAATTGAGCTTATGTAGTGATATTATAGAAATATTATTATGGTTGGACAATGTTAGAATGAAATAAAATAGTGTAAGTTAGACTGTCGCGCTTGACGCGACATAAAGTGACCATAAAGGTAACTTTTCCTTAAATCAGGGAATGAGCACCTTTTTGTCTCTTAAGTCTTGACTTTTTGCATCCTTGAGGCTTCATTTTACAGCTGCAATTTTGGATGTTAGAGAGAGGGGCTGGCCGAACTTGAGAGAAGAGAGAGAGAGAGAAAGAAAATTCTTGTCTTCTTCATTTCTTCTTCCTTGCTTCCTTGAAGCTTCAAGCACCATTGAAGACCATCATCTTCTTCACCTTGTAGCAGCCGTGAGAGAGGAAAGGAGTGAGAGGGCTGGTCTGAAATTTGAAGGAGAAAAGAGAGAGAAAAGCTTCAACCTTGATCTTCCAAGTTTCTTCTTCATTCATCATCTTGAAGTTCTGAGACTTGATTGAAGGATTTTGGGCTTGTTCATCTTCGTCTTGGCAGCCGTGTGAGTGTGAGAGAGAGAGGAAGTGGTTCGAACTTGAGGGAAGAGAAAAGTGAAGAAATAAAGCTTGTTTGAGTGGTGTGTTGCTTGATCTTGAGTTTTTGGTGGAAATTAACATCAAAGTAAGAAGATCTCAATCTAGGGTTGGAACTTCTTGGAGATATCGAGCTTGGAGTGTCATTTCCCGTGAAGTGCTCACAAGATCTTGAGTGATCTTGCTAGATCTGCTTAGATTTGAAGGTATAAGACTCGAACCTTGTAGATCTAGCTTGATTAGTGTTTAATAAGACAGATTTACAGTGTATTTTACTAGAAACGATAATGTTTGAAATGATTGAGTTGGGCTCTTGAATTCCCAACCTAGGTAGCGGACTTGAGGTGGATTTTAGGTAGCGGACTTGAGGACCTGACTGTGGATTTGAATGATATTTGTGAAATATATTATGATATGGTTAGAAAATAGGTTCTTGTTGTTGAAAATTGTGATAGAAAAATGTATGAGATGGCCAAACCCATGCTTGGTAATTTCCATGTTTGATTTCGAGATTTTGTGGTTATTGTGATGAATTTCTGTCTAAGAAAATATATGGTATGTTCATTTCTGAGTGTATGAATTTTTAAAAGATGAAAAGTGAAATTTCTCGTGAATTTTTGACTGAAAAATGTTATTTGAGGAAATTTGAGGGTTTTACAGTATTGTGGCTAAATTTAATGAATTTTGAAATTAAAGATATGGTTTGAAGCGTTTTAAAGTTATATTAAAGTATTGTCAAAGAGTGAGTGCTGAGTTTTGTGATAAAAGTGATTTTGAGATGATAAATCTCACTTAAGTGTCTTATTAAAGAAAGTGTGAAAATAGTGCTTAGTGGGTACATCGGTGACGTGGCATATTTGAAGTGATATAGTGATTTTCAAAGACTCATTTGAATGTTGAATCATGTAAAATGAGTGTTTTTCATGAGGGATTTTGGGAAAAATATTGATTGGAAACTATGAAGTAAAAGTGAAATGTTTTAGTTAATAAGTAAAGAAGTGAATCTCAACTACTATTTTTGAAATTGTTCTAGGGAGTGTACAAGAAACTAAACTTGATCCTTACGTGGAAGCTGAACCCTACTATTTCGGTGAGTGTTCTAACTCTCTTTTAAATGAAAATCTTGCCATGGTTTGTAAATGAGTGATTTGTGAAATGATTTTGCTAGTATTTACCAAGAAATGATTTATCACTATTTCCAAGTAAAATGCTTTGGCCAATGAAATGATTTTTGAAGAGTATATGAGTTTCCATGTATGTTACTTGACGTGATGTCCAAAAGCGATTGGAATTGTGACTTGAGATGAATTTGGATTATTTGAAAGTCTTGAATTTGATGAGATTTATACTTCAACGGTTTTATAGTTTGAACCACCATGTGAGTGTTTACTTCTTTAAATGTGATTTTGGAAATTGAAAGAATAATGTGCTATCTTGTGACTATTGTGACGTCGTTGGGCGAAATCCCTCGACTAGTTTCAATGAAATAATTTGACGTAGTAGGGTGATTATCCTCGACTAGTTTGTGATGTCATTGGGTGAAGGCCCTTGACTAGTCTACTTCGTTGGGTGAAGTTCTTCGAGTAGTTTCAGTGAAGTATTATGATGTCGTTGGGCGAAGTTCCTCGACTAGTATGTGACGTCGTAGGGTGATTACCCTCGACTAGTTTGCGATGTCGTTGGGCGAAGTCCCTCGACTAGTCTACTTTGAATATGTCGATTGGAGCGTTGTCTAGTCGACCATACGTATTGAGAGATAGTATATACCACACTCGAATGAGTGGGAGGTACCTTTCATCTCATCTCAATATTTTAAGTGTAATTAAATCTGAACGGTAGCACGTGTCACACCAAATAAAGGTGGTAGGCACCTCTTATCCCGTCTCAGTACTTTGAAGTGATTGAAGTGAATTGCTTGTTTATTTATTGTACAAATGCTCAAGTGAGTGAAATGAGTTTCCCCGAAGAGATTTACTCATGTTTGGAATTAACTCAAGTATGATTTACTATCGGTCTCCATGAAAGGCTTTGCTCATGATTTAAGTTGAATGGTAAATATTTTGGAAAAATGCTTTTCAATTCAAGCGTTAAGATTTTTATCGAATGTGTATTTGCTTAATTTTAGAACCTCACTGAGCTTTTAACCTCACCCCAAAAATGTTTTGTTTCCCCTCCACAGGAATTCGAGACAAAGGAAGCACTTGAAGAGACTTACTAAAGTGATTAGCTAGGTTAACTCTAGTTCATCTGTGTATTATATTCCTGATGTCTTGTGCAATGGGTTTATTGGATTGGAGTATTTGGGAAATAACATCTCATGATTGTAACATGGTTTTGAAATACTTGGGTTATACGTAATGGAGCTTAAGGTGTAAGATGTATGGTTATGTTATTATTGAGAAGTACTTGGATGTAATTGTTGGAGTTTTACTGTAATTATTAAAAGTTGGCACTTCAATTGATTGAGGATTGTAGTGGTCTCGGCGAGAGCCAAGCAGGCGGTCCGCCAACCCCTTTTGGTTTCACCTTAGGGGAAGGTGGGGCTGTCACAGCATATGCATAAATGCCCTCCATTCGCTGTGGCACTTAGTCACACAGGTTCTAGAGATGACCCCCGCCGGACGTGACAGAAAAACATATAGCATGACATGACCATATTCATTAAACATTCTTACAAATTGTAAAACATAACAATCATGTCACTTCATTTTACAAAACACAACTTATAAACCAATACATGCAATATCTGATTTCTAAGTACTCAGTTTAGAGTTTAACTCCTTCTAGGAGGGTGGTAGGTCAAGAATTTTCCTTAATCTTCGCCTAGCCTATCCATACATGAATCAATCGGTCGGCTTTATACCAACTATTATACTATCCATAACCGATCAAGTATTTTTCCTGATTTTCACTTGATCATCATGCATGACCAGATTATAACCCTTATCGTCTATTTCATGACTGCTCAAAACTCATTTTACACATCAGATGCACTTTCTTTCATAAAAATATGCCACAATTTTCATAACACATAGCATAGAAAAGCATTTCAAATAACCATCCATGTTTTATTTTTTATATAGCAATTACTTGAGAAAATTCATATTTAATATTTTGAAAATAAGAGCAGTAAGTACCACTTACCACAAATTGCTCGATTGAAGAGATTCTTAACGTATCCTTGAACTCATTTCAAACCTAAAACTAGTGACACATATACCTTAATTATTTTAGTTATTTTATTCTTACAATACCTAATCCTATTTTAAATAGCTCTAGAAAACATGTATAGACTTTTGATAGAGAGTAAATGTAAAGTTTTCTAAGATAAAAGATTTCCTTTTTGGAAAGTTTCCTAATCTAGAAAGCTTTCTTCCTTTTTTTTTTGAAGTTCCCCTAATTTGAAAATTTTTTCCTTCTTATTTATTTTCTTTCTTGCTTTTTTTAAGAAATTGCCTGAATTCATATATTCATAAAGAAAATTTCTATTTTAGTATTAAAAGGCCTACATTAGTTCAAACCAGATTTAAGTTTGGGCTTGACCTTAGAGCTAAACTATCATGCCCCAGACCAGCAGACCCAAGATGCGACCTGAGTCTTGGCAGCCAAACCGAACAACTTAGGCTCTGTCCTCGCTAGTCCAAAATGGATATTCTAAGTTGAACTTGAATACTGAGACTCTACTTAAATATTGGTCCATAGCACTTGACTTTTCCGATATGGGATGGGGTATCACATAAATCTATTCAGGAAAAAGCCTTAATTAGATTATATTTTGGTTAACAATTTACTTGAGCACTTAAAAAAATCTTTGAATTCATTTGCCAAAACTAGGTTTTTATGATAATGTTGGACTTTTTAAATTAAATTCCTTGATGTGTCTAATTGAAATTGGGTGTTATCATAGCCTATAAGTTTGGCCTTATAAAATAATCTAATTTATGAAAATGACTTGGTCTAATTAATTTTGGGCATTTCATTACGTCAATATATTTCATTGGGTTAATTTTAAAATACTTTGGACTCAATTTAAGCAATATGACTTGTTAATTCGAAGTTAATCCATAATTTAATGTGGTTCATTTAAAACTAGTCCTATGTAAAACTTTTTGGGCCGTAAAGGGATTTTTCAAATACTTAAATTGCTTTGTCATGATTATCTTGGAAGTCAGGGGTCATTTTGCCTTAATAGTATAATTTGAAACTAAATCCGAAACTCAGTCAGTCTTATCCCATGGAACTAATCCCCAACAAACACCTTCTCTTCTGGACCATCACTAGTAATCAAGAAATTATCTCCCGAGCCATCACTAGTAATCGAGAAACTATCCACATTGACCTCTTTTGCACTATTTCTCTTACTTTAATAATGGTTCATCTTTTTTCCTTTCTTTCTTCTCTTTTTTTCTTTTGCCCCGAAACTTAGATTTGAACCACTTAATGCACAAAATCATACTATTTCTGGCTAAGAATATATTAGAAAGTCCAGCACTGAAAGCCATTAAAATTACCAAAATAGTCAATTATAAAGTTAACGCCTTTTAGCAAGATACAGCCACAAAAAATTGGAAATTAAAGATAATATCCTTTTATGATTTGGAGAAGCTTATTGAAAAGATTTTCTCCTTTTATCTTTAGCTTCCATTCCCTCTGTTTCCTTTTATTCTCTAACCAATCTCCAAGTTTCTAAAGCGCACTAGCAGGTGGAACTATGAAGTGAGTCAATAAATTAAATCATAAATTATTCTCAAACCTTTTTAAAGCATGATTCGGATTTGCATTTTCTGAAATTTTCTTTGTTCCTTTGTCTGTCTGAAACCAATTTGAATTACTCGTAGAAATTATTCATGGGTTGGGTTTAGGTGAGACCATAATGTCTTGTAAACGTAGCTAAGATTCGAAGCTACCCAAACCTTGAAATCAAGTAACATTGCCAAAGACTTTTTTTTTTTTTGGGGGGTCAAATAGGCACTTATATTTCATTATATATTTGTGAGATGATACATACAAAAGGATTTACAATTGTTGGGCAATGGCTGTGTCAGATATCTGTGACTTATCTTTAAGCCACATGGAAAATAGCAAAGGACTCCAATTGTTGTTGGTAAAATGAGTATGAACAAGGATATCAAAACTTGCATTGAGAGCTGAAAAAATGAGCTTATATTCTTCATTGATTATCAGCCCTCTTTATAGTATTTAGAAAAGAGCAAATCAACTAGCAATTCTCTAAAAAATTTCAACCAAATTACTTGATAACATGGTCAAATCTTGACTAAAATATTTGCTAACAAGCCAAAATGATATTTGGTTAACAAATATTCTAATAACAAGACTTATTTAGGTAATGACTTACTTCTTCTCATATCAAAAAATAATCCAAAAAATATTTAGGAAAAGTAGGCATATTTCAACACTCTTCCTTACTACTTTTGCTGCAGATTCCTAACTACGCTCTCAAGCATTCAAACCTTGTTTTAGACAAGGTCTTGGTAAAATGTCTACAATCTGGTTATCAGTCTTGCAATGAACTAGAATATTTTTTTTCATTTTTTTAAACTTCTCGAAGAAAATAATACTTGATTTTGCAATGTTTAGTCCTCTCATGAAACACTGGATTGTTGGAGAAAGCTACAGCAGCTTCATTATGAACAAAAAATTGAGTAGCTTCTTGTTGGACATGATTTAGATTAGCCAATAATTTCCTAAACCATAACGCTTGGTTAATAGTAGCAGCAGCATCAACATATTCTGCCTCAATGATAGATTAAACCCACCACATCTTGCTTCTTTGAATTGCATGAAAATTATCCAAAACCCAAGTTGAACTAGTGCCTAGAAGTGCTTCTCATGTCGTTATATGAACCAGCCCAATCACTATCTAAATAGGCATGTAAAACTAATTTGTCTAATTTTTTGAAACAAACACCAAAATCAGTGGTGCCTTTGACATATCTGAGTACTTGTTTTGCAGCTTTAAAATGCAACTCACTTGCACAATACATAAATCTGGATAGTAAACTTATAGCATACATAATGTCTGGCGTTGTTGTTGTAAGATATATTAGACAACCTATAAGACTTCTCTATAAACCTTCATCAACTTTGGCAACTCCATCATCCTTGCTGAGCTTCTCATTCTCCATCAAAGGAGTGCTAATTGATTTACAATTCTCCATGTTGAATTTTTTAGACACCTCTCTTGCATACTTGTGTTGGCTTACGAAGATTTTTTTTTTTTTTTGAGATTGAATAATCTCCATGCAAAGAAAATAGGACATCGCTCCCAAGTCAATCATTTTGAAAACTTGATTCATCTGCTCCTTAAACTGATTTATCAAAATTGACGTGCTTCCTGTAACAAGCAAATCATCAACATATAGTAAAACAACAATTATATCATCATCAACAATTTTACATAAAGTGTTGATTCACTTAAACTCTTCTCAAATCCAATCTTCAGAAGATGATCATCAATCATGCTATACTAGACTCTTGGTGCTTGTTTTAGACTGTATAGACCCTTTTGAAGTAGGTATACCTTGTTTTCTTAACCTTCTACTTCAAATACTTCAGGTTGTTCTACAAAGATCTCCTACTCCAAGTAGCCACTTAGGAATTATAATTTGATGTTAAGTTGATAAACTCTCCATTCTTTTTGAGCTGCAAATGCCACGATCATCCGAATGGTGTCAAGCATTGCTACTGGTGCACATGTATCTAAGAAGTCCACTCCAAATTGTTGAGCATATCGCTTAATGACCAATCTTGCCTTGTGCTTGTTTATAGAACCGTCAGTATTTAACTTGATTCTAAAAGCCCACTTCACACCAATGGATTTCTTGTGAATTGGTCTGTCCATAAGTGTCCAAGTCTGGTTCTTTTCAATAATCCTCATCTCCTTCTTCATTTCCTCGATCCATTTCAAATCTTTGGCAGCTTCATCATAATCTACAAGTTCAAGAATTGCAACACTACATTTGTTATAAACATTAGAGAGTAACCTGGTACCTCCAACTGGACCGTGATCTATTGATTTATCAATTTTTTCCTTCTGAGATTCTTCAAATTCAGATCTCTTGGATGTTCAACTTTAGAATTGTTCAAGTCCCAAGCTGCAAATTCATCAAAATAAACATCCCTACTAATATCAATTTTGAAGTCAAAGGTTGATAAACCTTGTAACCTTTGGTACTACTACAATAGCCAATTAGAATTCCAATTTCTGCCTTTTTATCAAGTTTACTTCTCTTCACATCACGAACATGTGTGTAACAAATACAGCTAAACACCTTCAAATTTGCATTGAGGGCTTATATCCAAACCAAGTTTCAGATGGGGTCTTTCCATTCAGCAATTTTGTGGACAACTTGTTTAAAAGATAAACTACAGTGTTGACAGTTTTAACCAAAATTTCTTTGATAATTTTTTCTCAAATAGCAAATACCTGGCCATCTCAATAACTGTCCTATTCTTTCTTTCACTTACTCCATTTTGTGGAGTATAAGTGACATTTAATTGATGTTCAATTCTACATCTTCACAAAACTTGTTGAACTGATTAGGAGTGTACTCTGTTCCATTATTAGACCGAATCACTTTAATTGTCTTACTGCTTTAATTTTCAATCCAATTTCAAAACTTCCGAAAATAAGCAGTAACCTCTGATTTTTGCTTCATAAAATAAACCCAGTAATATCTGCTAAAGTCATCAATGAAAATTATAAAATACCTGCTGCCATTTAATGAAGAAGTTTTCATTGGACCACACACATCTATGTCAATAAACTGAAGTTTTTCTGATGCTCTTCAAGCTTTTTTATGAGGAAAAGGCAATCTGTTTTGCTTTTGTAATTGACAAACTTCACAAACTCCATCTTTTTCTCCAATAAGAGGCAAGTCCTACACATAACTATTCTTATGCATGTAGTTCAGTTCAAAATAGTGATAATGGCCCAATTTTTTATACCATAACTCAGATTGATCCATTAAAATTGAATATGCATTTGAACCAGCTTACAAACAGTTTGGAGAAAGGTTTTTCCATTCATTTTCATTGAAAAAAACTCTCCTCCATCTTGATCATAAACGACATAAGTCCTATTCTTAAAGACAACAGAATATTTTTTCTCCATAGCTATCCAATACTCAACAGGTTTTGATTAATTTCAGGTACATATAAAAATATTAGAAATTATTTTAGTACCTAAACCATAATCAATAACCAGATTATCTTTGCCTTTTACCTCAATACAGTCTCCATTTCCAATTTCAACTTTGGAAATATATGATTTGTTCAACTTCCTAAATATGGGCTCATCATATGCCGTGTGATGGATATAACCACTATCAATTAGCCAAACTTCACTGAAGGTGTTGCTTGCAAAACTAGTGGCCACAAATAACTGCTCCTCTTGTTGCTGGTTAGTAGCTTGAGCATGTTGGCCTCCTTGGTTATTTTTACGTAACTTTTCTAAATGTTCCTTCTGATTGCATGACCTACATTGGACATCAGGTCTCCATCGGTAATGTTGTTGCAAATGTGAAGTCTTCTTACAGTGTGGACATTGAGGAAATTTTCCTCTTCTTCCATCATCTCTCTGCTTGGCTCACCTTCCTTCTTGTTCTTCTTGTTCCATTGTTGCTTCTTCCCTTTGCCACTTTGCTGACTTTTTTTTGTTATTTTCCTAAAAAGCACTTTCTACTACTTCCTCCTTTCGGATGGCTCTCCTCTGCTCTTGTGCTTGTAAAGCATTGATCAGTTTAGGCAAAGTGATTTGAGAGAGATCCCTTGAATCTTTAAGTGAAGAAATCTTGGCTTCAAACCTTCAAGTAGGCTCACCAAAACTTTCTCTACTAGCCTGTTATCAGGTAATTGTTCTCCAAACAATCTGATTTTATTCATAACATTCAAGAGTTTGTGAAAATACTCTTTAATATTTTCTGAGTCTTTCATTCTAAGGTGTTAAAATTCTCTCCTAAGGTTTAAGACTTGCATCTCTCTTGTTCTGTCATTTCCTTGAAAAGCCACCCTGAGAGCATCCCAAACTTCTTTTGTAGTTTCACAAGCCATAATTTTGTGAACAGTGCATTGAAAATTGTTGAATGAATGCATGTCAAGACTTTTGATCTCATTTTAACTGCATCTTTATGAGCTCTCATTTCTACAATTGTTGGATCTTCAGATAATTCTGGAACAAGATCATTTTGTCCACCATATCCCAAAGATCACTAGCTATCAAATATGACATCATTTTGACATCCCAAATTCGGCAGTTATCTCCAATAAAATTTGAAGGATTGGACAATAAGTTGTTTCCTGACATTTTGATATTGAAGGCTTAAGTGTATAATTTTATAGTAAAACAGGAATTCACCAAATTCATTCACTTTTTAAAGAAATAGGCCCTTAAGACTTTGGCTCTTGATACCACTTTGCTGGTAAACTAGGCATGAACAAGGATATCAAGACTTGTATTGAGGGCTGAAAAATTGAGCTTATATTCTTCATTGATCATCACCCCTATTTATAGTGTTTACAAAGGACAAATTAACTAACAATTCTCTAAAAAATCTCAACCAAACTACTTGATAACATGATCAAATCTTGACATAAGAACAAACCAAAATGATATTTGGTTAACAAATATTCTTACAACAAGACTTAGTTATCTAATAACTAACTTATTCTCATATCAGAAAATAAGCTAGAAAATCTGTAGGAAAAGTTGGCATATTTTAACAATTGTACTATATCCTTGATTACAAGTGTTAGAGAGGAGTCACCAAAAGTCTGATTGTTAATCTTGTCAATCACTACTTTACAGTTATAGTTGATGATTATCACTGCCCAGTTTTGCTATATTGCCTTTAATAGAGCATTCCTAGCTTCTATTGCCTCCATCACCCTTGGTTTTGAACAAAAAACAAGAGGGGTTGTCCATGTAGCTATTAATTTCCTTTGACTATCTCTTGCAACAATTTCTAATCCTATTCTATGTCTTCCTTTGTCTAATGCTGCATCTGTGCTGATGATAATTGTTAACTAGTGTGACTTTTATTCAACTCTTTCTTTACATTGAGACTTATTTGTCATTCCAGCCTCCTATGTATCTACAGCTTTTAAATTTGACCAGTCTTCACATGCTTTCCTTGCTATCCAAGTTCCATTTCATGGTTCTTAGTTGAATACACCTTCATTCCTTCTCTTCCAAATATACCAAAAAATATTGGCTATTAGCTCTATATGGATCTTACCATCTTCCTTAGCTTCAGCTTCTTACAACTTTGTCCACCAATCCCAAAAATTCTAGCAGTATTGTTGGATTCCATCCCACCATAATGGAAAAGCCTTCCATATGTCCTGTACACATATGCATTGGAAAAGAAGATGTTCTATTTTTTCTATTTCCTCTGCACATATAGGACATAATGGATTTCCATTCTTGGTCCTTTTATTAATGACTTCATTGAATGGTAATATCCCACGTAGTAATTTCTAAATGAGGTGCTTGACTTTGTTTTTAATGGTTAGTCCCAAAGCTCCCTTCATACCTCTTCATTTTCCCCCTTCTGCTTCCACCATCATTTACTTCTTGCTTCTTTACCTCCTTCTCCTCTCTTTCTTTTGCTACTACATATCCTGATCTGACCGTGAAACTTCCTGAAGTAGTATGCATCCATCTGAATCTATCCGGTCCCCTATATATGCTTATGGGAATGCTTTGCATTTTCTCTTTTTCCCTCACAGAGAACAGGTTGCTAATAATCCAGTATTCCATTTCCCATCCTAGATGAGTTCTTTCACCTTATTGATTTCCATTCTCACAGGTTTTGTTGACTTGATTTTTCCATCACCATCTCTTAGAAGCCATCTATCTTTCCAAATATCAATTGCTTTCGTATTACTCACCTTCCTTCTTATACATTCTTCAATCATTAGGACTACACTTTGTATGCTTTGTCATGTCCATGAAGCTCCCTTTTTTTGCCTCCACATCAAGTATATTAGAGTAAGGAAAATACCTCGCTTTCACCACCTTACTAACTAGCAAGTTTGGTTTAGCGAGAAATCTCCAAACTTGCTTAGCTAGTAAGGCAGTGTCAAAGTGTTGGTGATCTTTAAAGAATAATCCATCTTTCCCTTTTATTTCGGTTAGACTTTCTCAACTCTTCTAATGTGTTCTCCTTTTTCCTTGGTCATCCTTCTACCAATTGTGAGGACCCGAAAATTTATTTTATTTGACCTACTTATTTAATATTTTTGTTTAAATTTTTAACAGGTACTTTAACCCAAAATAATGGCAATTATGGTCATTATTGTTTACCAAAGTATTTATATGGTTTGTTTTATTTCACAAAGTGTTTTGTTTTGACTATTTAGTTTTACACGTCTAAAAGCCCTAATTGGAAATTTAAACCCTAGTTTGCTTTGAAAACCCTAAATTTCGACAAAACCCTAATTTGTTTGCACACTAAACCTTTAATGTACTAACCCTAATATATTTTCTTGAAACCCTAATTATATGTACAAATCAAACGTTTTATTTCATGAATTTTCAGTGTGAATTTGTACGCACACGAGAGTTATTAGGGTAATTGGGTGCTTAGTGGCCTAAGTAAGTGTGATTAAGCTTTGAGAGCCTAGGTTGAATTGAGTACCTATGGACTAATTTGATAGGAAACCAAATTACTTGGGCAAGGGTGAAAATAACCTAAGTTGGTAGGTTTAATTAAGCATGAGAAATTTGACCAACTTTGACCAAGGCTTAAATATCTAAGTGTTGCCATCCTTTAGCTATTTCTAGCACCAATAGAGCCGGCCAAGCAAGAAACAAAAGGAGAAGGAAAAAACCGTGAGAAAGGGGAGGAAAAGAAGAAAAAAAAAAGAGAGGAAAAAAGAAGAAAAGCTTGGGGAATTTTTGCAAGTTTCAACCATCCAATCTTGAAGTTGAGCTAGGAGGATAAGAGGGCTAACTTGGGGCTTGTAATTTCATCAAGAACATAAGCCAAGAAGGTATTTTCCCTTTTCTATATAAGCTGGAATTTGGTTGAAGTTGATGAAAATGATGGATTTTGTTCTTGTTTTGGGTTCATTCATGGCCACTGATAGCTTTTGAGATGATTCTACAGATTTGTTTGGTTAATTTTGATGTATTTATGCCTAGCCATGAATTTGAGTTAGGGTTAGGGTTAGGGTTCTTAATTTCAAGCTTTGATGTTGGAAGTAATGCTTGTGATTGATGGTTGGGTGCAATTAATGCTTGTTCTTAGCTTAACTTGTGAAATTATGGTGTAAATTTGGATGATTTGCATGCTTCAAGTTTCGGCCAGCTTGAGCAATTTTAGGGTTCTTGGTTTAATGTTCCATAATTGTTTCTATTAGTGTGTAAATGAGTGTTTAAGGTATGCATTGATTGTTGTATAAAGTGTAGTTGCTAGTTTGGTTGATAGAATGTTAGTGAGATGATTGAAACCCTAGTGAGGAGTTGATGACCTTGGACCTAATGAGTTGCTTTGCTCACTTCATTGAATGGTTGTTAATCCCTTAGTAGTGCTTTGGTGCACAATGAAGAAACATGCATGAGCCTTGGTTAAATTGGTAGCATTTTGGTGTGGTTATGAGCGAGAGATAGACAGCAGATTTATGCTTTTCGAATATGAGATTGGAGTGTTTGAAAAGCTGCATTTGCATGTTAATATTACTCTCGAGTCATTTGAAATGCATATGCATGAGTTGCATTTGTTGAGTGCGAAAACAGGAAAACAGGGATGACTGGACAGCCACTTTGGTTCCATTTTTTGTATTGATCCTTTGTGATTTGGCTTTTAGCCAAAGCACAAAAGTTATAGCCCTACGTTCTAGCTTTCCAACGCATCTGGAATTTCTTGATTTTGATTTGTGAGCGCTGAGTTATGATTGTTTGAATCTAGCTTGTCAGAAATTCTGACGTGAAAATTTCTGGAAATGTTTCCGCACTTTTGACCTAGAAATAGTGAATCTGGGTAAAAATGGCCTTCATGAAAGTTATAGCTTGTTCTCTTAGCTTCAAAACGGTACCTTGTGTACTTCAATCCGACACTCGTACCATGAGTTATGATCAAAATGGAAAAAGGTGTCAAATCTGACATTCACACCTTTTAGTGTGTGTTTTCCGTTTTCGTTCCGTTCTTGTCCGTTTTCCTTC
Source organism: Gardenia jasminoides (assembly GCA_013103745.1). Classification (NCBI taxonomy): domain Eukaryota; kingdom Viridiplantae; phylum Streptophyta; class Magnoliopsida; order Gentianales; family Rubiaceae; genus Gardenia; species Gardenia jasminoides. Next base: position 5,209,366 of record CM023104.1, on the reverse strand, counting down.
TAACGCCCACGCGTGTGTTCCTTTTTGCTATATTAAGTATTTATAAGCATTTCTCAAGGTTTAATTCATTGAGTATGTGCTTGTCGCGTTATTTCACATTTGAAAATGGGTTTTCCAAACCCTTTAGCTTGGAGTCGAAAAGTAATTTGCTTGCACATGCATATCTCAGGGGATTCCGTGGACCTCAAAGAACGTGTTTGGTCCTCTAAATTTTCTCGCTTGCTCTCAACTGTTGGTGATGTTCAAGTGCCTGTTACTGAATACTTGGTTTGATGAAATTCGTTTGAAACGCATGCTTGTTTGATTTGGTGAACGTGTACTTTATCGCGCTCACCCTTGCTTGAACTTGCTTGATTTGAAGTCGCTAAGTGCTTGTACTTGTGCTTGTTCTTGACTTGATAGGACCAAACGGTTGTATGTACCACACTCGAGTGAGTGGGAGGTGCCTCTCCTCCCGTTTTGGTCGGGTTCTAGTTAAGTCGATTGGAGCGTAGTCTCGTCGACTGATTTACCAAGCGGTAGTATGTACCACGCTCTATGGAGCGGGAGGTACCGCTCATCCCGACTTGGTTTGATGTTAACACTATTTTAACGAGCGGGCCCGGTACAGGGGGTGTAAGTAGACGGGTGAGAGTAAAGTGATTTCTACGGTCGGTGAGATAGTGGTTGACGGAGTGTCAACATTCCTGCTGAAACTACGGCTTGGGACCGGACCGAAGCTGGATGTGGAAAATGGCTGAAAGATGGAACGGCACTGTATCCTTTTGTAGTGATTACTTTATATTGTCTTGTATGATTTCCAAGTTTTCTACTGTTATTAGTTGTCAAGAATTGTTATCGCTTTCACCTGCTTGTGCATGCATTCTTGACCTCACTGGGCTTTGCTCACCCCATAAGTTTTGTTTTCCTTAACAGGTCTGGAAGTGGGGCACGAGAATCGAGGAACCTAGTATCCTTGCTGGATTTCCTCTTAGTACTTTTGTAGGATTTCCTCTTTTGTATAAGATTGAACTATTTGGATGATTTTGATAGTTGTGGTATTTTGGAGTTATTACCAATGTCTCCTTGATGAAATGTCGGGGGTTTGTGTTTTACGTGAATTTGTCAGCGATTTTAAATACCTTTTAGCAAGGGTTTCATAAAGGAATGTTTGAGTCCTGGCGAGAGTTGGGCAGGCGGTCCGCTTACCCCTCTGGTTCGCCTTAGGGGAAGTGGGGCTGTCAGACCAAAACTGTGCCATTTCTTTGCCAATATCTTTGCAAATGGCCTTTGGCAGCCTAAACATAGACACAACATATGATGGTAATGCTAAGACCAGTGACTTTAGTAAAACCTCGTTCCCAGCCTGACTGAGCAATTTACCTTTCCAACCCTGTATTTTCTTCATAATTTTGTCTATATCCAAACTCTGAGTTCTTTGATCTGCCCACCACAAGAGCTAAACCTAAATATTTTCCTTGGGTTACATGCTGAATTTCCCCTAAGCTACTGCTGTACCTGATTTCAATCAGTAGTAAAGGTGTTCATGCTGAAGAAGATTGTTGGTTTCTCCATATTGATCATTTGTTTAGAAGCCGCTGCATGCCTTGTTAATATTCTCTTTATCTCCACTGCTTCCTCTGGTGATGCTTTACAAAATACCAATGAGTCGTTAGAGAAGAAAAGATGTGAAGTTTCAGGGCCTGATCTAGCAATCTTCACCCATGGTTTTTTTATATGCTTCCGCCTATTTCAACAAGCTTGAGAATGTGTATGCACATATTAAAAATGAATAGGGGGATGGGGTCACCCTGTCATATCCCGCTTATTGCTTTAACAAAACCAATTTTTTGACCATTTATATTGAAAGCATAAGACACTAACTTCATGCAGTAACAAATCCATTTAATCCATAGTGGACAAAATCCCATTTTAAACATGACATTAGCAACAAACGGCCATTCCACCCTGTCGCAGGCCTTAGATATGTCCAATTTGAGAGCCATAAATCTAACATTCCCAACTCTTTTATGGTGAGGTAATGAATATATTCATGGGCAAGGATTACGTTCTCTAAGATTTGCCTACCAAGTATAAAGACTACTTGGGATTGGCTGATGCAATGATTCAAACAAGGCTTCATTCAATTAGCCAAGATTTTGATACTTATTTTGTAAATGATGCTACGCAGGCTTATGGGTCTAAGGTAAAGTAATAGGAGTTTCATTAAAGATAGAAGGCATAAAACCATTTTAGAAAAAATTTCTAACCACAGTTAAGATGTCTTTTTTGACCACATGCCAAAATTTTTGGGAAAAAATTGGAGACATACCATTTGATCTAGGAGATTTTTTAGGATGCATGTAGAAAAGAGCTTCCTTTATTTTGTTCTCTGTGGCAAGTTGAGTGAGGGACTAGTTCATCTATTCGGTTATGGGCTTGGGTGTACCTTCTAGAATTTCTCCAAAGTCAGTAGGCATTGAGCTGGTGAAGAGGTTCTTATAATAACTAGGTATCTCTTCTCCAATTTCCAGCTCTAATTCCACCATCCACCTCCCTATTTCTCCAATTTGGTAATTTGTTCCCTTTTCTCAGGTTGGTTACTGATGCATTAAAGTACTCTGTGTTGTTATCTCTTCTCTCAACCATTTACATATTGCTTTTGGCTCTAAAAAATTTCCTCTTGTTTATATACAAATGCTAATTCCTTGTATAGTTGAGCTAGTTCTCTTTTTTGTTCTTCATGCCTCCTTCCTTTAGCTGCTATGATACTTTGCTTTAATCTATTTATTTCCTTTTTAGCATTCACGTTGAGGTCTTTGTTCCATCTTAGTAGAGTTTTTTGGCAATCTATAATCTTCTTAACTATCTTGTATTCCCTCGGTCTATTTTGTATCTTTTCCCATGCCTTTTTAATCACTTCTTCTACCCTCTTGTGCTGCAGCCATTCCCTATCAAATATGAAGCTTCTTTTTGACTTTTTCAACATTGGCATTGTATCTAAAATAAGAATTGCATGATCTGAAGTCAAATTTTCCACATGTAGCACCTTTTGTTGAAGAATGATCATTTATTCACCCTCGACTACCTAGTTTCCTATCCAATCTTTTCTTAATTTTTATTCCATCCTTCCATCTACTCACCTAAGTCACACCTTACCATCATGCTTAAGATCCACTAATTCTTCTTCCTGAATAAATCTTTTGAAGTTCCTGAAGCTCCCATTTGCATGCAATCTTCCCTCCCATTTCTCCTCAATTGACAAGATTTTGTTAAACTCTCCCATTATTACCCTCTTGTCACCCCAGATTGCCTTTCTTCTATTTAACATTTCCCATTGTTCATATCTAGTACTAGCATCTGTGGTGCCATACACAAATACCTCTACCAAGGTTCTCCTATATTTGGGTCTTCAATTCTTAATTCAATTAAGCACTGTATATGAAGTCCTTGAGTAATCTACACTTCCAGATTCCACATCGTGGAGAGCCCTCCAGATTTGCCATCTGGCTCTACACATGCCATATCCTGGAACCTAATCATCCTTTTCAACTTTTCCATAAATTTCCTATTGTTTTTTGTTTCACATAGGAAAATTATTGCTAGGAGTGGAGTTTAACAACCTCCTTAAGATTGGAAATTGTTAAGGAGCTCCTCGAATCTTAAAAATTCCACACCAAGACTCTCATTATTGTTTAGGAAACCAGATAAGACTGGTTTCCACCCCTGTCCTATTGCAACAAGATGTTTCCTCATTTTCGATTCTGGCTTTTTTCCCTTCTTTATCCACATCCATTTTCATAAGTTGTCCTCCATCCATCATCCACTCTATTTTCTTTTTTCCTAGTTGTCTATCTATTGCCAAATTTACACTAATTTCTGCTAATGATGTCTTTCCACTTGCCTTCTTGCTTTCTTGTGTTGTCATTTGCAACTGTCTTTTGGTTCTAATAATCTTTCATTTTGTTCTTGACTTTCCTGCATGTTGTTTTTCCTTGGAGCTTCTTGGTTTCCTGTCTGTTCTTTTTTCATTCTTTCATTTATAAACCCCTATTCTAGGATTATCTATCATCATTCTCAATTCCTCTTGATCATTTCCCTCCACAAGATTGGTTATTACTGGCTGAATTTCTTTACTTTCCATTGCTTATTGATGTTCTTTCTCCTTTACTTCTTCTTGTGGGACAATAAGCCTATTGTACTCCATCAACATCTACAAAATAGTTGGGTATTCTCTTTTCCTTAACATGAATTCTTCTCTAATCTTGGCTCTGTCAGTCACCTACTTCCCTTTGTCATTTTTTCATGTTTGGTTTTCCTCTCACCACTTTTGGTGTTGTTCTCTCTTGTTTTTGTTGGGCTTGCGCATTTCTTTTTTATTTTTTTCCAGTATTCTTTTTGATGGTGATCAAATTTGTTGTGCCCTTAACCATGCACCATATTGTTGTCTATTTTGTTCAACTTCCATTGTTTGCTTTCCATTAAAACTCTTCTCTCCACACCCAATGATGCAACATCTATAATAAAAATCTGAGCATCTTTCATATCTAAAGTTAATTCAGTTCATTAGTTTGTTTATTTTACTATGGTTCCCCTCAATAATGGCTGAGAGATATCTGTTTCTACTATGACCTTTAAGTGTCTTCCATTTCTACTTTCTTCTTCTAGGATAATGACATCTTTTACCTTTAAGGAAATACTCCCAATCTTAAACCCCACCTCTTTAGTTATGAGGTGTATTGGAAGATTCCACATCTGAACCCAAAGAGGCATAGTTGAGAATGCTTTAGGATTCTTGTCAATACCTTTCTCCCATCTCTTTAAGTTCAGAAGTGATTATCCACAACATATGGATAACCATTCAGTACTCTTTCCAGATCTACTTCTTCAGCAAAAGAGAACTGGAAGAGGTTGACTTCAAGCTCTATGATACTCAAATTCCTTCGATAATTCCACGTGAAGTTAACAAGATTCTTGATTCCAACAAAGTTGACAGCCTTTTCACCAACTACCTTTCCAATCAAACTCTTCCTGCATTCTTTCTTACTTACAGTACATTCACATTCCTCCATCTCTACTCCGCTAAACTCTTTGTTGGAAGATCCAATTTCTATAGGATATCCACCAACTCATCTACCATTTTACTTCATAATTTCTAAAGTTCCTACCTAAACTTATAGGAATTGCGTCCTTCACCCACCTACACAAAGACAGCAAAATCAAAATCACACAACTAGGAGTAAGAGAAGGAAGAGATAAACAGATGAAAAGCTAGATTTATCTAGGAGTTAAGGAAGGTTCACAAAGTAGGATTTAATTAGACCTATAGCCCAGATTTATCAGCTATCAAAGATTCTCAAAGATGGAGGTGAAATCACTGGAGATTTGGGTCTGTTAGAGTAATGTTCCATCGGATCTATCACTACCAAAGTTACCAAGTGAGAGATTCCTCCTCCCATAGGTTCCGATGATTTGGTTGCACAATTGAAATGTCTAGAAGCTAATTAGCAATTTTGCAATTGTTGTTGTATGTTTGAATTTTGAAGGCAAAGGTCAGTTGGTTCTCTCACTAAGGAGAGACAAGACTCTAAGGGCACTAGAGAGAAATGCACTCACATCAGAGAAAATTACCATTGCCAAAGCCTTCTACAGTGTCTTTCTTGCCTACAACATCAACATGTGAGATAGTTTTTAAAATGTCCTAAAATGTAATGTCAAAAGTCATTATAATATTATTATAATGTGCTCTCCAGACCAAGAGAGAAATCAAAAGATGGGTTTTCTAAACGAGGAGGTCTATCCATAGGTATCAGGTTTTGGTAGTCTTTAATCTTTCTACATTCAATTTAGTAGTATTAATAACTAAGAGAGATCCAGTGGCATACGTGTTCTATAATTTAAACAATAAAATTTATCAAAATACATAGGACTAGTGCCTCATATTTCAGACTTCACTTGTTTTAGGGCTCCCATATCCAACCATGAAATTTATTCATTCATCCAGTGAAAACCATCAAGATTCTTTCTTGAAACAATATACAATTTCATCCTAAGTCCAGACATCCATCTACCAAATTTGAAACTTGAGAAAAAGAAATTGCAATAAAAATTAAGAACAATTCAAGTCTTATGTGTTTTTGATTCCTAACTACCATGTTCGAGTCATCTCCTTGCCTTCTACCCCTTCTTATCACTCCTCGAGTAGATGACTCTCTCTCTCTCTCACCCTCTCCTTTCCTAGACATGCATGGATGTATTGTTCTATAGATTTTTCTCTTTTGGCTTTTGATGGATAACAAATAGCAACGAAAGGGTGCGTTAATTTATAGTTAACTTTATACTAGTGGTTTGGTAGATAGCATTTTCCCACAACTTCCTCACTATTCCAAATATTTAGTGGCTGAGATAAGTTAGGAATGCACTAAACATTTAACACAATATGTTGACTAGTAACTAACTAATATTACACCATATTAATTATGATAAAATATATTTATTAATCACAAAATATTATCCATATATTTGGTTATCTTGAAATATTTTTGTTGGAAAATTACCACGTATCATAGCTTTCACATTGAATTTGATTCTTTATTCTTGTCAATATTTTACAAAGGAAATATCATTGTTATTGGTCTATTCGATGCGAGATAGATGAACTTTTCTAGTATTCCATTAGGTTTCTTTCAGTTTCTCATTGCTTTAGACAACTAATAAGCCAGCGGATGCTTTAGCTAATACGGGTTGCCTGGCTGGAGGAGACATGATTTAATGCATAGCTAATAAGAGTAGTGAACTTCAATCTTGAATTATGGCTGCTCTTGGGACATTGGATATCACTTTACACACATAATAGTCTAAATGTTTTCATGCACTTACAAAGCCAACACTTTACGATCTTGTGCTTAATTTTAATTTTTCATGAGTGCAAGAAAGAACAATTTTCAATTCTCTTTAGGGCTATCCCACTCTTACACTCATATAGGTGAAATCTATTAAATGTGCTTCCATAACTCAAACACCAACTCAAAGTAGTTATAGATTTTATTAAGAGCAATATGGCTCAACCTTTCTTTCATTATAAGATTTATGCACATATACCATAGGGATGGACCATGATTACTAAAAGTTTTGTATTCGTTTTTCAAATTACCATGTAATTTTTTTCTTTGAAACTAACTCTTGTAATCTCCAATCATTAGGTTGGGTACTCTTACATGTGATTTGGGACTTATAGACTTTGGTCATATTTTTCTCATGGTCTATCATATCTTTGACTAACTTGAGTTATTCACTATTATTACAAAAATATAAACAAAGATTTTATGCCAATATTTCATGAGAATATTATAATAATACAATGATTTATACTAATATTTCATGAGAATATTTCTCACATAATTGCCATACAATCAATTATATTCACTTCAATTGCAAGCTCAACTTTTTCATTCTAGTAGGCAATAACCTCACTAGAAACCATCAATGTGGATGACCACTAACTTACTACTAGGAGCTACTTTGATTTTCTTAATAATTCTCAATTCATTTAACCGGATAGTTATCTACTAGGAACCAGTTGCCAATCTATATAATCTCAATGGACTCTTTTTTTACAAGAATACGATGTATTTATTTCAAGGGCTTTCATAAATATGATGTATTTATCTCAAGTGCTTTCATATTATGTTTGCACTTTTGAGTAGGTATCAATTTGCAAAAACTCAAAGGACGGATTAAAAACTTCAAAGCATGATACTCTTTTTTTTTTAAACCCTTTCTCCCTCCCTATTCCCCTCCAATTCCTGAAGCTAGCCAGCCAGGCTGGGGCATTCCCCCCAGACTGGTGATTCCAAAGCATGATACTCAATATAACTCAATGTCATAATTACAACTTCAAAATACATACTATAAGTTGCATAAACAACATGGTATCAAATGAGGTCCTATGTATACACCTTTTCTCTCTTTTTTTCAAATAGGGAAATAGCCATTGATTGAGTTAGCAAAGAAAAACCCTCCATTATTTCTAATACTTTCATAATTTGCAACTGAAGACTTAGTTAAAGTATCTTTGTTCATCTCATGAGAATCACCAAATGTAGATTGAGATCCATGTATCGCAGCACAATCTTCACAGATTAAAATAGTTTACCACCAATAAAATATACCAAATAAAATATACCATGATATTAGATATCCATTAAATTGATAGACTCTGAAATCACAAATGTATGTGTGCGTTCGTGTGTCCATACATCAATGGCTGCAAGTTCACATTCCTTTTTCATATCAAATGATATGAATTATATTGTCATTGCGGCTAGCAAAATCTATAAGCACCGTCATTGATAGTATGCATTATGACCAACATTTTGAATCTTTCACAAGTCTAGGAAATAGACATTCTACGCACACTAAGTCCATATAGATAAGATGACCATAACTTCCTGACACCCTATTGCTCTTTGACTATGGATCACATAAATATCCATGTAGTCATATAATCTTGATTCTTTAAAGTCATGCATATTCATCGGTTTATCAAACACCATAATAGTGGCAAAATTCTTAACACGCATACAGAATTTATGGTGTTTCTTTGAATTTCAACTTGAGACAAGATAATATACAATTTCTTGTTGTATATGCTTTGAATGGAATACAATTCAATTCAAGTAAATAGCACCGTTGGAATAATTTTAAACCAAACTTCTATTAGTTTCCTAATTGTTTTAGTTTCTTGTTTTGATGTCTTGTTTATCTGGTTTCCATATCAGATTAGGAAATATCAAGTTATTTTCCAAAACAGTTTTGGTTTATAAATGTGTTTGTTTAGTAAAGCTAATAGTCTATAAATACTACTAGCCTAGTACATTATTATTTAAAGAGTTGAGTCGAGTATTGAAGAATTGAGTTGAGTTGAGTTTAAAGAGTAATTTGAGAGAAAGCTTTCACATTGTGAGTTGTGAGTTGTTATGGGCTAAAAGGTATGACGTGATATTATTTTTGAGTTAATATAACTTTTTAATATCTATTTATGAGTTTATTCTTCTCTTCTTCCCACATATTTTTATGTATTAAAGGTCGTTTGCTACGTATTTTTTTTATACTAATAACAAGTGGTATCAGAGGCTTAGGTTCAAGAATTTGATTCTGAGGTATTTGTAGCTACCTAGAGTACTCATTTGTTGATTGAAATTAGGGAAAAATTGACATAATTGGATAGAGGTCTAAACAAAAGGAATCTGTTGAAATTGTTAGTGATGTGCAGTGATCAGGAAAAGATCATATTGAAATATTATGGCTGATTTTATAGTAGAATTTGATCAAGTCTAAAGCCAAGGAGGCCAAGAATTCAAGAAGGAAAGAAAAAAATTATTTGTTAAGATACGCAAATCATTTTTGGAGTTTCTATGGAAAGAGAACTTGTCAATGGTGAAAATCTTTCTATATTGAATCCTATAAGAACAAATAGGCCTACATATTTGAGTTGGTTCTTAAAAGTGAAAAAAATATCTCCACCAATGTAATTTAAATGATTTTCTTTGTTGTACTATTGAAAGTAAGTTGCTAAAACATGTTTATAAGAAGAAGACATGGTTATTTTTTTAAGTGATGCACAAAACAATGGTAGAAAATATTTACAAAACTTTTATTCATCATACTAATATACCTTGGATATTTTGGAAGGATATTTATTATGTTATATAGACCATTAATAAAAATTATGCTTTCAAAGCAAAATTTGATTGTTGGTGTTGGATTGTAGATTTTCAGAATGATAGATTTATTGATGATATGGGTAATTTTGAAATTTTTGAATCTATTGAGAGTTTTGATTTGCATACCATATTTGGAGAAATTGGAAGTGATGATTTTATTAAAGAAAAAGAATGTGTTAGTTTGGCAAAAGAAGAAAAAAAATTTTCTGATGAGTCAAAGAAAGAGAAATTGCAGAGGTTCTTGGTGTACTTGAAGATAAAGAATTTGTGACTAAATAAAAAATCTCACATGTAGTTGAGAAAGAAAGTGAAATCAAGAGTGAAATTAACAATATGGCTAAAGATTGTGGCGACACAAAAATTCTTGATTTTTGTGGGTGTTGATGATTTGTTTAAAAAAGAAAATCAAATAGTTGAATTCATAGAGAAGAATTGTGAAGTAGACAAGTTTGTTAGAAATTGTGGAACTACTTTGAGTGATGGGATTATTCATATTGACAAATTTGATGGCACCAAAATTTTTGCTGATAGAAAGTATGACTTTGTAGTTTTGGGAGATTTCTTGGTGACATGGAGGAATTAAATTATGGAGTATGTAATCAAGAATGGGTCGATATGTTTGAGTTTTTTGACAGAAGTGATCAAGTCAAGAAATTGTTTGAGAAGTACAAGTTTTGTTTAGTACACGAGCAAAGATGAAATTAGAAATCAATTACAAATTAGAGATGCACATCGTCTATATAGAGACTGAATATTTCATGGAGATTCAATCTCGAGATGGTATTAGAGGTGACCATAATGAAGAGTTTGGTTTAGGGGAGGTAATATTGGAATAATTTTAAACCAAACTTCTATTATTGTCCTACTTATTTTAGTTTCTTTTTTTTGCTATCTTGTTTATTTTGTTTCCCTATCGATTAGGAAATATCAAGTTACTTTCTAAATCAGTTTTGGTTTATAATTGTGTTTTTTAGAAAAGTTAATAGTTTATAACTACTACTAGTCTATTATATTATTACTTGAAGAGTTGAGTCAAATATTAAAGAGTTAAATTAAGTTGAGTTTGACGAGTGGTTTGAGAGAAGCCTCCACATTGTGAGTTGTGAGTTGTCATAAATTAAAAGTTACAACAAGATATTATTTTTTACTTAATATAAATTTTTAATACTTATTTGTGAGTTTATTCTCCTCCTCTTCCCACATATTTTTATATATGTTAAAGGTCTTCCGCTACGTGTTTTTTTACGCTACCAAGCACAATTGATCATGCCTATCAAATGAGAAGTAAATCATGTAGTAAAATCCACATACTAGCACAAGAAGCATGAAATATTATGAGATCCCCTTTTTTTCAATTTTTGGAAAATATTAAATAATGTTAATTATAGTAATTATTGTTTGCCAAGGTGTTTATATGGCTTGTTTTACTTCTTAAAGTGTTTGGTTTTAACTATTTTGTTTTACAAGTTTGAAAACCCTAATTTGAAATTAAAATCCTAGTTTGCTTTGAAAACCCTAAATTTGGATAAAAACCTAATTTGTATGTAAAAAAACCCTAGTTTGGTTTCGTAAAACCCTAGTTTTGAAAATGAATCTAAGTTTATATCCAACTACAAGTTTGTTATTGCTTTGATTTTATGTATGTTAAGGCATGATTAAGAAAAGTAATTAAGATCCTTAGGTGATTAGTAGTCTAAATAGGTGAGATTATGCATTAGTGGACTAAGTTGAATGTAGGGCCTATGGACTAAATTGATGGGATAAGAAATCATTTGGGGCAAGGATGATGGACACCTTAAATTGCTAGGTCTTCTTGGCATGATAATTTTGACCATTAGCTAAACTTTGACTAAGAGAAAGAAATATCTACTAAGTTCAATCTATTAGCCATTTGAAGACAAAAGAGGTCGGGTGGAGAGAGGCCAAGAACAAGAAAAAAAAACCGGGAAGAAAGAAAGGAAAGAAAAGAGAAAAAAAAAAGAGAAAAACTTGAGATTTCATCCAGCTTCAATCATCTAATCTTGATTTGGAGTTGGGAGGAGAAGATTGCACTTGGGAACTTGGCACCAAGAACATAAGCTAGAAAGGTATTCTTTCTATCTTTACAAGCTGGAATTTTGATTAAGTTGATGAAGTTGTTGGATTTTGTTGTTGTTTTGACTTGATTGAGGATCATGTTTAGCTTCTTAGATGAATTTATGGTTTAGATTGTTGGATTTTCTTGTGTAAAGCTTCAGCCAAGAAGAAATCAGTAGGGTTGATTTTCTGTCTGAATTTCTGTCTGAATTTGTTCTGGATATTTGAGTATGATGGAGGCTGAATTAGATTTAGTACAAAACATGAAAGTTGTAGAGAATTGAGTGAGGATTCTACCTGTAAATTTTCAGATGAATCAAAGCACTGTAGCATGTGAAATGACTAAAATTCCCCCAATGCCCTGTTTCTCTCTGAAATGTTATTTTGCCACTATAATGGGTCATTTTGATTGGGAAGATGAATGTTTTTGCTGTTAATGTCTTGCTAAACATTGTATCATTGTATGTTAGCTTTCTAACGGCTTTGGAATGACTTGATTTGGAGCTATGAGTGTCGAGTTATGGCCAACTGAAGCTGTCTTGCTCATATCTCTGCGATAGAGTAAAAAAGCCACAGTTTTGATTAATTTCGACCTAGTTCGAGATGGAATTGGGTTTCGACTTCTCATGAAAGTTGTAGCCTTGTATACCAGCTTTCCAATGCCTTTGGAATTTCTTGATTTGGATCTTTGTGCGCTGAGATATGGTCATTTGAATCTGGCCTGTCAGTGAACCTAAGATTGAAACTTCTGGGACTGTTTTCATGTTTTTTGACCTAGAAGGAATAAATCTGGGTGGAAATGGTCTTCATGAAAGTTATATCCTGTTCTCTTAGCTTCGAAAAGACACCTTTCACACTTCAATCCGACCCTCGTACCATGAGTTATGATGAAAATGGAAAAAGGTGTCAAACCTGCCTTTCACACCTTCTAGTGTGTGTTTTCCGTTTTGATTCTAACGTTATCCGTTTTCGTTCGAGCGCCCATGCATGTGCTCTCTTTGCTGTTTTAAGTGTTTTTAAGTGTTGTTTTGGCATCTTAGTGATTGTTTGGGTAATTTTATGACTCGGTTTAAACCCTATTCAAACCTAAATATCTCATATCCTGTGTGCTATTAGACTTGGAAGGCGGATACAAAGGGGATCCGAGAACGGACGCATAGGCTTTGCTTTGCTTGAAGGTGAGTGATCTTTGCATGTGTGTTGTGATAGCCCTACTTCTCCTTAGGGCGAACGCTAGGGTATCGGCGGACAGCCTGCCCAGCTCTCGCCAGGACTCGATAGCTAATATAAACCAGCAACTCACATCTTACAAAACTAAAACTTCCAAATTCGAAAGTCAACCAACATATATACATAAGTTTCACACCACCATTCCAACTTAAAACATAACAGGGTATTTAAGGATACAAAATCAACATCTAAACTTATCCATGATAGGGTTTGCTAGTACATTCTCCCTTAAACAAAAGTACAAATAAAACTTAAACACTTGCACGTACTTCCAATCCTAAGCTCAAGCAAATCCCCCTGCTAAGGAAAACAAAAGGGAAAATAGGATGAGCTAAAAGCCCAGTGATGTTCCAAAAGACAGGCATGCAAAATAGCAATTAACATATTTGCACCACAAAGATTTTGATAAACAATCACACTAGCACATTTGCAATAAAATTTGGAATTTCAAGTATAAGTACAGAGATGATCACAGTATCAACCGGAGATGGTGCCTATGCACTACTCAAAGCCGACTTCGGAGATCGCTCACGGTAGTTCAGCACTCAAGCTTCTTCTTGGAAGATCTGCACAAGGATCACTTAAATAACAATTTAAATATAAAGGATACAGATGGTTCTCGGGAGCCAAGTTCCACAAGCAGAACTTGATCCAAGTCCGCTGACACTCACAACCAAGGAAATGCAAGAATTAATGTCCAAGAGAACCCTACTCATCAGCCATACCGTTCAACCATTCTCCCACCTTACCGGTCCAACACCAACACGGAGGTAATACTCAGTATACCAAAAACAAGAAACAGGATCCAAGGGCATCATTAGTCTACTCGACCAAGCGGCTCGACCAATGAGTCGATGGAGTGGACTCGATCACGAGTCCCAAGAACTGATAACAAGATTAGCCCTTGTGATATCACACAAGTGGCCATTTTGAGGCAATGTGTAGCAATCACAGGTAAACAAGCTTCTAAACAGATTAGTCGATGGGATATTACCCAAATGACTCACAGATCAAATATAAGCAAGGGTCAAATCCACAAGTATCACGATATCAAGGATATATAGTTCAAGCAAAAGAAATCGAATGTGATAAAGTACCGCACTCGTCTCGATCATAATAACACAAAAGAGTGTCCAAGCCAACATTTCAAGTAGTTCTTATAATCAAGTAGGTCAAGATCAGACAATCCAACTAGTCACATTTAACAAGTAAACAAGCATTGGAACACTCACCAAATCAAGCAAGATCTTTTCAAGTGCTTGCTCCCAAATCACCTCTATTTCCTCCTTTGAAGTCTAATACAAAAGAAACGAAAATATTTAAGTTGGACTCACCAAACGAGAAGACCTAATGCATGCGCTCATTGATTTTGTACTTGATAAAAATCACACTTGAATGCACAATTTATAAAATGACCAATCCCAACTATAAAGATGATCAAATGAAAAGCTCATCCACATGTTAGAACCATAAACGAGTGAGTCGGGACACGACAAAGTTGCACAAGAATCAAAAGGAACGAGAAAAGCCTTGGTGTAATGAAATCGGCATTTGACTGATTTGCCATGATGCAATAATTTACTCATAAATGTGGACACACTTATCGGATTGGGGTGTACTTTATGGAGTTTCGAAGCTAAGACATAGGCATATAACTTTCATGAAGAGTTCAAGCATCAATTCATGCTTATTCAAGGTCAACATGGCAAATCTCAGAGAAGCAAGAAATCTGTCGGAACAATTTCAGGCTGGTCGAACAGTCTCGGGAAAACAGTCATAACTCGACGTAGAAAAATCGAAATCAAGCTCTGTCAGCGGCGTTTAAAACTAGGTTCATAGGGCTTTCTAACGGTATATGGGTCGGATGCTAATTCATTTATATAGTGAACAGTAACCTCGGGAAGTGGACTGATTTCCATTTCTGATTTCCTGCAAAAATTTCAGATTGGAGGCATTTTCTTCTATCAATCCTTTAAAGCCATTCCCATCATTTGCCAAGGTTTTTAACAAGCTAAAACAGCAATTTACTCCATCATTAAAGCATCACAAGCATTAAGCATTTCATCAAACACGTGATAGCCAAAATTGAAAAACCTAAGTTCTAGTTTTCGAACACCCACAAGCCATTAATCACACGTTAACTAACATTTTCCTTGAATTCAAGGTTCATTAAAGCATAAATAAATGAGGATTTACCTTGCTAGAAGAGTGAGAAAATCCACCCAAGAACTTCCCTTCTTGCAACTAAGATTGGTGATTAGGAAGTAATCTAGCCTAGGGTTTCACTTGAAGTTGTGTTTCTTCACTAAAAATTGCTAGAATTTAGCTTAGGGTTTAGTGTTCTTGCTTGAGGGAGTGTCCGGCCAAGAGGGTGAGAGAGGGAGGGAAATTTGCTTCAAATTTTTGAAATGGAAGGTTTAAATAAGATGGCTTAAGTCAAGAGGTCTTGGGTGGCTGACAAGTGGCAACTTCTTAGCCAAAAAAAATGAGATAATATCTCTACTAATTGTATTCCAACCCCTTAATTAAAATATAACTCACACAAAACCACATGAGTTTAATGCATTTGTCCATATGAAACATGAAAATAAAATTCTAAATTAAACCATGCAATCCACATGAAATTGAGCACTTTGGGAAAAAAGAAAAAAAAGATAAAAAAATGCACTAATGATCATATGATGCACTCAAGTAAAATTCCCTCTTTTCTTCCTCTTTCTTTTTTTTTCTAGGGTTCTCACACTCTCTCCCCCTTAAAAGAATTTCGTCCTCGAAATTCTCGCCTTATATCTGATTGTTGCATATCCTTCTCTTTTTGGGGCTCATTTGGGCTAACTAGGCAGTTAGCAATTTGATGCGTAGAACTGCCGCAACGAAAGCATTTTCGTCCTTTCTTCCTACACTCATTCTCATGATGATTGGGTTTCCCACAATATCCACAAATCAAGCGAACTCCAATCGAAGCATCTCCTGATGTCTCCAGGAGTTTTGTTCCACTTGTTCCTTTTCCAATCTTGGAGGGGGGTGCATCTTGTTCACTATCAACTTTTCCAAGATTCTCACTAGGTGTTCCTCGTTTCCTTGCCTGAAAAGCCTTGACTTGAAGCGTCGCACTCTCCACCCGTTGAGCTTTTTCTAGAGCTTCTCCAAATGTATTGATCTGAGCTGCTGCTAAATCCTTCTGAATTTCCACATTTAGTCCCTGTACAAATCGCCTTATCCTTTTTTGTTCGGTGACCACCAACTCAGGGGCAAATTTGGATAACTTGGTAAACTGTGTTTCATATTCGGCAACACTTGAGTTGCCCTAGCGAAGTCTTATAAAAGCATCTTCCCTCTGTTCTTGGATCAATGGGTGAAAGAATTTCTTATTAAATTCCCTAGTGAAGTTGACCCAAGTCCTCGGCGTCTGGTCTCTCTCCCATCTTGCTCTTATCATATTCCACCAGGATCGAGTTGCTCCTTCGAACTGGAATACAGCAAAGGCCACTTGCCTCTCTTCAGTATAGTTAAGGGCTGCAAAGATGTCAATCATTTTATTTAACCAACTCTCCGCCACATCAGGGTCAGGTCCTCCGAGGAATTTTAGTGGAGAAAATTTATGAAATCATTCTAGTGCTCTATCTTCTCCTTCTACAAGATTCTCAGTGTTCCTAGGTTGATTATTAGGGTTTTGGCCTTGGTGCTCCACTAATCGTGCTAAAAGATCAGTCATTCGGTTTATGGCCGTGGCCACTTGGTCTCCCGCTTCAGCCCTTGGTTCAGTATTTTGAGTGGCCGCAGATTCTCTCTCACTCCCTTGGTCTTGGGGTTGTCTAGCCCCCGACGTTGTCCCCGCTTCCATCTCGCACAATTAATCTCTACACATGAATGATAACAACAACTTACCACATGCTCCACAAGTGGATCAAGTTAAACAAGTCAAAGCAAGATACCAAGGCAATTCAAACAAATCAAACAAGACGACAACACGAGAAAGCCAAACATCGATTCAAGCAATCATCAAACCAAGTCAACTATTAATATGAAACCACGGGGTATCACCAAAATACTCCATAACGGAGCCAGAAAATTCTACTTTTCCATCAAATTCAATTTCATATCCAACACTAAGATCCAAAAGACACACTCGTACTCAAGCGCCAAAACAAGAATTAAATCAGTTCATGCCTAGGTCGGCCACCCTAAAGCGTAAAGCAACTCGATCCCCGTTCTAGCCGACATACTGAACAAGATTACACACACACAAATTCACAAAACTAAGAAAGCATTCATTCCCACCGCCCAAAAGATCGAACCTAGCGCTCGATACCTTACTTCTCCCTAGGGAACCCTAGGGTATCAAGGATCGCCCAACTCTCTAGAACTCGATAGCTAATATAAACTAGCAACTCACATCTTACAAAACTAAAACTTCCAAATTCAAAGTCAACCAACATATATACATAAGTTTCACACCACCATTCCAACTTAAAACATAACAGGGTATTTAAGGATACAAAATCAACCTCTAAACTTATCCATGATAGGGTTTGCTAGTACATTCTCCCTTAAACAAAAGTACAATAAAAACTTAAACTACTTGCACTTACTTCCAATCCTAAACTCAAGCAAATCCCCCTGCTAAGGAAAATAAAAGGGAAAATAGGGTGAGCTAAAAGCCTAGTGATGTTCCAAAAGACAGGCATGCAAAATAGCAATTAGCATATTTGCACCACAAAGATTTTGATAAACAATCACACTAGCACATTTGCAATAAAATTTGGAATTTCAAGTTTAAGTACAGAGATGATCACAGTAGCACTGTCAACCAGGAGATGGTGCCTATGCACTACTCAAGCCGCTCGACTCGGAGATCAGTGCTCACGAGGAGTTCAGCACTCAAGCTTCTCTTACTGGAAGATCAGTGCACAAGGATCACTTAAATAATAATTTAAATATAAAAGGATACAGATGGCTCTCAGGAGCCAAGTTCCACAACAGCAACGTGATCCAAGTCCGTTGACACTCCGTCAACCAAGGAAATGCAAGAATTAATGTCCAGTAGAACCCTACTCATCAGCCATACCCGTTCAACCATTCTCCCACCTTACCGGGTCCGAACACCAACACAGGAGGTAATACTCGAGTATACCAAAAACAAGAAACAGGATCCAAGGGCATCATTAGTCTACTCGACCAAGCGCTAACTGGCTCGATTCGACCAATGAGCCGATGGAGTGGACTCCGATCACGAGTCCCAAGAACTGATAACAAGATTAGCCCTTGTGATATCACACAAGTGGCCATTTCAGAGGCACAGGTAGCAAGCACAGGTAAACAAGCTTCTAAACAGATTAGTCGATAGGATATTACCCAAATGACTCACAGATCAAATATAAGCAAGGGTCAAATCCACAAGTATCACGATATCAAGGATATATAGTTCAAGCAAAAGAAATCGAATGTGATAAAGTACGCACTCGTCTCGATCATAATAACACAAAAGAGTGTCCAAGCCAACAGATTTCAAGTAGTTCTTATAATCAAGTAGGTCAAGATCAGACAATCCAACTAGTCACATTTAACAAGTAAACAAGCATTGGAACACTCACCAAATCAAGCAAGATCTTTTCAAGTGCTTGCTCCCAAATCACCTCTATTTCCTCCTTTGAAGTCTAATACAAAAGAAACGAAAATATTTAAGTTGGACTCACCAAACGAGAAGACCTAATGCATGCGCTCATTGATTTTGTACTTGATAAAAATCACACTTGAATGCACAATTTATAAAATGACCAATCCCAACTATAAAGATGATCAAATGAAAAGCTCATCCACATGTTAGAACCATAAACGAGTGAGTCGGGACACGACAAAGTTGCACAAGAATCAAAAGGAACGAGAAAAGCCTTGGTGTAATGAAATCGGCATTTGACTGATTTGCCATGATGCAATAATTTACTCATAAATGTGGACACACTTATCGGATTGGGGTGTACTTTATGGAGTTTCGAAGCTAAGACATAGGCATATAACTTTCATGAAGAGTTCAAGCATCAATTCATGCTTATTCAAGGTCAACATGGCAAATCTCAGAGAAGCAAGAAATCTGTTGGAACAATTTCAGGCTGGTCGAACAGTCTCGGGAAAACAGTCATAACTCGACGTAGAAAAATCGAAATCAAGCTCTGTCAGCGGCGTTTAAAACTAGGTTCATAGGGCTTTCTAACGGTATATGGGTCGGATGCTAATTCATTTATATAGTGTACAGTAACCTCGGGAAGTGGACTGATTTCCTGCAAAAATTTCTGATTGGAGGCATTTTCTTCTATCAATCCTTTAAAGCCATTCCCATCATTTTCCAAGGTGTTTAACAAGCTAAAACAGCAATTAACTCCATCATTAAAGCATCACAAGTCATTAAGCATTTCATCAAACACATGATAGCCAAAATTGAAAAACCTAAGTTCTAGTTTTCAAACACAATAAATCCTTCCATGATTTTCCTCTTCAAACACCCACAAGCCATTAATCACACCTTAACTAACATTCTCCTTGAATTCAAGGTTCATTAAAGCATAAATAAATGAGGATTTACCTTACTAGAAGAGTGAGAAAATCCACCCAAGAACTTCCCTCCTTGCAACTAAGATTGGTGATTTGGAAGTAATCTAGCCTAGGGTTTCACTTGAAGTTGTGTTTCTTCACTAAAAATTGCTAGAATTTAGCTTAGGGTTTAGTGTTCTTGCTTGAGGGAGTGTCCGGCCAAGAGGGTGAGAGAGGGAGGGAAATTTGCTTCAAATTTTTGAAATGGAAGGTTTAAATAAGATGGCTTAAGTCAAGAGGTCTTGGGTGGCTGACAAGTGGCAACTTCTTAGCCAAAAAAAAAAATTAGATAATATCTCTACTAATTGTCTTCCAACCCCTTAATTAAAATATAACTCACACAAAACCACATGAGTTTAATGCATTTGTCCATATGAAACATGAAAATAAAATTCTAAATTAAACCATGCAATCCACATGAAATTGAGCACTTTGGGAAAAAAGAAAAAAAAGATAAAAAAATGCACTAATGATCATATGATGCACTCAAGTAAAATTCCCTCTTTTCTTCCTCTTTCTTTTTTTTTTCTTCTAGGGTTCTCACATGTGTGACTTAAATGATCTTGTTATGTGCTCCTTGAATGTTCACTACTTGTTTAAGTGTGAAGTATTTCTAAAACTGCTCGAATGTGAAACTTTTCTCCGTTATACCATTTGTTAAACGAGTGTGTACTTTATCGCACTCGACCTAGTCAAATGTGACATTTTACTGTTTAAAGTGATTAATTGACTGTTATTTGACTGTTTGTGCATGAGTGTAAGCCTTTGGCTGAACTGGGCCCTTGCCCATCTTTACTAGCCTATTCGAGCCAGAAGCGGATTCAATCGGGTAGGTTAGGAACCCTGGGCCACTGTTACGGTATACTCGAGTATTACCACTGGGTGTTATAAGGAGGAGTGGGAGGTTGATTGACCGGCTGATGGGATGGATTGCAACTGCTCCCAGTGGACACCGTATCCTTTAACTGAGTGTTTTCTTATTTTACGTGTTTTATTGGTGATAAATTCCCTAACTGATTATTATTGGATTCTTCACTGCTACTATATGAGATTGTATGTTTTGAGATTGCTCACTGGGCTTTTAGCTCATTCCTTCCCAATTTCTTTTCCTTAGCAGGGTTTGAGAACGAGAGCCTTCAAGGATTGCACTAAGTTGTTTGGTTGGAGACTTAAGCTTGTAGTTTGATGTAATCCTTGTACTTTGAATTTTACTTATGAAATTCTGAATGGATAAACTTTTGTATCTGTAATTATAGTTTGGGACGGTTGTGGTTCACTAAGGAAGTTTTGGGGTTTAAATGTTACATTTGATTGGAAAATATTAAAGTTATTTTGTTATGTGAAGTAATTGCTCGCAATTGAATTGAGGAACTGTAGTGAGTCCCGACGAGAACTGGGCAGGCTGCCCGCCGAACCCTTTGGTTCGCCTTAGGGGGAGGTGGGGCTGTCACACATGGTATCAGAGCTTAGGTTTCAGATCTCTGTAGTGTATCCTTGGTTTAAAGTTTAGGATACTGGACCGTGGGACTAATTGACTGTTAAGTGAAATATTGAGCACTAGGGTTTCGTATATCATAGAAAAAGAAGACAATTGTGTGGGATTGATTTGAAAAATGATAGATGAATTTCTTGAACAATAGTACTAGTCGATATCTATAGGAATGAATTTGACTAAGTTAAACCATAGAATTCGAGGTATCGTTAAGGTTTTAATCTTTATATGTAAGTGTAAGAGACTGAATATGACTCTTGAAATGATTAGTTAAGTGAGACTTTTATGAATTTTCTATGAGGAATAATGGGGATTGAGTTGATTTGTACTTGGAGATGGCCAGTCCTAGTGTGAATTGACTTGATTCCTATTTAACGCCTAGATTAGCAAGTTACGCCTATCCCCTAGGTTTGAACTTGAAACTTGAGACTTTGATTGGAAACCCTAATACTGGTGATTCTTGTATATAAATGTGCTTTATTTAGTGACTTGCTTGTTAAATATCTTGAACTTTGAATGACTGATACTTGGTTTCAACTTGTGTTATGGATTATTTAGCCCTAAATTTTGTATCGGCATGCAATGTGATTGAGATTGGTTTACATCTAATGTTAACTGTGAATGTGTTCCTTGTGAAAATGTTACTTGTGTATCTGGTTCCATTTGTTTATCTTTGAGAATTGTTGTATGTATACATGCGTAGATCATCATGGTTAGTGAGCTTTTATATATGCATAAATAGATTAGTTGTGAGAATGGAAGCTAGAAGACCGCGACGGGGATGTCCACGCAGACAACCCCAAAATCAAGAGGAAGAGAGAGGGTCTGTGGCTAACCAATACACTGAGCTAAGGGCTGAGACAAATGATCAAGTGGCACTGGCTTTAAATCGAATGACGGACCTATTAGAGCGTTTAGTACCCCAACAGGGTCAGGGGATGGACAAGTGAATCTGTGAGGACCCGGTTTATTCCCTATTTTCTCACCCTAATTATTTATAATAAGTATTGATTTGTGTAATTTAAGTGGCCACATATTAATTTGAAAACCCTAAATTGTATATTAAAACCCTAATTTGTTTAGACCCTAGTTGTATATTAAACCCTAAATGTACAAATCCTAATATGTTTTCTCAATACCTTAAGTATATGTAAAAATCACAAGTTTGTTATTTCATAGCTTTTATGTGTGATTGTGCATGCTCATGAGAGTTAATTACGGTACTTGGGTGATTAGTGGCCTAAGTAGGTGAGATTAAGCATTAGTAGCTTAAATTGAATTAATGGTTTATGGAGTAAATTGATAGGAAAAGAAATCATTTGGGCAAGAGTGCAAACCAACTTAAGTTGCTAGGTTGCATTGGCTTGAGATAAATGACTTGGACTTGGACCAAATTTTGACTAAACCAAACGAATATCTAAGAGACTTAATCTATTAGCTAAAAAAAAAGCCAAGAGGGTCAACCAAGCAAGGAGAAAAGAAGGAAGAAAAGAGAAGGAAAAAAAGAGAGAAAAAGAGAGGAAAAAGAGAGAAAAGCTTGGGGATTTTTGCCAATTTCAACCATCCAATCTTGAAGCTCAAGCTAGGAGGAGAAGTGGACGGACTTGGGAGCTTGCAATTTCATCTAGAACATAAGCCAAGAAGGTATTTTTTCCTTTATATGTAAGCTGGAATTTGGTTTAATTTGATGAACATGATGGATTTTGTTCTTGTTTTGGGTTAATTCATGATCATGGATAGATTTTGAGATGATTCTACGGATTGGATTGGTTGATTTCTATGTGTTCATGCCTAGCCATGAAAATTAGTTAGGGTTTTGATTTCAAGCTTTAATGTTAGGAGTTGATGTTTGTGATTGTTGATTGGATGAAATTAATGCATGTTCTTAGCTTAATTTGTGAAATTATGGTGTAAATTTGGATGATTCCATGCCTTCAATTCTCGGCCAACAAGCATCACTTAGTGATCTTGGTTTAGTGTTACATTGTTACTTCCATTAATGCTTAAATTGGTGTTTAATGAAGGCATTGAATATTGTTTAATTTGAAGTTGGTGATTTGATTGCTAGATTGTGAATGAAATGGTTGAAACCCTAACGAGGAGGTGATGATCTTGGACCTAATTAGTGTATTTGGTTGCTTAAATGGATGATTGATAATCCATTGTTAGTGCATTGATGCACAATGGATGAGGAATGTATGAGTTGGAGTCGATTTGGAACCGAATTGGAAGAGTTAAGCGCATTTGGTGCATGAGTATGTAATGTGTGTATGTCGAGGGTAATGTTGGACATGCAAACGCTGCATTTGCATGTTTATTATCACTTTCGAGTCATTTGTTTCGCATGCGCGTGAATTGCATTTGGTTTGGACGTGTTTGGGCGCGAAACTAAAAACAAAAAAAAACAGGGGATACCAAACCAGTGACTTTGGCTCTATTTTTCGTGTCTATTCATTGTGATTTAGCTTTTGCCCAAATCACGAAAGTTGTAGCCTTGTATACCAGCTTTCCAACGCCTTTGGAATTTCTTGATTTGGATCTTTGTACGTTGAGAAATGGCCATTTGAATTCGGCCTATCAGCAAGTCTGATATGAAGAAACTGGAACTGTTTTCGTGTGTTTTGACCCAGAAGGAGTGAATCTGGTTCGTTCTAATGCTTTTCGTTTTGTACCTTCTTTTTAAGAAATTAGGATTTCAAGACGCAGCAACACCTATGATGCAAGGAATAATAGACTCGATCCTTTTGACATAACACTTTCGGCCGCCTAAGAGACTGACTCTTTCCTTGGTCTGAACATACCCACACGCATTTGATGTTCTCTTTCTACGTAATTTCTGAACCCTACAAAAACGCACTAGTTGGTAAATTGACAATGGGCAGTCAGAATATAGGGATTTTTTCCCAGCCGCTTGGATTCGACCTTCTATTCGTTCTCAATAGCCATGAGATGATCATCTTAGGGTGATGCTTTTGTCGACGGATGCTCCTATTACACTCGTAGTCTCTGAAGGATGAGAACCAACTATGTAGCATTTTAATGTAGTTGGCAAGGTCTGCTATTTCTATATTTGGTTTGGACTCGTCGATATCTAATTCGGTTATCACTATGTGATGAGCGAAATAGTTAAAATCCTCCTCTTTCAAATCTTTCAAATACGGATACTTCTCGGCGACAGCTTGGGAAGCACAGTACTTTCGAAGATGCTTCTTAAGTACCGTAAAGAGTTTCTTTTTACTTGCATCCCCTTGATGTGCCCCTTGTGAAGCATAGTGATTCGGGTCTGGGCGATCCTTCTCGCTTTTCGCACTCGGAATGAGCCCCAAATCGGAATTCTTCGGTGGAGGGGTAGGGGTTGGCGGTTGACTGAACCCCCCTTCACCGAGGAAGCGGAAGCCCTTTTGAAAGAAGCTATTCATGAGCAAATGGACCGTTTTATACTTCAGGAACAAGCATAAAAAAAGGATTACTTACTTTTTTTTTTTTTAGGAAGGATTCGATCCCATCCCACCCAGGTGCCATCCTTATAGGCGAGTTGGAGAGCCTTGAATAAGGCAATTCATATTTCTTTCTAATTGAATTGGTTTTTGTTAATTCGGTGATATAAAATGATGAAAATGGTTTCTCCACTCGGAAGATAGCAATCCAAATGGGAAGAGTTTTCTCTCTTAACCTGTTCTCGATTGCCCGAGTCTTTTTTCAATCCATTTATTTCACACTTCCCGGTCTTTCTTTTTTATTAAACCCTTTTTTTATTGTGAAGGTAAGAGGGTGCAGTTACGGTAAGGCTTGAGAAGGTCAGGGACGGAGGAGTAGCATGAAAGTTCGGTAAGCCTCTACCGAACTGAACTAAGAGCGTTTTTTTATCAGAACAGACAAGGCAGAAATAGTCTTCATGAAAGTTATAGCTTGTTCTCTTATCTTCGAAACGGCACCTCATGTACTTTAATCCGATACTTGTAGCATGAGTTATAAGTAAAGGTGCACAGGGTGTCAAAACTACCTTTTACACCTTTTAGTGTGTGTTTTTCATTTTCGTCCCGTTCTCATCCGTTTTTAGTCGAACGCCCATGTATGTACCTTATTTGTTGTTTTAAGTGTTTTTAAGTGGTTTTGGCGTCTTAGTGATTGTTTGAGTAATCTTTTGGCTCAACTTTTCACAGGAGGTGACGAGGTCGAGAAGACCGGGGAACCTTTCTAACCTGTTTGCTTTTGTACTACTTTTGGTGAGTAATTAGGACTTTATATGTGATTATATTGTGAAATGTGATAAGTGAGCACTTGTACGAGGGTGTACTTTATCGCACTCGGCCTAAACTCCATATATGGTTCTTGAATGCATGTGTTGTGTGATATATAACCTGTGAAATGTGATATTGTTAGTGATAAGTGACCAAGTGGATGGTCTAATCCCAAGGGTTGCCTTTGGGGTCTCAATGTCAATGTTGCTCTCTGACCACTTGGATGGTCTGATCTCAATGTCTTTGAGATCTCAATGTTAGTGTAGCGCTCTGACCACTTGGATAGTCTGACCTCAAGGGTTGCCTTTGGGGTTTCAATGGTAAATGTTATTCTCTGACCAAATAGATGGTCTGATCTCAATGCCTTTGGGATCTCAATATTACTATTGCTCAAACTGCTATGTACTGTACACTAGCCAGAATGGGTTGATAAAGTGGACGGTAGGAGTATAAGTGGGGTCTACGGATTATCAGTTGACGGAGTGTCAACGGAAGATCAAGCGTGGAAATTGAAATGGATTTGAAGCCACCTGTATCCTTATTTTGTGATGTTACTTTTGCTATTGATTTGAAATATATGTGGAAATGTGATTTACGTGTGCCCCCTCCTGATTATTCACTAAGCATATAGCTTACCCCTTTTCGATTTGTTTTCCTTAGCAGGGGGCCAAAGCGGGAATTGACGTGTGGGAGGCATAGTGTAGCCTTTTAGCTTTAGTACTTGTTTTGGGTTGAAGTTTTGGCCATGTATCTTGTGTTCTGGATAGTGGGTTTGAGAAACCTTAACGGGACTTACTCTCTGACTCTCGTGGTCTTGTAGTGGATAATATGTATATATATAATGTACATATCGTACCTTTGTGAGAATTTGACGCTTTTATCATTTTTGCTATCGAGTCCTGGCGAGAGTTGGGTAGGCGATCCGTTAAACCCTTTGGTACGCCTCTGGGTACGGTAGGATCATCACAGAATCAACCTAGAAATCAAGAGATAAGGGTAGATAGGGTCTTAGAAAGATTTCAAAAGTTTTCTCCACCCAAGTTTTCTGGGGGTCCTGACCCCGATAAAGCTGAGAATTGGTTAGAAAATATAATAAATATATTTGATGCATTGGACTATTCAGAAGAGAGACAAGCGACCTTTGCCGTGTTCCAATTTGAAGGAGCGGCTCGAGCATGGTGGAGCGTTATAAGAAACAAGTGGGATAGGGATCAAACTCCGAGGACTTGGATGAATTTTGTACGAGAATTTAATGAAAAGTTCCTTCCACCACTGGTCCAAGAAAAGAGAGAAGATGATTTTATAAAGCTTCGCCAGGGAGCCCTAAGTGTGGCAGAATATGAAACTCAATTCACTAAGTTGTCTAGATTTACCCCAAAGCTGGTAACTACAGAGCGAAAGAGAATAAGACGATTTATTCAGTGACTTAACCTATAAATTCAAGATGCTCTCGCAGCAGCTCAAATTAAGACATTTACTGATGCCCTTGAGAAAGCCCAAAGAGTCGAGATTACAAAATCTCAACTGAAAGCTTTTCAAGTCTGAAAGAGAGATACACCTAGTGGTAGTTCCCTTGAGACTTCTAGAGAGACTGTACCACTACCAAAAGTCAAAAAAGGAATTGGTGGAATAAGACTACCTCCTTATTCTTCTCATAAGATGAAGCAACTAGAAGGGGCTACATCACAAGGAACTCAAACAAGAAGGGTCCAATCGAAGGAAACACCGTTGGAAAGTCAAACCACGGTTGTCCAACCAACTTGTGGATACTGTGGAAAAAGCAATCACACTGAGGACAACTGTTGGGTGAAAGGGCGAAAATGTTTGCGTTGTGGGAGTGCCGACCATCAAGTTAGCCACTGTCCAAGAAAGCAACTGAGAGAGAGTAATTCTCGCCAAGGAAATATAACTACTTCTCAACAAGTTACTGAAGGAGGGAACCGACCACGAGCACCGGGTAGAACATATAACCTTCTTGGCCAACAGATTTCAAGATCGACTGAGGTAGTAGAAGGTATGAATTTCGAGGACGAAATTCTTTTAAGAAGGGGAGATTGTGAGATCTCATTTTTTTTCAATTTTTGGAAAATATTAAATAATGTTAATTATAGTAATTATTGTTTGCCAAGGTGTTTATATGGCTTGTTTTACTTCTTCAAGTGTTTGGTTTTAACTATTTTGTTTTACAAGTTTGAAAACCCTAATTTGAAATTAAAATCCTAGTTTGCTTTGAAAACCCTAAATTTGGATAAAAACCTAATTTGTATATAAAAAAACCCTAGTTTGGTTTCGTAAAACCCTAGTTTTGAAAATGAATCTAAGTTTATGTCCAACTACAAATTTGTTATTTCTTTGATTTTATGTATGTTAAGGCATGATTAAGAAAAGTGATTAAGATCCTTGGGTGATTAGTAGTCTAAGTAGGTGAGATTATGCATTAGTGGACTAAGTTGAATGTAGGGCCTATGGACTAAATTGATAGTATAAGAAATTATTTGGGGCAAGGATGATGGACACCTTAAATTGCTAGGTCTTCTTGGCATGATAATTTTGACCATTAGCTAAACTTTGACTAAGAGAAAGAAATATCTACTAAGTTCAATCTATTAGCCATTTGAAGACAAGAGAGCTCGGGTGGAGAGAGGCCAAGAACAAGAAAAAAAGACCGGGAACAAAGAAAGGAAAGAAAAGAGAGAAAAACTTGAGATTTCATCCAACTTCAATCATCTAATCTTGATTTGGAGCTAGGAGGAGAAGATTGCACTTGGGAACTTGGAGTTGCACCAAGAACATAAGCTAGAAAGGTATTCTTTCTATCTTTACAAGATGGAATTTTGATTAAGTTGATGAAGTTGTTGGATTTTGTTGTTGCTTTGACTTGATTGAGGATCATGTTTAGCTTCTTAGATGAATTTATGGTTTTGATTGTTGGATTTTCTTGTGTAAAGCTTCAGCCAAGAAGAAATCAGTAGGGTTGATTTTCTGTCTGAATTTCTGTCCGAATTTGCTCTGGATATTTAAGTATGATGGAGGCTGAAGTAGCTTTAGTACAAAACATGAAAGTTGTAGAGAATTGAGTGAAGATTCTACCTGTAAATATTCAGATGAATCAAAGTACTGTAGCATATGAAATGACTAAAATACCCCCGATGCCCTGTTTCTATCTGAAATGTTATTTTGCCACTGTAATGGGTCATTTTGAATGGGAAGATGAATGTTATTGCTTTTTATGTCTTCTAAAGCATTGTATCCTTGTATGTTAGCTTTCTAACGGCTTTGGAATGACTTGATTTGGAGCTGTGAGTGTCGAGTTATGGCCAATTGAAGCTGTCCTGCTCATATCTCTGCGATAGAGTAAAAAAGCTACGGTTTTGATTAATTTGAACCCAGTTCGAGAGGGAATTGGGTTTTGACTTCTCATGAAAGTTGTATCCTTGTATACCAACTTTCCAATGCCTTTGGAATTTCTTGATTTGGATCTTTGTGCACTGAGATATGGTCATTTGAATCTGGCCTGTCAGTGAACCTAAGATTAAAACTTCTGGGACAGTTTTCGTGTTTTTTAACCTAGAAGGAATAAATCTGGATGGAAATGTCTTCATGAAATTTATATCTTGTTCTCTTAGCTTCAAAATGGCACCTCATGCACTTCAATCCGACCCTTGTACCATGAGTTATGATCAAAATGGCAAAAGGTGTCAAACCTGCCTTTCACACCTTCTAGTCTGTGTTTTCCGTTTTGATTCTAGCGTCATCCGTTTTCGTTCGAGCGCCCATGCATGTGCTCTCTTTGCTGTTTTAAGTGTTTTTAAGTGTTGTTTTGGCATCTTAGTGATTGTTTGGGTAATTTTGTGACTCGATTTAAACCCTATTCAAACCTAAATTTCTCATATCTTGTGTGCTATTAGACTTGGAAGGCGGATACAAAGGGGATCCGAGAACAGACGCATAGGGTTTGCTTTGCTTGAAGGTGAGTGATCTTTGCATGTGTGTGACTTGAATGATCTTGTTATGTGCTCCTTGAATGTTCACTACTTGTTTAAGTGTGAAGTATTTCTAAAATTGCTTAAATGTGAAACTTTTCTCCGTTATACCATTTGTTAGACGAGTGTGTACTTTATCGCATTCGGCCTAGTCAAATGTGACATTTTACTGTTTAAAGTGATTGATTGACTGTTATTTGACTATTTGTACATGAGTGTAAGCCTTTGGCTGAACTGGGCCCTTGCCCATCGTTACTAGCCTATTCGAGTCAAAAGCGGATTCGGTCGGGTAGGTTAGGAACCCTGGGCCACTGTTACGGTATACTCGAATATTACCACTGGGTGTTATAAGGAGGAGTAGGAGGTTGATTGACCGGCTGATGGGATGGATTGCAACTGCTCCCAGTGGATACTGTATCATTTAACTGAGTGTTTTCTTATTTTACGTGTTTTATTGGTGATAAATTCCCTAACTGATTATTTTTGGATTTTTTGCTGCTACTATATGAGATTGCATGTTTTAAGATTGTTTATTGGGATTTTAGCTCATTCCTTCCCAATTTCTTTTCCTTAGCAGGGTTTGAGAACGAGAGCCTCCAAGGATTGCACTAAGTTGTTTGGTTGGAGACTTAAGCTTGTAGTTTGATATAATCCTCGTACTTTGAAATGTACTTATGAAATTTTGAATGGATAAACTTTTGTATTTGTAATTATAGTTTGGGACGGTTGTGGTTCACTAAGGAAGCTTTGGGGTTTAAATGTTACATTTGACTGGAAAATATTAAATTTATTTTGTTATGTGAAGTAATTGATCGCAATTGAATTAAGGAACTATAGTGAGTCCCGGCGAGAGTTGGGTAGGCAGCCCGCCGAACCATTTGGTTCGCCTTAGGGGGAGGTGAGACTGTCACAAATATGCTTATGATATTAAATCTAGGTTTCTTTTATCAAATCAAAGGTTCCAAGGATGCAAACATTTCACACAAACCAAATTTATCCAAGTTAATTTGGTTACACATAAACTATTCTATAGATTGGGCTATCCTTAGGAAATTGACATGAGTCAATTTCATGTTGCTCATCTCACGTTATGCGCTAATTTTTCTCCCTTTATTTTTAACTAGGCATAAAGTTTAACATTCTAGTGCTAAAAATATGTCATATGAAATAATTAGATTTACCTTAATACAACCATTATCATTACCAATTTGCCCATCAGAAGAGATGAGAATTCACTTTTCTTGTTAGTATGACACCTTTAGATTTTCTTTCAGAATGCATGGTGACAATTTGTCTAGTGTAGTAGCAAGTTGTAATTGTTCAGCAATTTGATCTAACTCCTTCAAATATACTTTTTAATGCCATTTTTTTCCTATAAAACTTTCCAAAATTTTTTGGTAATATGATAAAAAATTTCATAGAAGTTATGGAATTCATCAAGAGATAATAATTCAAGTAATGGAATTTAACTATTTCCCTTTTTCTAATTCTTTTCTTCAAGATTATTCTTTTATGCTTCATGTGTCTCATTTGTTGAGGTATTCTTTCCAAAAATTTTTAATGGAATCAGTTGACTTTCTCAAGTCACTTGAGTTGATAATAGGAACTTGTTAGTTAAATTCCATCGTTGACTTGAATCATCTTAAAATTGTTATTTAGCTAAAAAAAAATATACACATGTTAAATAGAAAAATAAATAATAACAAAGATATTTATAAAAAAAAAATAATATAAAAATGCACAAGTACTATGGATGGTTACAAAAGAAATGTTCAGAATTATTTTCTTATTCAACTCAAGTGGTCGAAGGTTCCAAAAGAATGTCAGATGACCTCTATTTATAGAGGGATTAGTCCAAAGAAACAAAAACATAACCTCAATTTATAAGTGAGCTTACAAAAGTAAATTGTTCATAAGTATAAGGAAACTAAATGGAATTCAATGGATATCTACTTATTAATTGTTTTATAACACTCCCCATTGGATGTCTATTATACAAAGAATATGTCTCATTAAAATCTTATAAGGAAAAATCCAGTGTGTGACAGCCCCACTTCCCCTAAGGCAACCAGAGGTGGACCGCCTGCCCAACTCTCGCCAGGACTCAAACATTCATTTATGAAACCACTGATAAAAGGTACTTAAAATCGCCGACAAACTCATGCAAAATACAGACCCCCGACATTTCATGAAGGAGACATTGATAATAACTCCAAAATACCATAAACCGTCAAAATCATCCAAATAGTTCAATCTTATACAAAAGAGGAAATCCTACAAAATTACTAAGAGGTAATCCTGCACAGGTACTAGGTTCCTCGATTCTCATGCACCACTTCCGCACTGCTAAGGAAAACAAAGCTTATGGGGTGAGCAAAGCCCGGTGAGGTCAAGAATGCATGCACAAGGTGAAAGCGGTAACAATTCATGACAACCAATAAGAGAAAACTTGGAAATCATATAAGACAATATTATGTAATCACAATAAAAGGATGTCATTCCATCTTTCTCGCCATTTTCCACATCTAGCTTCGGTCCGGTCCCAAGTCGTAGTTTCAGAGGAATGTTGACACTCGTCAACCACTATCTCACCGAATCAGAAATCATTTTACTCACCCGTCTACTTACACCCCTTGTACCGGGCCTGCTCGTCAAAATAGTATTAACATCAAACCAAGTCGGGATGAGCGGCACCTCCCGCTCCATGGAGCGTGGTACATACTACCGCTTGGTAATTAACATCAAACCAAGTCGGGATGAGCTGCACCTCCGCCCCATAGAGCGTGGTACATACTACCGCTGGTAAATGAGTCGACGAGACTACGCCCAATCGACTTAATCAACATCTGACCCAAACGGGAGGAGAGGTACCTCCCACTCTCTTGAGTGTGGTACATACAACCGTTTGGTCTTATCACGTCAAGAACAAGCACAAGTACAAGCATTTAACGACTTCAACTCAAGCAAATTCAAGGGTGAGCGATAAAGTACACGCCACCAAGTCAAACAAGCATGCTTTCAAATGAATTCCATCAAACCGACATCCAAGCATGAAAACAACAAGCACTTGAACACTCACCAACTGTTGAGCAAGCAAGACAATGTAGGCAGTTAAACACGATCTTTACCGTTCACAGAGCACACGAGGCGGAAAGTGCAAGCAACTTACTTTTCGAAGTTCAAACGAAAGGTTTGGCAAAAGTCATTTTCAAATGTGAAATAACGTGACAAGCAAATACTCAATGAACTAAACTCTCAAAAATGCTTATAATCACTTAAAATAGAAAAAGAAGCACATACATGGGCGTTGGACTGAAAACGGACGATGACAAAATGAAAACGGAAAACACACACTGAAAGGTGAAAAAAACAGTTTTGACACCTTGTACGCCATTGCCCATATCTCAGGTTACGAGTGTCGGATTTGAGCGTATGAGGTGCCGTTTCGAAGCTAAGAGAACAAGATACAACTTTTATGAAGGCAACGTTAACCCAGATTTACTTCTTCTAGGTCAAAAACGCAAAAACAGTTTCAGAAATTTTGCCGTCAGAATGTCCGACAGGCTCACTTCAAACGGACATAACTCAGCGCTCACAAATCGAAATCAATAAATTCCAGATGCGTTGGAAAGCTAGAACAAAGGGCTATAACTTTTGTGTTTTGGCCAAAAGCCAAATCACAAAGGATCAACACGAAAAACGAAGCCAAAGTTGCTGATCCACCAACCCTGTTTTCTGTTTTTGCGCCCAAACCACATTACAATCAACTAAATCACACACATGCAAACTCATCGACTCAAATGCAATAACAATCAAGCAAATGCAACCCTTACACGTTCCACGTTACCCTCTACAATTTCCATGAAGAAGTTGAAATCCAATTCCATCCTGAACTAGGTCGAAAATAATCAAAACAATGGCTTTCTACCCTATCGCAAAGATTTAAGCAGGACGGCTTCAAATGGCCATAACTCAACACTTACAGATCCAAATCAAGCGATTCCAAAGCCAGTAGAAAGCTAACACATAAGGCTACCATACTTAAGAAGACCTCAAAAACAAAAACAGTCATCTTCCTGGTCAAAATGGCCCATTACAGCAGCAAAATAACGGTTCGGACAGAAACAGGGAATCAGGGGCATTTTAGTCATTTCACATGCTACAGTGCGCCGATTCACCTGAAAATTTACAGGTAGAATCCTCACTCAACTCTCTACAACTTTCATGCTTTGTGCTAAAGCTAATTCTGTCCCCATCATTTTCGAAAATAGCAAGCAAATTCGGACAGAAAAATGAACAAAAATTCAACCCTAACAATTTATTCTTGGCTGCAGCTTTACACAACCATTTAAACCAATGAACCAACATTAACTCCTACCATTAGCACTAAAACAAAACCCTAACCCTAACTCAAAATCATGGCTAGGCATAAATACATCAAAATCAACTAATCTAATCCATAGAATCATTCCATAAGCTGAAAAATAAGCATGAACCAAGCCATGGGAATCACAAAACCCCACAATTCATAATCTTTATCCAAATTCAAGCTTGTAGAAAATAGAAGAAACCTTTCTAGATGATGTTCTTGGTGAAACCCCAAGTTTCCAAGTCCAAGCTCCACCCACTAGCTCCAAAACAAAATCAAACGGTTGAAGGTTGCAAAATCTCCAAGCTTTTCTTCCTTTTTTTCCTCTCTTTTTTTTTTTTTCCTTCCTTTGTTCTCTTTTCTCACGGTTTCCTCTTGTTATTTTCTTTGCTTGGCCGGCAGCTTCAAGCTAATAAATAACCCATAAGATAATCCCAACTAGATATTTTTCCTTAGTCAAAACATGGTCAAAAATATCATGCCAAAAAAACCTATCAACTTAGGTTTATTTCCACTCTTACCCACATAATTTCTTTTCCTATCAAATTAGTCCATAGGTACTCAATTTAACCTAGCCTATCAATACTTAATCACACTTGCTTAGGCCACTAATCACCCAATTACCCTAATAACTTCGCTGCATACAAATTCACACTGAAAATTCATGAAATAACAAACGCGTTTGATTTGTACATATAATTAGGGTTTCGAGAAAATATATTAGGGTTAGTACATTTAAGGTTTAGTGTGCAAACAAATTAGGGTTTTGTCGAAATTTAGGGTTTTCAAAGCAAACCAGGGTTTAAATTTCAAATTAGGGTTTTTAGACTTGTAAAACAAAATAGCTAAAACAAAACATTTTGTGAAGTAACACAAACCATATAAACACTTTGGTAAACAATAATGACTATAAGTAACATTATTTTGTGTGAAAGTCGATGTGAAAATTTAAACAAAAATATTAAATAAGTAGGTCAAATAAAATAAATTTTCGGGTCCTCACACAGTGTGCGAGGCCTTGTACCATCAATTTAAATTATAAATAAAAAAATTTCATATTTTCATAAAATTATTTTAGTTTGAATTATTTGATTTTCTTAAGTCAATTGTATCGGCACAAAAATTTTCAAAATGCATTTCGCACGTTTAAATTATGTTGTTAATTGCATTACTTTAACGATTTAATTTCACTTACGAGCCTAGTGTCGACCACTAGACATAAGTTTCGAATGTTAGAATATGTATTTGAGATATATAAGTGAGAGAAACTGTGACAGCCCCACCTTCTCCTAAGGTGGACCAAAGGGGTTAGCGGACTGCCTGCCCAACTCTCACCAGGACTCGATAGCTAATGGAAAACCAACAACCCAAAACCTACTAAACTAAATTCTCCAAATTCAAATGTCAAACTAACATAATTACATAAATTTCAAGCCACATTTCAAACTTAGAATTCAACAGGGGTTAAGGTTACAAAACCAAAAGATAAGCTTAAAACCAATATAGGGTTTTCTAGTACAACAACCCTTAAGCAAAAGTAACACAAAAGTCAACACTAACTACGTGCACTTCCAACCCCGTGCTCAAGAAATTTCCTGTTGAGGATAAACAAAGGAAAAGGGGTGAGCTAAAAGCTCAATGAGATCTCAAAAACATGCAGCCAAGTAAACAATTAGAATTTACTCAATAAAAAGTATCACAATTGGAATCACCAAAAAAATTGAACACACTCAATTAAAGGATACGGATGGCTTTCAAAAGCCAATTTCCTCGTAGCTTGATCATGTCACAACCCGTTGACCCTCCGTCAATGTTTAAAGTTCAGAGGCAAAACCGTAGATCCCCACTTTACACCAAATACCGTCCACCATTTCACCCCCTTACCTGGACCGAACATCTCAACAAATCAAATTTTAGGTAATACTCGAGTATGCCGTTTTTCGGATTCACATATCATACCCAATGGCTCGTCAACTTTCTTGACCAAGCTAGTGCTGGCTCGAGTCAATTGACTCACCAAGTAGGTTTTGAAGCTCCAAACAAATCAGGTTAGTCGATAGGATATCACCCAAGTGACTCACAAATCAAGTATAGACCCAAGGCCAAATCACACGGATTCAAATATCAAAGTACAGAATTTCAACCAGAAGAGATCGAGAGTGATAAAGTACACACTCGTTTCGATCACATTAACTGGCCCACAAATCACAAGAGATCGAACAATCACATAATTCAAGTATTCAAGTATTTCCACTAATCAAGTTGGTCAAGTATACAGGCATGAAACACTCATCAAGTTAAACAAAGTATCTTCAGGTGCTCGCACCCAAATCTCCTTTATTTCCTCCTTCCGAGTCTAATAGCAAATGAAATGAAAAGTATTTAGGTTCGGCTACCCCAAACAAGAAAGACCTAATGCACATGCTTGTTGTTTTCTTTGCTTGATAGCAATCACAAATTGGATGCACAAAACCACAAGATGTCTAATCCAAATTATAAGGGTAAACAAATGAAAATCTTATCAACATACTACAATCATGAGTTAGTAGGTCGGGACACGGCAAGGGTGCATACGAGTCAAGAGGAATGAGAAAAACAATTGTGGAAAGAAAAGCAATAATCAATAGGTTTGTCGCCCTTCGGCAATTTAATCATAACTATGGCTACGTTGATCGAATTGGGGTGAATTTTATGGCATTTCGAAGCTAAAACATAGCCCTACAACTTTATTTAGAGGTCGAACCTCAAATCATACTTAATCAAGGCCAAAATGGCCAAAATCAGAGACACCAAAAAACTGTCAGACTAGGAACAAGCTGATTGAATAGGCTTGGAAGAATGGCCATAACACGATGTTGAAAAATCAAAATCAAGCTTCGTCAGTGGCGTTTAAAACTGGATTCATAGATCCTTCTAACAGTGTAAAGCTTAGGCTCTAGTTTGATTCCTATAATCACCAGCAACTTTGGGAGGTCCACTGAATTTCATTTCTGATTTCCTGTCAAAGTGCCAACTTCTACTTAATTGCTACCATCAACCTTTTAAGATTACTTCCAACTCTTAGTAGGGTGTTTAACATGCTAAAACATCCAATAAAACCATCAATAAAACATCACAAACCCTTAGGCATTTCATCAAACACATAGAGGTTAGAAACAAAGGACTAAGTTCAAGTTTCCAAATACAAGAAATTCTTCCACAACTTTTCCTCCTAATCAACCTCAAACTCTTTAGACTCAACTAACATGCATCCTCTTTGAATTTGAAGATCATTAAAGCATAGATAAGTGGTTAGTTACCTTGAGAGTTGAGAGAGAAAATCCACCCAAAAGCTCCAATTCTTCCAACCAAGCTTGATGATTAAGTAGCAATCCAACCTAGGGGTTTCACTTGAAGTAGTTTTTCCCTCACTACAATTGCTAAATCAAGCTTAGGGTTTGATGTTTTCCCTTGCTATTGTGTCCGGCCAAGAGGAGGGAGAAGGGAGGGAATTTTGGTTCAAATTTTTGAAAACAAGAAGTTAAATAGAAAGGTTAAGTCAAGACATTAGTGGATGGTTGACAAGTGGTGTATTTTGAACCAAGAATTGGAGTAAATTCTTCACATTTATCCACTAATCCCTCAATGTAAAATATAACCTACTTAATACCCTATAAGTTTGATGTTTTTGGCTACATGAAACATGTAAAATGCAATTCTAAATTGATACCATGCAATGCACACAAAATAGAGTACTTAAAGGAAAATAATGCACTTAATGATCTCATGGTGCAATCAATTAATTGTTCTAGAGTTCTCACAGAAACCAGGGTCGTAGTGTCGTGTCACGTGAATTTACTCCGACGAGACAAAAAAGAGGCTTTATGTCTAATCGGTAGACTTTCTTTCATTTCTTCCATTTTTTCCAACAAAAGCCCCAAAAGTCAACACAACCATAACCACTCATTCTTTTTCTTCTTCATCCTCTTGGCCGACCACCCCTCTCCCCTTTCCCCTCATAGTTGTCTTCAAAATGCACTTCAAACTTCATCAAATTCCACCAAGAAAGCTTGAGTAATCTTCCACCATTTCACTTGGAGCTTGAAGGCCATCTTTCCTTGAGTGAGAGCCGAGCTTTGGAGGAGAGAAAGAAGGGTTCTTGGTGCATTCTAGATCATCTTCAACTTAGGGTTTCACTTGAGAAGGAAGAGGCAGTTTACTTCTTCACCATCTTGTTCATTTGATTCCATTTATGTAGCTTTAGGACTTTCATAAGTTCATTATTGTTCTTGTGTTGAATTTGGATGGTTTGTGTGGGTTCTATGAATTCCCACAATTCTTAATGGTTGGTTGCTATGATGTATATGTATGTGATGGAGTGATTGTGATGAGTTTAGGAGTTAGAAAACTAGGAAGAAAACGAAAAGGCAAAACCGAGAGTGAAGAGGAGTTATGCTGCTGGTTTATTTTCTGATTTTTATGCCCTATTTTAGCTGCATATTTTCATGAGTTTCTTGGCTGTTTTGAGAGCTGAAATGTTGAGCTTTAAGTGGACATTTTCCTAGCAAAGAAACTCTCACATTTGGTGCTTTAAAAGTTCATGAAATGAGGACCAAAAATCTGGAAAATTGTCTCCAGTTCTGCCCGGACTTTGTTGCCCTGTTTTGGTGGTGTTTTGGTCCAAATTTTTACTATAATTTTACCACCATTTGATCAAGAAATGTTGTTAGAGTCTTTGTTTTGAAAATGGAATGGAATGAGGGCTGTTTTGGATGAATCAAATGATGCAAAAGAAAAGGGTTCCTGTTCGGCAGAAATGAGTCCAAAAATTTCATTCAACTTTGGTCACTTTGATCACTACCTTCCCATAGGGTTTTTTAGCTAAATTTTGGTGATAATGTAGTTCACATACTGAGGTTTATGTGTGCAAAAATTGGTGTTTTTATAGTATCATTTCATTTCTCAAATGATGCTCCAAATTTACTTTTCAAACCTAGAAATTCTGCTGTCAGGCTAGCTTTTTGCCCTCTGTTCAAATGGCTGTAATTCCTTGCTTGGCAGTCAAAATTGAGCGCCGTCAGTGGTGTTTGAAACTAGACTTCAAGGGATTTCCAACGGTATAAAATTTGCGTGCTAGTTCATTTTCTACAAGTTGCAGAAATTCCAGGAAGTTGACTGATTTTCCAAACTGATAACACTGTGCTTTGACCACTACAGAATCTTGTGGCTTGATTTGATTTATCTTGCAAAATGAATTTGAAAGCGAAATCTTCTAGTGATTTTTAGTACTCCGAGTCTAGTTTTCGTAGCCATAGGCCTTGCCTAATTTTGATGAGTATAACCTTAGATATGGTCCGAACAAGAAACTGTGGTAGTGAGGCTTTGGTGATTCTAAATAATTGAGTTAAAGTTTTGAGATTTAGTTATTTTGGTTAGTGTTTGATAGTTGAACTTTGGCTCAAGTGGCCAAGACTTTGCCGAGGACGACCCGACTATCGAAGTTTAATCTTCTTGCTTGTTCACTTGCTTAATTGAATCATGGTGAGTGTTCCTTGCATGTTGTGTGAATTACATGCTTATGTGATTAATACTTGATATTACTTGTCCTCATAAGCGTTAAATACTTGTTCCTAGGCGAGTGTGTACTTTATCGCATTCGACCTAACTTTCATTATACTGCTCAACTGTTTATTATTCCACTGTTTGTATATTAATTGTGCATGACTATAGGCCATGTGTACTTTAACACATTGGCTGAAAAAGGCCTTTCCCCTTTCGTTATCGGCCTATTCGAGTCAGAAGCGGACTCGGTCAGGTAGGTTGGTAACTTGCATTATATGGTGTACTCGAATATTACCATTGGGTGTTATAAGGAGTAGTAGGGGGTTGAGTAACAGACAAGACAGACAGCAACTGTTTCTAGTGGACCTTGTATCCTTTCACTGAGTGTTTTCTCATTTTATATGTTTTATAAATTTTATACTCCGAAACTGAATTATACTGAATTATTAAGTGTTTAACTGATATATGGTTTTACTGATACTATGAGATTGCATGTTATTAGGATCGCTCACTGGGCTTTTAGCTCATTCCTTCCAATTTTGTTTTCCTTAGCAGGGTTTGAGAACGAGAGCCTCCAAGGATTGCACTAGGTTGTTTGGTTTGAAAACTTTATGCTTGTATTTGGATGTAATTCTTGTATTTTGGAGAGTATCTAAGCAATTCTGAATGGATGAACTTTTGTAATTATAGCCGAAATCTGGATGGTTGTGGTTATATAATGAAGTTTAAGGTTTAAACGTTTTGTTGGACTAATGGATATTAAGGTTATTTTATTATTTGAAGTATTTGCTCGCTATTGAATTGAGGATTATTCTGAGTCCCGGCGAGAGTTGGGCAGGCGGTCCGCTGATACCCTAAGGTAAGCCCTAGGGAGAAGTGAGGTCGTCACACGGTGGGACAAAAATGTTAATGAAGGAAAAAGAGTCCACTATTCTTGTGTGTTAATTTCTCCCCCTAATTCAAATATCACTTGATATCTTTTAGCTGATTCATTCCAATATTTTTCATCAATTTTTCAAATGTTGTAGTTGACAATATGTTGGTGAATAAATCTAGCAAATTATTATTTGATCAAATTTATTGTACATCAATTTCACCATTCTTTTGCAAATCATGAGTGAAGAAAAATTTTGGTAAAATATGTTTTGTCTTATCTCCTTCAATATATCACTCTTTTAATTGAGTTATGCAATCTGCATTATCTTTATACAATATAATCAGAAGATTTTTTTCTCAAGTGATAATCCACAATTCTTCCGAATATAAATCTTATCCAAATACATTCTCTACTAGTCTTATGAATTGCTAGTATTTCAACATGATTCGAAGGTATGGCAGCTATTAATTATTTTGTAGATCTACAAGAAATAGTTGTACAATCACATATAAATATATAACTAGTTTGAAATCTTGCTTTGTGTGGGTTAGATAAATATCTAACATTATCATAAGCAAGCAACCCATGTCGAGATTTATTCGAATAAAAGAAGCCAAGATCAACTGGTTCTTGGAGGTAATGAAAAATATGCTTAATGCTATTCCAATATCGTCTCATAGGAAAGGAACTAAATCTTGCCAACAGATTTATAGCAAAGAATATATTTTCTCTTGCACAATTAGCAAGATACATTAATGCACCAATTGCACTAAGATATGGTACTTCAAGACCAAGTATCTCTTCATTTTCCTCTTTTGCCCTAAAATGATCTTCAATAAGATCAAGTGACCCAACAACCATTGAAGTACTTAGTAAATGTGATTTATCCATATAAAACTATTTTAATCCCTTCTAGGTATACATATTTTGGTGAATAAAAATCTCAGTTTTCAAATGTTCAATTTGTAATCAAGGTAAAATTTGGTCTTTTCAAAATTTTTTATCTCAAATTCTTTCTTCAAATATTCAGTTATCTTTTGGAACTCTTTAGGAGTTCCAATCAAATTAAGATCATCAACATATATAGCAATAATTGTTAAGTCTTTAATTGTGCATATTATTTATGGATATTTCCCCTTAATTATGGCCTAAATATGGTATAATTGTGTTTGGCTTTGGCATTGATTTTAGGTCATTGGAATTATTTGGAGGTTAAAAATGCAATCTTGGTGAAAATTCCAAAAGACTTCCAAGGATAAGGCGCGGGCACGTTATATTGGGTTGTGAAGAAGGACTTCATGAATAAAATCCCATGCCTGATATTTGTCATCTTTGGGATTGAAGCTTTTATTTTACTTTTAGGAACTGGGCAAAGACCCTGTTTTATTAGGAAAGTTGTAATTGGTTTCCCATATTATTTTTGCTTAGTAGTGTAGATTCCAAAGGGGACTAGAACTCCTAGAATCCTCATTAGATAAGGAAACTTAGGGAATCTTTCGTTTGTTTATTTTAGGGAGATTATCGCGGGATGGCAGACGTACTTGGTCTTGGATTCTTGGCTAGCTTCTCGTAGTTCTCTTAGACTTAGTTTTTGGTTTTAATTGGAGAAGACATCTTTTGTTTCTCTTGGGGCGGCAAACTCACGTTGGCAAAGGAAGAAGAAGGGTCGTTCCTTTGTTTCTCATTTTCGTCAATCTTAATTGAAAATTCCACAAACATCTTTTGGTTGTGATTCTCAATGAGGAGCGGCTAAATCTCTCATCTACTCAAAAGGCAACTCGAAGGCGCAGTCCGTACTATTTGTGAGATCTAATCGAATCTTTATCATTTCTTTTAATTTGGTTACTATTCGTACGTTTCCTGGATTAATTCTTTATGGTTGTTTTGTTAATTGAATGTCAATGGCCGAATATTTAATTTAACCTAATAGCCTACTGTCAAATTAACTAAATTGAATCCGTAATTGTTCTTTTAGTTAATAATTTGTGGCGACCACCATAATTGGTTTTATATTGGGGAAACGTAAGATCTAGCTTAAATGAACCCTCTTAGCGTGTTCATTGGTTAGGGTTGGGTTTTTCTAACTTTTAATGCAATTGGATAATTAAATTCCTATGGTCGTACCTAGGGTTATTATCTGGTTAGAGAAGCAGTCAACGGTCGTACCTTGACTGTCGAGAAAGTAAGAAAAAGCTGGCTGTCAGAGTTTGTTGGCAGTTATAACTAACCTAGTGACAAATGAATGAAATATTTCTGCATCAATGATCATTTGATTGGACTGTGCCTGAGAAGTTGTTCCTTTGGGTAGAATTTTATTACTTGCTATTTCTATTGAATTATTCTGTGGTTGTTCTCTGGTGATTTATTTAATTGGTATTTTCATTTTTATTTTCTAATTTTGTTTATTTTATTTCTAGTTCTATCCCATCCAAACCCCCCATTTTCCCGTGACTTAGAAAGAAACAATTTCCTACCGTTTCCTGAGGAGACGACCCTACTTGCCACTACTATAGGTTAATATTTTCTCAGAGGTAATTCTGGTATATCGGGTTTAGCATACTCCTTGGAATCAGGGTGAAACCAGTAACCCATTGCACATCCGGAGTCTGTGCTCCAGTATTCTGAATTATTCTGTAATTAATTGTGGAGGTAATTGGGATTTTAATATTTATTATTGCACAGGTTCGGCACCTGTCAATTTTTGGCGCCGTTGTCGGGGAACGGTATTTGGTTAATTTGTTTCTTTTGAATTATTTTTTTGGTTTTTTTTTTTGGATATATTTTCTTTGATTTGTTGTTGATTTATGGCTTACAATACTCTACCATTTGGTCATGGGCAACATTTCAATTATGGAGGAGTTCATAAGGTGAATGTCTCAACCATTCAACAACAATTATTTGAATTAATGTCTCTTATTCGACAATGGGCCGTGAGACAACGGCAGCAGGTCAAGGCATGTGGAATCTGTGAAGATAGAAACCATCCCATAGACTATTGCCCAATATTGCAAGGTGAGAGAGTTGAGCAGGTAAACATGA
This sequence comes from Gardenia jasminoides, assembly GCA_013103745.1. Lineage (NCBI taxonomy): Eukaryota > Viridiplantae > Streptophyta > Magnoliopsida > Gentianales > Rubiaceae > Gardenia > Gardenia jasminoides. The sequence continues at coordinate 5,166,226 of CM023104.1, read as the reverse complement.
CTGGTAACATGCCTCGCCCTGTAGGCAGTATGACCCATATGCCAACACATATAATTCAGGTTGGAGGGATCATCCTAATAGGAGTTATGGTGGAAATTGGCAACAAAACTTCTTTTCAAATCGTCAGCAAGAATACCAGCCATCACACCTATTTGAGAATCAACCGTTCTCATCTGATTCAGGTACAACTGTTGAGAATATCATTAAAACATTAGCTTCTAACACTTTGCAATTTCAGCAGAAAATCGAGGCAAGCATTCAAAATTTTCAACAGAAAACGGAGGCGAGCATTCGAAATTTGGAGAATCGAATAAATCTAATGGTATGTGCAATGAGCGAATTAGCACATCAAATTCCTGAAAAATTGCCCTCACAGACCATTGTCAACTTCGATCCAAATATGAGTGCAAGTACCTTGGAAAATGGTGAAGAATTGCATATTCAAAAGGAAAGATCGAAACATGCAGTTGAAAAGGACATTGAGAAAGGCGTAAAGGGACCTCAATCTCAAATCTCTCCTCAAATCTCTCCAGTGGAAGAGTCCACTAATCAAAACCAACTGTGGTGATATCTTCTTCACCTCCTAGCCAATAGACTCCTAACTCTCATTTTATATTTTCCACTAATGAGATTGATTTTGACATACCAGAAGTTTTTGAGCTTCATGACAGGAATAAGTTAGGAGCTACGATGACTATTAAGCTTTTAATTAGTCATGATGAAGAGGTAACTAAAGAACAAAAGTCATTGCTTGCTTGTTTGGAGTTATCCTCTAGTCAAGGAGCGAAAAGAGCTCGTAAGCTTGAGCATTACTCCATTTATGAAGATTATCAGGAGCATGTAGAGAAGGAAGCAATGAAATGCGCTAAACGATTTTATCCTCCTTGAGCAAATAAGGCTTTATGTCTAGCCAAAGACATTAACGAAAGGCACTACTTGGGAGGCAACCCAAGAATTTTAATTTTTCATCATTTTGTGTTTTTCCTCTTTCATGTTTTTTGTATACATGCTAAGTCACTCCTTTATTTTACCAAACTTGTGTTTGTAGGGTTTGGGCATGTGTGCCAAATATCTGTTTAATTTGGAGTGTATCGTCCAATAATCTGAAGACTTTCAACAATAAGGCATGCCCACGCCTTGAGGAGGAAAGGCTTCTAACCAAGCCTTCGTTTACAAATTTTCGAACAGAAGAGCTCCAAGGTTAAGGCGTGCCTATGCCTTAAGATGGAGAGCCTTTTGCCAAGGCTTTTAAAAAAAAGGAAAAAAGAAAAAACGTCGTTGGACAGAAAACTTCCTCTGTTAAGGCGTGCCCGCGCCTTAAGGAAGCAAGTCTTCTGACCAAGGGACAAAAAAAAAAAATCAACGTTGGACAGAAGACTTCCTATGTTAAGACGTGCCCACGCCTTAAGGAATAGAGTCTTCTGACCAAGGTTAAAAAAAAAAAACAAACACTGATGGGTGATCCGCAGGCTAAGGGTCCTAAGGCGTGCCCATGCCTTACCAATTATCACCTGTCACCCTTTTCCCGTTTTCTTTTGTTCTGTTCTTTTCTTTTCTTTTCTCTTTTCTCCACCCTTTCATTCATTTTCCCTACTTTCTTCCCACCGCTGCCGCTGCTTTTGCCACCCATCGGAGGAGATCTTACTGGGGCACCCCCGAGTCATAGTTGATTGATACCCTCCTCCGTGAATCAGGGAAGTTTTGTTGTCCCCTAATGCTTCTTTTTCTTATTCTTTATCTATTACATTGGGGACAATGTAAGATTTAGCTGTGGGGGGAGGAATATTTTGGCTTTGCTGATAATTTTACTTGCTTTTTAAATTAGTTTCCATTTTTTGTTTCCAGGACGTTTCATTTTTTTCTTCTGTTTTTGCTTTTTTTTTCCTTTCTTTTTTTTCTTTGGAGTTTTTAGATTTCTTTAGAACTTAGTTGGTCATATGTGGCCAAGAGGCAATTATGAGTAGTATAATATCACTAGCATGAAGATTCTATTTACTTGCAATTGATTCGAATGATGGATGTTCTTGACACGACACATAGCCATTTGTGAGTTTTGAACTTAAATATCTCATTATTCAAAATTTGTTCTGCATCCTTTATGACGACCCCACTTCTCCTTGGGGTGTACCCCAAGATATCCGTAGATCGCCTGTCTAACTCTCGCCAGGACTCACTCCGTAACAATCATTAATACATCAAACTAAAACACTTTTTTCAAACCAAACCTCAAAAGATAATTCACAAGTACGTAATCCAAACTTACAATCTCATGACTTCAAATTACAAACCCAAAGTACATAAAGAACTTTCCACATACATTCCAGGTTCTTAATACAATAGTTCTTAGTCACGTAATTTCAATTCCACAAAACATACACAAAAGAAAACCCTACTTCTAAGGGTTGACACCTTTACTTGGGTTCCCAATCCCTGTTAAGGAAAACAAAATGAAAAGGGTGAGTTAAAAGCTCAGTGAGTTCCCAAAAGGGCATGCAAACAACTAGCACATATGACATTTCACTTTAAATACAAACTCGGAAAGAAACAGATAAGGAAAGCATTTAACATCACAAAGGTAGGATACAGGGGCTCTCAGGAGCCAGGGTCCACGAACCTTGATCGCGATCTTCGTAGTTGACACTCCGTCAACTTTCACATAGTCCATGTAGAACTCCACTTCTCCTTTCTCCACCAAACCCCCTTCGAGCCCGAATCCATACATGGTTTGTCACATAATTTGTTCACATAAGTGATCACATAGTTTGTCACATAATTTGTGTTTTGCTCTCCAGAATGGACAAGCCCTTACGTCAAGTCCAGAGCACACATCACATCACATAATATTCCCTATGGCTAGTACCATTCTCCTCGGCCTAGGCCTAGCCTACAGCACGAGTCGAACGACTTGCCGATAGGTCTTAGGAATTCCCAAACTTTTCATGCACACACAATTCACATCAACACTCTTAAATCACATCATAGCAATCCTACAAATTTTCCACTGAAATAGGAGTAAGTGCGATAAAGTATACACCACTCCATTTGATGGATAAAAAGAATCGTATTTTCACATCAAATCACTTAACTACACATAATTCAAATTAAATTCACATAAGCACATAACATGCATGGAAACTCACCAAAATATCAAGGTTCGGACTCCAAATTTGGCTTAGTTTCAAAGTCTTCAGCACTTCCTAAAATGAATAAGGAGAATTGATAAGTTTCACTTTCTCATTTGAAAATCAAGTCTAAATACACTTATTCCTTCATGTAATCAAGGTTTTTCCAAAATCCCCTTGAAAACAATATTCATCTCGAATGATAAAATATCATACACGATTCTTTTCAAAAAGTGCCATATTAATTAAAGTAAAGCGCTCCATCGATATACTTCCTAGACACTATTCCCCAAATTCACTTTAATGCAAAACTTATGTGAGACTTGTCAGATCAAAATTACTCTTCCAAGTCTAACTCAAACTTTAAAATAAATCTCACCAAATCTTTATAGATACAAAATTCATGAAAATTAATTAATGTATTTTAAAACTTCCAAATCTAATCAATCGACACTTTTTATTCAAAAGTTCATGAAAAGCTTTACTTTTCTTTATTTAAAATCCATGTTTTTAATTCACATAAACGCATACTCACAAGTGAGCATATTACATATATACTTAAGCGAAATCTCTTCAAGAAATATCACAGGATTTCAAAAAATCAAACATCCAAAAATTGCCAAGCATTGGTTCGGCCATCTCACATGCTTTTCCTTCAAGATTTTCAACAACAAAATCTATTTTCTAACCATAAAATAAACTAATTTTACAAATATTAACCAAGCCACAGTTAAGTCCTCAAGTCCGCTACCTAGGTTAGGATTTCAAGAGCCCAACTCAACATTCCAAATATAGCATTTCTTAATAGAATAAACCATAGATCTATCTTGTTTAACACTAAATAGAGTTAGATTCACAACATTTAAGCTTTATACCTTCAGATCTGACCAGATCCGACAAGATCAACCAAGGTTTTGTGATATCTTCTCAAAGTTGACACTCCCAAGCTCGACAACCCCGAAAGCTCCAATCTTAGCTCGAGATCTTCTTGCCTTGAAGATGATTTTCCAACAACTAGCTCTAGAACAAGAACAACACAACTCACTCAAGCTTTTCCCTTTCTTTCTTCTCTCTCTCTCACTCTGGCTCACCCCCTTTTTTCACTCTCTCTCTCTCTCGGCTACTATGGAGGAGGAAGAAACAAAGTTGAGACATTCAACAAAGCCTTGAAGCTTCAAGAAAGTTGAGGAAGAAGAAATGGAAGGAGCAAAAATGGCAACTCTCTCTTTCTCCTCCTCTCTAACTCTCGGCTCTCTCTCTCTCTCTAAAGTTCCCAAGGGTGGTTGAAAATGAAGCTTCAAGAAACAAGGAAGAAGCCTTTAAGGGGACAAAAAGTGGTTCTGTCCACAATTTAAGCAAAAGTGGTCAAAAGAACACTTTTTGTCGCGTCAAAGCGTGACAGTCCAACTTTTACTGTATTGACTCATTTTGATACTGTTCAACCTTAAATATATCTTTATATTATTTCCACATATGCTCGGCTTCAACTTAAAGTCACTATTCACACTTCGGTACAAGATTAAACACTTAAAATGGCCAAAACCACACACCGAAAAATAATTCATGAAAAAATCTCTAAATTTGGAAATAATCACAAAAAATATAAATTCACTCATATTTTAATAATTAAACACAATTCAAATATTATTATGCATTTCAAAAATAAATTAGAACTTTGAGGCCCTCACATCCCTCCCTCTTTAAAAGAATTTTGTCCTCAAAATTCCTTACCTTTCTGTACAAATAGTTCTGGGTATTTCTTCTGCATTTCTTCCTCTAATTCCCAAGTAGCTTCCTCGATTTCATGATTTCTCCAAAGAATCTTAACTAGAGGGATCTTTTTATTTCTCAACTCCTTCCCTTCTCGATCGAGGATTTTCACAGGTTGTTCTTCATAGGTCAGTGACTCGTCCACTTCAATCTCTCCTAACTGTAACACATGGCTTGGGTCGGAATGGTACTTCTTGAGCATGGAAACATGGAAGACATTGTGAATCTTAGACATACGAGGGGGTAAATCCAACTAGTATGCTACCTTGCCAATTCGCTTGAGAATCTCAAATGGACCTACATATCTTGGTTTCAGTTTCTTCCCTTTCTTGGATACCACTCCCCCTTTCATGGGTTTAACCCTCAGAAATACTTTATCACCCACTTCAAACTCCAAATCCTTTCTTCGACTGTCAGCATAACTCTTCTGTCGACTTTGAGCAGTTCGAAGCCTCTCTCGGATTAATTTTACTTTCTCAAAAGCCTCTTCAACCCAAGGAATAGTGGTCGGGTTCAGACTTTTCCTTTCACTTACTTCGTCCCAATGAATTGGTGACCTACACCTCCTTCCATAAAGTGCTTCATACGGGGCCATTTGGATTGAGGTATGATAACTGTTATTGTAAGCAAACTCAACTAAGCGCATGTGTTGGTTCCAACTTTCCCCAAAATCTAACATGCATGATCGCAACATATCCTCCAATGTTTGTATTGTCCTCTCAGATTGGCCATCAGTTTGGGGATGGTACGCGGTGCTCAAATTTACTCTAGTCCCCAAATTCTCTTATAACTTCTGCCAGAAACGAGAGACAAACCTTGGATCTCTATCGGAAATAATACTTACGGGAATTCCATGTAATCTCACTATTTCATCCAAGTACAGTCGAGCCAGCTTTTCCAGCGGGAATTTCATACTCACTGGTAGAAAATGCGCAGTCTTGGTGAGTCAATCTACTATCACCCATACTGCATCATGCCCCTTTTGACTCCTAGGTAATCCAGTCACAAAATCCATGGTGATATGATCCCATTTCCACTCAGGTATCTCTAAAGGTTGTAGCAGTCCAGAAGGTTTCTGATGCTCAGCCTTAATTTGCTGGCACACAAGACAAGTTTGAACAAATTTTACCACATCTTTCTTTAAACCATCCCACCAATACAACCCTCTCAAATCTTGATACATTTTACTGTTCCCAGGGTGGATCGTGTATCTAAATCGATGTGCTTCTTCCAGAATTTCTTTTCTTAACTCCTCATTATTCAGTACACCCAATCGATCTCGGAATCTCAGAACTCCTTCAGGCCCTAACTTAAAATCAAAGGTCTCTCCCTGACTCACCTTATTCAACCATTTTTGTACTCCAGGATCTCCCTTTTGAGCCTCTTTAATGCGTTCTAATATTGGAGATCTCAACACTAAATTCCCAAATATGATCTTCTGTCTCTCCAAACAAGGATTCCATTCACCAACTCTTTTTAACATATCCCATTCTTTAATCATCAACCCTGCCACCTGAGCTTTTCGACTTAGTGCATCTGCTACCTTAGTAGCCTTCCCAGGGTGATAATTTATGGTACAATCATAATCCTTAAGGAACTCTACCCATCGCCTTTGTCTTAGATTCAGCTCTTTTTGAGAAAACAAGTACTTAAGGCTCTTATGATAGGTAAAGACCTCGAATGTCACTCCATAAAGATAATGTCTCCATTTTTTCAATGCAAAAATGACTGTAGCCAGCTCCAAATCATGTGTTGGATAATTTTGCTCATGAGGTTTTAATTTCCTAGAAGCATAAGCAATAACTTTCCCATTCTGCATCAGAACACACCCTAATCCTTCTTTTGACACATCAGAGTAAACTACAAAGCCATCCTTCCCATTTGGCAATGTCAACACAGGAGCCATTGTTAGACGTTTCTTCAATTCTTGGAAATTAGCCTCACACTTAGGATTCCAAACAAACTTATCATGCTTCCTAGTCAAATCAGTTAGTGGCCCAACAATCCGTGATAAGTTTTGAATAAACTATCAGTAATACCCCGCTAAACCCAAGAAACTTCTAACCTCGGTAAGGTTTACCGATTGTTTCTATTGAGTCACAGCCTCTACTTTAGCAGGGTCTACAGAGATTCCATCTTTAGAAATTCTATGTCCCAAAAAGGACACTTCCTCCAACCAGAACTCACACTTGCTGAACTTAGCATATAGCTGATGTTCTCTTAGGGTTTGAAGCACTATCTTTAAATGTTGAGCATGATCTTCTCGAGTCTTAGAGTATACCAGGATATCATCAATAAACACCACAACAAATTGATCCAAGTAAGACTTAAAGACTCATTGCATCAAATCCATGAACGCAGCAGGGGCATTTGTTAATCCGAAGGGCATCGCCACAAACTCAAAATGCCCATACCTTGAATTAAATGCAATTTTTGACACATCTTCCTTTCTAATCCTCAATTGATAGTACCCTTGCCTCAAATCCAACTCGGAAAAGACCACTGACCCCTGTAATTGATCAAATAGTTCATCAACAAGTGGCAAATGGTATTTATTCTTTATCGTTACATTATTGAGCCCTCGATAGTCCATACATAACCTCAAACTCCCATCATTTTTCTTAACAAATAGCATAGGCACCCCCCAAGGCGAATCACTTTCCCAAATGAAACCCCGTTCTAACAGATTTTGCAATTGAATTCTCAACTCCTTAAGTTCTGCTGGGGCCATTCGATACGGGGGTTTTGAGATTGGAGCTATTCCTGGTACTAAATCAATCTTAAATTCTACCAGTCGTTCAGGAGGTAAGTTCTCTAATTCCTCGGGAAAAACATCTGGAAAATCCTTTACAACTGGTACTTCTTCTAACTTCATCTTATCATTTGGATGACTTATAAGAAAAGCTAGGTAACCCTGAGCCCCTTTACTTAACAATTTTCGAGCCTTAATTCCCAAAATGAGAGCAGACGAAGCTAACCTTCCTTTTACATCGAGTCTCAAAGTAGCCTCCCCAGGAATAGAAAATTCCACAGTTTTCACCCTACAATCCAATTTGGCATGATAATGAGCCAAACAATCCATTCCTATGATGACATCATATCCCTTTATATTCAAACTTATCAAATCAACCACTAGCTTTCTCTCTCCTACCCAAATATCACAATTCTTGTATACCCAACTCGTAACTAAACTTTGTTCTCCCGTGGGTGTTCTAGCTTCCAGGTCGTAAGGTAATCTAACAGGCTTGATGTCTACCCCATTCAAAAAGGCAGGATTTACAAATGAATGCGATGAACCAGGATCAACTAGAATTCTAGCTAAACGATGAAAAACAGGGATGGTACCTTCAACCACCTCAGTGGGGTCGGGGACTTGCTGTTGATCAATAGCGTATACCCTAGCTGGAACTCGTGGCCGATTCACGGATGCTTTAGCTTGACTAGGGGCTGGTCTGCTTGACTGCTTAGACACTCCTTCCCTTTGAATCATCGGGCAAGCGGTTAATTGGTGCTCAGTGCTTCCGCACTTAAAACATCCTCCTGTCTTTCTCCAACAGCTATCTTCAGTATGGTTAGACTTCCCACAAAACCCACAAAAGATGCTAGGAGTGGAAGCTTGACTTCCCTGAGAGACACTCCTCAGTGGCTCTCTCCCACTTACAGTTCCCCTTGACATGGCACCCCTAGTATTTCCTCCCCTTGCTATAGACCCTCGTGACATTCCAGAAGTGTTTGTTCTGCCTATTCCTCTTCCAAATTTGGGAGTTAAAGCACCCTCACTCGTTGGTCCATGACTACTGCTAGGTGCGTTTCTCTTCCTCGCATTAAAAGTTCTCACTTGAGCCTTGACTCCCTTAATCCTCTGGGCCTTTCCCACAGCCTCGCTAAAACTATTTACTTGAGCAGCTGCCAAACTTTCTTGCAATTCCACATTTAACCCCTGCACAAACCTCCTTATTCTTCTTTGTTCTATTGCTACTGATTCAGGGGCAAACCGTGATAGTTTGGTGAATTGAGCCTCGTATTCCGCAACACTCAACAATCTCTGCCTACACCTAATGAAGTCATCTTCCCTCTTCTCTTGCACTAACGGGGGAAGAAACTTAGCATTAAACTCCCTAGTAAAATTCACCCAAGTCCTAGGGGTTTGTTCTTTATCCCACTTAGCCCTTATCATGTTCCACCATGACCGGGCAGCTCCCTCAAATTGAAACACTGCGAATGTTACCTGTCTCTCTTCTGTATAATCCAGTGCAGCAAAAATGTCTGAAATTCTTTCCATCCAATTCTCAGCAATTTCAGGGTCACGTCCCCCAAGGAATTTTGGTGGGTTAAACTTCTGGAATCTCTCTAGAGTTCTATCCCCATCACTCCCCAGATTGACAGGTTGTTGCTCAGGACCAGGGCCTTGTTGGCCCGCCAGACGATCCAATATTTCAGTCATTCGAGTAATGGCCATAGCCATTTGTTCCTCAAGGTCGACCCCAGCCCCTTGATTTTGATCAGCGGCCAACTCACAATCACCTCCGATATTTTGAAGTAGCCTAGTCTCTCGCCCTCATTCTCGGCCTCTTCTTCCCTCCATAGTTCTATAGAGGGTGGACAATTTAAAGTAAGCACAAGGAAATACGTAAATATATTTTTAAAGAAACCACTTCGAGAATTAGTCAAAATACTTTATTTACACAACTCATATTATAGCAGTGCCAGGTGTATATCCAAGGAGCATGCCTTTAACAAAAGTACACATAGTTCACATCAAGTTCACATGTACAGCTAAACAAAAGTACAATACTTGAAAGATTCGTAGGCACACAACCACAGGGACTGAGAACCCATCCTACGGCACTAAAGATTACACAAAATCCAATTTTCACACTAGCCTAGCCCATCAAGCCTCAAAAGTGGAAGACTCTGTGGAAGCACTCTCCGAAGGGTCGGACTCCAGATATTGGGGATCCCTCTCAGCCATAGCAGCCTCTCCCTCAGACTCACTCCGAGGATCTCCTCCCATATCTGCGTCAGTAGGTGGCTGATCAACAGAAGCCTCCCCAACTCGGTTAGCCTCGACTACTCCCTCCATCAAGGCCTCACACTCTGCTGCTATGCCCTCAGCTCACTCTCGTGCCACTCTCACCACTCTAGCTGCTTGCTCATTGGACAAGCGAACCTCCTCCTCAAGCTCACGGATCCGCTCAGCCTGATCCTGTGTCTCTATCAATAGCTGGTCCACCTCCTCTCGAAACTCTCTAGTAACCCTAGTCAGGACCTTCCTCTCATGGTAGATCGCCAAGACTATCCAATCAGGGTAGGCATGAGTCCTCCAACAATCACAATCACGCCTAGGTCTCGTCCTAGGATTGTAGGCCCTGCGACCACCCGTAGGCCTGGGTCGATACGTCACTATAGGCTGTCGATCTCTCGGAATAGCATCATCACCATCAACAGAAGCCATAACCTACAAAATAAACCCCATTAGAACTTATTTGAACTTAAATCTCATCAACACTCAATCATAAGCGATATCAATCACTTAACATTCGACTCTTAACCTACTGAACTCTCGATTAATCTCACTAACTATCACTACACCCAAATTAATCAAACCTAGGCTCTGATACCACCTGTAATGGTCCCACTTCTCCTTGGGGCGTACCCCAAGGTATCCGTAGACCGCCTGCCTAACTCTCGCCAGGACTCACCCCGTAACAATCATTAATACATCAAACTAAAACACTATTTTCAAACCAAACCTCAAAAGATAATTCACAAGCATGTAATCCAAACTTACAATCTCACGACTTCAAATTACAAACCCAAAGTACATAAAGAACTTTCCACATACATTCCAGGTTCTTAATACAATAGTTCTTAGTCATGTAATTTCAATTCCACAAAACATACACAAAAGAAAACCCTACTTATAAGGGTTGACACCTTCACTTGGGTTCCCAATCCCTGTTAAGGAAAACAAAATGAAAAGGGTGAGCTAAAAGCTCAGTGAGTTCCCAAAAGGGCATGCAAACAACTAGCACATATGACATTTCACTTTAAATACAAACTCGGAAAGAAACAGATAAGGAAAGCATTTAACATCACAAAGGTAGGATACAGGGGCTCTCAGGAGCCAGGGTCCACGAAGCTTGATTGCGATCTTCGTAGTTGACACTCCGTCAACTTTCACATAGTCCATGTGGAACTCCACTTCTCCTTTCTCCACCAAACCCCCTTCGAGCCCGAATCCACACATGGTTTGTCACATAATTTGTTCACATAAGTGATCACATAGTTTGTCACATAATTTGTGTTTTGCTCTCCAGAATGGACAAGCCCTTACGTCAAGTCCAGAGCACACATCACATCACATAATATTCCCTATGGCTAGTACCATTCTCCTCGGTCTAGGCCTAGCCTACCGCACGAGTCGAACGACTTGCCGATAGGTCTTGGGAATTGGTGGGTGTCAAACCTCCAAAAATAAAATACCTACTCTAAAAATATGAATTCAAATATAATATGGTGAGTAGGGTCGTATCCACAGGGACTGGGTGATGTATTTTCTCTGAGAATTTGGGGGGTTTTTGGAGAAGAGAGCAAATAATTAAAAAGGAATAAAAACTAAAATTCTAACTAATCAAGAATGCAAGATTTAAGTAACACAAGAAACAATTAATTAAAACAATCTAGTCAAGGAATTAATCTTAGCACCAGTGCACACAACTGATCATAGATCCAAACAGATATTCACATGTTCATGAATAAATTGGTTATAGTAGTCAAGCGACGCGCCCAACCACCAATCTTTCCTTAATTTTATAGTAGCCCAGAGACGCTCATAGACTACCCTCTTGTGAACTGGACAACCCTAGATACGCTCATAAGATTTAATGCAATCACAGCATTAGGAATTAGAAAGACCCAATTCTAGATGGTAAACACACATGCGGGTTTACTGAGGCTAGGTTAATTATCCCCACGATACAAATTAGACCACTTGCGAGGCAGTGAAGCTGTCTCGTGTGCCACTAATTAGGTTGCTTAAAGGCGACGCGCCAACACCCTAATTGACTATATATTATTTAGATAATTGAATAACAGGCCTAATTATCCAATAAACCCAAATAATAATTAATTGAAAACAGAGAATAATTAAATACTCATGAACATATAAATTAAAATTAATAAACAAAACGATCTCACAGTTATGGTGCCCCGAGCCTTGATTATTTCTCAACTAGAAAAGGAATTAGCCACGCCTTATGATTGTAGCCATGTAACCCATAATCTTCATGCAAATAATTTCCACGAGAAAAGGAAAACGAAGAACAGTAGACGTCACTCGAATTGAATAGTCAAAACCAAGAGTACCAATCTTAACCCAACAAAGTAATAAACTATATGAAGTAAGCTGCATGCGCAGGTAACAAACAGGAAGAAACTGACGACCCAAGAAAAACTAATGGAAGCAAGGCTATTAATCTATTGTCTTCTAAGTGACGGTGGCACAAAAGAAAAACCAGGAAAACAATGGACAAAGTTAGGCTAAAAGGTTCACGTCCTCCACCGACACAAGAATAACATATATATAAGTCTCCAATTCCTATTGCCTTCAGGAAGCCACAGACGCAATCTCCTCCAAGGGGCTTTGACTTCGCATGCCACAAGGAAAACTCTTCAAGTTTCATGTGAGTTTCCAATTTGCATGAAGTGTTTCCAATTACTTCCACTACCCATGTTCCCAAAAGATTTACTCCTTCCCAATTACTGACTTCCAATAATTCCTCCAAAATATCAGCCCATGTTTAGAAATTCAGCTTCACCAACTGCGAACTCAGCCTAACTATCATTCTCTGGCACAGGCACGCCCTGGAATCAAGAGTCTTCTGGAATTTTGCCAATAAACACCAATTTTTATATCAAGTACCTATAATTGACACAAAACCCAAATATAAGCAGTAACCCAATTCTTTGCACAATAAAAGAGAGAATTTTAGTCCAAATTTCCTCAATTAACACACACAAATATCTCCCTATCAAATTCCCCCACACCTAGACAATGCTTGTCCTCAAGCATTCACTATGACAACCAAGATGACAAGTATTTTATAGCACAATAAACTAACACGAGTATCAAATCTTCTCAACCACTTCATCAAAATTAGGATGCGGACGATTCAACTCTCACACGGATATTAGTGTATCTCTCATCACTCAAAAGTGTTTAAAGGGACATATATGCTCAGATCAACAACATGGAAAGATATTACCATAGGCTTGCTAATATATCATATCTCCACCACTCAAAATGAATTCAATACAAAAATCAAAGGGTCTTTAACAAGGGATGTAATGAGGCTTAGGTAAAGGGTTGGATAAAAAAGGAAAATTTAGGCTAAACACATCAAAGGAAATACCAACAACCCATTGCATGATTTCACATACTTTTCTTCATTCAGATGATCTTTCCAAGGCATATCCATAGATGTTCCCAAAAAGTAGCAAGTGCAAGCACAACCAAGGTGTGGCCCAACTATCACAACACAACACATATTTACAATAACATTTCATAACTCTTTTTTTTTTCCTTTTTCTTCCTTCTTTTTTTTCTTTTTCTTTTTGAATTTTTTTGATTTTCTTCTTGCTTTTCTTTTTTCTTTTTTTCCCTTTTTGCCTTTTTCAACCAGACATAACTAATAATAAAATATAAACACACTTGCTAACTTCAGCCATACCCTTGCACCACGATTTGAAATCATTATGCAATGAAATTAAGGCATTCCTTTGACATAGGGTTCAAAACAAAGAGGGTTCAAACCAAAAAAAATGGATTAACGGTAATTCCAAGGGTTTTTAAACAATGAAAAGGTCTAGGTTCAAACATGGTCAACTAAGGGAAATATAATTAGGACAGGTCTTTAGAAAGTCAAAAGGGGTAAACCTAAGTGCCCTTATCATTTTCATGCATCAAATTCAACAATGTGGTCTCGACATGCATAACAAAGCAAGTTCTAGAATAATCTAACCATGTGCGATATCACTCAATGAAAGAAATTAGAGCAATTTATGAATGAAATGCTCATTAGGCTCAAAAGCTCACCAATCGCTAAAAATTTGTCAAATTTTGCACATCCATCAATTGAATCAATTGCAAGAAAAATATAATACTCATGCTAGCAAAAATTTTACTAATCATACTTGCATCTTTCTTGCTTTTCATAACAAAACAAATCCAAAGAAATTGCAAAAAGTTGTGAAAAACTAAAAGTTTTTTGAAAAAATATATATATCTGAGAAAATATCCCCTCCCCCACACCTAAATCAGACATTGTCCTCAATGGATGAAAATAAAGAGCAAAAGGAAAATAAGAGGACTCCCCTGATTAGAGAATTAAGCACCGGAGGAGGTTGAAGAATGAAAATACTTGAGTTGATGTCCAATCATGAGTGAAATGTGAAGCACAATAGACCCGAGAGCCACAGTAAGCAATGAATACGGACACTAGATGCTGCAAGGAATAAGATAAAAAGAATTAGAATAAAAGAGGGATTTTTTTTTTTTTTGGGTATGCAGCCTATCCGTTGTAAGGCGTGGGCACGCTTTAGAAGCATGAGTCTTCTGCCCATCGCTCCCTTGCACTGATGTGAGATGAGCCTATAAGGCGTGGGCACGCCTTGCAAGCCAAAGTCTTCTGATTCTCACCCAGACTTGAGCATCTGACATCCGCTTAGAAAGCGTGGGCACGCCAGATAAGTAGAAGTCTTCTGATTATCATCTCTTTGCATTGCCTTCAGACGGACTCTCTGGCGTGGGCATGCCAGAGAAGCTGATGTCCTCTGCCCATTACCACTGCAACATACTCAAAGATAATTGAAGGGAAAAAAAAACTATTAATAAAGGAAAACCTAAAGATGAGAAGAACGAAAAATTAAATTCTTGGGTTGCCTCCCAAGCAGCGCCTTTCTTTAATGTCTTTGGCTAGACATTTCCATGCTTGGTCATGGAGGATAAAATCGTATAGCTCTTTTCATTACATCGTTCTCATACTCATGATATTTATCATAAATAGAGAAATCTTTAAGCACGTGAGTTGTTTTCTTCTTTTGACTAGTGGATGGCTTCAAGCATGCAAGTAATGATTTTAATCCTTTACTCATTCCTTCATCAAGATCAATCAACAACCTAAGAGTCTTTGCAACTCCTAACTTATCTCTATCATGAAATTCAAAAATTTCTGGTATAACGAAATCAATCTCACCAACAGAAACTATAGAATGTGAGATAAGAGTTAGGGATGAAGGAGATGTCACCACAGTTGGCATTTCATCATTGGACTTTTTGATTGGAGAGACTAGAGGTTGGGATCCCATTGTTTCTTCCTCAGCTTTTTCTTCAACCACAGACTTAGATTCTTCCCTTGGAATCTCTTGCCATTCGTCACCACTTCTCAAGGTAATTGCACTTATATCTGGTTCAGAATTGACAATGGTCTCTGAGTGTAATTATTCAGAATTTTGAGACGCCAATTGGCTCACAGTAGCTGCCAGTAGACACATTTGATTCTCCAAATTACGAAGGCTTGTCTTTGTCTCTAGTTGAAATTGAGCAGTCTCAAGTTGGAGTTGAGCAGTGCTTGTTGCCAAGCTCTTAACAAGATCTTCCAAGGAACTCCCCCTACTAGAGAATGAGGATTGACATATTGGATTCACTCCATAGTTATAGTTGGAGTAATCCCACCATTCTTGACCATACACATTTGAATACGTATCAAACATCGGTGTTTGATAAGTATCAAAATTTGGTGGAGATGGATTTTGGAATACACCAACATCACCAATTGGATCATCCACGTCAACTTGAAGTAGTGGGCACCTGTCAGTCAGATGATCCAACTGACAAATTCTACAAGTGTTGACTTGTGGTTTCTGTTCATCACTCAATTGTTGCATAGGAAAAGCCAGATTATCTGAATAAGGATCACTAAGATAATAGCTCTCATTAACCCAATTAGGAACAAAGTCCAATCTATCACCAAAATATTGAAAATTAGTAGCCATCAACTAGTAAGAAAAATAGAGGAGAAATAAAGGAGAAATTTTTTTTTTTGAGAAAATAATTCAAGCACCAGTCCCCGGCAACGGCGCCAAAATTTGGTGGGTGTCAAACCTCCAAAAATAAAATACCTACTCTAAAAATATGAATTCAAATATAATGGTGAGTAGGGTCGTATCCACAGGGACTGGGTGATGTATTTTCTCTGAGAATTTGGGGGGTTTTTGGAGAAGAGAGCAAATAATTAAAAAGGAATAAAAACTAAAATTCTAACTAATCAAGAATGCAAGATTTAAGTAACACAAGAAACAATTAATTAAAACAATCTAGTCAAGGAATTAATCTTAGCACCGGTGCACATAACTGATCATAGATCCAAACAGATATTCACATGTTCATGAATAAATTGGTTATAGTAGTCAAGCAACGCGCCCAACCACCATTCTTTCCTTAATTTTATAGTAGCCCAGAGACGCTCATAGACTACCCTCTTGTGAACTGGACAACCCTAGATACGCTCATAAGATTTAATGCAATCACAGCATTAGGAATTAGAAAGACCCAATTCTAGATGGTAAACACACATGCGGGTTTACTGAGGCTAGGTTAATTATCCCCACGATACAAATTAGACCACTTGCGAGGCGGTGAAACTGTCTTGTGTGCCACTAATTAGGTTGCTTAAAGGCGACGCGCCAACACCCTAATTGACTATATATTATTTAGATAATTGAATAACAGGCCTAATTATCCAATAAACCCAAATAATAATTAATTGAAAACAGAGAATAATTAAATACTCATGAACATATAAATTAAAATTAATAAACAAAACGATCTCACAGTTATGGTGCCCCGAGCCTTGATTATTTCTCAACTAGAAAAGGAATTAGCCACGCCTTATGATTGCAGCCATGTAACCCATAATCTTCATGCAAATAATTTCCACGAGAAAAGGAAAACGAAGAAAAGTAGACGTCACTCGAATTTAATAGTCAAAACCAAGAGTACCAATCTTAACCCAACAAAGTAATAAACTATATGAAGTAAGCTGCATGCGCAGGTAACAAACAGGAAGAAACTGACGACCCAAGAAAAACTAATGGAAGCAAGGCTATTAATCTATTGTCTTCTAAGTGACGGCGGCACAAAAGAAAAACCAGGAAAACAATGGACAAAGTTAGGCTAAAAGGTTCACGTCCTCCACCGACACAAGAATAACATATATATAAGTCTCTAATTCCTATTGCCTTCAGGAAGCCACAGACGCAATCTCCTCCAAGGGGCTTTGACTTCGCATGCCACAAGGAAAACTCTTCAAGCTTCATGTGAGTTTCCAATTTGCATGAAGTGTTTCCAATTACTTCCACTACCCATGTTCCCAAAAGATTTACTCCTTCCCAATTACTGACTTCCAATAATTCCTCCAAAATATCAGCCCATGTTTAGAAATTCAGCTTCACCAACTGCGAGCTCAGCCCAACTATCATTCTCTGGCACAGGCACGCCCTGGAATCAAGAGTCTTCTGGAATTTTGCCAGTAAACACCAATTTTTATATCAAGTACCTATAATTGACACAAAACCCAAATATAAGCAGTAACCCAATTCTTTGCACAATAAAAGAGAGAATTTTAGTCCAAATTTCCTCAATTAACACACACAAATATCTCCCTATCAGGAATTCCCAAACTTTTCATGCACACACAATTCACATCAACACTCTTAAATCACATCATAGCAATCCTACAAATTTTTCACTCAAATAGGAGTAAGTGCGATAAAGTATACACCACTCCATTTGATGGATAAAAAGAATCGTATTTTCACATCAAATCACTTAACTACACATAATTCAAATTAAATTCACATAAGCACATAACATGCATGGAAACTCACCAAAATATCAAGGTTCAAACTCCAAATTTGGCTTAGTTTCAAAGTCTTCAGCACTTCCTAAAATGAATAAGGAGAATTGATAAGTTTCACTTTCTCATTTGAAAATCAAGTCTAAATACACTTATTCCTTCATGTAATCAAGGTTTTTCCAAAATGCCCTTGAAAAAAATATTCATCTCGAATGATAAAATATCATACAGGATTCTTTTCAAAAAGTGCCATATTAATTAAAGTAAAGTGCTCCATCGATATACTTCCTAGACACTATTCCCCAAATTCACTTTAATGCAAAACTTATGTGAGACTTGTCAGATCAAAATTACTCTTCCAAGTCTAACTCAAACTTTAAAATAAATCTCACCAAATCTTTATAGATACAAAATTCATGAAAATTAATTAATGTATTTTAAAACTTCCAAATCTAATCAATCGACACTTTTTATTCAAAAGTTCATGAAAAGCTTTACTTTTCTTTATTTAAAATCCATGTTTTTAAGTCACATAAACGCATACTCACAAGTGAGCATATTACATATATACTTAAGCGAAAACTCTTCAAGAAATATCACAGGATTTCAAAAAATCAAACATCCAAAAATTGCCAAGCATTGGTTCGGCCATCTCACATGCTTTTCCTTCAAGATTTTCAACAACAAAATCTATTTTCTAACCATAAAATAAACTAATTTTACAAATATTAACCAAGCCACAGTTAAGTCCTCAAGTCCGCTACCTAAAGGCCACCTCAAGTCCGCTACCTAGGTTAGGATTTCAAGAGCCCAACTCAACATTCCAAATATAGCATTTCTTAATAGAATAAACCATAGATCTATCTTGTTTAACACTAAATAGAGTTAGATTCAGAAGATTCAAGCTTTATACCTTCAGATCTGACCTGATCTGACAAGATCAACCAAGGCCTTGTGATATCTTCTCAAAGTTGACACTCCCAAGCTCGACAACCCCAAAAGCTCCAATCTTAGTTCGAGATCTTCTTGCCTTGAAGATGATTTTCCAACAACTAGCTCTAGAACAAGAACAACACAACTCACTCAAGCTTTTCCCTTTCTTTCTTCTCTCTCTCTCACTTCGGCTCACCCCCTTTTTTCACTCTCTCTCTCTCTCTCGGCTGCTATGGAGGAGGAAGAAACAAAGTTGAGACCTTCAACAAAGCCTTGAAGCTTCAAGAAAGTTGAGGAAGAAGAAATGGAAGGAGCAAAAATGGCAACTCTCTCTTTCTCCTCCTCTCTAACTCTCGGCTCTCTCTCTCTCTAAAGTTCCCAAGGGTGGCTGAAAATGAAGCTTCGAAAAACAAGGAAGAAGCCTTTAAGGGGACAAAAAGTGGTTCTTTCCACAATTTAAGCAAAAGTGGTCAAAAGACCACTTTTTGTCGCGTCGAAGTGTGACAGTCCAACTTTTACTGTATTGACTCATTTTGACACTGTTCAACCTTAAATATATCTTTATATTATTTCCACATATGCTCGGCTTCAACTTAAAGTCACTATTCACACTTCGGTACAAGATTAAACACTTAAAATGGCCAAAACCACACACCGAAAAATAATTCACGAAAAAATCTCTAAATTTCAAAATAATCACACAAAATATAAATTCACTCATATTTTAATAATTAAACACAATTAAAACATTATTATGGATTTTAAAAATAAAATTAGAATTTTGAGGCCCTTACATTCTTTGTGAGTGTAATTATCACACTAAGTTAGATTATTCTAGAACTTGCTATGATATACATGTCGAGACCACATTGTTGAGGTTGATGTATGAAAATGATAAGGGCAATTAGGTTTAACCCTTTTTAACTTTCTAAAACCCTATCCTAAGTATATTTTCCCCGTAGTTGACCAAGTTTGGGACTTAAACTTTTTCTTTATTTAATAACACATCACCCTTTAACCTCTTTGTTTGAAACTCCATTGTTTGAACCCTATGTCAAAGGAATAACTTAATGTTCTTTTGCATAATGATATCACAAGTCAAGGAAGCTGATTATATCTGTAGCTAGCAAGTGCTTTTATGTTCGTATGTTATCAATGTCTTGTTGCAAAAAAAAAAAAAAGAAAAAAAAAAGATTGAGAAAGAAAAAAAAATGTGTGAAGCACTATTGTAAATAAGTGCTGTGTTTTGATAGGGGGTCAATTCCCTTGTTTTGTATGCACTTGCTATGCTTGGGAGTTGTTGTCGTGTTTAAGAGCTAATTACGTGACTGAAGATGATATCTCAAGTCATGCAAAAGACGATTAGGTATCTCAAGACCCTTTGATTCTTGCGTTTGAATTCATATTCAGTGGTGGAGATGTGATAGATTAGCAAGCTTATGGCAATGTCTTTCTATGGTGTTGCTTTGAGCGTATATGTCCTTTTTTAAACATCTTGAGTGTTGAGTGCGTACACTATTAGCCCTGTGAGGATTGTCAAGCCTTGAGCATCCTAAATTTAATGAGATTGTTGAGAAAGGTGGAATATTTGTGCTAATCTATTATGCTATTCTACATTTGTCATCTTGATCTTAAGTTTTGAATTAGTGAATGCTTGAGGGCAAGCATTGTTTAGGTGTGGGGGAATTTGTTAAGTCTTTAATTGTGCATATTATTTATGGATATTTCCCCTTAATTATGGCCTAAATATGGTATAAATTGATTGATTCTACTCATGTTTGGCTTTGGCATTGATTTTAGGTTATTGGAATTATTTGGAGGTTAAAAATGCAATCTTAGTGAAAATTCCAGAAGACTTCCAAGGGTAAGGCGCGGGCGCGTTATATTGGGCTGTGAAGAAGGACTTCGTGAATAAAATCCTACGCCTGATATTTGTCATCTTTGGGATTGAAGATTTTATTTTACTTTTAGGAATTGGGTAAAGACCCTGTTTTATTAGGAAAGTTGTAATTGGTTTCCCATATTATTTTTGCTTAGTAGTGCAGATTCCAATGGGGACTAGAACTCCTAGAATCCTCGTTAGATAAGGAAACTTAGGGAATCTTTCGTTTGTTTATTTTAGGGAGATTATCGTGAGACGGCAGACGTACTTGGTCTTGGATTCTTGGCTGCCAACTTTTAGCTTCTCGTAGTTCTCTTAGGCTTAGTTTTTGGTTTTAATTGGAGAATACATCTTTTGTTTCTCTTGGGGCGGCAAACTCACGTTGGCAAAGGAAGAAGAAGGGCCATTCCTTTGATTCTCATTTTCGTCAATCTTAATTGAAAATTCCACAAACATCTTTTGGTTGTGCTTCTCAATGAGGAGCGGCTAAATCTCTCATCTGCTCAAAGGGCAACTCGAAGGCGCAGTCCATACTATTGCTGAGATCTAATCGAATCTTTATCATTTCTTTTAATTTGGTTACTATTCGTACGTTTCCTGGATTAATTCTTTATGGTTGTTTTGTTAATTGAATGTCAACAGCCGGATATTTAATTTAACCTAATAGCCTACTGTCAAATTAACTAAATTGAATCCGTATTTATTCATTTAGTTAATAATTAGTGGCGACCACCATAATTGATTTTATGTTGGGGAAATGTAGGATCTAGTTTAAATGAACCCTCTTAGCGTGTTCATTGGTTAGGGTTGGGTTTTTCTAACTTTGAATGCAATTGGATAATTAAATTCCTATGGTCGTACCTAGGGTTGTTATTTGGTTAGAGAAGCAGTCAACAGTCGTACCTTGACTGTCGAGAAAGTAAGGAAAAGCTGGCTGTCAGAGCTTGTTGGCAGCTATAACTAACCTAGTGACAAATGAATGAAATATTTCTGCATCAATGATCATTTGATTGGACTGTGCCTGGGAAGTTGTTCCTTTGGGTAGAATTTTATTACTTGCTATTTCTATTGAATTATTCTCTGGTTGTTCTCTAGTGATTTATTTAATTGGTATTTTCATTTTCGTTTTCTAATTTTGTTTATTTTATTTCTAGTTCTATCCCATCCAAACCCCCCATTTTCCCGTGATTTAGAAAGAAACAATTTCCTACCGTTCCCTACAGAGACCCTACTTGCCACTACTACAGGTTAATATTGTGACAGCCCCACTTCCCCCTAAGGCTAACCAAAGGGTTGGCGGGCTGCCTGCCCAACTCTCGCCTGGACTCGAGCATTCAATGATACTAACTTAAACGGGTAAAACCACCAAACATAGTAACATTAATATTAAAACTGTAAAGTAATGTTAAATCTTAAAATTACAGTTATCCACTCAAAATACTTAAAATCCTCGAGCCATATTTTAGTACACTCCCATAAGTCTAAAATATACATCACCAAAAGAATATACAAAACATTTCTGCATATTCGAGACAAAAGCCAAAAGAATAAAGCACTAGCCCTATCTAGGCTTCTGGATCCTCGTCACCTGTTAAGGAAAATCAAACGGGAACGGGGGTGAGCTAAAAAGCTCGTGAGTTTTCAAAGACATACACATGCATTTAAAACAGTAATATAATAAGCAATAATTTAAACACGTAGAAAAATTAAATTTAACACACGAGGAGGATACGTTGGCTCTCAGGAGCCTAATTCCACATTTCACGAACATTTATAGTAGTCGACACTCCGTCGACTTTCAATCCAAGTAGACTACTCTTCACGCCAAACTCCAACCACCAAACTCCCCCTACCGGTCCTGCATGCCAAACACTTAAACATTTAAGCAGTTAACCACTCAAGGGATGTGGCCAAGAGTGGTTATATAACACTTTTCTCCTCCAAATTATAACACAGGCAAAACACGTAAGATACCGACTCTACTTAGAAGGGAGCAATAAAGTATACTCTCCTTTAAGTGAGCAGTTCAACAAGTTTCAAATTTCACATTTTACACGAGTAATATGTCTTGGAGCACGTGCACGCACAAGCATTCAAATGAAAGCATTTAACATGCATTGAAAACTCACCGACAAAGTAGGGGTCGGAATCCAAGTTTTGATCAAATGGCAAATCAGTACTCTGCCCTAAAATAATTAAAAGAGAATGGAAATAAGTTTTCCTAGTTCACCGACCAAATTTATCTCAAAAGGAAGTAAATTCGTTAACTTTCTAATTTGAGTTGAAATCTTTGAAAAATCGTAACTTGAGTTATACAAGTCCAAATTTCATGCACTTCATACCGTTGGAAACCTCTTTGAAAGTTCTAAAACTTTGTAGAAGACACCCAGTTAAAATTCTGGGCACAAATTGCCCAGATTTTCGAGAAAGAAACTGCTACAGTACCAAAACAGGGCACGTCAGGTTGGTCGACCAGCCCATTTTGAAAATTCACCAAAAATTACAGAAAAGGAATTGGCCTCTCAAATTTATACAGTTTAAATTAATATGTAATAAGTTTCAAATTCTACCGACGGCACTCAATTCCACCACTCGAGGAAGAAATTATAACAGTTCAAACAGAGGGCATTCGAATTTCTGAGATTTTCGTTTTTCAGGTTTGCAGGGCAGAATTCTAGGCCCTATTTGAGTGACGATTTCTTGTCCAAAAATTACCAAATTTGGTAAAATAATACTTCCATATATATACTAGATTCATACCAAAATTCAACCAAAAAATCCCTCGGGAAGACAGCTTTATAAACACCCAAAGTGAGCTCAACTATTTCATTCAAAACTGTGAAGTTTTAACCCCTTACTTCAAGTACCTATATCATGCCTCAAATCATCACCAATTGGCCTAATTTTCGAAACCAAGCTAGTATTGAACTTCCTATGCCTAATTATGGTCAAAAACAATAGAAGATTATATCAATTTTTAGCATTAAAACAGTCCAAAATTCGGCCAGCATGCTTCCCCAAATTTCCAGATTTTGGCCCCAACTTAACACTCATTCTTGCTATGACTTTTAAACACTCAAAGCTTTTATCTTTAGTGTAGAAAGATTACCTCTTCTTCTAGTTGTTTGAGCAAGATTAAGATGACCCAAAAATCCATCACCAAGAGCTCCTCTTTCCACCTCAAGATTCAGTCAGCCCTCTCCTTCAAGAGCTCCCAAGTTTCAAGTCTTCTAAACAAGTGTTTTGCAAGGAAATGAGGGGTTTTCTTTGAGAGGAAAATGGAGGGTTGAAGCCGGCTGAAATGGAGAGCTTGAGGAGAGGATGAAGAGCAATTTTTTGTTGAGAAAAGAGGAGAGAGTGATCGGCTGAAATGGAGGGGAAGAGAAGAGAAGATTGGGTTGTTTGGTCATAAAGATTTGACAAGACATAAAGCCCAAATTCATGGGTTATTATCTTATCTAAATTTCCATGTCTTGCAACTTGATTTTTGGAGGGAATGGAATGACTCATTTAGCTAGAAGATTAAAGGGGTAATCATGGTTAAGAGGGAGAAAAGAAAAGAGGAATTAAAATGAATTGGAGGAAATTAAATGTATAAAACAATCGCAAGGTTAAAAATCCTAGTTTTTGGGAAATTAATCCAACTTTAACTAAGATTTCAAAACCCTAATTATATTCACTCTTATTAATTCACTTCTAGTCACTGGGTTGCATTCCTAATCTACGAGCGATCATCCTTACTCTCCTTCACTACTTCACTCACGGCCCGAGTTTTTATCTCGAAAAACGTGTTTTCTCATTTTCTCACTAATGGACGCTATGTGGCGATATTAAAAAGGTAGATTAAGGCTAAAAATTCAACAAGAAATTATAAATGAGGTAAAATTTGAATTTCATGAGATAAATGAATAAATAAATAAATAAAAATGAATTATATATATATATATTTTTCGAAGACAAGAATTAACTCAATAATAAGAATAAAATAAATAAAAGAATGCTCAAACGAATTAATGGAGGTAATAATAGTAATAATATCTAAATTAATAAATTTTGAGACCTTCACAAATATTTTCTCAGAGGTAATTCTGGTATATCGGGTTCAGCATACTCCTTCAAATCAGGGTGAAGCCAGTAACCCATTGCACATCCGGAGTCCCTGCTCCAGTACTTAGAATTATTCTGTAATTAATTGTGGAGGTAATTGGGATTTTTAATATTAATTATTGCACAGGTTCGGCACCTGTCAATAATTATAAAATTTGACCCAATTTTCTTTATGAAAACACATGGACATATTGGGTCATTTGCATAATTTTTCTTAAGTAAAATCTCATGAAGGCGATTATACCACATATGCTCAGATTGCTTGAACCCATACAAAGAACTTTACAATTTGATGGAATAAATTTCTTTGAAACTTGATTTACATGGTTCAAGCATGTTAAATCATTCCAGAATCTTCATGTAAACATCATTATCCAATGTTTCATAAAAATAAGCAATAACTATGTCCATTAGATGCATATCGAGTTTTCCATGTACTGCCAAATTCAGGAGATATCTAATGTAATTTCATCCACTACAAGAGACTATGTTTCGTCATAATCGACTTTAGTTTTTGTGAAAATTCGTAGGTTACAAGTCTTAATTTATATTTTATAGTTTTATTTTCTTTTTCCTTACAAATGCCCATTTTTATCCTATTGAATTTACACCATGTGGTCTTTGGATTATATGTCTAAAAACTTTCTTTTTGACTACTGAATATAATTCAGATTGGATCGCATCTTTTTATTTTAGCAAATCATCTTTTTGCCGACATTCATCAGCTGATTTAGAATCATGATCCTCGTCCTCTTCCATAATATCAGATCCTACATTATATGTAAAAAAACTATCAAAAATTACTGCTTTTCGATTCCAACTTTTTCTTGTACTGAGAAAATTTATTGAATTTTCAATAATTTCATTCTTTTCAAAAGTAACATCTTCAGAAGATTGAATTTTATCACTATCAGTATTTTGAGATTTTTGACCAATTTTGAAGTCCTCAATTTTATCATTATTTAATCCCCTCTTCTTTCAAGAATTTTTGTCTTTGGAGTCTAAAGGTTTGCCATGGTTTAGATGTGCTTTAAATTCATTCGCACTTGCAAATTATCCTTCTGGAATATCGATTTTAATTAGAACATTTTCTATAGAAATATGTGATTTAGTAACTCTTCTGGAGTCATTAAATGCATCTAGTAATTGATTTGTAATTTTCTACAAATGAATGATTCTTTGAACTTCCAATCCACATTGTTTTCTACGAGAATGAGGATCAAGAAAATTCAATACTATTTTTCAATTGATTTTCTTTTCGGGTTGATCTTTAACTTCCCTTAATGCTGGAAAATGTGATTCGTCAAATTAATAATCTACAAATCTTGCAGTAAATAAATCACTAGTTAATGGTTCAACATATTTAATTATAGAATGTGATTCATATACAACATATATTCCCAACTTTCTTTGGGCCCCCATTTTTGTGCGTTTAAGTGGTGTAATTGGAATATAAATTGCAACTAAATATTTTTAAATGAAAAATATTGGTCTCATAACCAAAAGCTAATTGTAGATGAGAATAAGTATGATAACTTATTGGCCTAATTCTCACAAGTACTGCTGCGCATAATATAGCATGTCCCCAGACAGAGAAAGGAAGTTTAGGCCTCATTAATAACAATCTAGCAATTAATTGTAACTGTTTGATAAATGATTTCAACTAAGCCATTTCGTGTGTAAATATAAGTTGAAGGATATTCAATAGTTATTCCAATAGACATGCAATAATTATAAAAAGCATGTGACAAATATTCATCAGCATTATCTAGACAAATTTTTTTAATTAGATATTCAGGAAATTGTGCTCGTAACTTAATTATTTGAGCAAGTAATCTCGCAAACACCAAGTTGCGTGTAGATAATAGACACACATTTAACATCTTGTTAATGTATCAATTAGCATCATAAAATATCTAAATGGTCCATGTTATAGATCTACAGACCTACATGTATCACCATAAATTCATTCAAAAAATGTAGAGGATTCAGTCTCCACTTTAGTTGGTGGTTGTTTAATAATTTATTTTCTATGGAAGCAAGCAACACATGAAAACTCATTCGATTTTAACATTTTTGATTTTTTTAATGAATGGCTATGTGAGTTTGCAAGAATTCATCTTAGTATTATAGAACCAGGATGTCCAAGGCAATCATGCCAAATTTTAAAATCATCCGATTTAGTAGATTTTTGATCTACTAAGTGATGAATTTCAATTGCACTTATGTTTGTATAATATAAACCACATGAAAGAAGAGGCAATTTCACCAATACACATTTCTTTCCAAAAATGGTATTTGTAATTAATAGGTATTCACCATTTGTCTCATTCAACGTCTTGATATGGTATCCTTTTTGACGGATATTTTTTAAACTCAATAAATTTCTTCGAGACTTAGTAGAGAGTAGTGCATTATTTATCATAATTTAGTTTCTTCAAGAAAAAATATAATGGCTTTTCTCAAACTTCCAATTAATTGAGCACTACCACTTATAGTATTGACATTTGTTTCTCCCATATCTAAATAGAAAACATATCTTTTACATTTAAGTATGGTATGTATAGTTGCATTATCAATAAGATAATTTTCATCATCATTATTATGGACTCCCAAATATTTGGCATTGATTACTTCTTTAAGAAGAAATAAGAAAGAAATAGAAGTAAACATTAATAAAGTTTCTAAATCACATAACTGAGAAAGGAAATTATATCAAAGATATGGAAGTAACAAAATAATAAAATTCTAATCTAATCATTTTGCACCTTCAAGATGGTCAAAGAAATCGGCTACGTCAAGATGTGTTATATCGGCTTCGGCATCATCATCGTCATAAACATTCTTTTGATCAATAAAATTTGTTTCAGCACTCTTGTCTTTCTTTTTTAGTGATGCCTGATAAAATTCAATAAGGTGTTCTATCGTATGATAGGTATAGGACCAATGGCCTTCCATACCACATTTGTACTATTTATCTTCATAATTTTTATTTTCTTCACTTTTCAAATTATTTTCCCACTGCTGGGGTTACTTTAGTTCTTGCCACGGTTATGATTATTATAATTATAAAGTACATATCTACCACAACCACGTTCACGATCATAGTCTCGTCCATGGGTACTTCCATGGCCACATCCATGACCACGACCTAAATTGTGAGATTGTGCTGCATTCGCTTTAGGGAATGGACTAGACCAGTTAGTCAGGATTCATGATTTTTCAACAATAACTCATTATTTTGTTCAGCCAAAAAAAGACATGCAATAAATTCAAAATATTTCTTAAAGCCCGTCTCTCAATATTGCCACTACAAGAGCATATTTGAACATGAAAAATAGAGAATGTCTTTTCTAACATATTCTCATTAGTTACATTTTCCCCATATAATTTTAACTAAGATGTAATTCTGAACATAACTGAGTTATATTCATTAAAAGTCTTGAAATTTTGTAGTCATAGATGAAGCCAATCATACTGAATTTTTGGAAGGATGATCATCTTTAAGTGGTCGTATCTTTCTTTTAAATTATTGCATAGAACAAGTGGATCCTTCATGGTTAAATATTCAGTTTCAATCCTTCATTTAAATGACGACAAAGAAATATCATAGCCTTAGCATGTCCTGGTTTGACGCATCATTATGTTCAACAATAGTATTTCCAAGACCGAATGCCTCAAGACCGATCTCCACATCTAGTATCCATGACAAGTAATTCTTTCAAGAAATGTTGAGGGGTACAAATTCCTGTTTTGTAACGTTAGCCATAAAAGTTAAATGAATTGAAATGAGAAACATTACCTTAAAAATTCACCAAAAGTTATATACTCATGCCCGCCAATTGATCCAAAATCTAAACTTCTTCTTGATTGTTTCAATAATAGAGTCTCGTGGTGATAACGTGTTATAAAACAAATACTAATGAAATAACCAAATGTAAAGTAAATAAAGTAGAAAGATGCAAACAAGAGAGAAGTATAAATGTAGAGAATTATTTCTTTGTTTAGCTCAAGTGATCGAAGGTCACAAAAGAATGTCAGACGACCTCTATTTATAGAGGAACTAGTTTGAAGAAACAAAAAGTTAACCTCAATTTATAAGTTAGGTTACAAAATTAAATTGTTCATAAGTATAAGGAAACTAAATGGAATTCATTGGAATTCAATGGACGTCCACTTATTAATTGTTTCATAACAAAAAGTTATAATTTTCATATAATAAAATACCAATAAATTTCAAAAATGTTTACCAATTTATTCTCATTGTAATGAAATAGAAAAATAGAATAGAAAATATTGTTTCTTTCTTCTAAATTAGTAGAAGTAACTGCACTAGTGTTGGATGCGCGCGCACACGCACACACACAGATATATATATATATATATATATATATATAGGTGAATGTACGCTAGTCAAAAGCCATAAGTTACATTAATAATAATATGGTAGATAAGTGTAGGAGTTACTAGATATTCAAATTATACTTAAATTAGTATTGGAGGTTAGAAATTGAAAAGCCATAATTTCATATAAAAAATCTTTAGTAAAAAACCATTCAAACACCAATAAATTTCACAAAAATTTACCAATTCATTCTCCATATAACTTACACATCTAATTGAGAATTTAACTATTTTATTAGAACACTAAAACACATGGTATCCGTCCTCATCCTATCTAATTGAGAATTTAACTATTTTATTAGAATACTACAACACATGGTATCCGTCCTCGTCCTATTAACTGACAAAGCCAAATTGAGACTAAGGAAATGTATCCTAATTGTGCATAAACCATTATTCTATTTCATTGATCAGACTACTGGAGTAATCCAGGATTCCTTTTCTATCTTTGAATATAGTAGGCCG
Organism: Gardenia jasminoides; assembly: GCA_013103745.1. Classification (NCBI taxonomy): domain Eukaryota; kingdom Viridiplantae; phylum Streptophyta; class Magnoliopsida; order Gentianales; family Rubiaceae; genus Gardenia; species Gardenia jasminoides. The sequence goes on along the minus strand of CM023104.1, from coordinate 5,136,626 downwards.
AAGAAACAAGTTATCATTTCAGATGAAAAAGTTTCAAGGCCTAGCATTTACTGTATCATTTTTACTTGGATCAATTTCCAAGCCACAGTAAAATCTCCAATTATACTTTACTACAAAACAATTTTTTTGATTTACAACGTTTAACAATGAATGCAAAACTAGGCGAAAAATAAAGATGGGAATTGGCATTATTGCACATATGTCATCTCCCTTTTTTTGAATTTTTTTGTTTTTCGTGCATGTTTGACACTTTACTATATTCCATTATTTTGAAAACTCAAAAGACAATTGATCAAACTTCTTCACTCGTTAGTTTCTTCTCTGTCTTCTTTCTTCATCTTCTTCAACTTCGATCAAAGAGCCTAAAGAACTATAGGATCAAAACATGCCATTGCCTTCTCCATCTCCTTTCTAATATGCCTAGGAGTAAGTCCTTTTTTTTTCTTGGTATCTTTTCTTTTTGATTTTGTAATATATGCTAGCATGTATTGAAAGTGAGGATGCAGTGACTTAATTTTTTTGGTATTTTGTGCTTAGCTACTTGTAGATAAAATTTTGAATTGGTTGACTACTGGAGAGTAACCATTGTGATCAAACTATTTTTTGCAATTCAAACTTTGGCACCATAAATCTTCAGTTCATTTTCCTTTGTTATTGAATTTCAAATCAATATAGAATCAGCTTTTTTCTGTACAATTCGTATTTCACTCCCTCTTTCAGGTAGACAATCCAAAGTCCTTTTTTCTCCTTGTTACTCTTGTCACGCTTCATATTATTGTCCTCAAGCCTGCACTACAATGTTGAGAGATCATCCGAAGAAGCTCTTGTACTGAATCTGGCGAGCATCAGGAGATCTACAAAAAACTGAGCGTGCTTCAATGGACACAAATGACTCATTGTGTCTTCAGATTGCATGCAATAGGCGAGAAAGACGTGATTTTTCCAGTTCAACTGCCGCAGGAATGAAGGATGAGGGGAAAATTGATATGAGCAGTATAATTCCCCGGTCTAGTTACTTGAGTATGATGAAGAGTAACTCGAGCAAGCCTCGGAGTTCATGGTCTTGTTTGGCCAGAAAACCTTCGCAGGTCACTGGCGGTACTCGGAAGTCCAAGACTGCTGCTTTACCTGAAGGGGTATCAGTTTCTAGCAGTAGTCCATTTTCTGCCGTGAATACTGCTGGGGTTCATCATTCTGAAACCAAGAAGGATTCATCTTTCTGGTCAGAGAACAATGTACAAGTAATCAGCTTGTTTCTGTGAAATGGACTCTATTTAATTCTCTATCGTTTCAGTTTAAACGAAGCAGTTCAATCCTGTATAGATTCTTTTCAATTCTTGATGAGTGGATCCAAAATTATTCTCTCATTTAATTTGCATCATCATGTTAATTATAGACGTTAACATTAATTAGCGGTTGGATTCGTAAAGGTTTTGGTACGAGTGCGGCCTCTCAGTAGTGTAGAGAAAAGCACTGATGGTTATTCTAGGTGCTTAAAGCAGGATTCAGAACAAAGTATCACTTGGATTGGGGAACCTGAAACAAGATTTACATTTGATCATGTTGCATGTGAAAGAGTAGACCAGGTTTCTAATAAACTTTACCGCCTGTTCTTGATAGCTTGAAGCTGATTATAGCTTTTCTAAACCTGTATACAGTTTTAAGCTCTTGCAATTGGAATTCTTATATTCTTTTGCAGGAAACACTTTTCAGGATAGTTGGTGCGCCAATGGTGGAGAATTGCTTATCCGGATACAATTGTTGTATGTATGCTTATGGACAGGTACGAAAAGAAAGTTCTAGTCTTCGAAAAGTCAGCAGACATCTTACTAGGTCTATAGTGTTGACTTTGCTGCTAGAGTTTTTTAATTGATGACTATAAACTTTTCTTTGGGTTTTAGATGTAATATAAATTGAACCATTCCCCTTTACCCATGTGAAGTAAAAGTCAATTGCCTTAACCGACTCATTTTCCTTTACTTTTCTATTCAAGTTATGGCTCGTTCTGACAAGAAAGGCAAACAATGCAGGCAGGAAGTGGAAAAACGTACACAATGCTTGGTGAAATTGAACAACTATGCAGTAAACCTAGCTCAAGTTGTGGTATGATACCCCGCATATTTGACTTCCTGTTCAGAAGAATCAGATCAGTAAGATTGACAGTCTTGCTTGCTTTGCTGACTCAACTTCTAATAAAGAAAATGTTAACTTTTTCCTGAACATGCTTCTTTGGCATTTGTACTCTTAGGTAAAGGAAAGCCGTATGGATGAGAAGTTAAAATTTTATTGCAAATGTTCGTTGTTGGAGATCTATAATGAACAGATTATTGATCTGCTAGACACTTCATCAACTAACTTGCTGGTATTTTCAGTTTTCTATTTGGAATAATACGATAATTAACATGAGCTAAAGGTATTGCGTATCATCTGATCACTACATTTCCTGTTTGAAGTTGCGGGAGGATACCAAGAAAGGTGTATACGTTGAAAATCTTTCAGAATTAAGAGTTCAAACTGTTGGTGATATTCTTAAACTTCTAAGACAGGTGACTGATTTTTATTGCTTATGTCGGCTTAGCTGTCACAATCATTTTAGTACCTGCAGGATGCAGTGATGTATTAAATAAGTGAAATAGATAAACTAAATGCTCCCAAATGGTGAATTTTCTTTTGTTGCATTAGGGTTCTTTCAATAGGAAAGTTGCAGCTACCAGTATGAACAAACACAGAAGCCGATCACATACTATTCTTACATGTGAAATTCAGAGTATGTGGGAAAAAGATAGTAGCTGTAACTTCCGTTTGGCCAGGCTAAACCTTGTTGATCTTGCAGGTTTAGAAAGGTAGTGCATCATAATCAAGCTTGTTATTCATTAATTAGTCAAGAGTTTATTGTACTGCATCACAATTTTCACATTACTTCTGATTTTCAACAGGCTGAAAGCTTCTAGAGTTGAAGCTGAGCCTTTAAAGGAGGCTGCTTATATAAATAAATCATTGTTCACTCTCAGGTACTGCTGCTATCATTGTTTCATTAATTGGAAATGCTACCATTTTGGTCGTATACTTCTAAAAACTAAATTTGATACAAATTTTTTCTTGTAGTCATGTAATGAAGGCCCTTGTGGATGTGGCGAATGGGAGACCAAGGCATCTGCCATATAGAGATTCAAGACTTACATTTCTACTTAAGGTAAACAATTAGTTAAATCTTGTGTCCTTGCTTTCAGTCATGCACATGTTTCCTTTGTTCTGACACGAAGTCGAATACAGGAGTCTCTCGGTGGGAACTCCAAAACAGTGATAATAGCCAACGTTAGCCCTTCAATTTGGTTTGTAATATTTTTTGGCTAGTTTCCGTTCTTGTTGTGGCTAAAAGGTAAGAGGTTCCAAAATATAAGAGTCTGATCTTAATGTCTGTTATTCAGCTGCTCTGCTGAAACTCTGAACACTTTGAAGTTTGCTCAGCAAGCGAAGCACATCCATAACAATGTGAGCTATAAGTTGTGTATTTGAGATCAATAATTTGATCTTATTTTGATCAATAATTTATTGATTTACTGCCCTTTTTTTGTGCTTAATAACAAAGGCTGTTTCCAATGGAGATTCTTCTGCGGGTGTTGTTGCATTACAAAATCAGATATGCCTTCTTAAGGTAGCGCTTAAGTTTACTGCTAAGAATATGACAATCAGTTTGAAATCTGTAATGCTCATCTTTCATTGAACGGTTGGATAGGACTATAACCCGAAAGATATAAAGATCAGAAAAATCTTGGCACTTTTGCAAACTCAGATGAAGGAATTGGAGGATCAATTATCCATGAGCACTGAATATGGTACAAAATTGCTAGATGACAAAGCAAATGAACTAAGTTATCTAAAGAAATGTTAGCAAACAAGTTTGAAGCAGCTTTACGAGGTGGGCAGGAGTTTCTTGAATATGTCTCTGTTGGGATCATGAAATCCAAAGGTCTAGAGAATTGTATTGACGTTGATATGAAAGAATATTCATGTTGCCAGAATACTTTGGTGTGTCAAAGCATAGTGAAGGATGTAAACAATTATGTTGCACCCGATCTTCAGGATGAAGAAACAGAACCTGTACATGAATGGTTGAAGCGAGTGCAAGATGAGGTGGCCAAATTGCAGATTGAGAACAAGAGGTTTCCTGAGTCCATCATCAGTGAGATAATTCTTTTGCAGAATGCTATGGATTACTTTGAAGGGGCATTTAAATTTAATATTGATGCTCTAGAAAGTAAGCTACAGGGATTTTTAGAAATTGTGCAGCACTATTCTACTCAGTGGCAGGAGCACAAAGAGGTATCCTACTCCTATTTTCATTTTATGCTTATATATCTGGATTGCATAGTGCACTCTGCTCTCAGATCTGAACCCTTTCCTGAATGGCACAATTCTGTAGTATCAATCTTTTGAAGTGTGAAGGACTCCGCAACCTGCCTACAAAATTCAATCCTCGGAATCATGATAACTCATGAGTGGGCCTTGGCAGAAAAAAAGTTTCAACTTCATTGTTTGGTGATATCTGTACCAAGATCCCATTGCATCTGTTTAGTTATGCTCCCTTCTTCTTCTCTCTCTTTTTTCAGGCCATGGAGTCCAAGAAGCCAATGATCGATTATCCTCTTCGTCCACCAACACAATCAGAAGAAGAAGAAGAAGAATCAGGAAAAGAACGAGATGAAGAATCAGGAGAAGAAGAATGGTCAGTAGAAAAATCAGCATCAAAACTAGAGAAAGAATTAGAGGAAGAAGAAAGATTAGAAGGACAAGATTCTGAAGATGGAGAAAACATATATGAATCAAGATCTTCTCATGCTAAACCACAATCTCATCTTAACAAAATGTCCAGTGCTCGAAAGCAAATTGTCACCCCACCTCAAACTTCTTCGGGTTATGGAGAAGAAGAAGAGCAGAAGGACATGGAAGCAGGAGATGATCAAGAATTAGAAATTTTACCCCATTCTCCTTCTGCACTTGATTCTATGATCAAGTCTGTTACTCCTACCAAACTGACGTCAAAAGACTCAAATTCCACCTCAAAACACCCCTTGGAAGTCCAAAGAGATGATGAAAAATATCAGACACGTTTGAAGAAGGCTGAAGGTAAAACTGATGAACTGAAGAAAGGTAAGCCTTCTGCCATTTCAGCTGCAGGTGCTGGTAAGTTGTGGAGCTATGTTGACGTAATTTTCCTGCTCCAAAGCATAATCAAGTTTAAAGATGAGAAAGGAATAGAACCTTCTAAGAATATGGATGCTTTCTGTGAGTATGTTACAGGGAGAGGGAAGCTTCGGCGTAAGTTTTCTAGGGGTCAGATTTATTATAAGATTAGGAGATTGAGAAATAAATTTCTCAAATCTGCCAAGAAATTTGAGGAAGCTGGGGAGGACATATTTTTTCAAGGATAATGAGTTTGAATTATTCAAGCTCTCGAAAAAGATTTGGGGTGGTGGAATTGATGATGGCATGATTACCACCAGAGCTAATAAAACTATGAAAAGGAGTGGTAAATTTGTTTCTGTGAAAGAAGATCAGAAACAAGAAAACAAGAAGAATAATGTGGTGAAACCGTTATTTAGAAATGACAATGAAGATGATTTTCAGTCCAAGTATCCTTTTCTAACCCAATCGTTTGATCTCGATTTGGGGCACATGATGATGATTGCAAGCGAAATTGCAGGCACAAGGAGTCTCTTGAAGGAGAACATGAGTTTGATTGGCCATGGGAAAGCAAAGGAATTGGATGGAAAGTGGAAGGAAATGCGCAAGGCTGAAGCAGAGCTTTTGTTGAAGAGGTTGGAATTGATAAAGGAGCATTGTAGCTCGGTGTTGGAAGACATGAAGGAGAACTAATTAGAGGCTGATAGAATATATCTTATGCTGTTATTACAGCATGGTCTTTTGAATTTCGAGCCAATTAATCTTTAAATTTTTACAAGGCATATAGTTCTTTTGCAAGTATTGTATTCTGGTGCTTGATGTTTTAACTTGAGAATGTTACTAGTTTCTCCAATATTTAATTACTCCTTTCATCCTATTACTTTTCTGATATCATTGCTTAATTTTTTGGATGATGACTTTTGTGAGATGAAATATATAGATAATTTCCAGAATTTTCTGAGATGAAATATATAGAGGACGTGTGATGTTAGCCATCAACGCTGTAGCAGAAAGTTGGAAGTCTTACCTTGTTTCCGAAACTTGGTTGAGCTGATCATGCCATACTAGTTAGTAGTCGTATTGACCAGACCTGAACCTGATTGGGCCATTCCATGTATTTCTAATATTACTCAGTGCTCCAGGTTATGCACTGCTTCTGCTATTTCGGGACGGTAGACTACCACTTCATGTTCTAGTTGCTGCAATACATTATACATCTATTCTTGCGAGTACTATCACTATGGAATTTTGGTGTATTTACATCCGCCTTTGATGAATTTGTAAATTTTCCATTTGTTCAAACCCCACCCCACCCCGGAAAAAAAAAAATCCCTTTTGACTGTCTCCAATTACGTTCGGCCAAACTTCTTGAGCGGCAAGTTGCTTGCTCCAACCAAATAGCAGCCTATGTGTACGTTGAATTGCTTGGATAGCACAGCATTAATCCCAGTAGCAGTGTTATCTCTTCTAATAGTTTGGACCGCTATGTGATGATTGTAACATTGCTGTTTTCCTCACTTTTTGAGGAATATTACTTCTAGAAGTTTTAAATCCACCAATATATCTGAGGTTGTAAGATTTACTGGAGAAATTTGAGGTATCCGGGATCACAAATCTGAGAAAAGGGAAATGGTTAAATGGCAATTTCAGTTTCATCATTCATGAAAGGCCAGAGTAAGCAACTCCAAGAATTCAGTTTGATTTGACGAAAGCATTTCGAGGATTTACAATATATGACAGTTTAAATAGAGGATTTACTATCATTATTAACATTTTAGATTGACAGATTTCATAGAGAGTGATATCATAATTCAATAAATTTAACTTCCCAAAAAAGAAAAAAAATGGTAGAGGGTGTACAGAAAAATGAATAAAAAAATGTTTAGATGATTTGAGAATTTCATGCCGTAGCAAGAAACATTAACATTCTAAGAAGACATAAATATGAAATCGAAGGAAGAAATAAGTAAAATTAATTTCTTTTCATTAATTCTTTGTGTGTTATTTTGAACACCCATAAGTTTATTCTTCCTCTGATTGCCCAAAAATAAAAAAGTGTAAAAAGCAAAATATCAAACTACCCCAAACTGATCATTTTTAAATCAATATTTTCAATCAAAAACCCTGGAATAATTGTTACAGGCTTGCACAACGCTTATAGATGTTCAGCATAGAGTAATTGTTTAATCATGCACTAAATTGACGTCCACAAAACTCCCCTTGCTGCAAAACTAAAAACGCTATGCACATCGAATCTTGTGTCCAAAATCCAAATCTGCAGAACGCGGCTTTGCCTTTTCAAAATCCTAAAGAAGGCCTAGGGCTTCAGGTGCAATAATCAATGTCAACAAGCCTTTGATGGCCTCAAGGTGCTATACAGGCTAGATAGCAATACTAATAGCACTCCAATTGGTAAGACCTTGTCCTTGAACTTGCATGTGTCAAATTTGTTCAATAATAAAAGATTTGCTCAAGAAATATGAATCTATATATAGGGGTGAGTAGGATCGTTCTCCACAAGAATTGAAAATTTGTTTCTTTTAGAGCACGAGTTGACTAGGAGATTTTGAGAATTGAAATAATTAATCAATTTAATTAAAAGCAATTAAATGAGAATAAATTAAAACTAAATCAAGAATAAGCAGATCTAGTCAAAGGAGTAATTCTTAGAGATGATTCACACAACTAATCACTGATACAAAGATGAATTCAATCAATCATTGATAAACTGGTTGTGTTGCCAATAAGTTCCAACAACCAGTTTTTCCTTATTGTACTGATATTAAGGTACAATGATTAACTATCCCTAATCAAGAGATAGTTCCAAGTACGACCATAGAATTCAATCTCATAATTACATTAAAAATTAGAAAATCCCAATTCTAACCAACAAACATTACGAGGGTTTATTTAGATTAAATTGTATAGTTTCTTTCACAAACCTAGTCATGCCAATCGCCACAAGGATTAAAACAATCAAACAATTACAGATTCAACTATTTTAATTGGCAATCAATGATAGGGTATTTTTATATTAAAACATTACCTAATTTATCCTTTACAACAAATATACAGATCAACAAGTACACAGTATTGTGTCGATCCCACAGAAAACTAGAGATGGCAAGTGCTAAAATTTAGTCACTTGCATTATTATCTAGACAAATGATTAATAATTAACAATAGATGGTGCAACTGACCATATAAAATGTAAAAGAAAGTAAAAGCAATAAAAGTAAGTGGTATAATTGGCCCTTGTAATGAAGCAATAAAACCATCTGTTAAGGTGATAAAACCGAACCTTTTGACGGTAACTTTGCAAGAAATAAAGTAAAGGAAATTAATAAGTTAAAGAATTAGTTTAAAGATTAAATAAGAGGTTCTTAGGGATTAGAATACTTTGTTGTGTCAATATTAGAAGTTAGTTAGGTTGATCATGTTCTTGTTCCAATGATTTGCCAAGGTAATAACTTCCTAAAACATGTTCTTCCTTTTGCCAATGAACATGTAATTGTTGGAAATCGTCTTCACCGATTGTTCAATTTCTTGTATCCTTTCTTAACCTATTTTCATAGAAAAAACATGAGAAACAAGTTAAAATAGTTCAACGAAGTTATTGCATAAAATCCAACCAATCATATTCATTACTTCATGAGAATAAAATTAGTAATTAAGAACAAAGATCTATATGAAGACAAATTTCATTACTCAACATGTATCATATAATTCATGGTTGGTGATTAACCAACCCTAAATGGCAAACATAAATTCTTAGACTAGCAAAATCATCGGTAACATAATTATACCTAACTGTTCCATATCAAAAACTACAAGTTCATCTTCATCCGAGGAGACAAAAAGGTTAACTAGATATAATGTTAAGTATGTCTAATCTTAGAAAGAACTTGCAACAAAGCGTGATAATTAAGCACAAGATGTGACAGCCCCACCTCCCCCTAAGGCTAACCAGAGGGGTTGGTGGGCTGCCTACCCAACTCTCGTCAGGACTCACGCATTCAAAAATACTAACTTATTAGAATACATCCAGAATTCATCTCAACAATAATAATCTTGGAAATTGTAAAAATAAAGAACAATTAACAACTTAAAAACACTTAAAACCTCGAGCCATAGTTTAATAAAGTCCCATGAATTTGAATTATTCAAAACCAAAAGAATATACAATTCATCTTTCCATACTCGAGACAAAAGACCAAAAACAAGTGCTAGACCTAACTAGGTCACTGGATTCTCGTCACCTGTTAAGGAAAAACAAAGGGGAACGGGGGTGAGTTAAAAGCTCGTGAGTCTCCAAAAGTCATGCACATGCATATAAACAGTAAATTAATAGGCGGTAACATAAACACATGAAGCAAATAAATTAAACACGCAAGTAGGATACGTTGGCTCTCAGGAGCTCAAATCCACAGTTCACGAACATTTAGAGTAGTCGACACTCCATCGACTTTCAATCCAAGTAGACGACTCATCACGCCAAACTCCTTCCACAGAACTCCCCCTATCGGGCACGCACGCCAAACACTTAAACACTTATGCACTTAACCACTTAAGGGACGTGGCCAAGAGTGGTTATACAACACTTTTCTTCTCCAAATTGTAATACAGGCAAAAACACTTAAGTCACCAACTCTACTTAGAAGGGAGCAATAAAGTATACTCTCCTTTAAGCGAGCGGTTCAACAATTTCAAATTCCACATTTTAAACACGTAAAATGTCACGATGCACGTTCACGCACAAAGCATTTAAATTAAAGCATTTAACATGCATTGGAAACTCACCGACAAAGTAGGTCTCGGAGTTCAAGTTTGGATCACTGTGTAATTCAGCACCGCTTCCTAAAATATTTTAAAAACAATGAAAATAAGTTTCTAATTCACCAATCAAATCTTATTCAAGAAAAGTTAAGTTCGATAACTTCCTACTTGAGCAGAAATCTTTGAAAAATTGTAACTTGAGTTATAAAAGTCCAAATTTCACAATATTGGTACCGTTGGAAACCTCTTTTAAAGTTATAAAACTTTGTAGAAGGCATCAAGATAAAATTCTGGACAGAAACTGCCCAGACTTTCGATTAAGAAACTGTTACAAGACAAAACAGGGTATAACAGGTTGGTTTTCAGCCAACTTTGAAAATTCACCAAAATTGTAGAAAATGAATTGGCCTCTGAAATTTTCACAGTTTAAATTCCTATGTAATAAGTTTCAAAGGCCACTGACAACACTCAATTCCGACACTCGAGCAAGAAATTATAGGAGTTCAAACTGGGTGGGTTCAAAATTCTGAAATTTCTGTTTTCCAGATTTGCAGGGCAGAATTCTAGGCCCTGTTTGAGTGACGGTTTCTTGTCCAAAAATTACCAAACTTGGTACACCAAAACTACCATATAAAGGCTAGGTTCACACCAAAATTCAACCAAAAATTCCTTCAGGAAGATAGTTTTCTAGTCTCCCAAAATTTGCTCTGTAAGTTGCCTCAAACTAGTGAAGTTTCGCACCACTTCTTCTAATCAACTTTATCATGCCTAAACTACTTCCAATTGACTTCATTTTAGAACCCAAGATATTTTTAACCCTCCTTAACCTAAAAATGGACAAAATTGATACAAGTTTAGCTCAAAATTAACAGCCTCAAAAACCGGACAGCATGCCTGCTAAATTTTCCAGATTTTAGTCTCATATTAACACTCATTCTTACTACCATTTTTAAAGAGCTTTTTGCGGGGGAAAATAACAACTTCACACCCAACATTTTAGGCATCAAAAATCGTCCTTAACTAGCCAAAATGCAGCCATGAAAATCAAGATAAAAATAAGAAATTATAACCCTCATTTTCCTACTTCTTCCTCTCGATTTTGCCCTTGAAGGTTTTTGTCCAAAATCAGCCCATAAATTCTATATATAACCACACATTGCATCATTTTCATGCTAAGCAACAATCTTACATGCTAGTGGGAATCCAAGAGCCCATACACCAACTTAAACCAACAAAAACAACTCAAGGAAGCTTAGCAATTACAATTTCATAAACAACACAAGTCAAGGTTCTAATAACCTATCAACAACCCAATTCCTAATATCATACTTGGAATTTAAAGAATGAACAAGAATGGAGCTTTTAGGGTTCTACCTCTTCTTAGAGGCTAGCGAAACACCAAGAAAATGCAAGCTTTAACCACCCAAGACTTCCTCCTCAAAGCTCCTCACCCGAGCTTCAAGCTTGTGCCAAGATTGGTGCAAGATTGTTGGTGGTTTTAGTGAGAAAATGGAGAAGAAATTGATGAAGATACAAGAGAAAAAAGGAGAGAGTTGGTTTGGGTGAGAGGGAAGAGAGGAGAGGGGATTTTTGAGCAATTTTGAATGAATTAAATGGGAAAAGAAAGACAAGACATAAGGCTTGTCTTATAACCCCAAAAGTCAACACAAGACTAGTAAGTTTAGTTAGCAATTTTGGAGGGAAATTAATTATCTCACTTAGCTAGGGATTAAAGAGTTAATCTCGGTTAGGAGGGAGAGATGAAAAGGAATAAAATTGAAGTGATTTGGGGTGAATTAAGTGGAAGAAACAATGGGAAATTAAGATTCTAGTCCAAGGAGGTTAATCCAACTTAAACTATGATTACGAATCCCTAATTTTAATCACTCTTTTTAATTCACCTCTAGTCACCTGATTACATTTCTAACCTACGGTTGATCATCCCTACACTCCAGCGCTACTTCACTCATTGCCCGAATTTTTACCTCGTAAAATGTGTTTTTCTCATTTTCTGTCTAATTAATGTAAAAAGGGCAAATTTTAAAATAAAAAGAAAAGAATATTGAAAATCTACAAGGAAAATAAATGTGAAGTTAAAATAGGTTTTTTTTCCAAAATAAAATAAATTTCCATTTAGATTTTCTGAAAAATATGTTTGAGAACGACATTAAAATAATCAAATAAACTAACGACAATAATAATAATATTTAAAATAATAAATACTAACAATATTTAAAAATAAATTTTTGAAGCCCTCAAATCCTTCCCCCCTTAACAGAATTTCGTCCTCAAAATTCATACTTGAACTATGGAATAACTCTAGGTATTTCCTCCAAATTTCTTCCTCTAACCCTCAAGTTACTTCCTTGACACCTTGCTTCATCCACAATATTTTCAATAAAGGAATTTGCTTGTTCCTCAAAATTTTCACCTTGCTAAACAAATAATTTTGGATACTTTTGCATTTCTTCTTCCACTTCCCAAGTTGCCTCCTGGATGTCGTGATTTCTCTAAAGAATCTTGACTAAAGGGATTTTCTTAGTTCTCAAGTTCTTTACTTTTCTGCTTCAGATGTTTCCTAGAAGTTACCTTGAGCACCTGAGGCAATTACACCCAATGACCACCAAAAGTGAACCATCTCTAATTAAGTCCTTTAAACTATCACAGTACTCAATTGAAAAGGGAGAATCACACACTTAAATAACTACTGTAACACCTAAAGAGGAGATCAAAGTTTTCGAAAACCATCATTGAAAAGAGGAATTAAAACTAGAAGAGATCTCGTTTTTCATCCACGAAATCAAACTCGGATCAAATCAGCATTTCCAAAGTAAAGTCATAAGTTTTAAAAGAACACTTTTCCTTCAAACTAGAAAATTCCAACGTTACACGACGTTACTTGAAAAATCATAGCTTATGTTACATATCCATAAATCGAAAGATTACCAACTGTATATCATTGGAAAATAGACTCAAAGTACTACAACTGTTCAAAAAACATCTTCTCAAGATTCAATTTGTAAATAAGACAAATTTGACCTCAAGTTATAGCTTAACAAGTAGAAAAACAGAATAGGTTTGACATTTTAGTGAACTTTGGAAAAATATTGGTACTTATAGAGATTGAGCAAAATTTAAAATTTTCAAGGTTGAAAAGCTCTTGTCTAGTTTCAAACCTAACAAACAAAACCTAAATTGAAATTTCGTTTTACGCCACGATATCAAAATTTTCTAAAATTGCACAATGCTCCCAGAGGAGATGTCCAGCAAAACGAAGTTCAAGAAATTATCCCTTTTTAACTTCTAAGTTCACATTTAAAAGTCAACATCGAACAAAGATTATTGAGCAATATTTTACCAAAAATTTGTAAGAAAATAGGGCTAAAGGTAGCGGAACGGATTCGGCTAGCAGGGGGGTATTTCTAGAGATTCCACTAAGATTCTCGCATCAATTTCACAACTATAGTTCATCAATCTCATGAAATAACCATAATACATAACAATCGACATATATCAAAATATTAACCATCAAGTTTACACTACAAAACATGGGAAATCTTCAAGTCATCTAACTTGATATTCGGTTTTCAAGAGATTTCCTTTAGTAACCTAAGCTCATCTAGCCATAAATCATTAGATTTAAACCGTAAAACTTATAAGTATAAAAGTTCAAGCTCTTCTCACTAGCATAGTTTCAATCCTAGTCAAGATAAGTCTTAGATCTCCAAGATTCGCCACAGGATTTACCTTCCTCTCAAACTTTAATCAAGGGCAAGTGAAGTTGGATGTGGTAGTGGTCTTGGAGCAAAATTTATAGAAGAAAAAAATGAAATCTTCCTCCTCTATTTGAAGCTTGAAGAACCGTCTAGAAAAGAGTAAAAGGTGAAGAAAATCACTGAAAAATCTCGCCTCTCTCATCTCTATAGGACCGACTACAAGGAAGGAAGAGAATGGAGATTCGTGTTGGTGATTCTCTTGAAAGATGAAAGCAAGAATGAAAATAAAATATGAAGCAAGACTCTCTTTTTCTTTCTAGTGGTTTCTTGCGAAGTCAAAATGAATGGTAGAATGAAGATTAATTGAAGTCTCGTAAGGAATGAGTGGCGGAGGTGATGCCAATTGTCACCCTCCTATTGCTTGAAATTCTAGTGAAATCTTATCTTATTCAGTAGTTCACCTTTTCCACACTTAACTTCCTTTAATTTCAATAAAGTGCAACATACACCCCACGAATTATCTCTTTACCCTTATTCACTAACCCTCAACTTCGACTCTTGATTATCTCCCATGTTTTGGGGTTGTTGGCCCCTCGTCCTCGTCCTCGTCCTCGACCTCTACCTCGGCCACGGCCTCGTCTACTGTCCATAATCTTTATAGAAGGTAGACATAAAATAGAATACAACAAAACAAGGTAAAATAGAATAGAAGGGAATATAACGAAATAGCATAAAATAAAATAAGCAATTTAACAAATTAAATTTTGGAACGAACGAGAAAATTTCCTAGAACCAACCAAATTTCCATACATATATATTCCGAGAGAGTCAAGTACATCACGGTGGCATGTTTATTACAAAAGAACTCACAAAAATCGCTTTCACGGCCATTTTACCACACCAAATACAATAGTGAAAGCAGTAAATAAACATGCACCCACAGAGACGAGAATCATTCTAGTGGTTTCTCTTTACAAAAAGGGTTAAAATATGTCCATAGGACCAATCACAAGATACATATAGAGCAATCATTAAGTTCACAAGAGAGAACCTTACTAGGTACGCAACTAGGTCAATCAATCATAACACTAGTAGATCTAATCTCCTAGTTCAGTTTCGGCTCAGATCAAGTATAAGGATCCCATTGGATTACATAAGACTATCTATCAATCTTTCCTTCCATAATCCCTCAGTCATAGATTGACTTCAGTGTTCCAAGAGGTTTCAACTCTAAAAGTCAACCTTGATTTCGCAAAATATTCATGCTTAGATACGAGTTCCAACTTACGGGTTCGCACTCTCATTCTCAAACTAAGACCCTTGTCGAGCCAAAACATATGTAATGCAACAATGTATATAAAGGTTTTATGGAAATTAGTGTAGTTACAAGTGGTGAAAACTTTCAAGGTTAAAATCTTCAATGGCATTCAAACTCATTAAGTTTTCTTCGAGTAAATTGAGTAATATGCCTCGTGCATACTCAGATTGTTTTATTACAAGAATAAGGTGTAAGATGTTTTGTGATTTTGTCAAATGTTGAGTTTAAAAGTTAATAAATATCTCTTCACACCTCATGTGTAAAGTTGCCAAAATTTTCAGAATTAAAACACTTCTTGTCTTCCAAAACTGCCCCAGTTTCTTGTTCAAATCATGAAAACTCAACATGCGTGATGAGGTTAAATGAAAGAATGTTTAAAATAGACCGAAGATATAAAATTTACAACTTCATGGAAAACAAACAAGAAAACCTCGATTAGAACACTTCCTTGCTAACTCTCATTAGATCTCAAAATCGCACATCACATAATAGCAAATAGAGCTTAGGAAGGGTATCTCTTAATCATCCACCAATTGGATCACTAGAAATTTAATATCTCCCCGGTCTAAAATTCCTCAAGTACTAGCCACAACAGAGAGCTCTCGATTCAACACCAACCACAATTAGGAAGGGGTTATAGTTATTCACACTCTTAAGAAGATCTCTTACTAGCACACATCCAGAATTAAAGTCTTAGTCCCTCCATGTCAATTCCTATCAGTTTTTCCATTTCTCTCATCCAGTCATCGAGTACCAAGCTCATCTTTTCAATCAAGAAACACTCTAGCACCAAAGGCCGATATCCTAAAAAATTTTAAGCCTAGGATACACTACAGAGATCTGAATCCTAAGCTCTGATACCACCTGTGACAGCCCCATCTCCCCCTAAGGCTAACCAGAGGGGTTGGCAGGCTGCCTGCCCAACTCTCGCCAGGACTCACGCATTCAAAAATACTAACTTACGAGGATAAATCCAAAATTCATCTCAACAATAATAATATTGGAAATTGTAAAATAATATTTAAGCTTAAAGAACAATTAACAACTTAAAAACACTTAAAACCTCGAGCCATACTTTAATAAAATCCCATGAATTTAAATTATTCAAAACCGAAAGAATATACAATTCATCTTTCCATACTCGAGACAAAAGACCAAAAATAAGTGCTAGACCTAACTAGGTCACTGGATTCTCGTCACCTGTTAAGGAAAAACAAAGGGGAACAGGGGTGAGCTAAAAGCTCGTGAGTCTCCAAAAGTCATGCACATGCATATAAACAGTAAATTAATAGGCGGTAACATAAACACATGAAGCAAATAAATTAAACACGCAAGTAGGATACGTTGGCTCTCAGGAGCTCAAATCCACAGTTCACGAACATTTAGAGTAGTCGACACTCCATCGACTTTCAATCCAAGTAGACGACTCATCACGCCAAACTCCTTCCACCGAACTCCTCCTATCGGGCACGCACGCCAAACACTTAAACACTTATGCACTTAACCACTTAAGGGACGTGGCCAAGAGTGGTTATACAGCACTTTTCTTCTCCAAATTGTAATACAGGCAAAAACACTTAAGTCACCAACTCTACTTAGAAGGGAGAAATAAAGTATACTCTCCTTTAAGCGAGCGGTTCAACAATTTCAAATTCCACATTTTAAACACGTAAAATGTCACGATGCACGTTCACGCACAAAGCATTTAAATTAAAGCATTTAACATGCATTGGAAACTCACCGACAAAGTAGGTCTCGGAGTTCAAGTTTGGATCACTGTGTAATTCAGCACCGCTTCCTAAAATATTTTAAAAACAATGAAAATAAGTTTCTAATTCACCAATCAAATCTTATTCAAGAAAAGTTAAGTTCGATAACTTCCTACTTGAGCAGAAATCTTTGAAAAATTGTAACTTGAGTTATAAAAGTCCAAATTTCACAATCTTGGTACCGTTGGAAACCTCTTTTAATGTTATAAAACTTTGTAGAAGGCATCAAGATAAAATTCTGGACAGAAACTGCCCAGACTTTCGATTAAGAAACTGTTACAGTACAAAACAGGGTATAACAGGTTGGTTTTTCAGCCAACTTTGAAAATTCACCAAAATTGTAGAAAATGAATTGGCCTCTGAAATTTTCACAGTTTAAATTCCTATGTAATAAGTTTCAAAGGCCACTGACAACACTCAATTCCGACACTCGAGCAAGAAATTATAGGAGTTCAAACTGGGTGGGTTCAAAATTCTGAAATTTCTGTTTTCCAGATTTGCAGGGCAGAATTCTAGGCCCTGTTTGAGTGACGGTTTCTTGTCCAAAAATTACCAAACTTGGTACACCAAAACTACCATATAAAGGCTAGGTTCACACCAAAATTCAACCAAAAATTCCTTCAGGAAGATAGTTTTCTAGTCTCCCAAAATTTGCTCTGTAAGTTGCCTCAAACTAGTGAAGTTTCGCACCACTTCTTCTAATCAACTTTATCATGCCTAAACTACTTCCAATTGACTTCATTTTAGAACCCAAGATATTTTTAACCCTCCTTAACCTAAAAATGGACAAAATTGATACAAGTTTAGCTCAAAATTAACAGCCTCAAAAACCGGACAGCATGCCTGCTCAATTTTCCAGATTTTAGTCTCATATTAACACTCATTCTTACTACCATTTTTAAAGAGCTTTTTGTGGGGGAAAATAACAACTTAACACCCAACATTTTAGGCATAAAAAATCATCCTTAACTAGCCAAAATGCAGCCATGAAAATCATGATAAAAATAAGAAATTATAACCCTCATTTTCCTACTTCTTCCTCTCGATTTTGCCCTTGAAGGTTTTTGTCCAAAATCAGCCCATAAATTCTATATATAACCACACATTGCATCATTTTCATGCTAAGCAACAATCTTACATGGTAGTGGGAATCCAAGAGCCCACACAACAACTTAAACCAACAAAAACAACTCAAGGAAGCTTAGCAATTACAATTTCATAAACAACACAAGTCAAGGTTCTAATAACCTATCAACAACCCAATTCCTAATATCATACTTGGAATTTAAAGAATGAACAAGAATGGAGCTTTTAGGGTTCTACCTCTTCTTAGAGGCTAGCAAAACACCAAGAAAATGCAAGCTTTAACCACCCAAGACTTCCTCCTCAAAGCTCCTCACCCGAGCTTCAAGCTTGTGCCAAGATTGGTGCAAGATTGTTGGTGGTTTTAGTGAGAAAATGGAGAAGAAATTGATGAAGATACAAGAGGAAAAAGGAGAGAGTTGGTTCGGGAGAGAGGGAAGAGAGGAGAGGGGATTTTTGAGCAATTTTGAATGAATTAAATGAGAAAAGAAAGACAAGACATAAGGCTTGTCTTATAACCCCAAAAGTCAACACAAGAGTAGTATGCTTAGTTAGCAATTTTGGAGGGCAATTAATTATCTCACTTAGCTAGGGATTAAAGAGTTAATCTCGGTTAGGAGGAGGGAGAGATGAAAAGGAATAAAATTGAAGTGATTTGGGGTGAATTAAGTGGAAGATGTGAGGGCTCGGAAATTTTATTTTTATCAGAAAATTATTAATAATCATAATAATAATATTATTACGTATTGTCACTCAAATATTAGTGAATTTATGCTTTGAGTTATTATTTTATAATTTAGATGATTTTTCGAGAATTGTTTGCCGGTGTGTGGTTTTGACCAAAAATTAGCGTTAAAAATTGTTCTGACGCATGAATAGTGATTTGGAATTGGAATAGAGCATATGTAGTGATATTATGGAAATATTATGAAGGTTAGATTGTGTTGGAATGGAGTGAAACAGTGTAAGTTGGACTATCGCGTGTGATGCGACATAATGCATCCAAAAAGTGCTTTTCCTTAAAACTTGGAAAAAGGTACCTTTTGTCCCTTGAAACCTTGACTTTCTTGGCAAACTTGGAGGTCACTTTTCAGCTGCAATTTGGGAGTAGAGAGAGAGGGAGCAGCTGAGAGCTTCAAGGAAGAGAGAGAGAGGGTTTGCCAACTTCATCTTCTTCATTCTTCATCCTTGCTTCCTTCAAGCTTCAACCACCATTGAAGACCATCATCCCCACCATTTCTTGCAGCCGAGTGAGAGGGAAGAGAGAGAGGAGCTGGTCCGATTTTTCTTGGGAAAAAAGGGAGGAAAAAGCTTGAGGTTTGAGCTTTCATCTTCTCGATCATCCATCAACTTGAAGTGTGAGATTTGATTGAAGAATTTTGGGCTTGATCATCTCTTCCTTGGCAGCCGTGAGTGAGTGAGAGAAGAAGGGAAAGAAAGCTTATGGGTGACTCTTGAACTTGATCTTGGAACTTTGTGGGAAAACACCATCAAAGTGGATCAAGGGCAAAGATCGAAGCTTGTGAAGGTTGCTAGGCTTGGAAGCAACTTTGGAAAGTGGAACTCATGAGATCATCCTTGATCTTGTTGGATCGTGTTAGATTCGGAGGTATAAGCTCTAAATCTTCTAGATATAACTTTATTAGAGTTAAATAGCTTAGATCTGTGGTTGATATTGGTATAATGATCTCATCTGAAAAGATGAAGTTGGGCTCTTGAAATCCCAACCTAGGTAGCGGACTTGAGGTGGATTTTAGGTAGCTGACTTGAGGACCTGATTGTGGATTTGTATGATATTCATGAAAATAGTCTTGATATGGCTTGAAAGTAGGGTTTTGTTGTTGGAAATTTTGGAAGAAAAATGTATGAGATGGCCGAACCCATGCCTGGCAATTTTAATGTTTGATTTCGAAATTTTGTGATTTTTCTTGAAGAGATTTTACCTAAATAAATGTGTATTATGTTTAATTATGAGTACGTGATTTAATGGAGTGAAGCTATGACTTTTAATGGTGAAAAGTTGTGTTTTCACTAATTTTGGGTAAACATGTAATTTTGGAAAAACAGGGAGCGATTTTAGTCGTCTACAACTTTGACTTCCCGTATGAGTTTTTGACTGAATTTTGGTATAAACCTAGCCTATATATATAGAAGAATAAGTGTACAAAATTTTACAATTTTCCTGTAAGATTTCGTTGGCTTGTTTTTGAAACTGGTAACACTGTGCTTTAAATACTACTGAATCTTACGTCTTGATTTGACCTATATTACAAAATGAATTTGAAAGTGAAGTTTTCTAGTGAATTGTAGTTCTCCGGGTCTAGCTTCCATACCCATAAGCCTTGCCTAGTTTCAACGAGAGTAATCTTAGATATGGTCCGATCAAGAAACCGTAGTTGTGAGGGTTTGGTGATTCTGAGTAGTTGAGTTAAGACTTTGAGTTTTAGATATTTTGGCTAGTATTTGATAGCTGAACTTTGGCTCAGGTAGCCAAGACTTTGTCGAGGGTGAACCAACTAACGAAGTTTAGCCTTCTTCTTTGCTCACTCGTTTAAGTGGATCGAGGTGAGTGTTCTAACTCTCTTTTAAATGAAAATCTTGCCATGGTTTGTAAATGAATGATTTGTGAAATGATTTGCTAGTATTTACCAAGAAATGATTTACCACTACTTCCAAGTAAAATGCTTTTACCAGTGAAATAACTTATGAAGGATTTGTGAGTGTTTCAACCCCTTTCAAATGAAATCTGGCTATGGTTTCCAAAGGAACGATTTATTGAAATGATTTACTATCATTTCCAGATGAAATGCTTTACAAGTGAAATTCTGAAGAGTTTGTGAGTGTTTCCTGTATGTTATGTGAATTACATGCTTATGTGATTAATACTTGATGTTACTTGATCTCATAAGCGTTAAATACTTGTTTCTAGGCGAGTGTGTACTTTATCGCACTCGACCTAACTGATAATATACTGTTCAACTGTTTACTTTTCCACTACTTGTATATTACTTGCACATGACTGTAGGCCATGTGTACTTTACCACATTGGTTGAACAAGGATTTTATTTCTTTATCGGCCTATTCGAGCCAGATGCGGACTCGGTCGGGTAGGTTGGTACTTAGGGCATTGTACGGTATATTCGAGTATTACCACTGGGTGTTATAAGGAGGAGTGGGAGGGTGATTGACCGACAAGACGGACTGCAACCGCTCTCGGAGAACACTGTATCCTTCCAATTCTGGATTTAAATGTGTACTGAATTACTGTTTACTGTATGTTGTTTGTTGAATAGAGTATTGATGGAATGATTGCTTAAAAACTCAAATGTTCTACAAGGTGACATTTAATTCAAGGGTCTATGAATTTCTCATTTTTATTGGACATTCACTGAGCTTCTAACTCACCCCAAAAATGTTTTATTTTTCCCCCACAGGGCTTGTGGCGAAGGAAAGTATGAGTTGCGATCTATTTTAGCGTGATGGGCTAGATTATTTCTTGTATTATTTGTAATCATGGATGGTTGGACTTTTGTTGTATTTGGGCCTGTGAGATGGTATTGTGGTTGTACCCTAAGTACTTTGAACTGTAATTTAGGAATGAGAGTTGTAAGTTGAATTTAGTAATGTTATTATTTGTGGTTTGGTTTGGAATGGTTATTTACGTTCGCTTTCCAAGTGTTTTAGTTATTCGAGTGATTGAGTCCTGGCGAGAGCTAGGCTGACAGCCCGCTAAACCCTTTGGCACGCCTTAAGGTGAGGTGGGGTTGTTATAGAAGAAACAATGGTTAATTAAGATTCTAGTCCAAGGGGGTTAATCCAACTTAAACTATGATTACGAATCCCTAATTTTAATCACTCTTTTTAATTCACCTCTAGTCACCTGATTACATTTCTAACCTACGATTGATCATCCCTACACTCCAGCGCTACTTCACTCATTGCCCGAATTTTTACCTCGTAAAACTTGTTTTTCTCATTTTCTATCTAATTAATGTAAAAAGGGCAAATTTTAAAATAAAAAGAATAGAATATTGAAAATCTACAAGGAAAATAAATGTGAAGTTAAATTAGGTTTTTTTTTCCAAAACAAAATAAATTTCCATTTAGATTTTCTGAAAAATGTTTGAGAACGACATTAAAATAATCAAATAAACTAACGACAATAATAAAAATATTTAAAATAACAAATACTAACAATATTTAAAAATAAATTTTTGAGGCCCTCACACAAGAGAGAAAAGTTTAGGATGAAAAATTCTTAGTCAATTTTTTGAAGTTGAACTCTTGTACTTCTTTACAAGTTGAGCTCTCAGATGCGCTAAATACAAGAGTGCCTTTTACTTTCCCTCCTCTTGGAAACTAAAATACTTACTAAATAAAACTAAAATTATACTAAGAAACTTGAACTATCCTCAAGTTTCTCTACTGTTTTTACCCACTACAATATGTCTACCATCTTCTTTAAATCAATGGAGTACAAGGGCTATTTATAGATATTTTAGAAGAAGAAATGTCTTCACAATGTTATCATACAGTGACTCTACATTTCTCCAAGTCTAACTTGTATAGTTATAACTGAAATTCTTTGCTGAATTAATTAGAAAATCAGTTGAAAATGAGCTGCAAGTTGTAAAGAAGTTGTATATGTCGTTATCAAAGATTCGTGAGACAGATCCGCGAGGAACGGCTCGCAAATCACCTCATGGATCCTCTTTCCTTATCATCTATGAGAGATAGATGCTAACTAATTGATGTTTGAGCTATTATTTTCCACTTCTAGGTTGCGTATTAGTTCAAAAATACTATTTTTGATCACTTTGAGTCCTCAGTTTGTATTTAATCTCAATTGACCTCCAAAACCTACAAAAATATATCAAATTAAAATTAAATCACATTTTTGCATGATTTGGATAAATGAACACTCTTGCATGAAAATTAACTCTAAAGGAGTTCAATTTTTCTATTTTATATTAAAAACATACACTTAACAAAAATTAAGTAAATTATATGCCAATTTATAGACTATTGTATATAATTAAATATCACGTGCCTATTTAATCATACACAATAATCATGAGCAATAAAAGCAAACAACAAACAAATACCATTGAATGAAAGAAACTATGAAAATAAATTCAATCTCACAATTGCAGTTGAATCAAATCTTTAGTTATTCCTTGAATAGAAAGAGAGTCTAGCTGCTCCTCATCAGAGAAAATCCAAGTAAAAGACGAGAAAAATAGTGTAGAGCAAGGAGCAAAAAGTTGAACCCTAATTCTAATACGTCTTCCTATTTTATAGCAATAAAATTAATAACCAAATTTCTATTAGAAATGAAATTCTAAAAAGAGAAAAACTAGACTAATAATTTCCTATTATGAATGCAACATGCGCTTGGAAGGAATTCTTGCAGGAACTTCGGTAGGATATTCTACTTGAATTAGGAAATCTCTATGCATAGGAAAATCCTGAACTTTCCGGACTCCAAGGTAGAGCTTTGGCATACCCACACTTAAATGTGTAAGAGTTTTTTGGAAATCGTCCCTTTTAACTTCTTTTCATTCCAAATTTCTACAATTAACACGGAATACCAAATATCAGTAGAATCTATCAATTAATATAATAACCACGGTAATCCCCAAACAATCTTATCAAATTCAAAATATAATAGATTCAACAATCCTCACAATGATGTTTAGTAGATGCGCTTATCACTCTAAAAAGTGTTCGACTCTTTAATGAACAGCATGGAGTGGATTTGTGAGGACCCATAACATCATATTTATTTTATTTTGTCAATTTCCATATCATTTTGAATTTATTTTATTTAGTTTTATTAAATTATTACACATCAATCGCATCGACACAAAAATTTTCAAAATTCATCGCGCACGTTTAAAATTTTCTGTTTCTTGTACTGCATGAATGTTTAAATTTCACACCTGAACCTAAGGTCGACTGGTAGACATAAGTTTTGAGTGTTAAATTACGTGCTCGGGGCTTTTAAGTGAGAGAAATTGGTGTCATCACATCGCATCGCGCGAGTTGATTTCGACGTGACATAAAGTAGCTTTATGTCACGTCTCCTTGACTTTCTTTTCCTTTCATTTCCATCACCAACCATCACAATTGAAAACACACTCTCTCTATGACAGCCCCACCTCTCCTTAAGACGAACCAAAGGGTTCGGTGAGCCGCCCTCTCAACTCTCGCTGGGACTCATTCGCTCAAAACATAATTAACAATTCCATCCACCTAAACATAATTAACTTCACATTTCAAACCAACTATTTAAAAGAACTAAAATTCAACTTTCATTCCCAAAATAAATTCCCGGAACTAAAACACATACAAAAGCTGAATTTACAAATCCCAATGATTGTCATCCAAATTTCATTAGTACAAACTCCAAGTACTATAAACCGCAAGTTTGCAAATCAAAACAACCTTATACAAAAGAGCGGAATCCTATGACGGAAACTAAGGTCCTCAGTTAGCGAACTCCGCTTCAAAACCTGTTAAGGAAAACAAATCTTATGGGGTGAGCAAAACTCAGTGAGGCCAAGAAGACATGCAAGCACGCAAGGTCAAGAAATAAACACTTTTATTAAGCAAGATAAGTATCCAAAACTTTGAACAGAAATGCAATTAAGGAATTTAGTTACACATTAAATAAAGGATACGAGGGCTCTCAGGAACCAAATTCCACGAATCTTGATCACATTCCAAATAGTTGACACTCCGTCAACTTTTTAATAACCATGTAGAACTCCACTTGTCAACCATCTTCGTCCACCATTTCACCCCCCAACCGGGCCCGCTCGTCAAAACAGGAAATTTGGTAATACTCGAGTATACCCAGGTAAGTAGTCGGCGAGCGCACTCCAACCGACGGAAATATGTAAAGTCTCATGATTTACCAATCCCTCGGGCAAGCCCTTGCTGGCCCGAGGTGAAAGGTTTACCAATGAGGTTTTGGGCGTCCCCAACAGGTTTAAATAGTAAGTAAGATGATGAGACAATGCTCAATCATCAAACAAGTACAAGTACAGTGCAGGCAAGTCATTTCAAGTACAACAATTACAAGCAAGCAAGTCAGGTCAAGTAAGAGAGGTCAGATGAGATAAAGTACACGTCCGCCTCGACAAGTTTAATAATACGATCAATTTAAACATGTAACAGGTCAAGCAAGTCAACAAATCATGCACTTGACACTCACCAATAACCGAGAGCAAGCGAGAAAATTCAGGAGATCAAACAAGCTTCTCGGTGTCCACGTGATCACCTGAGAGATAAAAATCAAAATTACCTAAATATATATTCAAGGTCAATTTTTCAAATAAATAAGCTTTTCGATTCCAATTTAAAAGGAATCTCATGAAATTGGAAAATCCATTTTCCCAAAATTGGAATGGTGTACAAACGCTCAAAAGATTACGCCTGAAAGCCAGGAAATGTTTCCAAGGCATTTTTAAGCTTTTGTCGCTTTCTGAGAAGAATTTTCAGTTTTGTGCAGTATTCTTTGAAAAATCATAACTTGAGTTATACAAGTCCAAATTTCACAAGATTGGTACCGTTAGAAAGCTATTTGAATTTTCTAAAACTTTGTAGAAGGCACCAAGATAAAATTTTCTACAGAAGCTGTCCAGATTTTCAATTAAGGAACTGCTACAGTACAAAAACAGAACATGACAGGTTGACTGACCAGCTCACTTTGAAAATCCACCAAAAATTGTATAAAAATAATCAGCCTCTGAAATTCATTCATTATATAGTCTACATAAGGAGTTTCAAACGCCACTGACGGCACTGAATTCCAACACTCAAGCAAGAAATTATAGCATTTCAAACAGGGTGGTTTCGAAATTCTGAAATTTCTATTTTCCAGATTTGCAGGGCAGACGTCTAGGCCTTGTTTGAGTGACGGTTCTTGTCCAAAAATTACCAAATTTTTCAGGCATACACCTCAGTATAGGAGCTACACTTGTACTAAAATTCAGCTAAAAACTCGCACGGGAAGGCAGTGATCAATGCCCCAAAGTTGACTGAAATTTTGGAGTTCAAACCTGTCGTACGAAAATCATTTCTTGTTTCAACCTTTGGTCCATCCAAAACATCCTTTATTCCCTCCCATTTTCGAAACCAAGATTCTAAAAACATTTCTTGATCAAATGAGGGTTAATTGATAGCAAAATTTTGGACCAAAAGCACCCCAAAACAGGTCGGTCAAGTTGGACAGCAGTGGGAGCAGATTTCCAGGTTTATTGAACCTCATTTCATTCACTTCCTAATACACCAATTGAGGAAGTTTCTTGGCCAAGAAATTGCCAACTTAAAGCCTAATATTTCAGGTCCCAAAACCACCCAAAACCTCATGAGAACCGCTGCCAAAAGAGGGGAGGAGTTCATTGACTTCAACCCGGCAGCATTTCCCCTCTTTCTCTCATTTCACCACATTCCAAGGCCTCCTAATCTCATTTCATCAACATTTCAGCCAAAACACACCCCTTACACATATATTCTACACAAACAATCATCAAGTGGGGTGGGAGTTCATAGAGCCCACCATAACCTTCAAACCAACAAACTAACATCAAGAACGACAAGCTGCCAACTAAGGCAAGCTAAGGAAAACTAAGGAAAGCTGCAATCTAACCATTAGAAACTAAGGAAAACTAAGGGATTAGGGTTAAGAAGCCATTACCTCAAAAGTGCAAGGGTGATTCAAGCTTTGGTCTCCCCTTGATGTGTCTTGAAGCTTCAAGTGGAAGGAGGAGAAAACCACCCTAGCTTCCTTGGTGATTGGGTGGAGCTTGGTGGTGATTGTTTTGGTGAAACTTTGTGGTGGGTTTGGTTGATGAAGATGAAGGAATAAATAGAAAGGAAGGGCCGGCCAAAAGGAATGGAGAAGAAGAAGAATGAGTGGTGGTGGTTAAGTTGACTTTTGAGGCTTTGTTGGGAAAAATGAAGGAAAAGAAAGAAAGGCTACCAATTGGACATAAAACCTCTCTTTTTTGTCACGTCGGGATTAATTCGCGCGACTCGACAATACGACTCCTGTTTCTCCTATTTATATACTCTGAACTTACGTCACTCTCAGTCCAAATATTTGTCTCGAAAAATGTGCCCATTTTCGTTTTTCACAATTAAGTGACAGAAAAATCAAATTGATGGTTAAACATCGTTTTTAAAATAAAACGAAGTACTGTATGATGTAATTGTAATTAAATTGATTTAAAACAATTAAACAAATATTCAGAGAAGTTAAATAATTAATTAAATAAATAGGTCAAATAAAAATAAAATTTTCGGGTCCTCACATCCTCCCCTCCTTCAAAGAATTTCGTCCTCGAAATTCATACATCATAATCTTTATACCTCAAATTAACAATCAAACCTTGGTTTTTCCCGTAAACGTTTCAACTTCTAACTTGTAGGGTAACCTACTTGATCTCATGTCTACCCCACTCATGAAACTAGGGTTTTCAAAGAATCTATTGAATCAAGATTAATTAAAACTCTAACTAGGCATTGGTAAATGGAGGGTCTTACCTTCAATGATCTTAGCAGGATCGGGAGCCTGGGATTGATCTATGGTATAAACCCTAGCCGGTACTCTCGATCGACCTCCTCTTACACTAGATTGCTTAGATGACGGTTGGCCGGACCGTTGGCTATTGCTTCCTTCAAATGGCCTTTTGGAGCAGGTGTATATTCGGTGTTCAGCACTACCACATCGTAAGCACTTCCCCGATTTCTTCCAACATTCCTCTTCAGTATGATTGGGCTTCCCACAAAACCCACAACTTGTACTAGGAGTCGATATTTGACTGCCTTGTGAGACGTTTCTTGCTCGTCCTTGTCCACTAGAAACTCCTCTCGATGGTTCCGAGGTTCTCACGTCTCCCGTTTCATTTCCAACCTTGGGAAACAGTGCTTTCAACTCAACTTGCCCAGTAGAGTTACTTGGGGCTTTCCTTTTCCTAGATTGAAAAGCCTTTACTTGAAGTTTAGCACTCTCGACTTTTTGCGCTTTCTCCAGAGCATCGGTGAATGTAAGAATTTGGGCCGCCGCTAAAGACTCCTATATTAACACATTTAATCCTTGTACGAATCGTCTTATCCTTTTTCGCTCAGTAACCACCAACTCCGAAGCGAACCTTGATAGCTTAGTGAATCTCTCCTCATATTCGGCAACACTCAAGGCCCCCTGTTTCAACCTTATAAAATCGTCCTCCCTCTTCTCTTGGATCATGGGTGGAAGAAACTTCTCATTAAACTCCAGGTCCAAGGGGTTTGTTCTCTTTCCCATTTAACTCTAATTACATTCCACCATGCCCAAGCCGCTCCCTCAAATTGGAAAATAGCAAAGTTCACTTGCCTCTCTTCAGTATAGTGTAGGGCAGCAAATATCTCACTCATCCTTTCAAACTAGTTTTCTGCCGCCTCGGGGTCAGATCCTCCAAGGAATTTAGGTGGTGAAAACTTAAGAAAGCGCTCCAAAGCCCTATCATCCCCGTGATCAGGCCCTATAGGTTGATTCTGCTATCCAAAGCCTTGATTATCGACCAGATGTTCAAGTATGTCAGTCATCCTATTGATGGCCGTAGCCACTTGATCCTCATTAATACCACTCGGTCCCCTCTCCGACTCAGCCTCAGAAAAGTGAACACTCACGGAGGGTTGGGGCTGCGCACGCCCACGTCCTCGACCACGACCCCGACCTCGACCACGACCACGAACATCCATAGTCCTAATTATAAGTCTAGATGTATAGACAAAATTAAACATGCATAAGCAAAGGTAAACACATATATCAATAGTGAAAACATTTAAAAAAAGTGAACCAGCATATACCGTATATTCCAGAATTCACAAGCAAACTAACAAGTCATTTCGGGATAAACACAAAACACATAACACACTAGCACCACAAAATGCGAAGGTTAGGTCTTTTAAAGTTTAGAGGTCTCACAAAACGTCACCCCAACTAATCATTCGATAAAGTATACAAAAGACTAGGATCTCCCTAGTCTAATTCGCAACCAAACTTTCATCCTACATCCAAACAAGGGCTTCAATAACTCCAAATATAGCAAATATTCTCAATTGTAACATATTTGTATTTGGGAGCCAAAATAAGAACAAAGTCAATCAACACTAAGGTTGGTCACCCCAAAGTGTGAATCAACTCAATCCTCATTTTTGCCCGACATACCGTCCAAATTCCTCTAGTCACAAATCAAACCCTGACCATATATAGCTCAAATTTTTTTTCTCCAAATTATCTACTTAGGGTACAAGTCCTAACCAAATATATACAAGTAATCTTTTCACTTAACTTTCGAACTAACCCCACAGTCCGGTATCCTAAACATCTAGTCTAGGATACACAACAAAGATCTGAAACCTAAACTCTGATACCACCTGTGACAGCCCCACCTCTCCTTAAGACGAACCAAAGGGTTCGGTGAGCCGCCCTCTCAACTCTCGCTGGGACTCATTCGCTCAAAACATAATTAACAATTCCATCCACCTAAACATAATTAACTTCACATTTCAAACCAACTATTTAAAAGAACTAAAATTCAACTTTCATTCCCAAAATAAATTCCCGGAACTAAAACACATACAAAAGCTGAATTTACAAATCCCAATGATTGTCATCCAAATTTCATTAGTACAAACTCCAAGTACTATAAACCGCAAGTTTGCAAATCAAAACAACCTTATACAAAAGAGCGGAATCCTATGACGGAAACTAAGGTCCTCAGTTAGCGAACTCCGCTTCAAAACCTGTTAAGGAAAACAAATCTTATGGGGTGAGCAAAACTCAGTGAGGCCAAGAAGACATGCAAGCACGCAAGGTCAAGAAATAAACACTTTTATTAAGCAAGATAAGTATCCAAAACTTTGAACAGAAATGCAATTAAGGAATTTAGTTACACATTAAATAAAGGATACGAGGGCTCTCAGGAACCAAATTCCACGAATCTTGATCACATTCCAAATAGTTGACACTCCGTCAACTTTTTAATAACCATGTAGAACTCCACTTGTCAACCATCTTCGTCCACCATTTCACCCCCCAACCGGGCCTGCTCGTCAAAACAGGAAATTTGGTAATACTCGAGTATACCAGGTAAGTAGTCGGCCGCCTCAACCGACGGAAATATGTAAAGTCTCATGATTTACCAATCCCTGGCAAGCCCTTGTCGCCTGAGGTGAAAGGTTTACCAATGAGGTTTTTCCCCAACAGGTTTAAATAGTAAGTAAGATGATGAGACAATGCTCAATCATCAAACAAGTACAAGTACAGTGCAAGTCATTTCAAGTACAACAATTACAAGCAAGCAAGTCGGGTCAAGTAAGAGAGGTCAGATGAGATAAAGTACACGTCCGCCTCGACAAGTTTAATAATACGATCAATTTAAACATGTAACAGGTCAAGCAAGTCAACAAATCATGCACTTGACACTCACCAATAACCGAGAGCAAGCGAGAAAATTCAGGAGATCAAACAAGCTTCCGGTGTCCACGTGATCACCGAGATAAAAATCAAAATTACCTAAATATATATTCAAGGTCAATTTTTCAAATAAATAAGCTTTTCGATTCCAATTTAAAAGGAATCTCATGAAATTGGAAAATCCATTTTCCCAAAATTGAATGGTGTACAAACGCTCAAAAGATTACCTGAAAGCCGGAAATGTTTCCAAGGCATTTTAAGCTTTGTCGCTTCCTGAGAAGAATTTTCAGTTTTGTGCAGTATTCTTTGAAAAATCATAACTTGAGTTATACAAGTCCAAATTTCACAAGCTTGGTACCGTTAGAAAGCTATTTGAATTTTCTAAAACTTTGTAGAAGGCACCAAGATAAAATTTTCTACAGAAGCTGTCCAGATTTTCAATTAAGGAACTGCTACAGTACAAAAACAGAACATGACAGGTTGACTGACCAGCTCACTTTGAAAATCCACCAAAAATTGTATAAAAATAATCAGCCTCTGAAATTCATTCATTATATAGTCTACATAAGGAGTTTCAAACGCCACTGACGGCACTGAATTCCGACACTCGAGCAAGAAATTATAGCATTTCAAACAGGGTGGTTTCGAAATTCTGAAATTTCTATTTTCCAGATTTGCAGGGCAGACTTCTAGGCCTTGTTTGAGTGACGGTTCTTGTCCAAAAATTACCAAATTTTTCAGGAATACACCTCAGTATAGGAGCTACACTTGTACCAAAATTCAGCTAAAAACTCGCACGGGAAGGCAGTGATCAATGCCCCAAAGTTGACTGAAATTTTGGAGTTCAAACCTGTCGTACGAAAATCATTTCTTGTTTCAACCTTTGGTCCATCCAAAATATCCTTTATTCCCTTCCATTTTCGAAACCAAGATTCTAAAAACATTTCTTGATCAAATGAGGGTTAATTGATAGCAAAATTTTGGACCAAAAGCACCCCAAAACAGGTCGGTCAAGTTGGACAGCAGTGGGAGCAGATTTCCAGGTTTATTGAACCTCATTTCATTCACTTCCTAATACACCAATTGAGGAAGTTTCTTGGCCAAGAAATTGCCAACTTAAAGCCTAATATTTCAGGTCCCAAAACCACCCAAAACCTCATGAGAACCGCTGCCAAAAGGGGAGGAGTTCATTGACTTCAACCCGGCAGCATTTCCCCTCTTTCTCTCATTTCACCACATTCCAAGGCCTCCTAATCTCATTTCATCAACATTTCAGCCAAAACACACCCCTTACACATATATTCTACACAAACAATCATCAAGTGGGGTGGGAGTTCATAGAGCCCACCATAACCTTCAAACCAACAAACTAACATCAAGAACGACAAGCTGCCAACTAAGGCAAGCTAAGGAAAACTAAGGAAAGCTGCAATCTAACCATTAGAAACTAAGGAAAACTAAGGGATTAGGGTTAAGAAGCCATTACCTCAAAAGTGCAAGGGTGATTCAAGCTTTGGTCTCCCCTTGATGTGTCTTGAAGCTTCAAGTGGAAGGAGGAGAAAACCACCCTAGCTTCCTTGGTGATTGGGTGGAGCTTGGTGGTGATTGTTTTGGTGAAACTTTGTGGTGGGTTTGGTTGATGAAGATGAAGGAATAAATAGAAAGGAAGGGCCGGCCAAAAGGAATGGAGAAGAAGAAGAATGAGTGGTGGTGGTTAAGTTGACTTTTGAGGCTTTGTTGGGAAAAATGAAGGAAAAGAAAGAAAGGCTACCAATTGGACATAAAACCTCTCTTTTTTGTCACGTCGGGATTAATTCGCGCGACTCGACAATACGACTCCTGTTTCTCCTATTTATATACTCTGAACTTACGTCACTCTCAGTCCAAATATTTGTCTCAAAAAATGTGCCCATTTTCGTTTTTCACAATTAAGTGACAGAAAAATCAAATTGATGGTTAAACATCGTTTTTAAAATAAAACGAAGTACTGTATGATGTAATTGTAATTAAATTGATTTAAAACAATTAAACAAATATTCAGAGAAGTTAAATAATTAATTAAATAAATAGGTCAAATAAAAATAAAATTTTCAGGTCATCACACTCTCTCCTCTTTCTTCTCTCCCTCTTGGCCGAAGTCTCCCTCTCATTTTAGCTCCAAGAAAACAACTCCAACACTTGCTAAAAATGGCCAACAAAGCTTGAGAAATCTTCCGCCTTTTCACTTGGAGTTTGAAGACCATTTTGTCTTGTGTGAGAGCCAAGCATTGGAGGGAAAAAGAAGGATTTTTGGTGCATTTCTAGATCACATTCAACCTAGGGTTTATATTTGAGAAGGAAGAGGTATTTTGCTCCATCACAACCTTGCTCTTTTGATTCCATTTATGTAGCTCTAAGCTTTGATAGTTCATTATTGTTATTTTGTTGATTTTGGGTTGTTGAAGTGGGCTCTTGGATTCCCACAAGACTTGATTTGGTGGCTGTTTTGAAGTTATTAATATGCTATGGAATGATTTTAGTTGAGTCTTGATGTTTAGAAAGTTATAAAGATGATGAGGGAAGAACCGAGAGAGATAGAGAGTAGGCTGGCCGAGTTTCTTGTGTGAATTTTCTCCTCTATTTTTGCCCCTGATTTTCATGCTTTGCTGCTGGTTTGGAAGCTAAAATGTTGGTCTATATGTATGTAAATTATCTTGCAAAAATTGTTCCATTTGGTGTTGTGAACTTTCATGAAAAGTTGAAGCAAAATCTGGAAAATTTCCTTTGATTTCTGTTGCCCGGCTGCTTCTGCTCTGTTTTGGTGTTGTTTGGTGCAAAAATTTTGATGCCATTTAACTACAATTTGCTCAAGAAATATTACCATGGACTTGATGTTAATTATGGAGTAAAATGGAGCTGTTTTTGTTGGTTAGAAACTTCCAAAATGAGAGAAAGGTTGGGTTGGCAGATTTGTTTCAAAACAGGGAGCAAATTTCGTCATCTAGAACCTCAACTTACCAAACGCATTTTTGACTGAATTTTGGTACAAACCTAGCCTATATATAGAATACTAAGTGTACAAAATTTGGCATTTCTTCCATAATATTTCATTGGCCAAATGGTGTCCACAATGTTGCTTTGTAAATCTGGAAAATAGCTTTCAGGCAGCTTTATACATTATTTTCAAATGGCTGTATTTTCTCGCTTGAGAGTCAGAATCGAGTGCTGTTTGTGGCATTTGAAACTAGACTCCAAGGGTTTTCCAATGGTGTAAAAATCACAGGCTAGTTCTTTTCCTACAATTTACAGTAAATCCATAAAAAAGGCTGATTTCAAAACCTGTTTTCATAGTCTTTTGGGTTCTGCTAGAAGTTGTAGCTCGATTTGCTCCATCTTGCAAAATGAATTTGAAAGCGAGGTCCTCTAGTGATTTTTAGTACTTCGAGTCTAGTTTCCAATGCCATAATCCATGTCCATTTTTGACATATATATCTTGAGTTGTGGGCTAAGTAAGAATGCGTGGCAGGAGATGTTTTAGAAGTTTCGATTGAGCGTAGTTATGGATTCTAGTTAAATGGATAGTTTTTGATAGTTATTTTTTCTAGGTGATCAAGGCAAACTTGGGGATGAGCGAATCTTGGATGTTTGGGAAATCACTTGCTTGTCTACTTGATCCTTTGGTGAGTTTCCATGCATGTTACTTGACGTGATTTTT
This sequence comes from Gardenia jasminoides, assembly GCA_013103745.1. Lineage (NCBI taxonomy): Eukaryota > Viridiplantae > Streptophyta > Magnoliopsida > Gentianales > Rubiaceae > Gardenia > Gardenia jasminoides. Next base: position 5,102,617 of record CM023104.1, on the reverse strand, counting down.
AAAAGTGACTTGAATTGTGATTTGTTTATGTGAACTTGAAATTGTGACTTGAGATGAATTTGGATTATTTGAAAGACTTGAATTTCATGAGAAATATACTCGATCTATTTTATGATTTGAACTACCATGTGAGTGTTTCTCCTTTTCGTGTGACTTTGGGAATTAAAATGAATAATGTGTTATCTTGTGACTGCTGTGACGTCGTGGGGTGAATACCCTCGACTAGTATGTAACGTCGTGGGGTGAATACCCTCGACTAGTATGTGACGTCATTGGGTGAATAGCCTCGACTAGTAGGTGATGTTATTGGGTGAATACCCTCGACTAGTATGTGACGTCGTGGGGTGAATACTCTTGACTAATATGTGACATCACAGGGTGAATACCCTCGACTAGTTTGTGATGTCGTTGGACGAAATCCCTTGACTAGTCTACTTCGTTGGGCGAAATCCCTCGAGTAGTTTCAGTGAAGTATTATGGCATTGTTAGACGAAATCTCTCAACTAGTCTATTTCGTTGGGCGATGTCTCTCGAGTAGTTTACCTGGTATATTCGAGCAATACCCATTTACGTGTTTATTTACTTATTTTAAATTGTAAACTTGAAATATGATTTGAACTGTTCTACGTGAATTGCAAGCTTTTTTGAAACTCACTGGGCTTTTAGCTCATTCCTTTAAGTTTTATTTCCCTTAATAGGGATCAAGAACCCGAGTGAAGACGTGATTAGCTAGGGTTGGAACTTATATTTTGAATTTTGCCTTGAAATGCTGAATTTGATGTTTTGGGCTTGTAAGATGAAATTGTGGTTGCACCTTAAGTATATTGAATTGTAATTTGAGAGGTTGGGTTGTAAGTTGAATTTAGTAATGTTATTAGTTGTGGTTTGGTTCGGAATTGTTATTTACATTTACTTTTGAAGTGTTATTAGTTATTCGGGCGAGTGAGTCCTGACGAGAGTTGGGCAGGCGGCCCGCCGAATCCTTTGTTTTGCCTTAGGGGGAGGTGGGGTCGTCACAACATTACCATAAGATTGCTCATATATCACATTGCCACCACTTATTTGTGAATTAAATACAAAAATTGAAGGGACTTTTATAAGATTGTAACAGGGTTTGGGCAGAGTAGGATAAAAGGGTAAATTTGAGGTGTAAACACACCAAAGAAAATGCCATGAATTCAACTAAAAATTTCACACGTCCAAGGCATATCAATAACTTCCACCAGACTTAACAAGTGTAGGCATTTTTCAGCATTCTCTGACTATCACCACACAACAGCTAGGCATAAAAAAAAATACTCCATAATATATATCTATTCTTGTCTAGACTTTTCCTCATTTTCACTTTTTCTCTTTCTTCTTTTTTATTAAATATTTTTTTTCCATTTTTTCTTTCATTTTTTTTTTCTTTCTGCTTTGTTTTCTTTCTTTTTCCAGCAAATACAAACACATTTAAAGCAAATTTCATTTCCCAACACTTGCTAGCTTCAATTGACTACCTTGCAAGAAGAACTCATTGAGTTTTCATACAATGAAATTAAATCATCTCTTTGAACCAGCTCAACAAGAAAGTCTAAAAAGAAGTTTTAGGTAATAATTGTGACTTTCAAATAAAGAAATGATTAAAGGCTCAAATTGGCTCCCTAATTGTAAACAAAGTAAAGATGGATATTTGAGAAAGTCAAAAAGGGTTAAATACTAGGTGTTCTTGTCATTTTAATGCATCAAATTTATACAAATGTGGTTTAGACATGCATAATAGAGCAAGTTCTAAAATAAAAAAATCACATGCAATAACCACTCAGCAAACAAAAAATAGAGCAAATTTGGATGAAATGCTTGTTAGTGTGACAGCCCCACTTCTCCCTAGGGCGAACCCTAGGGTATCGGTCAGCCCTCTCGCCGGGACTCACTACAGATCCTTAGTTCAAATGCAAATAACAAAATACATCGATGTCCTCAAATCAACTATAACATTTAAACCCTAAAGTTTCCTTAACTAACCTCAAAGCGTCCGAACTATAATTACAGATACAAAAGTTTATCCATCCAAAATTCCATTAGTACAATTCAAAATACAAGGGCTACATCAAAATACAAGATTAGGTCTCCAAACCAATCGACCCTCAGAACCCTTGGAAGCTCTCGATCTCAAATCCTGCTAAGGAAAACAAAGTTGAAAGAGGTGAGCTAATAGCCCTGAGCGATCCTAATATCATACAAATCACACAAGTAAATGGAGCAAAAATATATCAGTTAAGCACTCAGTAGGTTAATATAATTCAGTTTAGAAGCATAAAATGTATAAACATATAAACTGGGAAAATACCCAGTGAAAGGATACAGGTTCCACTGGAAGCAGTTGCAGTCCGTCTTGTTCAATACTCAACCCCCTACTCCTCCTTATAACTCCTAGTGGTAATACTCGAGCATACCGTGCAGTGCCCTAGGTTATCAACCCACCCGACCGAGTCCGCTTCTGGCTCGAATAGGTCAACAACGGAAGGGGAAAAGGCCTTGTTCAGCCTATGTGTTAGTACACATGGCCTACATTCATGCACAAATAATATACAAACAATGGAAAAGCACGCAGTTGAACAAGAGAATAAAGTAGGCCGGTGCGATAAAGTACACACTCGCCTTCACATAATTATTAAAAGCATTTAAACACGCCAACAGAGCAATTTGTTCACAAACATGTAAGGAACACTCACCAACAGTTGAGCGTAAACAAGACAATGTAGGCGGTTAAACACGATCTCCAACGTCCACAGAATCTCCTGAGATGTGAAAGTGCAAGCAAATTACTTTTCCGATTCCAAACTAAAAGGTTTGGCAAAATCCATTTTCAAAGGTGAAATGACGTGACATGCAAATACTCAATGAATTAAACTCGAAAACCGCTTATAAAACTTCACATAGTTAAAGGAGCACACGCATGAGCGCTAGGACGGAAAACGAATGAAATGGAACGAAAACGGAAAACACACACCAAAAGGTGTAGAAGACAGTTTTGACACCCTGTACGCTAATACTCATAACTCAGGCGACAAGTAGCGGATTAGAATGCATGAGGTTCCGTTTCGAAGCTAAGAGAACAAGCTACAACTTTTGTGAAGACAATTTCTGCCCAGATTTTCTCTTTCTAGGTGAAAAGTGTCGAAACAGTTTCAAAAATTTTCCCCATCAGAATTGCCGACAGGCTGCATTCAAACTATCATAACTTGGCGCTCACAAATCCAAATCCAGAAATTCCAAAGCCGTTAGAAAGATAACATACAAGGCTACAATTATTAAGAAGGCATCAAAAGCAAAAACATTCATCTTCCTGGTCAAAATGGCCCATTACAGTAGAAAAAAACCATTTCTGCCAGAAACAGGGCATCAGGGGTGTTCTAGTCATTTCACATGCTACAGTGATCCAATTCACCTGAAAATTTACAGGTAGAATCCTCACTCAATTGTCCACAACTTTCATGCTTTAAGCTAAGGCTAATTCTGTCCTCATCATTTTCGAAAATATCAAGCAAATTCGGACAGAAAAATGGATAGAAATTCAACCAACAACACTTCATCACCCACAAACACAAACATAAGCTACAACATGAAACTTCAACTAAAACCCTAACCCTAGTTCTTGGCCAAGATTCAAGACAAGCAAAACAAGAAAACTAAGCCATGGAATCGTCTTCTCAACTAGCTTTGATCATCAAGAAGCTATAACACAAGCAAAATTTATCATCCTCACCAATCTTAATCAACTAAGTAAATTTCAGCACTTTCACCCAAATATCCATTATACAAAGTGTAGAATACCTCTTGTAGTCAAGGTTGAGCTTCCCAATCAAGTGCCCCAACTTCCAAATGAAGGTTTGATGGCGGAAATTGACAAAATCCCAAGCTTTCCTCTAGTTTCCTTTCTTTTCCTCTCTTTTTCTCTCTTCTTTTCCTTTCTTTTCCCACGGTTTTCCTTTCTTCCTTTCTTCTTGCTTGGCGATTGGCCTCTTCTATAATTAGCCCAAATGATAACTCCACAAAGATATTTCACCTTGGTCAAACTTGAGTCAAAGTTGTCATACACAATTAAACCTATCAACTTAGGTTAATTGCTCCCTTTGCCCAAATGATTTTTCTTTCCTTTCAAACTAGTCCATAGGTGCACAAATTAACCTAATCTATCAAAGCTTAAACACACCTAATAAGATCACTAACCACCTAGAAATCTTAATCTCACTTCCTAATCATGCATTTACGCACGTAAAATCAAGAAATAACAAACTTGTCATTAAACGTAAAACTTAAATGTATTTTCAAAACTAGGGTTTTACAAATCCAAACAAGGGTTTTTGCGTATACATATTAGGGTTTTATCCCAATTTAGGATTTTTGAAAAAACTAGGGTTTTAATCAAATTAGGGTTTTCAAACTTTGTAAAACAAGTGAGTCAAAACCAAACACTTTTAAAAGTAAAACAAACCATATAAACACCTTGGCAAACCCAAAATAACTATAATTAACATTATTTACTATTTTCCAGAAATTGGGAAAAATCGGGGCCTCACAATCTCCCCTCCTTAAAAGAATTTCGTCCTCGAAATTCATACCTTCAACTACCTCAGTTGATCTTGAAATCTGTTGGCCAAGAAGGTTATAGGTTTTAGCCAGTGCTCGTGATCGGTTTCCTCCTTCAGTAACTTATTGAGAAGTAGTTACATTTCCTTGATGAGGATTACCCTCTCTCAGTTGCTTCCTTGGGCAGTGACTAAATTGATGGCCGGCACTCCCACAATGCAAACATTTCCGTCCCTTCACCCAACAGTTGTCCTCAGCGTGATTGCTTTTCCCACAGTATCCACAAGTTGGTTGGACAACCGTGGCTTGACTTCCCAACGGTGTTTCCTTTGATTGAACCCTTCTTGTTTGAGTTCTCTGTGGTGTAGCCCCTTCTGGTTGCTCCATCTCATGAGAAGAATAAGAAGGTAGTCTTATTCCACCAGTTCCTTTTCCGACTTTTGGTGGCGGTACAGCCTCTCTCGAAATCTCAAGGGAACTACCACTAGGTATATCTCTCTTTCGGGTTTGAAAGGCTTTCAGTTGAGATTTTGTTATCTCGACTCTTTGGGCTTTCTCAAGGGCATCGGTAATTGTCTCAATTTGAGCTGCTGCGAGAGCATCTTGAATTTCTAAGTTAAGTCCCTGAATAAACCGTCTTATTCTCTTTCGCTCTGTAAGTACCAGTTCTGGGGCAAATCTAGACAACTTCGTGAATTGAGTTTCATATTCCGCCACACTTAGGGTTCCTTGGTGAAGTTTTATAAAATCATATTCTCTCTTTTCTTGGACCGTGGTGAAGGAACTTTTCATTAAATTCTTGTACAAAATTCATCCAAGTTCTCTGGAGTTTGTTCCCTTTCCCACTTATTTCGATAACATTACACCATGCTCTAGCAGCTCCTTCAAATTGGAACACCATAAAGTTACTTGTCTTTCTTGAATAATTCAAAGCATCAAATATGTTCCTTATATTCTCCAACCAATTCTCGGCTATATCGGGGTCAGGACCTCCAGCAAACTTAGGGGGAGAAAATTTCTGAAATCTCTCTAGTGCCTTGTCGTCTCCTTCTACTTGATTCACAGGGTTTCCTTGTTGATTTCCAAGGTTTTGACAAGCCATTTGTGCTAACAAATCAGTCATACGTTGGATGGCTGTGGCTACCTGATTATTAGCATCGGCCCTTGCTTCACGATTATTTCCTGCGACTGATTCGTGATCATCCCCTAGATCCTGGGGTTGTCTAAGGCCACGTCCACGCCCACGGCCTCGTCGTTGCCCTCTCGTTTCCATGTTCATAGCTAATCTATACGCATATGTATATCAACCATACTAAACCATAATTAACTTCACACACACATAAGTAACAACTCTTAAAGCAAGTGGAGCAAACACATTTTCACATAGCACATTTCACAATACAGTTCACACTCAGTCATGTCTCACGTTAGTACAAACTAGAACTCGTTAAACTAAAACACAAGTCACAGTCAAGTTGAGTACATACCAAGTCAAAAGTAATAGACAAAAGTAAACAAGTCATCAACAAAATACACGGCCTCCAAAGTAGAACATTCTACATCCCCATCCTATCATTCTCTTACAAAGGTCAAAACCAATACGACTTTGGATTAATTAGACCCAAGAGATTCTCGCTCTAACACGCTCGATTTCATTTCCTCGCTAGGATCCTCAAGGCCACGATCTTCTCCACCTCTCTCCCTTAGTTGTTGTGCCATCGAGCCAAAGCGATTATTGGCCTCTTGTAGTTGTTCACGTGGGTTTGATTCGTTGTTGCTCCTCGAGCACCCTAGTCTCTAACTCTTGAATTCGACCATTTGCTCGGCATTTTCATTGACTAACCTCTGCCTCTCATCTACTATAGCTAGCACCACTTGATTGGGATATGAATATGTCTGCCAACAATCACACCGCCTATCCACCCTAAGTCCTGGAACAAACTGTTGAAATGGCTCGCCAGGTCCTATCTGAAACATAACAGGACGAAGTCGCCTCCGAGGCAGTCCTCGTGCTCCATGTCTTTCCATTCCTACAATCACGACTAGAATTAGTGTTCTAGGTAAATTATTACTGTAAATCATTTCATTTAACAGTTAACCTAATCCCACAGTCCGGCACCCTAAATGTTAAGCCTAGGGTACACTACAGAGATCTGAAACCTAAAGCTCTGATACCAACTGTGACAGCCCCACTTCTCCCTAGGGCGAACCCTAGGGTATCGGTGGGCCGCCTGCCCAGCTCTCGCCGGGACTCACTACAGATCCTTAGTTCAAATGCAAATAACAAAATACATCGATGTCCTCAAATCAACTATAACATTTAAACCCTAAAGTTTCCTTAACGAACCTCAAACGTCCCGAACTATAATTACAGATACAAAAGTTTATCCATCCAAAATTCCATTAGTACAATTCAAAATACAAGGGCTACATCAAAATACAAGATTAGGTCTCCAAACCAATCGACCTACTGTAACCCTTGGAAGCTCTCGATCTCAAATCCTGCTAAGGAAAAACAAAGTTGAAAGAGGTGAGCTAATAGCCCAGTGAGCGATCCTAATATCATACAAATCACACAGTAACAGTGGAGCAAAAATATATCAGTTAAGCACTCAGTAGGTTAATATAATTCAGTTTAGAAGATAAAATGTATAAACATATAAACTGGGAAAATACCCAGTGAAAGGATACAGGTTCCACTGGAAGCAGTTGCAGTCCGTCTTGTTCAATACTCAACCCCTACTCCTCCTTATAACTCCTAGTGGTAATACTCGAGCATACCGTGCAGTGCCCTAGGTTATCAACCCACCCGACCGAGTCCGCTTCTGGCTCGAATAGGTCAACAACGAAGGGGAAAAGGCCTTGTTCAGCCTATGTGTTAGTACACATGGCCTACATTCATGCACAAATAATATACAAACAATGGAAAAGCACGCAGTTGAACAGTAGAATAAAAGTAGGCCGAGTGCGATAAAGTACACACTCGCCCTTCACATAATTATTAAAAGCATTTAAACACGTCAACAGAGCAATTTGTTCACAAACATGCAAGGAACACTCACCAACAGTTGAGCGTAAACAAGACAATGTAGGCGGTTAAACACGATCTCCAACGTCCACAGAATCTCCTGAGATGTGAAAGTGCAAGCAAATTACTTTTCCGATTCCAAACTAAAAGGTTTGGCAAAATCCATTTTCAAAGGTGAAATGACGTGACATGCAAATACTCAATGAATTAAACTCTCGAAAACCGCTTATAAAAACTTCACATAGTTAAAAGGAGCACACGCATGAGCGTTAGACGGAAAACGAATGAAATGGAACGAAAACGGAAAACACACACCAAAAGGTGTAGAAGACAGTTTTGACACCCTGTACGCTAATACTCATAACTCAGGCTACAAGTAGCGGATTAGAATGCACGAGGTTCCGTTTCGAAGCTAAGAGAACAAGCTACAACTTTCGTGAAGACAATTTCTGCCCAGATTTTCTCTTTCTAGGTGAAAAGTGTCGAAACAGTTTCAAAAATTTTCCCCATCAGAATTTCCGACAGGCTGCATTCAAACTATCATAACTTGGCGCTCACAAATCCGAATCCAGAAATTCCAAATCCGTTAGAAAGCTAACATACAAGGATACAATTCTTAAGAAGGCATCAAAAGCAAAAACATTCATCTTCCTGGTCAAAATGGCCCATTACAGTAGAAAAAAACCATTTCTGCCAGAAACAGGGCATCAGGGGTATTCTAGTCATTTCACATGCTACAGATCTCCTATTCACCTGAAAATTTACAGGTAGAATCCTCACTCAATTGTCCACAACTTTCATGCTTTAAGCTAAGGCTAATTCTGTCCTCATCATTTTCGAAAATATCAAGCAAATTCGGACAGGAAAATGGACAGAAATTCAACCAACAACACTTCATCACCCACAAACACAAACATAAGCTACAACATGAAACTTCAACTAAAACCCTAACCCTAGTTCTTGGCCAAGATTCAAGACAAGCAAAACAAGAAAACTAAGCCATGGAATCGTCTTCTCAACTAGCTTTGATCATCAAGAAGCTATAACACAAGCAAAATTTATCATCCTCACCAATCTTAATCAACTAAGTAAATTTCAGCACTTCCACCCAAATATCCATTATACAAAGTGTATAATACCTCTTGTAGTCAAGGTTGAGCTTCCCAATCAAGTGCCCCAACTTCCAAATGAAGGTTTGATGGCTGAAATTGACAAAATCCCAAGCTTTCCTCTAGTTTCCTTTCTTTTTCCTCTCTTTTTTCTCTCTTCTTTTCCTTTCTTTTCCCACGGTTTTCCTTTCTTCCTTTCTTCTTGCTTGGCCGATTGGCCTCTTCTATAATTAGCCCAAATGATAACTCCACAAAGATATTTCACCTTGGTCAAACTTGAGTCAAAGTTGTCATACACAATTAAACCTATCAACTTAGGTTAATTGCTCCCTTTGCCCAAATGATTTTTCTTTCCTTTCAAACTAGTCCATAGGTGCACAAATTAACCTAATCTATCAAAGCTTAAACACACCTACTAAGATCACTAACCACCTAGAAATCTTAATCTCACTTCCTAATCATGCATTTACGCACGTAAAATCAAGAAATAACAAACTTGTCATTAAACGTAAAACTTAAATGTATTTTCAAAACTAGGGTTTTACAAATCCAAACTAGGGTTTTTGCGTATACATATTAGGGTTTTATCCCAATTTAGGGTTTTTGAAAAAACTAGGGTTTTAATCAAATTAGGGTTTTCAAACTTTGTAAAACAAGTGAGTCAAAACCAAACACTTTTAAAAGTAAAACAAACCATATAAACACCTTGGCAAACCCAAAATAACTATAATTAACATTATTTAATATTTTCCAGAAATTGGGAAAAATCGGGGCCTCACAATCTCCCCTCCTTAAAAGAATTTCGTCCTCGAAATTCATACCTTCAACTACCTCAGTTGATCTTGAAATCTGTTGGCCAAGAAGGTTATAGGTTTTAGCCGGTGCTCGAGATCGGTTTCCTCCTTCAGTAACTTACTGAGAAGTAGTTACATTTCCTTGATGAGGATTACCCTCTCTCTGTTGCTTCCTTGGGCAGTGACTAAATTGATGGTCGGCACTCCCACAACGCAAACATTTCCATCCCTTCACCCAACAGTTGTCCTTAGTGTGATTGCTTTTCCCACAGTATCCACAAGTTGGTTGGACAACCGTGGCTTGACTTCCTAATGGTGTTTCCTTTGATTGAACCCTTCTTGTTTGAGTTCTCTGTGGTGTAGCCCCTTCCGGTTGCTCCATCTCATGAGAAGAATAAGAAGGTAGTCTTATTCCACCGTTCCTTTTCCGACTTTTGGTGGCGGTGCAGCCTCTCTCGAAATCTCAAGGGAACTACCACTAGGTATATCTCTCTTCGGTTTGAAAGGCTTTCAGTTGAGATTTTGTTATCTCGACTCTTTGGGCTTTCTCAAGGGCATGGTAATTGTCTCAATTTGAGCAGCTGCGAGCATCTTGAATTTCTAAGTTAAGTCCCGAATAAACCGCCTTATTCTCTTTCGCCTGTAAGTACCAGCCTGGGCAAATCTAGACAACTTGTGAATTGAGTTTCATATTCCACACTTAGGGTTCCTTGGTGAAGTTTTATAAAATCATCTTCTCTCTTTTCTAGCACCGGTGGTGGAAGGAACTTTTCATTAAATTCTTGTACAAAATTCATCCAAGTTCTCGAGTTTGTTCCCTTCCCACTTATTTCGATAACATTCCACCATGCTCTAGCAGCTTCCTTCAAATTGGAACACCGCAAAAGTTACTTGTCTTTCTTCGGAATAATTCAAAGCATCAAATATGTTCCTTATATTCTCCAACCAATTCTCGGCTATATCGGGGTCAGGACCTCCAGCAAACTTAGGGGGAGAAAATTTCTGAAATCTCTCTAGTGCCTTGTCGTCTCCTTCTACTTGATTCACAGAGTTTCCTTGTTGATTTCCAAGGTTTTGACCAGCCATTTGTGCTAACAAATCAGTCATACATTGGATGGTTGTGGCTACCGATCATTAGCATCGCCCTTGCTTCCACGATTATTTTCTGATTCGTGATCATCCCCTAGATCCGGGTTGTCTAACGCCCACGTCCATACGGCCTCGTTGCCCTCTCGTTTCCATGTTCATAGCTAATCTATATGCGATATGTATATCAACCATACTAAACCATAATTAACTTCACACACACATAAGTAACAACTCTTAAAGCAAGTGGAGCAAACACATTTTCACATAGCACATTTCACAATACAGTTCACACTCGGCCATGTCTCACGTTAGTACAAACTAGAACTCGTTAAACTAAAACACAAGTCACAACAAGTTGAGTACATACCAAGTCAAAAGTAATAGACAAAAGTAAACAAGTCATCAACAAAATATACTGGCCTCCAAAGTAGAACATTCTACATCCCCATCCTATCATTCTCTTACAAAAGGTCAAAACCAATACGGCACTGGATTAATTAGACACAAGAGATTCTCGTTCTCTAACACGTTTGACTTCATTTCCTACGCTAGGATCCTCAAGGCCACGATCTTCTCCACCTCTCTCCCTTAGTTGTTGTGCCATCTGAGCCAAACGATTATTGGCCTCTTGTAGTTGTTCACGTAAGGTTTCGATTCGTTGTTGCTCCTCGAGCTCCCTAGTCTCTAACTCTTGAATTCGGCCATTTGCTCTGGAATTTTCATTGACTAACCTCTGCCTCTCATCTACTATAGCTAGCACCACTTGATTGGGATATGAATATGTCTGCCAACAATCACACCGCCTATCCACCCTAAGTCCGGAACAAAGTTGAAATGGCTCGCCAGTCCTATTCAAACATAACAGATCTAAGTCGCCTCGAGGCAGTCCTGGTGCTCCATGTCCTTCCATTCCTACAATCACGACTAGAATTAGTGTTCTAGGTAAATTATTATCTGTAAATCATTTCATTTAACAGTTAACCTAATCCCCAGTCCGGCACCCTAAAGCGTTAAGCCTAGGGTACACCTGAGATCAAACCTAAAGCTCGATACCAAGCTGTGACCCCACTTCTCCCTAGGCGAACCCTAGGGTATCGCCTTCAGCTCTCACGGACTCACTACAGATAATTAGTTCAAATGCAAATAACAAAATACATCGATGTCCTCAAATCAACTATAACATTTAAACCCCAAAGTTTCCTTAACGAACCTCAAACGTCCCGAACTATAATTACAGATACAAAAGTTTATCCATCCAAAATTCCATTAGTACAATTCAAAATACAAGGGCTACATCAAAATACAAGATTAGGTCTCCAAACCAATCGACCTACTGTAACCCTTGGAAGCTCTCGATCTCAAATCCTGCTAAGGAAAAACAAAGTTGCAAACGAATGAAATGGAACGAAAACGGAAAACACACACCAAAAGGTGTAGAAGACAGTTTTGACACCCTGTACGCTAATACTCATAACTCAGGCTACAAGTATCGGATTAGAATGCACGATGTTCCGTTTCGAAGCTAAGAGAACAAGGTACAACTTTCGTGAAGACAATTTCTGCCCAGATTTTCTCTTTCTAGGTGAAAAGTGTCGAAACAGTTTCAAAAATTTTCCCCATCAGAATTGCCGACAGGCTGCATTCAAACTATCATAACTTGGCGCTCCCAAATCCGAATCCAGAAATTCCAAAGACGTTAGAAAGCTAACATACAAGGATACAATTCTTAAGAAGGCATCAAAAGCAAAAACATTCATCTTCCTGGTCAAAATGGCCCATTACAGTAGAAAAAAACCATTTCTGCCAGAAACAGGGCATCAGGGGTATTCTAGTCATTTCACATGCTACAGCTCTCCTATTCACCTGAAAATTTACAGGTAGAATCCTCACTCAATTGTCCACAACTTTCATGCTTTAAGCTAAGGCTAATTCTGTCCTCATCATTTTCGAAAATATCAAGCAAATTCGGACAGGAAAATGGACAGAAATTCAACCAACAACACTTCATCACCCACAAACACAAACATAAGCTACAACATGAAACTTCAACTAAAACCCTAACCCTAGTTCTTGGCCAAGATTCAAGACAAACAAAACAAGAAAACTAAGCCATGGAATCGTCTTCTCAACTAGCTTTGATCATCAAGAAGCTATAACACAAGCAAAATTTATCATCCTCACCAATCTTAATCAACTAAGTAAATTTCAGCACTTCCACCCAAATATCCATTATACAAAGTGTATAATACCTCTTGTAGTCAAGGTTGAGCTTCCCAATCAAGTGCCCCAACTTCCAAATGAAGGTTTGATGGCTGAAATTGACAAAATCCCAAGCTTTCCTCTAGTTTCCTTTCTTTTTCCTCTCTTTTTTCTCTCTTCTTTTCCTTTCTTTTCCCACGGTTTTCCTTTCTTCCTTTCTTCTTGCTTGGCGATTGGCCTCTTCTATAATTAGCCCAAATGATAACTCCACAAAGATATTTCACCTTGGTCAAACTTGAGTCAAAGTTGTCATACACAATTAAACCTATCAACTTAGGTTAATTGCTCCCTTTGCCCAAATGATTTTTCTTTCCTTTCAAACTAGTCCATAGGTGCACAAATTAACCTAATCTATCAAAGCTTAAACACACCTACTAAGATCACTAACCACCTAGAAATCTTAATCTCACTTCCTAATCATGCATTTACGCACGTAAAATCAAGAAATAACAAACTTGTCATTAAACGTAAAACTTAAATGTATTTTCAAAACTAGGGTTTTACAAATCCAAACTAGGGTTTTTGCGTATACATATTAGGGTTTTATCCCAATTTAGGGTTTTTGAAAAAACTAGGGTTTTAATCAAATTAGGGTTTTCAAACTTTGTAAAACAAGTGAGTCAAAACCAAACACTTTTAAAAGTAAAACAAACCATATAAACACCTTGGCAAACCCAAAATAACTATAATTAACATTATTTAATATTTTCCAGAAATTGGGAAAAATCGAGGCCTCACAATTAGTAGGCTCAAAATCTCACGAAATGGTTAAAAATATGTCAAATATTACACATTCATCATTTAACTCCATTGTCAAGAAAAATAAGATACATAGCTAGTATAAATTCATTACTCATACATGCATCTTGATTGCATTCATCGTAGCCAAAAAAGAAAAATAAGCAAAGTAAATTTGAACTATGTGCAACACAACTATCTAGCATTTAACATAGCCCCTCTCCTGCACCTAAAACTTATACTGTCCCCAATGTAAGAAATAAAGAATAAAAAAAATAGTTATAAGGGACAGCAAATCTTTCCCGCACAAGGAGAGTACATATATGCTAGGGATTGGGAGCAATAGTCAGGGTCAACAACTTCAGATGTGGGCATGTTTAAAACGTAATGAATATTTTGGTCAAAAAAAATTCAAATATCGCCATCTAGAACGTGACCCAAAGGTGTGGGAATGGACAAAACATGAGAAGTCTTCTTGTCATCATCTATAAAAATGCTCAATTGCAACATGACCGATAGGCGTGAGCACATGGAATACAGTAGTAGTCTTCAACTCATAAAATTGCATCCAAGTAAAACAAATGCATCAGAAGATGAGCCCACCATTTGCAGCTAAATGCTTCCTACCAAAAAGAAACAAATAACTTAAATTGCACTTAAAAATGTAAATTAAAAACACAAAATGACTAAGAATCCTTGGATTGCCCCCCAAATATCACCTTTCTTTAACTTCTTTGGTTAAACATGCCCATATTTGCTTAGGGAGGATGAAATCTTTCAACTCTTTCATGGCTTGCTCCATATGTTCTTTATAGCCTTTATAAATAGAGTAATCTTTAACCATATGAACAATGTTGATTTTTTGATTAGGGGATGACTTCAAGTAAATGGATAATAGCTTGAATTCTGAACTTAATTGCTCACAATAATTGGCCACTACAGTTTCTAGATTATCCCTGCCATTCAACTCAAACATCTCTTGCACAACAGGATTTATTATATTGACAAAAAACATAGAATAAGACTAGGTAGGATGTTCCTTTACATCAAAAATATTAAAATGAATAATTTCTCCATCAAATTCCATGGTAAGTGTACCCTTATTTACATCAATCTTAGTTAGGCAATACTTAGGAATGGTCTACCTAATAGAAATGTATAAATTTGGAGAATTCTTGTCATCCATACCAGGCACATAAAAATCAGTAGGAAAAACTAATCCTTTAGTCTGAACTAAAACATCCTTAATCACCCCATCGGAATAGGCATTTGTATGATTAGCCAATTGAATTATTATCCCTATAGCTTTCAAAGGACCTACATTTAATGAATCATATATAAATTTAAGCATCACATTAGTAGAAGCCCCTAAATCTAACATGGCAACTCTAACTCTAGAATTTCAAATTTTAAAATGGATGCTAAACATATATAGATCCCCACATTTGGGTGGTAGCTTCCTTTGCAAGACCGCTAAAACATTCACTCCCACCACAATTCTTTTATCTCCCTTCAATTTCCTTTTATTGATGCACAAGTCCTTCATGAATCTTGCATATTTCGGTACTTTCTTGATCAGATTCAACAAAGGAATGTTTATCTCCACCTTATGAAATACCTCTAGAATTTTCTTCTCCTTATCCTACTTTTTTGACTTCTCTAACTACTACGAAATGGTGGTGGATTAGACTTAACTTGAATCTTAGGGTCAAAGATTATCTCAGAATCTACATTGCTCTTTCCTTTTTCTTCAATCTACTTTTCAATTTGATCTTCACTCTTATCCTTTGAAACAACCAATTTAGGTCCCTCCACGTTCTTGTCACTCCTTAGAGTCATGGCACTCACGTTCTTTCGATTCATCTTAGGTTGCAATGGCAATCTTCCTCGACCAATTGCAGTTGTCATCTGAGTAATTTGGTTCTCTAGATTTTGTATGCTTGACCTTATTTCCCATTGAATTGCAAAGCAATAAAGGCCAATGTTTTAACAATTTTCTCAAGAGATGTACCTAAGTTAGAAGAAGAAGGTCAAGCCTTAGGTGGTTATTGTAGCTGGAACATTTACAGTCTATTTGGGAATATATTTTGCTGTCCATACCCTCTATAGCTCAAGTTAGGATGATCTCTCTAACCTGAGTTATATGTGTTGAAGCAGCGGTCATATTGTCTATATGGTGTAGGCACATTTTCAATAGCATTCACATAGTCTATGATTTTCTTTTTGCAATGTTAGGCACTTATTTGTGGGATGACCCATATTAGTACAAATTCCACATGCTCTCAGTTGTTGCATGTGTCCTATTGCCAACTATCAAACAATAAAGGTTAGCTCCGATAATTGTTCTTGAATAGATGAAACATTTACCTCATTACTCGACGTGCCAGTACATTATCTCGTGTGCCAAATTGCTATAAATTTTTTGCCATATCTTCAATTAATTTTCATGCTTCTCAAGAAGTTTTATTAACTAGTGCACCTCCACTTGCAATATCTATGTTTCTTTTTGCATAGAGAAGACCGTTATAAAAATACTGGATCAAAAGCTACTCACTTATGTGGTGTTAGGGGCAACTTGTGCACAACTTTTTAAATCTTTTCCAATATTCATAGAGAGATTCTCCATGTTAATACTTAATATTAAATATTTTCTTTCTTAGACTGGCAGCTCGAGATGCAGGAAAATGCTTCTCTAAAAATTTCTTCTTCTTCTCGATCCATGTTGTAATACTTTTTGCAGGCAAATAGTACAACCAGTCTTTAGTAGTACCCTTTAGTGGAAAGGGAATGCTTGCATGTTTATTTGCTCTTCTGTGATACCAGGAGGCTTCATGTTCGAACAAATAATGTGGAACTCCTGAGGGTGCTTGTAGGGCTCCTTGCATAGCAAATCATGAAAAGTGGATATTATATATATTAGAATAAACTTTAACTCAAAAGTAGCATTTTCAACTAAATCAGGAAAAGTAATGCAAAGCAATTGTTGATTTGAATTAGGGGCAACCAACTACCTTAAAATCTTGTTATTGGCCATAATGTCTTCTTTTTTCTTTTTTTTTTTTAGAGCCACTTGAATAGCTGCTAGAAGAGTCTGCCAATTTGATAACCAAATTCAGCCCTAGAGATGTAGTAGATGACTGCTCTTCCTTACATTTCTTTGTCTCGTTTCTTAGTTTATGCACGGTCTTCTCAACCTCAGGATCAGAAACTTATTCACTTATACGAGAAGAACGAGGTATAAATTAGAAAAAATGCCAAAAAATAAAATAAAATAAGCTCAAAACGATATAGATAGATCAAGCACCAAATCCTGGCAATGGCACTAAAAATTGACAAGTGTCATATCTTTTCAATAATAAAAGACCAACCCAAGAAAATATGAGTCCTTATATAGTAGTGAGTAGGATTGTTCTCCACAGAAATTGGAGAAATTTCTTTCTTTTAAAGCAAGAGCTTATTGGGGGATTTTGGATAATTAAAATAATTAATCAATTTAAATGAAAGCAATAAAATAAGAATAAATTAAGCCTAAATCAAGAATAAGAAAGCTCTTGTAAAAGGTGTAACTCTTAGAGATAGTTCACACAACTGATAACTACTGCAAAGATGAATTTCATCAATCATTGAAAAACTAGTTATAGTTGCCAACAAACTTTGACAACCAATTTTTCCTTATTGTATCGATAGTTAATGTACGACCATTTACTATTTCTCTAATTAAAAGATAATCCTAGGTACGACCACAGAAATCAAACTCATAATTGCATTAAAAATAAGAAAAATCCAGTTCTAACCAACAAAAATGCTACAAAGATTTATTTAGATTAGATTGTGTATTTTCTTGACATAAACCTAATCATGTCGGTCGCCACAATGATTAAAATAGTCAATCAATTATGGATTCAACTATTTTAATTGGCAATATATTATTGTGAATAATCAAATACTGCTCACTTATTTAACCATACACAATAATCATGAATAATAAAAGTAGAAAACAAATAAATACTAATGAATGAGAGAACTATTAAAATAAATTTAATCTCACAGTTGCAGTTGAAGCGATTTCTAAGTTATCTCTTGACTAGAAAGAGAATCTAGTTGCTCCTTGAAAAGGGAAGAGATAATTTAACAAGTCAGTACTCCAAAAAGGTGACATCTATCAAGACAAGTGTGACATCTACCAAGACATGTGTCAATATGCATTAAACATTTGATGATAAGTTTACAAGTATATGATAGTTCATCAACCCCACTATAAGGAGAAAACAACCTTGCATGGCTAACATGTCTCTATAAAACCTCAATCTTGAGGTCTCATGATGACCTGGATCATCGACGCACGTAACCAATCACTTAATGGACAATGATAGAGACTCAACAGATAAAATGTAAAAGAAGATTCGCAGTTCTATTGTTAAATCTTATTTTACTCGAATCTTCTTTTACTTTTCGAAGTATCCCTTTCTGAATTAAGCATTGGAGACTATACTGAGGCGAGAGGCCTAACATTTTTTAGGTCCTCTTTGCCTCAAATCTCAAAAATATGATTCCAATTACCACAAAATTAGCAGGTATAGGATTTTGTTTTTACAATTAGCATCACCTGTGGGAAGCAAAATTAAGTTTCTTCCAGATTGAACAAAGATCATCATAATGAGCAAATCACAGCAAGTCAATGGAAGAATTGCATTGCAAGCTCCTCTTTGTCATATGAAAGAGGACCAAGCATGAAAAATAAAGCTGAGATTTCACATTATATGGTCCATAATAATCAACTTTATCACAGGTCATATCTAATGCCCTAGCTAAAATGCATTATAGAGGAGGAAAATGATCATCTATGTATAGGACTTTGGTGAAGTAGTGCATTCTGATAGGTTATTTCTAACCCACCTTTTATCTGGACGCAAAAGAACTTGTAAAGAGATGTCTAGCCTGTCAACTCAATGCCCACCTTATTCACACACCATCAAGAGATATGAACCTGTTGACAAGTCATGGCCATTTAGACAATAGGGGATTGACTACTAGGTCCTTTCCCTAAGCCACAATGGGCTTCCAACACTCAATAGCAGCAATAAATTGCTTCACTAAATGGGTTAAAGTCGAACCATTATCCAACATTACAAGGAAAGCAATATAAAAGTTCTTTTAAAAGAACGTAGTATGCAAATTTGGGATTCCTTGAGTATAGATTTCTAGTAATAGAAAGTAGTTCCCAAAAGATCCCTTCAAGTCATGGTGCCAAGAACATCAAATTCAACAGCATTTTATCTTAGTTGGTCATCGACAAGCAAATGGCCATGCGGAGCTCGCTAATAAGGTTGTTTTGGAGGCCTTTAGAAGACAAATTGAGGGTGCAAAGAGTTATGAATTGTTATGCTTTTATAGATTCTCTAGACATACTATACTACCGCATGAGTTGGTACTCAGGAGACCTCCTACTTTGTCACTTTTGGCTCAGACAAATGTCATTCCAGTGGAAAGTAGGTAGCCAAGTTTGCGAATAAAAATATTCATTATAGAGTAGAATGATGAGGAACTACAGAGTAGTTTGGATCTGTTAGAAGAACCTTGAGATCAAACATCTATATGAGAGGCAAAATATAAGAGCAAGATTTCACAATACTACAAATCATGAGTGTGACAGCCCCACTTCTCCCTAGGGCGTACCCCAAGGTGTCCGTGGGTCGCTTGCCTAGGTCTCGACAGGACTCACTCACTCAACGAACATTAATAACCAACTAAAACACTATTCTCAAACCAAACCAAAAGGATAACTCATACATACATAATCCCAAATCTTACAATCTCATGACTTCCAAATTACATGCCAAAATACACATAGTATTTCTCAATTACATACAGGGTACATAGTACAAAAGCCCTCAATCACATAATTCACTTTTCAATACATATATATAGAAGTAAACCCTACTTCTAAGGGTTGGCTCCACCACTTGGGTTCTCAGTCCCTGTGAAGGAAAACAAATTGGAAAGAATGAGCTAAAAGCCCAGTGAGTTTCCAAAAACATGCAAAACACATAACACATATGAAAATTCACTTCACTTGAATGTAGACATAAACAAATAAAGAAAGCCATTAACAATACAAAGGTAGGATACGATAGCCCTCAGGGGCTAAGGTCCTCGCAGCTTAACCATGATCCCAGTAGTTGACACTCCGTCAACTTTCACAGGTACAATCCATGTAGAACTCCACTTACTTCTTACTCCACCAAACCCCTACCGGGCCCGACTCCAAACACATCACATCACATCACATCACATTTTATCACTGATTTATTGTTCATCTCCGAGACAAGTTCACATGCCAAGTCTCGAGTATATATATATCACATCACATAGTTTGTGTTTTGCTCTTTATAATGGACAAGTGCTTATGCCAAGTCCAGAGCACACATTTCATCGCATAGTAATCCTATGGCTCGTCACTTTCTCATCGGCCTAGGTCTAGCCTACAGCTCGAATCAAATGACTTGCCAATAGGTATTGGGAAATCTCAAAGTTTCATACACACATAAATCACATCGCATCACATATTCCCAATTCACATCAAAACATTCTTACAAATTTTCCACTCAAATATAGCTAAGTGTGATAAAGTACACACTACCTAATTTGATCGTTTGCTAAACCAGGTTTTCATATCAAATCACGTAACTAAATACAAATCTAATCCACTTCACATAGTCACATAACAAGTATGGAAACTCACCGAAGTATTAAGGTTCGGCTTCCAAATTAGGGTCGATTTCACTTCCTTCCACAACCCCTAAACAAATAAAGACAATAGTTGAGATTCACTTCCCCACTCATTAATTAAAACAATTCATTTTCATTTCTTAGTTTCAATCAATATTTTTTCCTAAACTTCCCTCAAGTAAAAGTATTCACTTCACATGATACAAGATCTCAAATGGGTCTTTTTTAGAAATCACAATATCATGCCCAATATAACATTCTATCGATGTACTCCCTAAACACTACTTTCAAACTCTCTTTCATGTGGAATTTAAGTGAGGTTTCTTACCTCAAAATCATTCTTTTCACAATTAACTCAATACTTGCTCTTAGTCAAAACTTTAACACAAATTTAGAACAATTCTTATCAAGTCTTTATTTTCAAAATTCATAGAATTTAACCAAAATATTGTAAACCCTCGAGTCCTTCAAAACATCACTTTTATTCCAAAAGTCTATGAAAAACTCCACTTTGACATTCGAAATTCACGACTTTACTCTTCACAAACACACACTCACGAACAAACGGACCACATATATTTTTGAGCAAGATCCCTTCAAACATATCATAAAATTTCGAAATCAAACATCAAAAATACCAAGCATGGGTTCGGCCATCTCACACAATTTTCTTTCAAAATTTTCAATAACCAGAACTACTTTCTAACCATAAAATGAACTAATTTCACGAAATTCAAACACATCCACAATCAGGTCCTCAAGTCCGCTACCTAAAATCCACCTCAAGTCCGCTACCTAGGTTGGGATTTCAAGAGCCCAACTTCATTGTTCCATATATAAGCATTCTTAACAAAATGAACCACAGATCTACAAGATTTACTACTACTAAAGCTAAATCTAAGAGATTCAAGTGATATACCTTTAGATCTATCAAGATCTAACGAGATCAAACAAGATCTTGTGAGTTCCTCTTTGAGAAATATACCTCCAAGTTTAGAAACACCAAAAGCTTCCGCCAAAGTCCAAGATCTTCGTGCTTTGGTAGCGATTTCCAACAAAAAGCTCAAGAACAAGAACAAGGCATTCTTACAAGCTCTCTTTCTCTTCTTTTTCTCTCTCAAACTTTCGGATCAACCCCTCTCTTTCCTTCCCTCTCTCACGGCTGCAAGGATGAAGAAAACAAGTGTCTTCAATGGTGGCTTGAAGCTTCAAGAAAGGAAGGAAGAAGAAATGGAAGACAAAGTTGCAAAATTTTCTCTCTTTCTCTCTCCTCAAGCTCTCATCCTCCCTCTCTCTCTTTGCTCTAAATTGCAGCTGCAAAAGTGAAGCTTCAAGAAGCCAAAAGTCAAGCTTTTAAAGGACAAAAGGTGACATTTCCCTATTGTGAGGGCCTCAAAATTCAGATTTTTGTTTTAAAAATGCATAATATTATTTATATTGTGTTTATTTATTGAAATATGAGTGAATATATGTTTAAAGTGAATATTTTTCAATTTAGAGAATTTTATACCAATTATTTACCGGTATGTGGTTTCGGCCGAATTAAGTGTTCAATTTTCTACCGGTGCGTGATTAGTGACATTAAATTGAAATCAAACATATGTAGTGATATTATGGAAATATTATTAAGATTGGACAGTGTTGGAATGGAGTAAAACAGTGTAAGTTAGACTATCGCGCGCGACGCGACATAAAGTGCCCAAAAAGGCACTTTTCCTTAAATTAAGGAAATGGCCTCTTTTTGTCTCCTTTTTGTCTTGAATTTTTGGCCTCTTTGAGCTTCATTTTCAGCTGCAATTTTTGGAGAAAAGAGAGAGTGGTTGAGAGCTAGGAGAAGAGAGAGAGTGTGTGAGATTTCATCTTGCTTCTTCCATTTCTTCCACCTTCCATCCTTGAAGCTTTGAGCACCCTTGAAGACCATCATCTTCTCCATCTTGGCAGCCGTGAGAGAGGGAAGAGAGAGAGGAGTTGGTCTGATTCTTGAGGAAGAAAGAGAGGGAAGAACTTGTGGCTTGATCTTCCAATTTCTTCTTCATCTAGCCACTTGAAGTTTTGGAACTTTGGTGAAGGATTTTGGGTGGGATTTCCTCCTCCTTGGCATCCATGTGAAGGTGAGAAGAAGAGGGGGGAAAATCTGAAAATTGGAAGAAAGAAAAGAGGAGAAAGAAAGCTTGTGGGTGTGTCTTGATCTTGCTTTTGAAGTTTTGTGGGAAATCACTAACAAGCCAGAGGATCGTGGGCAAAAGTTGAAGCTTTTGGAGTTCGCTAGGCTTGGAAGCATTCTTGGGAAGAGGAACTCACAAGATCTATCTTGATCTTGTTGGATCCTGATAGATCCGAGGTATAAGCTTCAGAACTACTAGATATAGCTTTATTAGTGTTAAATATCATAGATCCATGGTTAACTTTGGTAGAAATGGTTATATTTGAAATGATGAAGTTGGGCTCTTGAAATCCCAACCTAGGTAGCGGATTTGAGGTGGCCTCTAGGTAGCGGACTTGAGGAACTGATTGTGAATTTGAATGATATTTGTGAAATTTGTCATGATATGGTTAAAAAGTAGAGTTTTGTTGATGGAAATTTTCATAGAAAAATGTATGAGTTGGCCAAACCCATGCTTGGTAATTTCCATGTTTGATTTCAAGATTTTGTGATTATTCTTGATGAATTTCTGTCTAAGAGAATGCATTTTATGTTCAATTATGAGTGTATGAATTTTAAAAGATGGAAAGTGAAATTTCTCGTGAACTTTTGAGTGAAAAATGTCATTTGAAAGAATTTGAGGGTTTTACAATATTGTGACCAAATCTTATGAATTTTGAAAATAAAGATATGGTTTGAGGTGTTCTAAAGTTATGTTAAAGTATTGACAAAGAGTAAGTGTTGAGTTTTGTGATAAAAGTGATTTTGAGTTGATAAACCTCACTTAAGTGTCATATTAAGGAAAATGTGAAAATAGTGCTTAGTGAGTACATCGGTGACATGTCATATTTGAAAGGATATAGTGATCTTCAAAAGATTCATTTGAAATGTTGTATCATGCAAAATGAATGTTTTTCCTTGAGGTATTTTGGAAAAAAATATCAATTGAAACTAAAAAGTGAAAGTGCATTGTTTTGGTTAATGAGCGAAAGAGTGAATCTCAACTATTGTTTTCATTTGTTTAGGGGGTGTGGACGAAAGTGAATTTGACCCTTACGTGAAAGTCGAACCTTACTATTTCGGTGAGTTTCCATGCTTGTTACGTGTTTTTGTTACGTGTTTACATGAAAATGATTGTACATGTATTTAATGAAGTGAATGTGATGTAAAACATGGTTTTTGAACCCTCCGATGGGGGTGGTGTGTACCTTATTGCACCTGCCTCGTTTGAGTGAAAATAAGTGTGAAAGTGTTTTGAAATGATTGATTGTAAAAGTACCGTGTAATGACTTATGTGTATTGGTGAAATGTCGGGAATTCCTGAGACCTATCGGTAAGACCTTCGATTCGAGCTGGAGGTTAGGCCAAGGCCGAAGAGAAAGGTATGAGCCATAGGGTTCTATAAGTGAAGTGAAGTGCACTCGGGACTTGGCATTTGGACTTGTCCCGGAAAAAGAGAAATGTACGATGTACAAACAAAGTGAAGTGAAGTGAAGTGTTATAAAGTGTTAAGTGTTTGGAGTCGGGCCTAGTAGGGGTTTTGGAGGAGTAAGGGATAAGTGATGGTTTACATGGATTGTACTTGTGAAAGTTGACGGAGTGTCAACTGCCTGGTTCGTGGACAAACTTCGTGGAATTTGGCTCCTGAGAGCCCCTGTATCCTTCTTTGAATGTTAAAAGCTTTCTTATGTGTTTATTATTAAATTCAAATTTGAAGTGAAATGTACTATATGCTAAGTGTCTTGCATGTTTTTGGGAACTCACGAGCTTTTTAGCTCACCCTTTTTCTATTTGTTTTCCTTAGCAGGAAATGAGTACCCAAGTAGAGAAGCCAACCCATAGAATTAGGGTTTGCTTATGTTGAATGTTTTGAGAACTTTGAATCATGGTTATTGAAAGCTTTTGTAATATGAAACTTGAATGTATTGAAGGAGGATTTATGTACTCTGAGTTTGTATTTTAAAGTTATGGAATTGTAAGATATTACTCCTTTTATATTGTGTTCGGAGTTTTAGTTAATAAGTTATATGATTGTTGAGTGAATGAGTCCTGGCGAGAGCTAGACAGGTGGCCGCTGATACCCTAGGGTACGCCCTAGGGAGAGGTGGGTCGTCACACCTATTTTAAGGAAAAGTGGCTTTATGGCCACTTATGTCGCGTCGCGCGCGACAGTCTAACTTTCACTGTTTTATTTCATTCCAACACTGTCCAATCTTAATAACACCTCCGTAATATCACTACATATGTTTGATTTCAATTTGAAGTCACTATTCACACTTGGGAACAAAATTTAACGCTTAATTTGGCCAAAACCACACACTAGCAATTAATTCGTATAAAATTTTCTAAATTAGAAAATATTCACTTTAAACATAAATTCGCTCATATTTCAATGAATAAACACAATATAAACAATATTTTTTATTTTTAAAATATAATTTGAATTTTGAGGCCCTCACAATGAGTTCGCAAGAGATATATTAGACTAGGATATCTAGTTTTGAGGAAAAATGCTATGAGTAGGTAGGTCAGAATAAGCAAGTTAAATGCCAACTAGGAAGGACCCTATAGGTGATCTTGGCAAATGAAGCAGATTATTACTATCCTAGAAGACCTAAAGAGGAAGGATGTACCTCGTTTGTCGAATGCTTACAAACTGTCAATCTTGGTCCTGGTTCTTGATGTTTACAAAATAATTGGATAATTCAATGTAATATTTTTCAATTGAAAAAAATGTTAGCTCAGATCCTTAGGTGCAAATAGAGACAACGAAAGATTCAATCAAAAAGAGCAAAAGAAACTCAACTCTGTCGGATGCTTGAAAACTAGTACCGGACGTCCGATAAAGGTTGAGAACTCTCAGAAGAACTACTGTCGGATGCTCAAACTGAAATACCGGATGTTCGATAGATAGGGGAAGTATTGGACACTCCTATTGGATGCATATCATCATCACCAGATGTTCGATCAAATCAAAGAAGAAATCCAAGCTCTCTGACTAGTTTCGGACAAAGACTCCATCAAATACAGAAAATTCATTGGCCGTCCGATAAATGTTGAAAAGTACCTTTCGGATGATGGCATCGAACACAGAAGAATGTACCAGACGTCTGACACCTCCAATGGCTAATCGACTCTTCAATTACCTTCTATCCATTAACAGCTTTAATGATGCATTTTTTTGTCCCCTTTAAATAATATTTAGTTTGAAACGTATAGCAACTTTTGCACACTCAGAATACAAGTTTTCAAGAGTGATTTTAGCTAAAAAATACTCTCAAAGTAAGATTTGTACTCCTTGTGGTGTGAACTCCTTTGTAAGCTTTTCATTTGTGATTGGATTCTTCAATAGTGTAATTTTGAGAGGTTATCCGGAGTGATTGTAAAACTTCCTAACTTGACCGAGTGCTACTTGGGGCAAGGAGGAAATGAGCCTTCCATTGTACACAACATTGGCTGCAATTCATCAATTTGAAGTAGCTTGTTTAAGAATTGGTCTTCAAGCTCAAGAGCAGCTTGGTAATCAATTGGTTTGCATATTCTTATCTCTTCTACATTTCATTTTACAATCTTTATATTGCTCATATCTTCTATCCTTCTTAAGTAATATTGCTCATTCATTGATTAATCCATTTTGTGATCACTTAGAAAAGAGGATAAATCTTGAGTTGTGAAAAAAGGGTGTCATAACTTGATTAGTGTTTCTTAGGTTATCTTTGGGCCTTACAATTGGTATCAGAGTTTGGTCTCCTGGATCAAGCTTAACCCGCTAGAGTAAAGATGACAACCAACAATGCCATGTTTTTAGAAGGACAATAAGTGACTAGACCACCAATGTTTAATTGGTCAAATTATGTAAGTCGGAAGGAACATATGATTATTTTCTTGTAATCGATTGACATTGATTTGTGGTTCATTGTTAATGAAGGTCCATATACTGCTACTATAGAGGATGTTGCTACTCATGTTCTAAGACAAAAAACTAGAAATGAATTGACTCGAGAGGATAGATCTAATCTCAGTTTAAATGCAAAAGTTATAAATGTGTTGTATAGTGCTTTAGATTCAAATGAATCAATTAGAGTAAAAGGTTGTAAGTCAGCCAAGGAAATTTAGGATAAATTGAGAGAAATTCGTGAAGGGAGTGAAGATGTTAGAGAACAAAAGAAATCTATTTTAGTCACAAAATATGAATCATTTAAGATGGAGCCTAATGAAAGCATTGATAAAACGTATTGTAGATTCAATGATCTCATTAAGGACTTAGAAGTGTTGGACAAGGAATACACCCTAGAAGAGAAAAACAGAAAAATCTTGAATGCTCTACCTAAAGATTGGGAGAGTAAAGTGACTACTGTTGAAGAGGCAAAAGATTTGAATTCAATGTCTATTGAATCTCTCATAAACTCTCTAACGTCTTATGAATTGAAACTCAAGAACAAAGTGCAAGAAGAAGAAGATGCAAGGGCAAAAAGAAGTATTGCTTGCTCTAAAGGTATTTCAAGAAGAGGATGACTCGGTTTCTTTGGATGATGAAGAAATGGATGGTGATGATAGTGACCTAGATCTCGTCACAAAGAGTTTCAAAAGAATTCTCAACAAAAGAAGATTCAGAAAGGGAGATCCTAGCAATCAAAATTTCAACCAATTCCTCAATACAAGATACAAAGGAAGACAAGAGGGAAACAAAAAGTAAGGGGACAAATGATTTGAATGCAGTCAACTTGGACACTATGCAAATGAATGTCCAATGAAGAAGAAGAAAGAAGGAAAAAATGAAAGAAAATCAAGATTCAACAACTTCCAAATCATATGGAATGAATGCAATTCTGAAAGTGAAATTGAAGAGGAAGAAGAATCCACACAAATAGCCTTCATGGCAATTGGAGATAATGAGGTAACGTCTTGTAACCCTCAACTTGAAAGTGATGATGAAGATGATGATGATCTTGAATCGTTAGTTGAAAAATTGCATGATAGTTTGAAAGAATCTTATACTAGAAATAAGGAATTAAAACAGAAAATTACTTTTCTTCTACAAGACAATGCAAACTGTTTCAAGAAAACAAAAAACTAAAAATTAATAATGATTGCTTGATAAGGGTTGAGATTGATTTACACCATGAGCTTGATAGAAAAGCAAGTTTTTGTGAAATGGTCAAAAAAAAAAAAAGGTAACTTGAAAAGAAGAATGGATAGTCTAGATGAGTTTCTTCAACGTAAGAAACAAAACTATTTTCCAAATAATAAATTGAGACCTCATTTTGATGCTTATGAAAGGAAGTGAACTTTCAGTGCAAATAAATTCAAAATTCATAGAAGAAGAGGAGTAAGATTTATTAAATCACTTCATCTAAAAAACCCCCTTGTTACGTGTAGTTTCTGTTGTCAAAAAGGACACATGAAATATGATTGCTATGTAAAGAAAAACATGAGAAAATGCATGAAAAGCATGTGGTTAGTTAGACATGATACTAACTTTCAAGGACCCAAAAATTGAAGGGTATCAAATTCTTTTTAACTCTTGTGTAGGTGAATATGGAGAGCATCATGAAGGAATCTAAGTTGTTCATAGATAGTGGTTGTTCAAAACACATGACCAGTGATCCGTCAGAATTCATTAAGTTCAAGCCAAAATCAAGTGGCAAAGTGACATTTGGAGACGATGTGAAAGCCAAAACAATTGGAGTAGGAGATGTTGGTAAGAATAGTGAAACTTTTGTTCATAATATTCTTTTAGTTGATAACTTAGGCTATAACTTGTTAAGTGTTAGTCAACTTTGTGATAGAAACTTATTTGTTTTATTCAAAAAGTATGATGATACGAACTATGCCAACCAACGACACAACTCACACACGAAAAGCTTTAGGATCTAGGATATTGGTAACCAAAGTTGGAAAACACACAGCGGAAGACCTTCACCCGTTGAGACAATGAACGTTGGTATAAGGTAGAAGATTCCACAATTTAATGTGTTCTTAAATTGATAAGTCAATGAACACCTAAAGAGAACTCTAAGGTATTCAAGTCGTTTCAAAGAAGCAGTAGAAGTGATAAACACTCAAAAGCAATTTGCTGAATAATTCTTGTACATTAAAAATGAAATAAGGTGCCTTATTTATAGCCTACAAGACACGAAATCCTATTCTAAATAGAAAACCTAAATTCCGCCAGCTCTGGAAGCTTAAAGAACTGAAACCCTAACTAACTAGGAAACTAGTTTTTAGGAACTACTAACAATCCTAAATGCTAAACAATTAGGAAACTACTTGAAGAGGCATGTGATTAAGATGAATCCAAATTAGAAACTACTTAACCCATGCTTTATTGGACTCAAATAAAAACTGAAAATAACTACTAAAGTCGGCCCAACAATGCTTATGGCTGAATGGACTCCATAGAAACCCCAACTCAAGCCCGCATCCTCAATGATGGTGAGAACTGCCTAGGAAAGTGAGCCGGTCCCTCTTTAATGCTTAGCAACGTAACACATGGGCTTGACTTCTCATCCAAGACGCTAAGTGGCTAGACTTGATCATGAGATGGCTTGAATGTGAATATATGGTAGCCTACCGGATTCGCATCATATGAATGCTTAGTTCTTGATTCAAAGTTTAACATTATTTTCAAATGAAAAAGATTTAATGACATTTATGTTGTTATTCTTGAGAAAATCAATTCCTCCAGCTTCAAATGTCTTAAAGTCTCAAATGAAGACCCTTGGTTGTGGCATAGAAGATTTTGTCGCTTCAATATGGACTTGTTAAAAGAAATTTTCAAAAAGGAACTTGTTAAAGGATTGTCAAAAATCAAGTTTGAAAAAGATAAAATTTGTGATGCTTGTCAATTCGTTAAACTAACTAAAGTTTATTTTCAACTCAAAAATTGTGTTTCTACATCTAGACCATTAGAGTTTTTACATCTTGATTTGTTTGATCCTACAAAAATTGCTAGTTTGGGTGGTAAGAGATATTGCCTTGTAATTGTTGTTGATTATTCTAGATACACTTGGGAAGTTTTTCTTGCTCATAAAGATGATGCTTTCAAAAATTTTGTTTCTTTATTTGAAAAAGTTCAAATTTTGCTTGGTTTGAACATTGTAAAATTAGAAATGATAATGGTACGAAATTTAAGTATTGTGACTTTTCGGAATTTTGTGATCATAATAGAATAACTCATGAGTTTTCAATTGTAAGAACCCCCTAACAAAATGGTGTTGTTGAAAGAAAGAATAGAACTCTTCTTGAGGCTACAAGAACTATGTTAAGTAAAGGAAATTTGTCAAAATATTTTTGGACCGAGACCATGAATACGGCTTGCTATGTAATGAATAGAGTTCTTTTAAGTCCTAATTTAAATAAGACTTCTTATGAATTAGTTTTTGGTAAAAATCCAATTGTTAACTACTTCAAAGTTTTTGGTTGCAAATGCTTTATTTTAAATATCAAGGAGCATGTTGAAAAATTCGATAAGAAAACCGATGAAGGTATTTTTCCTGGGTTATTGTGAAAACAAGACAGGATATAGAGTCTATAATAGAAGGACTCTTGTTATAGAAGAAACTATACATATTACATTTGATAAATCTACCAATGTTACTTCCAAAAGTATTTGTGAAGATGATGATGTAGGTGTTCAAGAAGGATTTGAGAAACTCACATTCCAAAATGAAAGTAAGACTGAAATGGAGGTAAATTCAAAAGAAAATAGCTCTCTAGAAAACCAAGAGCTAGAAGAAGAAGACAAGAGCGATGATCTACCTAAGGATTTTTTCAAAGTTTGGAAGTTCATTCAAAATCATCCTAAAGAGTTAATTATTGGTGATCCTTTTGAGAAGGTAAGAACTCGCTTCTCATCTAATCCACTAATGGATAATTTTGCTTTTGTCTCTCATTTTGAACCTAAGAATGTTAATGATGCATTGAAAGATGAAATTGGATTCTAACCATGCAAGAGGAATTAAATTAATTTGAAAGAAATAATGTTTGGACTCTAGTTGAAAGACCTCAAAATCATCCTATTATTGGTACGAAATGGGTTTTTAGAAACAAATTAAATGATAAAGGTGAAGTTGTGAGAAAAAAGGCTAGACTAGTGGTTAAGGAATATGCTCAAGAAGAAGGTATAGATTTTGATGAGACATTTGCTCTCGTAACTAGACTAGAATCAATTAGAATGTTTCTTGCATTGCTTGTTTCAAAGGTTTTAAATTATTTCAAATGGATGTTAAAAATGCTTTCTTGAATGGTTTTATTGATCAAAAAGTGTATGTGGATCAACCTCCCGGTTTTGAAAATGAAACTTTTCCAAATCATGTGTTCAAACTTTCAAAAGTTTTGTATGGTTTAAAGAAAGCTCCAAGAGCTTGGTATGAGCGGTTGAGTGATTTTTTTAGTGACAGTGGTTTTAAAAGAGGTATTGTGAACACCACCCTTTTCGCCAAACAAACCTTGAATGATCTTCTTATTATGCAAATATATGTGAATGATATTATTTTTGGTGCTACTAATGAATGTTTGTGCAAGGATTTCTCCACTATTATGCAAAATGAATTTGAAATGAGTATGATGGGAGAATTAAACTTCTTCCTCGGGTTTCAAGTACCTCAAACCCAAGAAGGGACATTCATAAATCAAGTAAAATACACAAAGAAACTCCTCAAAAGTTTTGGAATGGAGGATTCAAAACAAGTTGACACACCTATGTGTACATCTAGCAAACTTGACAAAGATGAAGAAGGAACAAATGTTGATAAAAAGAAATATAGAGGTATAATTGGTAACTTACTTTATTTAACCGCAAGTAGACTCGATATTATGTTTGTCGTTTGCTTGTGTGCTCGTTTTCAATCTTGCCCTAAACAATCTCATTTAAATGCCGTTAAAAGAATTTTTAGATACTTGAAAGAAGTCTTGAATTTGGGTCTTTGGTATCCCATATGTCATAAATTTGCATTATGTGGTTTTACGGATGCCGATTTTGGTGGATGTAGAGTAGATAGAAAAAGTACTAGTAGTTCATATCACTTTCTTGGTAATTGTTTGGTATCTGGGTTTAGCAAGAAACAAAATGCTATCTCTTTATCTACAACTGAAGCGGAATATATTGCCGCTAGTGCATGTTGTGCTCAATTATTGTGGATGAAACATACCTTGAATGATTTTGGACTTGTGTATGATTGTATGCCTATTTTCTGTGACAATACGAGTGTCATAAATTTGACAAAAAATCCCATTCAACACTCTAGAATAAAGCATATAGACATAAAGTATCATTTCATTCGTGATCTTATTCAAAAGGGTGAAATTTGTGTGAATTATGTTTGTTCAAAAGATCAAATTGCTGATATTTTTACAAAAGTTTTGCCCTTGGATTAACTTACATATCTGAGATCGAAGTTGGGCATTTTTGAAAAAATTTCAGTCAAACTTTATCGGACGTTCGATAGCTGATGAACGGACATTCGACAAAGTTCTAAGCTATTTTTCAGAAAATTTTGTTAGACGATTCTCTTTGTTCGAACGTTCGACACACCAAAAGTCACGTCTTATAAAGGGCTTTTCTTCTCATTTATCTCAGACAAAATTTCTCTCTCTCGGATGCACCTCTTCTTCCTTTACTTTTCAAAATTCAAATTTGTACCTTCTTAAGAAAACTCTTCCAAAATTGACTCCACAAATAGTTTTGTGAACCTTTTGAAAACCGTGTTGCATCAAAATTTTACCTTAACAACTGCATTCTTTTCTGATTCTAAATTTCTGTCAAAACCCTAGTCATTACATAACACATACTTTAGGCAAATTCATTTCTTTGTTTCCATCTAAATAGCAAACTTAGCCTCTTTCATTCCATTTCGTATCATAATCATCGATCAAAACCATCTGCATTTCACAATAGTGAGAGTGAGAGGTAGCTCCTCTGCTACCGGATGCAAGCACACTCTTCGAGACGAAGAACTGGAAACTCCGACTCCAAAACGATCATCCCGGCGGACTAAACAAGGAACTGCCATTACTCAGGAATCCCAACCAACTAAAACTGAATCTCAGACTACTTCTCAACCCCTTCCTCTATCTCGGTTCTTCGATGATGAAGCCAAAGAAAAATTTGAACTGATTTTGCAGAAAGGTTTGATCATTCAAAGGTCAATTAACCTCTTTGAATTTTGTAAGATTGACCTAGACTCTGTCCTTCATCTTTTTGAGTTTCAAAAATGGTCCCATCTCATCACTATGCCTAACACTTATTATCCTAAAATGCTTTATCAATTTTTTGCAAATATTAGGAAAGGCACTGATCACACTGAGGTCAAGTCTCGTGTTAATGGAGTTGATATTATTTTTGATCCTGACCTCGTAAATGTTATCTTAAAAACCAAATTGAACCTGATTGTCATAGCAAGGTTTCAATTTTTTTCTCTTATGAAGAATATCCTACACTTGATCATCATTTTAATGCTACAAAATTGATGACCCATTTTTAATCACCAATTCAAGTATTTGCTGAAGCAAAAGTGGAAGATCTTGCTCCTAAAAATCTGATTATCTTCTCTATCATTTCCAATCTTTTAGTCCCTACAGATGGTCATCGCACTGATGCCAACAAAATGGAACTATACCTGTTTTATTGCTTTGTTGAAAAAATTTACATTGATTTTAGTTTTTTTCATGTGCAAATTTTTGCTAAAACTGAGCACTGATACCCGTAGAAAACTTTCCTATGGAAAATTCTTGACCCCTATTTTTGAGTACTTCAAAATTCCTCTTTCTGGTGTGTGTCCTAAGGAAACTTTTTCCTCTGCTTTCACAAAAGCCTATTTTGAAAGGAAGAATTTAAGGTTTTTTGATGGTCATTGGTGCACTAAGAAGGCCATTTCTGAGTCATGAATCAAAAATGTTTATGATCAATCTATCATACCTCAAAGCATAAGACACCAGTGTTTCACTACTATTCATTCTCGAAAATCCTCTTCTCAAGCAACTTCATTTCATTCCGAAGTGGTTGAACTATTAAAGGACCTTAAGACTCATATTCTTCTTCTCGAACATGGTCTCATGCTAACCATGTCATCTGAGCAACAAGCAGAATTTCTGGATAAGAAAAATCTCCTTATGCCCCCCTGCTCCAGTTGAGGATGTTCTGCAAGAAAAGGAGCTGCGCCCTGACTCCACTCATGCCACTGAAGATGCTGGTGCTATGAGTTCTCAGCCAACTCTCCATGATCCCTCCACTTCTGAGAAAGGTAAAGAATCAACTCCTGTCGAAACTAAAGAACACGATGAAGACACTGAAGAAGAAGATCACTCTGAGTTTCGTACTACTAGAAGGAGACCTGACT
The DNA here is from genome assembly GCA_013103745.1 of Gardenia jasminoides. Classification (NCBI taxonomy): domain Eukaryota; kingdom Viridiplantae; phylum Streptophyta; class Magnoliopsida; order Gentianales; family Rubiaceae; genus Gardenia; species Gardenia jasminoides. The sequence goes on along the minus strand of CM023104.1, from coordinate 5,068,817 downwards.
CATACAAATTCACTTTTTAGGCATCCTAGGTTCATGTGCACTTCATCATTACGCTGCATTTTCACTGTTTTGCCTCTTTTGAAATGACTGATGTCTGTAATCCATTAAGTACTTTGCTACTTTCGTATTTTCTTCATATTGATGTTGGAATTGTTAAATGTTGGATATTGGTACTTGTTCCTTTACTTTCGATATTGTGATATTGATGTATTTGTATTGTGATATTAGTATTTATTGGATATTGATTTCGGTATGTTGGAACTACTATTACTCTTTTAACTTTTTTTGTGATGACAAAAAGGGGAAGAACTTAGTTGGTTTGAAGTTTGAATGGGTTGAATTGTTTGAACGCTTGATTCATGTGGTCAATTCGGATGTTACCAAGTGAGGGAGAGTTATGCTCAATTTTTGATTGCATCCACTACTTTTGATTATTGGTGATTTGTGAATGGGGGAGCTGTGTATGTTTATACTCAAATTATCAGAATGGTATCCATTATTTTGTCATCATCAAAAAGGGGGAGATTATCAATCTTGATCCCAGATTTTGATATTTACAAACAATTGGATAATTGAATCTAATATTTTTCAATTGAGAAAAATGTCAACTCAGATCCATAGGTACAAATGGAGACAAAGAAAGATTCAATCAAAAAGAGTAAAAGAAACTCAACTCTGTCGGACGCTGGAAAGTTAGTACCGGACGTCCGATGAGAACTCTCAAAAGAACTACTGTCGGATGCTCAAATTGATCGGGCGTCCGATAGATAGGAGAAGTATCGGACACTCCTATTGAACGCATATCATCATCATCGGATGTTCGATCAAATTAAAGAGGAAATCCAAACTCTCTGATCAGTTTCGGACATAGACTTCATCGGATGCAAAAAATTTGTCGGTCATCTGATAAATGTTGAAAAGTACCTTTCGAATGATGGCTCCGGACATAGAAGAATGTACCGGACGTCTGACACCTCCAACAGCTAATTGACTCTTCAGTTACCTTCTATCCGTTAGCAGCTTTAATGATACACTTTTTTGTCCCCTTTAAATAATCTTTGGTTTGAAATGTATAGCAACTTTTGCACACTCAGAATACAAGTTCTTAAGAACAATTTTGGCTAGAAAATACTCTCAAAGTAAGATTTGTACTCCTTGTGGTATGAACTTCTCTGTAAGCTTTTCATTTGTGATTGGATTCTTTAATAGTGTAGTTTTGAGAGGGTTATCTAGAGTGATTGTAAAACTTACTAACTTGACGGAATGCTACGTGGGGCAAGGAGGAAGTGAGGCTTCCATTGTACACAACATTGATTGCAATTCATCAATTTGAAGTTTCTTAGGTAGAGGCCTTGAGGATATTTTATTTGCTTTCTTGATTTGCTCTTAGGTAGAGGTCTTGAGGTGTTATGTGCTTAAAATGGTTGGATGATCATGTGATATAGTATGGATTATTGGTTTGCTTAATGGCTTGATTTTATCTCTATATTAGCTTCCAAGTTTGTGTCTTGCTTTGTTGGTTAATTTGGGGAGTATGAAGTATTTGTTGTAATCCTTAAATCTCGGTGAAAATTTTAGTTTTAAACCCCTCAAGTTGGACAAAAATTGGAGCTGAAATTTTCTAATTTTGTGAACTTCTTGTAGCTTAAAATGTTAGCCAAAAAAAAAAACTAGTTTTGGTTAAGCTTTTTTGGCCGAAGGTTTGAGCTGGAAATTTCAGTTTTTAGAGCCTTTTCGTGAGTCAAAATTTTGCCAAAACAAAGGCCCTTACATGCACATTGATCGGAGTAACAAAACTGGTTTTAAAGGAAGGGAAAAGAGATAGCTTTTATAATGTGTATTGTTGAAAACTTCGTATGACAAGTTTTGAAAAATAGCTTTAGAAAAACTGTTATATCTTAGTGTAGAAAAATCCAAATTGAGTTCCGTTTATTGCGTTTGAAACAAGATTTAAAGTTCTTTCATGGTATAAATTTCAGGGGCTAGTTCGATTTCTATGAATTTTGGTGACTTTTTAAATTTGATTGAAATTCAAGACTGTTATGCCCTATTTTTACTGTAGCAACAACTTTGAACTGAAATTTGATTGGTTTCTGATTTGAATCTTGTACAAGTGTCTTGTAAAAATTTTTAGTTCATCGAGTCTGTTTTCCAATGGTATAAGATTCACAAATTTTGGACTTATAGAACTCCAGTTATGATTTTTCAAAGAATGTCATACAAAACTGAGAATTTTTCTAAGGAAGTGATGAAAGCTTAGAAATGCCTTGGAAACATTTCCTGGTTTTTAGACCTAACCTTTTGATTATTTGTACACCATTCCATACTTAGGAAATGGATTTTCCTACCACATGAGATTTCTTTTGATGTGGAATGGGAAAAACTTGATTTTTTGGATGAATACTTAGGTAACTTTGATTATTGCATGTCTCAGGTGAAAACGTGGACATCGAGGAGCTTGATTGATTTCCTGATTTTCTCTCACTTGCTCTTGACTTTTGGTAAGTGTCAAGTGCATGTTTCATGTTAAAATGATACTTGAATAAATGCTATGTGGTTTCATGATTTGTAAACTTGCTGAGGCGATAGTATACTTTATCGCTCTTGTGCTCTCTCTTTCTCTTGCTTGGTTATTTGGTACTTGTGATATGAATTGGTATGACTTGTTCTTGTACTTGAATATGTTTGTAATTTGGGAGCACTGGGCGGCAATATATACCACACCTTAATCGGTGGGAGGTGCCTCTCATCCCGACTCAGTGTTATGATTGAATCTAAGTCGATTGGGACGTTGTCTCATCGGCCAACCATGCTTTTGGGGACGCCCTAGCCCATTGGCACACCTTGTAACTCGAGCCGGTAAGGACTTGGTAGAGGAACTTGGAGAACCATGGGAAAATATTATAGCTTGATCTTTTGAGATCTTGCTTGGTATACTCGAATAGTATTACCACCTCGTGCTTGTTTGGTTCCGGATCCGAGAGGGTGACATGGTGGTTGAAGGAAGTAAGTGGAGTTCTACGGACATGTTACTACTTGAGTTGACGGAGGGTAGACCAAAGATGACCTGAATTGGCCATGATGTGGAAATAACTCCTGAGAGCTCTTATATCCTTCTACTTGTGTTTTAATTCCAACTTGCTCGCTTATGTGATAATTTTGTCAAGTGTGCTATTAACTTTGTTTAGTACTTCTTGCTTACTTGCTTGCTTTCTTGGCCTCACTGAGTGTTGACTCACCCTAAGTTGTTTTCCTTAACAGGTTTTGAAAAGTGGGATTTGGAGGCTATAGATTTGTGGTTTTGTGTGGTGCTAGAAGTTATCACTTGTACCGTTTTAAGTTAAATGGAGTGTAAACTTTATTATTTATATATGGGTTTTCGATTTTAATAGCAAATGGTAGCCTCAAAGGATTATGGCTTGTATATTTGAAGTATTTATTGAATCCGCTATTTAAGTTTCACTTGTGAATGTCTATTAAGTTAGAATGAGTACGTGAGTCCTGACGAGAGTTGGGCAGGCATTCTGCTGAGACCTTAGGGTTAGCCCAAGGGAGAGGTGGGGGCGTCGTAGAAGGAAATGAGTTGAGTTTGTTTTAATTTTTGATATAATTGATCTCTTTTACTTGGTATGATAAATATTTGTGGTGGAATGAATGGTTGTGTAATGGTTATATACCTTGTTTGTGATGAATTAAGTTTGATGGATGAATGAATATGAGGTTATGGGATTGATCTCTTTTACTTGGTATGATAAATATTTGTGGTGGAATGAATGGTTGTGTAATGGTTATATACCTTGTTGGTGAGGAATTAAGTTTGATGGATGAATGAATATGAGGTTATGGGATGCATTTGAACTATTGTGATTGTTTTTATTTTCTTACTTCTTAAGAACAAGTAATAGTTTAAGTGTGGAGGACTTTGACAAGTGTTAAATTTACCTATTTTTAGTATGTTTTTAGGTGGTTTTTAGTGTGTTTTAATGTTAAATGGAAGAATTGAACTCCTTTACAAGTAATTTTTATGCAAGAGCATTAATTTGTCCAAAATATACAAAAATGGGATTTAATATGTTAATTTGTGATATTTTTTGTAGGTTTTGGGTTTAATTGAGATTAATGTAAGTTCGGGAGTTAATCACAATCAAGTCAAGAAAAATTGATAGTTTTGACACATTTTTTGGTATTTTGGTCATAACTGCGACTATATGCATCAAATTGAGATGATTCTTGTGGAATTTCAAATCTAAGACATAGCTCTACTATTGTTATGAGACATCAAGATCCAATTGATATGTTTTCATGGTCAAAATTTGCAATCTCAGAAGTTCATTTAAGTTGTCAAAACTTAAATAGGGGATTTGACCAGTCAAGGGTATTTTGTGTGACGACCCACCTCTCTCTAGGGCTTACCCTAAGGTATCAGCGGCCGCCTACCCAACTCTTGCCAGGACTCAATCACTTAAACAATCATGTGCTTGTCAAACTAAAACTTCAAAGACAATATAAAAGAACAATGCCTTACAAATTCATAACTTCAAATTACAAATCCCAAAGTACATAAACCATTCCTCTATACGGCTGAGTTTCATAATACAAAAGCTCTCACTACTTGCAATTCAAAGATCTCAAAACATCATTACAAAAGTAAACCCCGAGCTTAAGGGTTGGCACTATCACTGGGTATCTCATTTCTTGTTAAGGAAAACAAAGGAAAAGGGTGAGCTAAAAAGCTCGTAAGTTCCTAAAAACATGCAAGTCACTTAACACATATATAAATTCACTTCACAAGTACACTTGGAATTTAAACAGATAGGAAAGCAATTAACAATACAATGTTGGATACGGGGGCCCTCAGGGGCCAAGTTCCACGAAGCTTGTCCACGAACCAAGTAGTTGACACTCCGTCAACTTTCACAATTTACCATGTAGAACATCACTTAACCCTTACTCCTCCATAACCCCCACCGGGCCCGCACTACAAGCACAATCCTTCTTTCGAGGCATCCGAGTAAACTACAAACCCATCTTTCCCATTTGGCAGGGTCAACACAGGGGCTGTTGTCAGGCGCTTCTTTAGCTCTTGAAAACTAATCTCACACTTTGGATTCCAAGCAAACTTAACATGCTTTTTGGTCAAATCCGTTAGTGGCCCCGCAATCTTCGAGAAATCTTGAATGAATCGACGGTAATACCCCGCCAAACCCAAGAAACTTCTAACCTTAGTAGGGTTTCTAGGCTGTCTCCATTGAGTCACCGTCTCTACCTTTGAGGGATCCACAGCAATCCTATCCTTAGAGATCTTATGCCCTAGAAAGGACACTTCCTCTAACCAAAACTCACACTTGTTGAACTTAGCAAACAATTGATGTTCTCTTAAAGTTTGAAGCACTATCTTCAAGTGTTGAGGATGGTCCTCTCGAGTCTTTGAGTACACCAAGATATCATCTATGAATACCACCACAAATTGATCCAAATAGGGTTTAAAGACCCGTTGCATCAAATCCATAAATGCCACTGGAGCATTGGTCAACTCAAAAGGCATTACCACAAATTCAAAATGCCCATACCTCGAGTTAAAAGCAGTTCTCGGTACGTCTTCCTTTCTAATTCTCAATTGATAGTACCCTTGCCTAAGGTCCAATTTAGAAAAGACCACTGATCCTTGTAATTGATCAAACAATTCATCAATAAGTGGAAAAGGATACTTATTCTTTATTGTCACATCATTGAGCCCTCGATAGTCAATACACAACCTCAAACTTCCGTCCTTCTTCTTAACAAAGAGCATAGGTGCTCCCCAAGGTGAGTCGCTCTCCCTAATGAAACCCTGCTCCAATAAATCTTGTAATTGAACTTTCAATTCCTTCAGTTCAGTTGGAGCCATACGGTACGGGGTTTTAGAAATTGGGGCTGTTCCTGGTAGCAAATCAATCTTAAATTCTATCATCTGCTCAGGAGGAAGATTCTTTAATTCCTCAGGAAAAACATCAGGGAAATCCTTTACAACAGGCACCTCCTCTAACTTCATTTTATCACTAGGAGGGTTTATCAAAAAGGCCAAATACCCTTGAACCCCTTTACTTAACAATTTTCTTGCTTTAATCCCTGAAATAAGGGCAGATGACGTTAACCTCCCTTTCACGTCTAACCTCAAAGTAGCCTCTCCAGGGATAGAAAATTCCACAGTCTTTGCCCTACAGTCCAATTTAGCATGGTAGCGAGCTAAACAATCCATCCCTATGATAACATCATACCCCTTTATATCCAAACTAATCAAATCCACCACTAGTTTCCTTTCTCCTACCCAAACATCACAATTTTTATATACCCAACTCGTAATTAAACTTTGTTCCCCAGTGGGTGTCCTAACCTCCAAATCATAAGGTAATTTAACAGGCTTTACATCTACTCCATTGAAAAAGGAAGGATTCACAAAAGAATGTGATGCACCAGGATCAATTAGAAGCTTAGCTAGTCGATGAAAAACGGGGATGGTACCTTCAACCACCTCAGTGGGGTCAGGAACTTGTTGTTGATCAATTGTGTAGACCCTGGCTGGCACCCTTGGCCAATTCCCAGCTACACTAGCTTGACTGGAATTAATTCTGTTGGCTTGCCTAGTCACATTCTCTCCTTGGACCATGGGGCATGCAGTTAGCTGATGCTCGGTACTTCCGCAGTTGAAACATCTCCCAGTCTTCCTCCTACAGCTGTCCTCAGTATGATTAGGCTTCCCACAGAAGCTATAGGAGACACTAGAAGCGGAGGCCTGACTTCCTTGTGTGACACTCCTCGACAGTCCCCTTCCACTTACAGTTCCCCTAGACATCGCCCCTCTAGCGTGTGCTCCTCCTCTTGATACAAATCCTCTTGAAGCTCCAGAAGTGTTGGTTCTTCCCATTCCTCTCCCAAACTTAGGAGTTGAAACACCCACTTCCATTGGCCCACGGCTACTACTGGGTGCATTCCTTTTTCTGGCATTAAAACTTCTCACTTGTGCCTTGGCCCCTTCAATCCTCTGGGCCTTCTCCACCGCCTCGCTAACGCTATTGACTTGAGCAGCCGCTAAAATTTCTTGCAACTCTACATTCAATCCTTGGACAAACCTCCTTACTCTTCTCTGCTCAGTGGCTACCAACTCCGGGGCAAATCTCGACAGTTTAGTAAACTGTGCCTCATATTTCGCCACGCTCAACAGTCCTTGCCTACACCTAATAAAGTCTTTCTCCCTTTTCTCTTGTACCACTAGAGGAAGGAACTTAGCATTAAACTCTCGAGTAAAGTTTACCCAAGTCCTAGGGATATGCTCTCTTTCCCACTTACCCCTTATCATGATTCACCAAGAACGGGCGGCTCCCTCAAATTGGAATGTAGCAAAGGTTATTTGCCTTTCCTCTGTGTAATCCAAAGCAGTAAAAATATCAGAAATCCTTTCTAACCAACTCTCAGCAACTTTAGGGTTGGGTTCACCACAGAATTTAGGTAGGTTGAACCTTTGGAACCGCTCAAGAGCCCTATCCTTACCAACTCCAAAGTTAATATGTTGTTCAGGACCAGGGCCATGTTGGCCAGCCATACGGTCTAATATCTCAGTCATTCGGTTCATGGCCGTAGCCATTTGTTCCACAAAATTAACTCCAGCCCCTTGATTCTAGTCGGCGGCCGATTCACGGTCACCTCCAATATTTTGGAGTAGCCTAGTCCCTCGCCCCGACCTCGGCCTCTCCTACCCTCCATAGCTCTCTAGAGAGCCATCAAATTATCATATACACAAAAGAAAGTAAATGCACTATTAGAACAATTACTTTGAAAAATAGGCGAAACACTTCATAATCACATTTCACTACATCAAGTGCCAAGAGTACATCAGATGAGCATGCTTTTGTCAAAAGATACACGTAGGTACATCAAGTTCACAAGTACACTTAAACAAAAATATGGAACTTGATAAGTTAGAAAGCATACACTTTACAAAAGTTGGGAACCCACTCTATTGGTTTACTCCCACAAAAATCTATACAAAGTCCTAGTCCTAAACTAGGCCAATCCATCAAGTCTCATAGGAAGAAGTCTCCGTAGAACTATCCTCAGACGGATCAGACATCAGCCATGGCAGCATCTCCAACAGACTCACTCGGAGGCTCTCCTCCATGTCAACATCAGTATGAGGCTGATTAACCAAATCCTCCTTGACTTGGTTAGCCTCGATCACTCCTCCAATCAAGGCCTCTCATCCAGCCACAATGTCCTCAGCCCTCTCTCTGGCCACCCTCACAATCCCAGCAGCTCGCTCATTAGCCATGCGAACCTCAGCCTCAAGCTCTCCAATCCTAGCAAGTCGAGCCTGAGCCACAGTGGTGAGCCTCTCAATCTCCCTCTGACACTCTCGACTGATCCTAGTCAACCTCTTCCTCTCTCGGTAGACTGCTAGGACCACATGATCGGGGTAAGCATGGGTCTTCCAACACCCACAAGAGCCATGGCTAGTGCGAATCCTAGGGTTGTAGGCCGCACGGGCACCTCTAGAACTCAGTTTGTAAGACAAGGCAGGCTGTCGATGTCGTGGTCCATCACTACCTCCAGGCTTCATGACCTACAAGAAAGAACTCTATTAGTACTCATTCTAACTTAAAGATCATTAACACTTAAACATTAACAGTAACTCTCACTTAACATCTTTTCTTAACCTATAAAACTTTCAAATAACTCACTACTTCTCTCTATGCCCAGACTATTCAAACCTAGACTCTGATACCACCTGTGACGACCCACCTCTCCCTAGGGCGAACCCTAGAGTATTAGTGGCCGCCTGCCTATCCCTCGCCAGGACTCACTCACTTGAACACTGTAACATATCAAACTAAAACTCCGAATACAAAACGAAAGACATAATAACTTACAACCCAACAACTTCAAATTACAAACTTTAAATACATAAATCCTCCAATCTTACATTCAAGTATCACAATACAAAAGCTTACATAACCATGAACAAAAGTTCTCAAACATACAACACCATAAACCCTAATTCTAAGGGTTGGCTTCTTCACTTGGATACTTATTTCCTGCTAAGGAAAACAAATCAGAAAGGGTGAGTTAAAAGCCCGTGAGTTCCCAAAAACATGCAGAGCACATAACACATATAAAATTTCACTTCACTTGAACATAAACATAAACACTTAAAGAAAGCAAATAACATGACAAAGGTAGGATACAGCAGCCCTCAGGGGCTAAGTTCCTCGCCGCTTGATCACGATCAAGGCAGTTGACACTCCGTCAACTCTCACAGGTCCAATCCATGTAGAACTCCACTTTCTCCTTACTCCACCAAACCCCCACCTGGCCCGACTCCACACATAATTTGTCACATAGTTTGTTCACATAAGTGATCACATGGTTTATCACATAATTTGTATTTTGCTCTCCATAATGGACAAGCCCTTTCGTCAAGTCCAGAGCATATATCACATCACATCACATCACATCATATCACATGGTTTGTGTTTTGCTCTTTATAATGGACAGGCGCTTGCACCAAGTCCAGAGCACACATTGTGTCACATCACATCACATAGTATCACATGGTCTGTTGCTCTTTTAGAGATAGGTTCACGAACCAGATCTCGAGCATAAATCACTGGTCTGTATCACTGGGCTTGTGATATTAGATGACCCTATGGCTCGTCCCTTCTCTCTTGACCTAGGCCTAGCCCCCGGCTCTAGTCGAAGAACTCACCGATAGGTCTCAGGAAATTCCTGACCTTGTACACACACATGCATATCACATCACATATTCTCAATTCTCATTAAAACAGTCTTACAAATCTTCCACTCAAACGTTGGTAAGTGCAATAAAGTACACACTGCCACATTTGAGGGTTTGCTAAACCACAATTTTCACATCACACCACATAACACAATACAAAGCTCATCTATTTCACATAGGCACATAACAAGCATGGAAACTCACCGAAATAGTAGGGTTCAGCTTCCACTTAGGGTTCAAATTCGGTTCCTTGCTCACTTCCTAAACAATTTAAAAACAATAATTTGTGATTCACTCCTTCATTCAATACTAAAACACTTCACTTTCACTTCACAATTTCTATCAATAGATTTTTCCAAAATCCCTCAAGGAAAATCCTTCGTTTAACATGACACAACGTTTCAAATGACCCTTTGGAACAATCATTAACTCATTTCGAATATGACATGTCATTGATGTACTCACCAAGCATTATTTTCACATTTCTTTAATAAAACACTTGAGTGAGGTTTATCACCTCAAAATCACCTTTATTACACAATTCATCACTCACTCCTTAACAATACTTTAATAAAACTTTAAAATGCTCCAAACCATATTTTCATTTTCAAATTCATTAAATCTAGCCACAATACTATAAAATCCTCAAATGACGTTTTTCACTCAAAAATTCATGAGAAAGGTCACCTTTCACATTTAAAACTCATAAATTCATGAATAAATATAAAAATGTATTTTCTTAAGCAAACATTCATCATAAATCATCACAACATCTCGAAATCAAACATAGAAATTACCAAGCATGGGTTTGGCCATCTCATACATTTTTCTATCACAATTTCCAACAACAAAACCCTATTTTCTAACCATATCATGACAAATTTCACAAATAGCATTCAAATTCCAACCAGGTCCTCAAGTCCGCTACCTAGAGGCCACCTCAAGTCCGCTACCTAGGTTGGGATTTCAAGAGCCCAACTTCATCTCTTCAGATTAGATCATTTTACCAATATTAACCATAGATCTAAGCTATTTAACACTAATAAAGCTAAATCTACAAGTTTCAAGACTTATACCTCCGGATCTAACACGATCCGACAAGATCAAAGATGATCTCGAGAGTTTCTTCTTTCCAAGAGTGCTTCCAAGCATAGCAACTCCTCAAGCCTCGATCTTTACTCAAGATCTTCGAGCTTTGACGACGATTATCACCTCCAAGCTCACGATCTAGCAACCCACCACTCAAACAACCTTTGTTTCTTTACTTTTTCTCTTTCTTTTTCTCTTACAAACTTTCAGATGGCACCCTTCTCTCTCTCTCTTCAATCGGCTGCCATGGAGGATGAAATTCAAGTCAAAATTCTTCATTCAAGGTTCACAAGTTCAAGATACTAGTTGATGAAGAAATGGAAGATTTAAACCACCAAACTTACCTCTCTTTCTCCCTCCAAGAAACCAATCCAGCTCTCTTTCTTTCCTCTCTCTCTCGGCTGCAAGAAATGGAAAGGATGATGGTGATTAAGTAGGCTTGAAGCTTGTTGGAAGCAAGGTAGAAGAAGAAGAAAATCAAGAAGGCATTTTCTCTCTCTTTCCCTAGCTTTCTCTCGGCAGCTCCCTCTCTCTCTACTCCCAAATTGCAGCTGAAAACAAATCAGCCCAAGGTTGCCAAAAGTCAAGGCTCAAAAAGGCAAAAAGGTGCAATTTCCTTATTTTAAGGAAAAGTGCCTTTTTGGGCACTTTATGTCGCGTCAAGTGCGACAGTCTAGCTTACACTGTTTCTTTCATCCCGACACTGTCTCACCTTAATAATATTTTTAAAATATCATTACATATGCTTGATTTCAAGTCCAAGTCGCTATTCACGCGTCGGAACAATTTTTAACGCTAATTTTTGGCCAAAACCACACACCGGAAAATAATTCGTATAAAATTCTCTAAATTGGAAAATATTCACTTTAAACATATTTTCACCCATATTTCAATAAATAAACACAAGATAAATAATATTATACATTTTAAAAAAATAAATTCTGAATTTTGAGGCCCTCACAAGATCTACCGATAAAAACCATAGATCTACGACATTAAATGCTAATAATACTATATCTAAGAGTTTGGAAGCTTATACCTCCAGATCTATCAAGATCCAACAAGATCAAGGAAGATCTTGTGAGTTCCTCTTCCCAAGAATGTTTCCAAGCCTAGCAACTTCCACAAGCTTCAATCTTAGCTCAAGATCCACTAGCTTTGATGTTGATCTCCACCAAAAACTCAAGATCAAGCAACACACCACTCAACCAAGTTTTATTTCTACACTTTTCTCTTCCCTCAAGTTCGAACCACTTCCTCTCTCTCTCACACTCACACGGCTGCCAAGATGAAGATGAACAAGCCCAAAATCCTTCAATCAAGTCTCACAAGTTCAAGTTGCTAGATGAAGGATGAAATGGAAGGTCAAACCACAAGTTTTTCCTCTCTTTTCTTCCTTCAAAAATTGGACCAGCCCTCTCTCTCACCTCCCTCTCTCTCGGCTGCAAAAAGGGAAGAAGATGATGGTCTCCAATGGTGCTTGAAGCTTTAAGGAAGCAAGGAAGAAGAAATGGAAGAACCAAGCAAACTCTCTCTCTCTCTCTCTCTCTCTCTCTCTTCTCTCAAGTTCGGCCAGCCTCTCTCTCTAACCTCCAAAATTGCAGCTGTAAAATGAAGCCTCAAGGGAGCCAAAAGTCAAGACTTAAGAGACAAAAAGGTGCCCATTCCCTGATTTAAGGAAAAGTTACCTTTATGGTCACTTTATGTCGCGTCAAGCTCGACAATCTAACTTACACTATTTTATTCCATTCCAACACTGTCCAACCTTAATAATATTTCCATAATATCACTACATATGTTCGATTACAATGTCAAGTCACTAATCACGGTTCGAAACAAAATTCGACACTTAATTTGGCCGAAACCACACACCGGCAAATAATTCGTATAAAATTCTCTAAATTAGTAAATATTTACTTTAAACATAAATTCACTCATATTTCAATGAATATACACAATATAATATTATTATACATTTTTAAAAATAAAATCTGGATTTTGAGGCCCTCACAACCTTCCTTCCTTAAAAGAATTTCGTCCTCGAAATTCATACCTCGATTTGCAAACCACTCTGGGATTTCTTTTGGATCTCTTCCTCAACTTTCCAGGTTACTTCCTTAGTCTCGTGATTTCTCCATAGGATTTTCAACCAAAGGAATTTTCTTAAATCTCAAATCCTTTATATTCTTACCAAGAATTTGCATATGCTATCCTTTGTATGATATCATCTCATCAATTTCGATATCTTCTCAAATCCACACTACTACTTATTGCATTGACAATAGCATACATTTAACTCTTATGAGAAAGTCATCACTTAAGCTCACCAGATGTGTCATTTTCCCCAAGGATCACTTTACTCCAAGTATGTTCCACCGAAGTTTACCCTCCATAGATTTTGTTCCATAATATTTCTTCCTCAAGGGTTGCAATACTATCTTCAAGCGTTAGTCATGATTTTATCGAATCTTAAATGTACCATAGTATCCTTGATAATTTATCACAGTACAGTCCAAATAATGCTTTAATGCTGTGGTTAATCTTATGGTATCATTATAAATCCATAATGTCCATATCGGTTGATAGTAATGCTTTTGGACACATTCCCTTGCTACTCTTCAAATAGCGATATTCTTATAAAATTTCATCCTAGAAACACTTCCATTTCTTGTACTAGATTAATCCGTTCATAATGGTACAGCAAAAGTATTCACTCTCAGATTAGGAGTATAATTCAAATCCAATAATCCTTGCATGCTTTACAATTTCTCACGTAAGTCAATGTACCACTCCTCTTACATACATCGACAAATCTATTTATTTCATTAATAGATCAATCCCGAGTAACAAGGGATCATTTACTAATTAAACTCTTTTTCACCTTAACACACACAGTCACAAATCCATCTTCTTGACTCAATCAAATCCTGGGATGAGATATCATATATCAAGACTTTCACTGATCCCTAATCCTCAAGAAACAAAAATTTTCATTTTCGTATCTCATTCAACATTAACAACTTTAATTCTCCAATCTTAATTCCAATTTCACAAGGCCTTGGATGTGAGTCAAGGGAAAATTTACAAATATTCTAGGGCAAAAGTCCACGTACAAGTATAGAGCGAAAACGTTATTTAAAACCAGAGGAAAGTGAATTGAACCAAGCAAGGTAAACGAAAGAGTGCAACAGAGAAGAAGCAAAGTTAACAGCTTTGCCACCTTTTTGATTTGTCTAGAACTTCATTTATTGGATTCGGAGGCATTTTATGCCATTTCCAAAGCTAGGACACAAAGTCACCTTTCGTATGGAAACTTTAGAATTAAGTTCATACATTTTTGTGGTCAAAATGGTAATCACAGAAGTGTAGAGAGCTGTTAGATTTGAATTGGGTCATTTGAGCACTTGACCATAATTCCAAGTAGGAAAATTTGGAATCGGATGCCATCAGTGGCATTTGAAATTAGATTCCTAAAGCTTTCAATGGTGTAAAAATTGAGCTCTAAGTCGTTATCAATTGACTTCAAGAAATTCTAAAGAAGTCGAATGAAATTGCTCCCTGAAGAATTCAAGACAGAGAATATATAGTTTTGGTTCATTCTCAACCTACAAGTGAAAGTTGTTCTTTTGACAAGTTCACTGAACAATAGCTTGCCTAAAGTTTTCAAGAAAAAGTGAAGATCAAAGCTGATTTACTTTCCCTGTTTTGGCCATCACTAAACAGAATTTCCATCAATAATCTCTCATCATCTAATCCACACTTCTTCTAACTTTTCCAAGCAATTCCACAAAATCCTTTCATTGATACTTCAAAAAAACATCTAGTCAAGATCCTTAGCGAGTATAACCATGAAAATTTGCACAGGAATTACCCTAATTCAACTCGTCATCTGGGGCAATTCAAACTAACAACTTAACATGAGAACATAAGATTCCTCCTTTAGTCTCATCCCTTTTGTCCTCAAAGTCAATGTCCTACCATCAACGATGAAGATACTCAAAAAAAAAAAATAAAGAGCACTTAGCCCAAGTTTTATACCACATCCTTAGTCTACACACATTATTCTCCAACTTTAGAGGGGTATAATCTTTCGTCCTTACTCTTGGCCTCTTCTACCCTCCATAAGGCTATAGAAGGTAGACAATCCAATAATTCATATAAGTTTATTACACTATTGAAAAGCCAACTCGGAATTAAAGCAAAGCACTTTATTTACACACTTCATAATAATAGGAGTGCCAGGAGTACATCAGATGAGCATGCTTTTGACAAATGTACACGTAGGTACATCAAGTTCACAAGTACACTTAAACAAAAATACAACACTTGAGAAGTTTGTAAGCATGTAATAACAGGAATTGAGAACCCTCTCTACTGGCTTTTCTCTCAAAAGATTACACACAATCCTAATTTCATGCTCAGCTAGTTTATCAAGCTTGGGAAGCAGAAGTCTCGGAGGTAGCACTTTCCAAAGGGTCAGGCTCCAAGTATTGGGGATCTACCTCTGCCTCCGTGGCATCCCCTCCCATATCCTCATCACTATCAACTGCATTCTCCTCAATCCACTTGGAATCTTATCAAACTTTAGGTCTCATTAACACATAAACATGAATAATAGCTATCTCTCACATTTCTTTCCACTCTACTAAACTTTCAAACACTTAGTAACTCTAATTCTCAGTTAATCATCAAGTGATAACATCACCTTATGCTTAACACGCACTCTAACTTCCACAGTCCGGCATCCTAAGGAAATGGAACCAAGGGTCCTCCACTAAAGGTTTCCTTCCAAGATTGATTTGTAACTCCATGTAGGAAAAATCAATTTTGCTTCTTTTTCTCTCAAATTTTGGACAAGAAAATGAAACCAAGCAAGTGAGATTTTTCTTCCCCTATTTCCTCTCAAAAATCTCGTCCAAGAAGAAGAAAAGATAATGTAAAATGATAAAAGGTTTGAAACCTTAGCTATCTCTATATTTTAATCAAAACTTTAGCTTTTAGTTTGGGGACAAATGCCAAGCTTTCATTGTTTCCCTAAAATGCCCTTGAAACTTTGCCAATAAACCTTTCTTTCACCTTCAAATATAATTTACATGCTCAAATAGGCTTGACTAGGTAAGTTTAACCATTGCAAATATTCGTAAAATAATTGAATGGAAATAAGGAGATATGAAATTATGTTCATATATAAATTATTTTCCAATCACTAAGAAAGAAATTTCATTCAGAGTAGAAACTTTGGAAATACATTTCAAAAACACCTTTAACTTTTCGGGGCACTACAACCTTTCTCCTTTAAGGGTATCGTCCTCGACACTCCAACTCATACTAATCAAAGTTATAATAAAGCTCAAAAGTCAATCAAACACTATGAGTCACTCTTATGCCTCGATCACAGTAACATCAAACTCTTAATCAAATCAATTCATCTACGGAACTCTCAAGCAGCAACAATTACCAACCATCAAGCACTAGAAACTGTGAGGACCCGTACCGACTATCATATTTTGTTTAAAGTTTATTATAGGCATTATTATTTGCCAAGGTGTTTATATGCTTGTTTTACTTTTAAAAGTGTTTTGTTTTAATAATCTGCTTTTACACGTATTAAAACCCTAATTTGAAACCTAAAACCCTAATTTGTTTCAAAACCCTAGATTTTGATAAAACCCTTGGTTGATCTTGTAAAACTTACAAAACCCTAGTTTTGAAAATGAATATAAGTTTTATGTTCAATTACGAAGTTTGCTACTCCTTGATTGTAGGTGTGTTAATGCATAATTAGGCGAAAGTGATTAGCGAAAGTGATTAAGACTTCTAGGTGAATAGTGGCCTATGTAGGTGAGATTAAATTGTGATAGATTAGCACCTATGGACTAATTTGATAGGAAAAGAAACTATGTGGGTAAGAGTGGAAATAAATCTAAGTTGGTAGGTTTATTGGCATGATATTTTGACCACATTTTGACTAGCTAAAATATCCCATTAAGCTTATCTTTTGGACTATTTAGAAGCTTGAAGCTGCCGCCAAACAAAGGAAAAAAAAAGAGGAAACCGTGAGTGAAGAGAAGAAAAGAAGGAAAAAAAAAGAGAGGGAAAAAGAAGAAAAGCTTGGAGATTTTGCAACTTTCAACCATTTGAGTTTGTTTTGGAGCTAGTAGGTGGAGCTTGGACTTGGAAACTTGGGGTTTCACCAAGAACATCATCTAGAAAGGTTTCTTCTATTTTCCTACAAGCTTCAATTTCGATGAAGTTTATGAATTGTGGGGTTTTGTGATTCCCATGGCTTGGTTCATGCTTATTTCTAGCTTATGGAATGATTCTATGGATTAGAATGGTTGATTTTGATGTATTTGTGCCTAGCCATGATTTTGAGTTAGGGTTAGGGTTTTGTTTTAAGTGCTAATGGTAGGAATTAATGTTGGTTTATTGATTTAAATGATTGTGTGGGCTCTTGGATTCCCACTTGGTTGTGTGGGCTCTTGAATTCCCACTAGTGAGCTAAGGTTTTCCGTTTGGTTTAGTTTCTTGGTTTGGAGTGTGTGGTGCGTGTGTGTGCGTGTTTGGGGCCGTGTGTGGCTTGTAAGGGGCTGCATTTCATGTTTGTTATCGCAAATGAGTCAATGGGATTTGCTTGGGCGCAATTTGGTTTGTTTGGGCGTTGAGCAGGAAAACAGAATTTTACCGGCAGCAACTTTGGCTTCATTTTCCGTGTCGATCCTTTGTGATTTAGCTTTTGGCCAAAACATGAAAGTTATAGCCCTTTGTTCTAGCTTTCCAACGCATCTGGAATTTCTTGATTTTGATTTGTGAACGCTGAGTTATGTCCGTTTGAAGTGAGCCTGTCAGACATTCTGACGGCAAAATTTCTGAAACTGTTTCTGCGTTTTTGACCTAGAAGGAGTAAATCTGGGTTGAAGTTTCTTTCATGAAAGTTGTAGCTTGTTCTCTTAGCTTCGAAACGGTACCTCGTACGCTCAAATCTGACACTTGTAGCCTGAGATATGGGCAATGGCGTACAAGGTGTCAAAACTATTTTTTTCACCTTTCAGTATGTGTTTTCCGTTTTCATCTTGTCCTTGTCCGTTTTCCGTCCAACACCCATGTATGTGCTTCTTTTGCTATTTTAAGTGATTATAAGCGTTTATGAGAGCTTAGTTCATTGGGCATATGCATGTCGCGTCGGTTCACATTTGAAATGGTTTTCTTCCAATCTTACGACAAGATTGCTTTAATTAGAAACCAAAAGGGTTGATGGTTTGATTTGCATGTTCCAGGTGAGTCCGTGGACGTTGACGAATGTGTTTCACTTCTACATTATCTTGCTTACGTTCAACTGTTGGTGAGTGTTCAAGTACTTGTTGTTTCCATGCTTGGATGTCTGACTTGATGAATTTCATTTGAAAGCATGCTTGTTTGACTTGGTGAGCGTGTACTTTACCGCGCTCACCCTTGTTTGGACTTACTTGAATTGAAATCGTAAAATGCTTGTACGTGTGCTTGTTCTTGACATGTTAGAAGCAAACGGTTGTATGTACCACACTCAAGAGAGTGGGAGGTACCTCTCCTCCCGTTTGGGTCAGTTGTTGATTAAGTCGATTGGAGCGTAGTCTCGTCGACTCATTTACCAAGCGGTAGTATGTACCAGGCTCTATGGAGTGGGAGGTGCCGCTCATCCCGACTTGGTTTAACGATACTGCTATTTAGACGAGCGGACCCGGTACAGGGGGTATAAGTAGACGGGTGAGAGTAAAGTGATTGCTACGGTCTGTGAGGTAGTGGTTGACGGAGTGTCAACGTTTCCGCTGAAGTCCGGACTGAAGACCAATGATGGAGCGGCAAGTTGTATCCTTTTCTAGTGAATATTTTATACCGCCCTATATGTGTTTCCTGTTTTATTTTCCTGTTATTATTCTGTTAAAGTGTGTTATTGCTTTACCCTGCTTGTGCATGAATTCTTTGCCTCACTGAGCTTTGCTCACCCCATAAGCTTTGTTTTCCTTAACAGGTCCGGAAGGGGTGCACGGAAATCGAGGATTCTAGTTTTTGTGGATTTTTTTTTCCTTTTGTATAAGTTGGAAGATAATGGATGCCTTAGATGGTTTGTAGTATTTTAGAGTTGTTCCAACGTAACCTTGATGTATTTTAGAGGTTGTAATTTATAAGAATTTGTTGGTTTCTTTTACCATGGTTTTATGGTTATATCTTTTGAGTCCTGGCGAGGGCAAGGGTCCGACCCTCCGGTTTGCCTTTGGGGAAAGTGGGGCTGTCACAGTTGGTATCAGAGTCTAGGTTTGAGATCTGTCTAGAACCCATTAGGAAATTTACTTTTGAGTAATGAGTGTTTAAGATTCTAACTGTGGGTTTATGGTTGTTTTGTAGGTATGGAGGGAGGTAATGGTGGACCGGAGCCAAATGGGTCTATTGGTAATGGTGAGGCTAATGGCGAGGCTAATGGTCATGTAGCATTATCTGCTACTGAAGTGCTTGGAGGAGGCCTCTTATTCGATACACACCAAGGAGATCACCCCTGTCCCTATAGGGAGACGCTTTCTTACCCCTAACGAAGTTAGTGTTGTGTATTGACGATGAGTGCCGCAGCTATTCAATCAAAACAGCTAGTCGATGAAATGAGGGTTTCGGATACTAGAAGATGGCCAAGGGATTAGAATTATGGAGCTGGAGGATAAAGTGTTTGGAACGGGCTCGACGCCGCCAAGACGAGGTCCGAGGTTCAACTTGGTTGACTAGGGTGATCAACGAGGGTCGGCAGCGGACTGCTAGGATCTTGAATGATGCTACTGTCTTATTGGGAGAGGTGGAGGAAATGGCTGAGTTGGAGGAGGTGCCAGTTGGGATGACGGTTCGGCACATGAGAACCCCTTCGGAGGGGAGGTTGAGGAGGAGTTGAGGACCCTCCCAAGAGGAGCCATTGAGGAAGAGCTCATAAGGATCCCTCCAAGAGGAACCTGAGGAGGAAGAGAGGAGGCTCAGACTGAGAGCTAGATTAGGAGTGCACTCTTTGACTTTGGTTTTGTCTCGGGTTTAGGGTGAGGTTTATGAAGCTCCTGTAATGTTACTTGCATGACTAATCAGATTTTGTTGGCACAAGTGTGCTGTATTTTGAACATGCCCCATGACTTTTACCCACTAGTAACCTTTGACTATGTGAATATATGTTCCTTAATGTGTTAATATATGCTCGCTCCCGTTATTTGACCTGTTGTTATGATTGAATGTTATTTGAAGTAATTTTCTTTTGTGTAATTCTTTTCATGATGCATTTAGACATTGGGAGGACTATGGAAACCCAAGGTCGAGGTCGAGGTCGAGGCCGAGGCCGAGGACGGGGGCGCGGGCGTAGACAGCCTCAACCCTCGGAGAGTGCACGGTCTTCGGAGGTAGGACCGGAAGGGGGATCGGGCGGTGGAGATGTAGATCAGATGGCTACGGCTATCAATAAGATGACTAATATTCTCGAGCGTCTGGCTAACAACCAAGGTCCTGGACAGCAAAACCAGCATGTAGGCCCTGAACAGGGAGAAGATAGGGCCCTGGAGCGTTTTCTTAAGTTTATGCCGCCTAAGTTTTTAGGTGGGGCAGACTCTGATATAGCGGAGGGTTGGTTGAGAGAATGACCGACATATTTGCCGTCTGAATTATCTTGAGAGACGCAGTGATGTTCGCCACCTTCAATTTGAGGGCTCACTAGATCGTGGTGGAATGTCATTAGGGCTAAATGGGAGAGAGAACCCGTGGACTTGGGCGAACTTTAAAAGGGAATTTGATGTGAAGTTTTTGCCTCCTATGATCCAGGAGAAAAGAGAGGATGATTTCATTAGGTTGAGGCAGGGAACAATGAGTGTGGCTGATTACGAAACTCAGTTCACGAAACTCTCCAAGTTTGCACCGGAGTTAGTGGCCACGAATCGCAGAAGGATTAGACGATTCGTGCAAGGGCTTAATGTTGAAATTCAAGAGGCTCTAGCTGCGGCCCAAATTAATACTTTTACTGAGGCCTTAGAAAAGGCCCAAAGGGTGGAAAGTGTTAGGCTTCAAGTGAGAGCTTTTCATGTTAAGAAAAGAAATGCCCCGAGTGGGAGTGGTGTGGGGCCTGTGGATAGAAATGTGTCGGTCCCTAAAGCTGGGAGAGGTGTAGGAGGAGTACGATTGGCGGGAGCGTCTAGGGGGTCTATGGCAAGAGGAGCTACTAGTGGGCGCGGTCAGACTCGAACCACAACACAAGGAGGTTTTGTGTCTACTCCTCAGGTAGGGTGTGGATATTGTGGAAAACCAAATCACACCACAGATGATTGTTGGAGGAAAGCGGAAAAATGCTTAAGTTGTGGGAGTACCGAGCATCAAATTGCCAACTGTCCAACAGTTCGGCGTGCAGGAGGTAGTTCACAGTCGTCATCTGCTAGGTCGACCACTAAACAATCAAGTGTAGGAGACAATCGCCCGAGGGTGCCCGCCAGGGTGTATGCCATGGATCAGCATCAAGTTCCTGATCCGACGGAAGTTATCGAAGGTACGATTCCTATATTTCACCGTTTAGCAAAAGTTTTAATTGATCCCGGAGCAACCCATTCGTTTGCGAATTCTACTTTCATGGAGGGCGTAGATGTTAAATTTGAAAAACTCCCATATGATCTAGAGGTTAGTACGCCTACTGGAAACCAGAAACTATTATCTAGCTCGGTTTATAGAAGTTGTGATATTTGGATTGGTGAACGAAAATTGCTAGTGGACTTGATGAGTCTGGAAATCAAGGGCTATGAAGTTATCTTGGAGATGGATTGGTTAGCCCGTTATCATGCCCAACTTGATTGTAAGACGAAGATGGTAGAATTGCATGTACCGGGAGAGCCAACTTTAAAATTAAATGTAAGGGGTAGCTTAGCGTCATCAGCTCTTATTTCAGGAATCCGAGCTAGGAAATTGTTGAATAAGGGGGCGAAAGGGTTCTTAGCCTTTCTGATCAATACACCTGGGGATAAGGTAAAGTTGGAAGATGTACCGGTAGTGAGAGAATTTCCTGATGTATTCCCTGAAGAATTGAAATCTTTACCACCTGAAAGGGAGATAGCTTTTAAGATTGAGGTGACTCCGGAGACAACGCCTATTTCTAAGTCGCCATATAGGATGGCTCCAGCTGAGTTGAGAGAATTGAAACTTCAATTACAGGATTTGCTGGAACGGGGTTTCATTAAAGAGCGATTCACCTTGGGGTGCACGGTGTTGTTTGTTAAAAGAAGGATGGAAGCCTAAGATTGTGTATAGACTATCGAGAATTGAATGATGTTACCATTAAGAACAAATACCCTCTACCACACATCGATGAGCTTTTTGATCAGTTACAGGGTGCGGAGGTGTACTCTGAGTTGGATCTCAGACAGGGGTACTATCAATTGAGGATTCGAGAAGAAGACATACCCAAAACAGCCTTTAATTCGAGGTATGGGCATTTTGAGTTCACGGTGATGCCATTTGGGTTGACAAACGCACCGGCCGCGTTCATGGATCTGATGCATCGAGTTTTCAAGCCTTACCTAGATCAATTTGTAGTGGTGTTTATCGATGACATTCTTGTATTTTCTAAAACTCGAGAGGATCATGAACGACATTTGAGGATAGTGCTACAAACCCTAAGAGAACATCAGTATGCCAAATTCAGCAAGTGTGAATTTTGGTGAAGGAGGTGGCATTCGGGTCATATAATCTCTAAAGATGGGATCACAGAGACCCAACTAAGGTGGAAGCGGTGTCAAAATGGAAGCAACGAGAATCCAGAATCCAACGAGGTTCGAGTTTTAGGTTTAGCTGGTTATTACCGTTCATTAAAGATTTCTCCAAGATAGCGGGACCTATGACCGAAGTTGACCAAGAAGCATAGCAAGTTCATATGGGGCCTAAGTGTGAAAGAAGTTTTCAGAATTGAAGAGACGGTTGAGGCACCAGTGTTGGCTACACTTAATGGAAGAGATGCGTGGTATGCATCAAAGGAAGGGTTAGGTTGTGTGTTGATGCAAAATGAGCGGATTATAGCCTACGCTTCGCGAAAGTTGAAACCTCATGAGCAAAATTATCCCACCTATGATATGGAGTTAGCTGCCGTAGTGTTTGCATTACATAAGTGGAGACATTACTTATATGGGGTAATATTTGAGGTTTTCACTGACCATAAGAGCCTTAAATATCTATTTTCCCAGAAAGAATTGAATTTGAAACAACGTAGATGGGTGGAGTTTTTGGAGGACTATGATTGCGATTAAGTACCACCCAGGAAAGCTAACGTAGTAGCAGATGCATTGAGCGAAAGGTACAAGTAGGGCTTGATAGTGAAGGAATGGCACATGTTAGAGGAGATTAGTGTTTGGAATCCCATCTACAATCTAACAAAGTTGTTGGGAAACATTGTATTAAGATCTGCACTATTAGACAAGATTAAAGAGGTGCAAAAGAAGGCTCCAGAGTACAAAGGTGGTTGGAAAAGGTCCGAAAAAGAGCTTCCAGATTTTCATATCGGGAGGAGTTCTCAGTGTATCAAATCAGTAGTGGTACCAAAGGATGAGGAACTGGAAGGAGATATTAGAGGAAGCTCATCGATCAAAGTATCTGGTACACCACGGAGGAAATAAGATGTACCAGATTTGAAAAGCCTATACCGTGGGAAGGCATGAAGAAGGAAATAGCCCAATTTGTTCGACAAGCGGTATGCGGAGGGTTAAAGCAAAACATCAGAAACCCTCTGGATTATTGCAACCATTGGAGGTACCCGTGTGGAAATGGGAGGATATTACCATGGATTTTGTATCGGGATTGCCAAAGACGCAAAGGGGTCATGACGCGATTTGGGTTATTGTAGACCGTCTGACTAAGTCTGCACATTTTCTACCCATAAGCATGAAATACTCGATGGAGAAATTGGCTAAATTGTATGTGGATGAAGTCATAAGGTTGCACGGTATTCTGTGAGCATAGTATCGGATCGAGATCCGGTTTGTGTCGAGATTTTGGCAAAGATGCAAGAAATATTAGGAACTAAGCTAAATCTTAGTACTACTTACCATCCTCAAACTAACGGTGTGGCGGCCCCACCTCTCCCTAGGTACCCTAGGGTATCGTGAACGCCTGCCTCGCCAGACTCGGTCGGTCAAATTCATTCTAACCATGGTTTACGTTAAAAGATACAACCATCGAGATTGGTTCAACTTAATACATCAAATCAACCACGGAGTTCATACTACAAACCCTTAACATAACAATCCAAAAGGTAATTCACAGGAATTGTTTCCCAAAGTCATCAACTGGAAAGATTTTTACACCAAACAACTTCAAAAGACTAGATCTGGTCTCGGTCTGGCCTCCGCACCCGATCTAAAACCCTGAAAATTCGGGAAGGGAAAATATAAGGGGTGAGCTTCTAAAGCCCGGTGAGAGTCGAAAACACATAGCAATTAAGCACATAGACATAACAAGCTTTAGTAAAACATTAATGTTCATATAGGACCCGTTTTCAATGCGGTAAAGTTTCCAATTAAAGAAAGTCGTAAAGTAGTTTCTTTTCCAAATATCGGGTTTCAAAGCAGTAACAATCATGGTGCTCATTGAGCCAATCAATCAAGAACAGTAACAATGGATTGGTGCGGCTCTAGAGGTGGCCCGTTGAGCGTGGCACTTAGCCCGCCTAATCAAACAATCAACGACAAGATGCTCGGTCTGGGAGAAAGCGAGTCTGCAGAACTCGGTCATTTTATTTCTTTCTCCATCCCTTTCACCCAACGGATCGAACCAAACAAGCGAGGCGGTGTACACTCGAGGTAACCTTTGAATGACCCGTGGTCCGTCGGCGTCCGACCAAGCCCCTGCCGCTCGGAATAGGCCGACTCGCCTCGGGGTTTGGGATCCCTACGCCAACAGGTCATGCAGTTGACATGCACAAGCAGGTATGGTGGTTTAGTTTATTATTTTAGAGGCGAGGGACAACTGACAATCAATTTCAACCTCGAGCCCCCTTAGGAGAGTGCACCAACCTTTAGGGGTGAGGGGGCCTTGAAGGCCAGCCTCTGCACCTCAAGCCTCGAAAAGAAAACAAGTTTTATTGTTTTTTTTAAAAATAGAACATACTAAACCACCTAAGCACGTTGAGTCAAATTAAGCAATAAAACTCACTTTACATAAAACCCTAGTTTTAATCATTCAACGATAAATCACATTTAGAAACCAATCATACCATAACAAGTAATACCTAGCAACAAGGATCAAGTAGCAACAAATAGGAACCCTCACCTT
This sequence comes from Gardenia jasminoides, assembly GCA_013103745.1. Classification (NCBI taxonomy): domain Eukaryota; kingdom Viridiplantae; phylum Streptophyta; class Magnoliopsida; order Gentianales; family Rubiaceae; genus Gardenia; species Gardenia jasminoides. The sequence continues at coordinate 5,043,664 of CM023104.1, read as the reverse complement.
AGTTTGGTCAAGGTTGAGTAGGTGAATCAAAATCCTTGGTCTCAAAGCTCTCGTTTGTATCACCGGGTCACGAGGTACATAATTACTATATCAATTTCTAATTATAAAATCAATTTTGACCAATTCACTTCTTTTATGAAAAGCAAGGATGTATTTAGGTTTAACCGAAATATGAGTAAGTTTCGAGAGTTTGGGGGAAATTCGGGTTTAACAAATTTAGTAATTGATACACTAAAAGAGTTTTGATAACGTAATGTATCACCTTTGAATAATTTAGAAATAGTTTGCCTTAGTTAGAAAATTGACTAACGGAGGTTTAGTTCTTTTGTCATAGTACAAAAGCGAGTTTTCATAATTTTAATTGGTTTGAGAGACAATTTGATTCCGTTTTACCCGTTTTGGTCTTGCTAATGAACAATACCTCTACGGGATTAAAACAAGTTTTATATGTCTGAATTTGAGTTTGTAAAAGTTAAGGTTTTAATCAAATGACCAAATGTTGTAAACGAAAGTTTCATAAGGTGCATCGCGTAAAACCAGTTTTGCCACAGTTTCTTTCAAAAATCGAATCGGGAGTTTTACTCGTGCGAATTGCATGATTTTGGAACCGTCAAAAACTAGATTCATAGTTCTTTATTTTCTCAGAGAACATCGAAAACAATTCAGACCAGAAATCATTCAAATTTGGCCATTAAGTTTCGAAACCATCATTTCCAGAAAATTCGCAGGTTTGATTTTCAGCAATATTCATCAGTTTGCCACGGCGTGTAGAAAATGAGTTATGGCGCGTGTGAGGTACCGAATCGAAGCTCTTTGGGTCTAGTTTCAAATGCCACTAATAGTACCTGATTTGGACTTATAAATTGTGAGATACAAGCATTCTGTTTTGGTCCAATTTGCTCACTGATTTCTGGAAAAATGCAAGTTTTGACCAAACTTTGTGAAATTCTAAATACTTAGCCACGTGGTTAAAGGTCTGGTTTGGTTCCCAGCAAATCAAACCTTAGGTCATCATCATCAACTATCAGTTAAACATCAAGGTATGCACGAATAGCAATAGGCGGTCAAGTATTAACCAAAGCGGTGAAATATCAAGCTCAAGCTCATCAATTCAAGATTCCAACTTTTGGTCCGAGTGGTTCAAGTTCATCAAGCATTCATGAAAAGCTGGAGATATGCAAGATCAAGTCAAAATAGGCTGCCAAGCAGCATTTTAATACAATGCTCGAGTGAAATAGGTTCAAAGTTTTGTTTTAAAACCTGAGAATGAAAACAGTTTTGAATTTCAGCCAACTTTGAAGATTTACTGGGATTTTTAAAAAACGAATTAGACTCTTAAATTTATAGGGTTTAAACTTCTCTGAATGTAGTTTCCAACGCAACAAACAGAGCTCAAATCGGATTTTTCTACATCAAATTGTGCTTGTTTTCCCAGACTGCTCAAGCAGTCCTGCGAAAATTCCAGAACGTAGATAGTTGGAGGAAATCAGTCTTTCTTCCCTTAAAACATTATATTTTCAACCCAAAACTGACAGGCATACATATATATATAAGATACAAGTCATAACAGCAGCACAAAGCAGTAAATAAGTCTCAACAGCTTTGGGGTTCTTCATCAAATTTTCAGCAGTAATCTGCTAGCTGCAAAACAAGCCTTGTGCATGTCATTTCCTTAGCTAAAATTGCAAGTTCTCATGCTTAAACTCTTCATGCAGTAGGTTAGAGTCTTAGCAACAAGATTCCAGCTCATTTTCAAACATTTATCCAACTCAAACAACACATTCAAGCCATGGATCAAGGCTGAAAACTCAAATCAGCTTACAAGAGTGCAGTAACTAAATTCCAGCCATGGAAATTGATTCCTTTTTAGCAATATTCAACATGCAAGCTCAGATTTCTAACATACTTTGAGTACACAAGATGTCATTGAGATTTTAGCTTCAAAACATAGATAAAATGAGAAGTTTTAAACTTTAGCTTTGCTGGAATTTTGTTCCAGCAGCTATGGAACAAGCAGAAGTTTTTTTTCAAGGCTTAACCATCTACTATCCATAAACAAGCCTCCATACTCAATATATATCAAATATACATGATTCTCAACACTAAATAGCCATAACTCCAGCTTATTTTTTGTAAGAAAAGTAAAGGTTTAACACATAAGAAAGCTGGAAGTTTTCTAGAATGAAATTTCAGCAACATGCATGGTCATTTCTAGGCTAGATCATAACTCAAAATCAACATGCATCTACTATATAATCAAGAAGAGAGTAAGGAGCATCTTATACCTTCTAATGAACAAGAAACTTTGAAGAAAAACAGCCCCAACTCAGCCCACAATCCACACCAAACACCAAGTTCTCAACCAAGAGTAGAAGCAAAGACTAGTGAAGTTTGTTGGTGATTTTGCTAGCTATTTGGAGGTTTTTGGAAGAAGAAAATGGAGAGAATTTTCTGGTTCTTGCTCTCTCCCTCTCGGCCCCTTCTCTCTCTCTCTCTATGGCAAGACAACAACTAACAAATGAATGGTTTTGTCTTGATGTTGGGTGGTTTTATTGAAAGTGGCATTGGTTGCATGGTAATTTGTTTGAAGTTGAGGGGTAAAATGGTCTTTTACAAGATTTTGACAAATGGCACAAGGAAGTTGCCACTTGTTGTTTCATTGCATGAAGTTAAAATGCTTCCAATTTGACCCCAATTCTTAGGTACTTGTTTTATCTAGAACCCAATAATTTCTCGCTTATTCGATTAAATCTCGGGATAAATTTAGGGTAAAATAATTTATATACAAGCTAAAAGAAATAAAATTCTACTTATAAAAATTAATACATTTAAAATAGATTAGGAAATTTTTTTTTTCCGGGCCCTCACACTCTCTCCCCCTTAAAAGAATTTCGTCCTCGAAATTATCACCCTTTTTTTTCTTTTCTTTTTTTTTTTAAATCATGTCTTAAGTTTGAGTCAATTACAATACATGCTAAATTCAAGCTCATCAAACAAGAATTCAAAGAAGTTAATAACGAAAGTGCAATAAATACCAAAGAAAACAACCCAGTGCTCTAATCCCACTACTCCTTTTTCAATACTTAGGGTTTCACTAGATTAATTAGAGCCAAAAGATTCTCGTTCTCTAGCACGTTCGACTTCATTTCCAACGTTAGGATCTTCAGGACCACAATCTTCTCCACCTCTTTCCCTTAGTTGTCGTGCCATCCGAGCCAAACGATTATTGGTTTCTTGTAATTGTTCACGTAAAATATCAGTTTGTTCTTGCTCCTCAAGCACCCTAGTCTCCAACTCTCGAATTCGGTTATTTGCTCTTGCATTTGCGGTGACTAGCCTCTGCCTCTCATCTACTATAGCTAACACCACTCGATCAGGATACGAATGTGTCATCCAACAATCACACTGCCTATCCATCCTACGCCCTGGGACGAATTGCTGAAATGGCTCACCAGGTCCTGTCTGAAACATAATAGGACGAAGTCGCCTTCGAGGTAGCCCTTGTGCACCATTTCTTTCCATTCCTACAATCACAATTTATAACTATTAATCCTTTTACTTCACATTTCACTTTACGGTACGAAATCATATACTTCCTAAATTTTTTTTTTTTTTTTTTTTAAGTTGTTTCCAGAGGCAAGAATTTTATCAACTTTAAATATCATTTTCTAGAAAGATGATGGAGTGAAATGTTAGCTTGAAAACCTTTAAGTTAAATCTTTGAGTAATTCTTTACGTGCAACAAATAAAACATGATTATGGGATTCAAATAGGGAGTATCAAAGATTTTCCAAGAGTTAAGTAAAATAAAAGAAAACAGGTTTGTTGAAGAGGGATAAGTTATAATTCTTCCAATAATATTCTAAGAAAATATTTTACACTCCCTTCACTTAGGGATCATCAAACCTTAACTACTAAGCACGGTATAGAGATCCATCACTACCACACAAGTAAAAGCTTATAACTCCTATGCTACGATTGTCTTCATACGTGCACAATTATGTTCAAGCCTAATTCAGTCCTGAATCAGCATTGCTAACACCTAGTCATATCATATATTAAAGTAAACCTCATCCTCATTTGTCAACCTAAATCATGGTAACATTTCATATTCTCGAACCATATATGTGTATGTATACATTCTCCTCTCAACCTTGGGGTGGTTTAGATCTATACCTATGATGTATTTCCCCAGTTTCCATTTTTTTTTTTCACACAAGTCTATGGCTATATAAGGAAAGGATAGGGATCAACTGATGATATATGCAATGATAGTCATGCATACGCCAAAATACATTTATTTAATATCACAAGATAAATGCATACTTAGTTCAAGTCAATCACAATTGGACAAAGTACAAACACATAACAAGTCTAAACATTTATAAGAGAAATTAAACAAGTCTGGAGTACTTAGCACATTAAACACTCAAACACTCAAGACAAGCATCAAAGTTCAAATCTAGCCACCATCTATAGAAAACCCTAGCCGGGTATCCATTAGACTAGTCCATGATAGCACTTATAGATCTAATTTCCTCGAACAGTTCAACTTCAGGGCCAACACTAAGATCCTCCATGTCTTGACCTTCACTATTGGAGTAAGTAACCCAAGCCAAGCACAAGAACACATGGACTACACAAGAACACGTTAAACATACAAGATCACATTCCATGTCAGGACAAACAAAGCAAGGTTCCCAATTTATTTCCTTCACACAAAGGGCTAGCGTAATGGTCCTAGTTCACTTCATAACGAAGCCAAATGATCACAGAAATCCAACGCTAAGATACAAATGTTTTTTTTTTTTTCTTCGTATTCAAGCACCAAAACAAGAAGAAAGTCAATTCACATCATGGTTGGCCACCCAAGAGGTAAATCAACTCAATCCCCATTCCTGCCTGACATACTAAGTAGATTCCACAATCTACCACAAGCATTCACATAACAATCAAACCGATCCCACAGTCCGGCATCCTAAACTTTAAGCCTAGGATACTCTACAAAGATCTGAAGCCTAAGCTCTGATACCACCTGTGGCGGCCCCACCTCTCCCTAGGGCGTACCCTAGGGTATCAGCGGAACGCCTGCCCAGCTCTCGCCAGGACTCGGTCAGTCAAATTCATTCTAACCATGGTTTACGTTAAAAGATACAACCATCGAGATTGGTTCAACTTAATACATCAAATCAACCACCGGAGTTCATACTACAAACCCTTAACATAACAATCCAAAAGGTAATTCACAGGAATTGTTTCCCAAAAGTCATCAACTGGAAAGATTTTTACACCAAACAACTTCAAAAGACTAGATCTGGTCTCGGTCTGGCCTCCGCACCCGATCTAAAACCCTGAAAATTCTGGGAAGGGAAAATATAAGGGGTGAGCTTCTAAAGCCCAGTGAGAGTCCGAAAACACATAGCAATTAAGCACATAGACATAACAAGCTTTAGTAAAACATTAATGTTCATATAGGACCCGTTTTCAAGTACGGTAAAGTTTCCAATTAAAGAAAGTCGTAAACAGTAGTTTCTTTTCCAAATATCAGGTTTCAAAGCAAGTAACAATCATGGTGCTCATTGAGCCAATCAATCAAGAACGATCATAACAATGGATTGGTGCGGCTCTAGAGGTGGCCCCGTTGAGCGTGGCACTTAGCCGCCCAATCAAACAATCAACGATCGGTCTGGGGAGAAAGCGAGTGCAGAACTCGGTCATTTTATTTCTTTCTCCATCCCCTTTCACCCAACGGATCCGAACCAAACAAGCGGGAGGCGGTGTACACTCGAGGTAACCTTTGACGGGACCGGTGGTCCGTCGACGCACCGACCAAGCCCTGCCGCCTGAATAGGCCGACTCGCCTGGGTTTGGGATCCCTATGGTCATGCACAGTTGACATGCACAAGCACAGGTATGGTGGTTTAGTTTATTATTTTAGAGGCGAGGGACAACTGACAATCAATTTCAACCTCGAGCCCCCTTAGGAGAGTGCACCAACCTTTAGGGGTGAGGGGGCCTTGAAGGCCAGCCTCTGCACCTCAAGCCTCGAAAAGAAAACAAGTTTTATTGTTTTTTTTTTAAGAATAGAACATACTAAACCACCTAAGCACGTTGAGTCAAATTAAGCAATAAAACTCACTTTACATAAAACCCTAGTTTTAATCATTCAACGATAAATCACATTTAGAAACCAATCATACCATAACAAGTAATACCTAGCAACAAGGATCAAGTAGCAACAAATAGGAACCCTCACCTTAGTTTGGTCAAGGTTGAGTAGGTGAATCAAAATCCTTGGTCTCAAAGCTCTCGTTTGTATCACCGACGGGTCCTGAGGTACATAATTACTATATCAATTTCTAATTATAAAAATCAATTTTGACCAATTCACTTCTTTTATGAAAAGCAAGGATGTATTTAGGTTTAACCGAAATATGAGTAAGTTTCGAGAGTTTGGGGAAATTCGGGTTTAACAAATTTAGTAATTGATACACTAAAAGAGTTTTGATAACGTAATGTATCACCTTTGAATAATTTAGAAATAGTTTGCCTTAGTTAGAAAATTGACTAACGGAGGTTTAGTTCTTTTGTCATAGTACAAAACGAGTTTTTCATAATTTTAATTGGTTTGAGAGACAATTTGATTCCGTTTTACCGCTTTGGTCTTGCTAATGAACAATACCTCTACGGGATTAAAACAAGTTTTATATGTCTGAATTTGAGTTTGTAAAAGTTAAGGTTTTAATCAAATGACCAAATGTTGTAAACGAAAGTTTCATAAGGTGCATCGCGTAAAACCAGTTTTGCCACAGTTTCTTTCAAAAATCGAATCGGGAGTTTTACTCGTGCGAATTGCATGATTTTGGAACCGTCAAAAACTAGATTCATAGTTCTTTATTTTCTCAGAGAACATCGAAAACAATTCAGACCAGAAATCATTCAAATTTGGCCATTAAGTTTCGAAACCATCATTTCCAGAAAATTCGCAGGTTTGATTTTCAGCAATATTCATCAGTTACACGCGTGTAGAAAATGAGTTATGGCGTGTGAGGTACCGAATCGAAGCTCTTTGGGTCTAGTTTCAAATGCCACTAATAGTACCTGATTTGGACTTATAAATTGTGAGATACAAGCATTCTGTTTTGGTCCAATTTGCTCACTGATTTCTGGAAAAATGCAAGTTTTGAGCAAACTTTGTGAAATTCTAAATACTTAGCCACGTGGTTAAAGGTCTGGTTTGGTTCCCAGCAAATCAAACCTTAGGTCATCATCATCAACTATCAGTTAAACATCAAGGTATGCACGAATAGCAATAGGCAGTCAAGTATTAACCAAAGCAGTGAAGTATCAAGCTCAAGCTCATCAATTCAAGATTCCAACTTTTGGTCCGAGTGGTTCAAGTTCATCAAGCATTCATGAAAAGCTGGAGATATGCAAGATCAAGTCAAAATAGGCTGCCAAGCAGCATTTTAATACAATGCTCGAGTGAAATAGGTTCAAAGTTTTGTTTTAAAACCTGAGAATGAAAACAGTTTTGAATTTCAGCCAACTTTGAAGATTTACTGGGATTTTTAAAAAACGAATTAGACTCTTAAATTTATAGGGTTTAAACTTCTCTGAATGTAGTTTCCAACGCAACAAACAGAGCTCAAATCGGATTTTTCTACATCAAATTGTGCTTGTTTTTCCCAGACTGCTCAAGCAGTCCTGCGAAAATTCCAGAACGTAGATAGTTGGAGGAAATCAGTCTTTCTTCCCTTAAAACATTATATTTTCAACCCAAAACTGACAGGCATACATATATATATAAGATACAAGTCATAACAGCAGCACAAAGCAGTAAATAAGTCTCAACAGCTTTGGGGTTCTTCATCAAATTTTCAGCAGTAATCTGCTAGCTGCAAAACAGCCTTGTGCATGTCATTTCCTTAGCTAAAATTGCAAGTTCTCATGCTTAAACTCTTCATGCAGTAGGTTAGAGTCTTAGCAACAAGATTCCAGCTCATTTTCAAACATTTATCCAACTCAAACAACACATTCAAGCCATGGATCAAGGCTGAAAACTCAAATCAGCTTACAAGAGTGCAGTAACTAAATTCCAGCCATGGAAATTGATTCCTTTTTAGCAATATTCAACATGCAAGCTCAGATTTCTAACATACTTTGAGTACACAAGATGTCATTGAGATTTTAGCTTCAAAACATAGATAAAATGAGAAGCTTTTAAACTTTAGCTTTGCTGGAATTTTGTTCCAGCAGCTATGGAACCCAAGCAGAAGTTTTTTTTTCAAGGCTTAACCATCTACTATCCATAAACAAGCCTCCATACTCAATATATATCAAATATACATGATTCTCAACACTAAATAGCCATAACTCCAGCTTATTTTTGTAAGAAAAGTAAAGGTTTAACACATAAGAAAGCTGGAAGTTTTCTAGAATGAAATTTCAGCAACATGCATGGTCATTTCTAGGCTAGATCATAACTCAAAATCAACATGCATCTACTATATAATCAAGAAGAGAGTAAGGAGCATCTTATACCTTCTAATGAACAAGAAACTTTGAAGAAAAACAGCCCCAACTCAGCCCACAATCCGCCACACCAAACACCAAGTTCTCAACCAAGAGTAGAAGCAAAGACTAGTGAAGTTTGTTGGTGATTTTTGCTAGCTATTTGGAGGTTTTTGGAAGAAGAAAATGGAGAGAATTTTCTGGTTCTTGCTCTCTCCCTCTCGGCCCCTTCTCTCTCTCTCTCTATGGCAAGACAACAACTAACAAATGAATGGTTTTGTCTTGATGTTGGGTGGTTTTATTGAAAGTGGCATTGGTTGCATGGTAATTTGTTTGAAGTTGAGGGGTAAAATGGTCTTTTTACAAGATTTTTGACAAATGGCACAAGGAAGTTGCCACTTCTTGTTTCATTGCATGAAGTTAAAATGCTTCAATTTGACCCCAATTCTTAGGTACTTGTTTTATCTAGAACCCGAATAATTTCTACGCTTATTGATTAAATCTCCGGGATAAATTTAGGGTAAAATAATTTATATACAAGCTAAAAGAAATAAAATTCTACTTATAAAAATTAATACATTTAAAATAGATTAGGAAATTTTTTTTTTTTTCCGGGCCCTCACAAACGGTCAGTCCGAGAGGACGATTCAAACTCTTGAGGATATGTTGAGGACTTGTGTTCTAGACTTTGGGGTTGGTTGGAGCCAATATTTGACTTCGGTAGAATTTGCCTATAACAACAGTTTTCATTCATCCATACAAATGGCCCCGTATGAAGCTCTCTATGGTCGTAAATGTCGGTCACCGATTTATTGGGATGAGGTAGGAGAGAAGAAATCCTTAGATCCAACTACGATCCCTTGGATGGAAGAAGCTCGAGAAAAGGTCAAGTTAATTCGGCAAAGAATTTTAACTGACCAAAGTCGACAAAAGAGTTACGCAGACAATAGGAGGAAAGATTTGGAGTTCGAGGTAGGAGATCAAGTTTTTCTTAGAATTACCCCTTTAAAGGCGAGCCTGATGGCAGGAAAAGGAAAGAAGTTACAGCCAAGATATGTGGGACCATACACCATTCTTGAGCGGGTCGGAAAGGTAGCTTATAGGTTGGATTTACCACTCAGCCTATCCCGTATCCATAACGTGTTCCATGTGTCGTTTCTTAAGAAATATCATCCCGATCCATCTCATATACTCCAGCCAGAGGATATAGAACTTGATAAAGCTCTAACTTACGAAGAGAAACCTGTAAAGCTTTTGGACCGCAGAACCAAGGAGTTGAGGAATAAGCAAATCCCTTTAGTGAAGGTCTTGTGGAAAAATCATGACGTCGAGGAAGCAACATGGGAAGTTGAAGAAGATATAAGGAGAAAGTATCCTGAGCTATTCGTTAATTCAGGTATGAATTTCGAGGACGAAATTCTTTTAAGGGGGGAAGGTTGTGAGGACCCGTACTGACTATCATATTTTGTTTAAAGTTTATTATAGGTATTATTATTTGCCAAGGTGTTTATATGCTTGTTTTACTTTTAAAAGTGTTTTGCTTTAATAATCCTGTTTTACACGTATTAAAACCCTAATTTGAAACCTAAAACCCTAATTTGTTTCGAAAACCCTAGATTTTGATAAAACCCTTGGTTGATCTTGTAAAACTTACAAAACCCTAGTTTTGAAAATGAATATAAGTTTTATGTTCAATTACGAGTTTGCTACTCCTTGATTGTAGGTGTGTTAATGCATGATTAGGCGAGTGATTAGGTGAGTGATTAAGACTTCTAGGTGAATAGTGGCCTATGTAGGTGAGATTAAATTGTGATAGATTAGCACCTATGGACTAATTTGATAGGAAAAGAAACTATGTGGGTAAGAGTGGAAATAAATCTAAGTTGGTAGGTTTATTGGCATGATATTTTTGACCACATTTTGACTAGCTAAAAATATCCCATTAAGCTTATCTTTTGGACTATTTAGAAGCTTGAAGCTGCCAGCCAAACAAAGGAAAAAAAAACAAGAGGAAACCGTGAGTGAAGAGAAGAAAAGAAGGAAAAAAAAAGAGAGGGAAAAAGAAGAAAAGCTTGGAGATTTTGCAGCTTTCAACCATTTGAGTTTGTTTTGGAGCTAGTAGGTGGAGCTTGGACTTGGAAACTTGGGGTTTCACCAAGAACATCATCTAGAAAGGTTTCTTCTATTTTCCTACAAGCTTCAATTTGGATGAAGTTTATGAATTGTGGGGTTTTGTGATTCCCATGGCTTGGTTCATGCTTATTTCTAGCTTATGGAATGATTCTATGGATTAGAATGGTTGATTTTGATGTATTTGTGCCTAGCCATGATTTTGAGTTAGGGTTAGGGTTTTGTTTTAAGTGCTAATGGTAGGAATTAATGTTGGTTTATTGATTTAAATGATTGTGTGGGCTCTTGGATTCCCACTTGGTTGTGTGGGCTCTTGAATTCCCACTAGTGAGCTAAGGTTTTCCGTTTGGTTTAGTTTCTTGGTTTGGAGTGTGTGGTGCGTGTGTGTGCGTGTTTGGGGCCGTGTGTGGCTTGTAAGGGGCTGCATTTCATGTTTGTTATCGCAAATGAGTCAATGGAATTTGCTTGGGCGCAATTTGGTTTGTTTGGGCGTTGAGCAGGAAAACAGAATTTTACCGGCAGCAACTTTGGCTTCATTTTCCGTGTCGATCCTTTGTGATTTAGCTTTTGGCCAAAACACGAAAGTTATATCCCTTTGTTCTAGATTTCCAACGCATCTGGAATTTCTTGATTTCGATTTGTGAGCGCTGAGTTATGTCCGTTTGAAGTGAGCCTGTCGGACATTCTGACAGCAAAATTTCTGAAACTGTTTCTGCGTTTTTGACCTAGAAGGAGTAAATCTGGGTTGAAGTTGCCTTCATTAAAGTTGTAGCTTGTTCTCTTAGCTTCGAAAAGGCACCTCGTACGCTCATATCCGACACTTTTAGCCTGAGATATGGGCAATGGCGTACAAGGTGTCAAAACTATTTTTTTCACCTTTCAGTGTGTGTTTTCCGTTTTCATCTTGTCCTTGTCCGTTTTCCGTCCAACGCCCATGTATGTGCTTCTTTTGCTATTTTAAGTGATTATAAGCGTTTATGAGAGCTTAGTTCATTGGGCATATGCATGTCGCGTCGGTTCACATTTGAAATGGTTTTCTTCCAATCTTACGACAAGATTGCTTTAATTAGAGACCAAAAGGGTTGATGGTTTGATTTGCATGTTCCAGGTGAGTCCGTGGACGTTGACGAACGTGTTTGACTTCTACATTATCTTGCTTACGCTCAACTGTTGGTGAGTGTTCAAGTGCTTGTTGTTTCCATGCTTGGATGTCTAACTTGATGAATTTCATTTGAAAGCATGCTTGTTTGACTTGGTGAGCATGTACTTTACCGCGCTCACCCTTGTTTGGACTTACTTGAATTGAAATCGTAAAATGCTTGTACGTGTGCTTGTTTTTGACATGTTAGAACCAAACGGTTGTATGTACCACATTCAAGAGAGTGGGAGGTACCTCTCCTCCCGTTTGGGTCAGTTGTTGATTAAGTCGATTGGAGCGTAGTCTCGTCGACTCATTTACCAAGCGGTAGTATGTACCACGCTCTATGGACGAGCGGGCCCGGTACAGGGGGTGTAAGTAGACGGGTGAGAGTAAAGTGATTGCTACGGTCTGTGAGGTAGTGGTTGACGGAGTGTCAACGTTTCCGCTGAAGTCCGGACTGAAGACCAATAATGAAGCGGCAAGTTGTATCCTTTTCTAGTGAATATTTTATACCGCGCTGTATGTGTTTCCTGTTTTATTTTCCTGTTATTATTCTGTTAAAGTGTGTTATTGCTTTACCCTGCTTGTGCATGAATTCTTGGCCTCACTGAGCTTTGCTCACCCCATAAGCTTTGTTTTCCTTAGCAGGTCCGGAAGGGGTGCACGGAAATCGAGGATTCTAGTTTTTGTGGATTTTTTTTTCCTTTTGTATAAGTTGGAAGATAATGGATGCCTTAGATGGTTTGTAGTATTTTAGAGTTGTTCCAACATAACCTTGATGTATTTTAGAGGTTGTAATTTATAAGAATTTGTCGGTTTCTTTTACCATGGTTTTATGGTTATATCTTTTGAGTCCTGGCGAGAGTTGGGCAGGCGGTCCGCTGACCCCTCTGGTTTGCCTTTGGGGAAAGTGGGGCTGTCACAGAAACACACTAGTCCCACTTTCCACGGGCCAGTACCCTAAATTTTTGGTCTAGGATACATTACAGAGATCAGAAGCCTAAGCTCTGATACCACCTGTGACGACTCACCTCTCCCTAGGGCGTATCCTAAGGTATCAGCGGCCGCCTGCCTAGCTCTCGCCAGGATTCAATCACTTAAACAATCATGTGCTTATCAAACTAAAACTTCGAATACAATATAAAAGAACAATGCCTTACAAATTCATAACTTCAAATTACAAATCCCAAAGTACATAAACCATTCCTCCATATGGTTGAGTTTCATAATACAAAAGCTCTCACTACTTGCAATTCAAAGATCTCAAAACATCATTACAAAAGCAAACCCCAAGTTTAAGGGTTGGCACCATCACTGGGTATCTCATTTCCTGTTAAGGAAAACAAAGGAAAATGGTGAGCTAAAAAGCCCGTGAGTTCCCAAAAACATGCAAGTCACTTAGCACATAGATAAATTCACTTCACAAATACACTTGGAATTTAAACAGATAGGAAAGCAATTAACAATACAATGTTGGATACGGGGGCCCTCAGGGGCCAAGTTTCACGAAATTTGTCCACGAACCAAGTAGTTGACACTCTGTCAACTTTCACAATTTATCATGTAGAACATCACTTAACCCTTACTCCTCCATAACCCCCACCGGGCCCGCACTACAAGCACTTTTCACTTCACTTTGTTTGTGTACATTGTATTCATTTCCGAGACAAGTCCGATGTCAAGTCTCGAGTACACTTCATTTCACTTCACTTCACTTATATATATATATATCACTGGTTTGATGCACTTATCAGAGACAAGTCCATAAGCCAAGTCTCGAGCACACTTCAGTTCATTGGGCATCACTAGTTTATTGCTCTTTTTGGAGACAAGCTCAAGAACCAAATCTCAAGCATATATCACTGGTCTATATCACTGGGCTTTGTGACAATTAATTGACCCTATGGCTCGACTCTTTCTTCTCGACCTAGGCCTAGCCCCCGGTTCGAGTCGAAGAGCTCACCGATAGGTCTCAGGGATTTCCTGACCTTTCACATACACATACAAGTCACTGTATAACACTTTTACAATCATTCATTACACTTCACTTTCATGATCATTTTCACTCTAATGGGTAAGTGCGATAAAGTACTCACCACCCAATCGGAGGGTTCAAAAACCATTTTTTACTTACAATCATTTCACTTTACACACTTGCAATCACTTTCACGTAACACATAACAATCATGGAAACTCACCGAAATAGTAGGGTTCGGCTTCCACGTAAGGATCAAAGTAACTGCCTTGTACACTCCCTAAAACAATTTAAAACAATAGTTGAGATTCACATCATCTCTCATTCACTAAAACAATTCAGTCTCACTTTTTAGTTTCAATCAACATCTTTCCCCAAAATCCCCTCAAGGAAAAACTTTCATTTTACATGATACAATGTTTCAAATAAACCCTTTTGGAAATCACATTATGATTTCAAAATAACACTCCATCGATGTACTCACTAGGCACTACAATCACATTCTCTTTAACAAGACATTTACGTGAGGTCTCACACCTCAAAATCACTCTTTGCACAACAACTCGGCATTCAATCTTAGTCAAAACTTTAACATTAATATAGAACAATTCATACCAAGCCATTATATTCAAAATCCATAGAATTTGACCAAAATATAGTAAACCCCTCAAATTCAATCAAATGACACTTTTCATTCAAAATTCATGAAAAACTTCACTTTTCACCTTTTAAATTTCAAACATTCCCTCACACACACACACACTCACAAATGAACAATACACATGTTTTTCTCAGAAGAAAACCCTTCAAGAACAATCACAACATTTCAAAATCAAACATTAAAATTACCAAGCATGGGTTTGGCCATCGCATACATTTTTCCTTCAAACTTCTCAACAATCAAAACCCCAATTTCTAACCATATAATGACAGATTCACAAATATCATTCAAAGCCACAATCAGGTCCTCAAGTCCGCTACCTAGAATCCACCTCAAGTCCGCTACCTAGGTTGGGATTTCAAAAGCCCAACTTCATCTCTTCAGATGAAATCAGATCTACCGATAAAAACCATAGATCTACGACATTAACTGCTAATAATGCTATATCTAAGAGTTCGGAAGCTTATAGCTCCGGATCTATCAAGATCCAACAAGATCAAGGAAGATCTTATGAGTTCCTCTTCCCAAGAATGTTTCCAAGCCTAGCAACTTCCACAAGCTTCAATCTTAGCTCAAGATCCACTAGCTTTGATGTTGATCTCCACCAAAAACTCAAGATCAAGCAACACACCACTCAACCAAGGTTTATTTCTTCACTTTTCTCTTTCCTCAAGTTCGAACCACTTCCTCTCTCTCTCACACTCACACGGCTGCCAAGATGAAGATGAACAAGCCCAAAATCCTTCAATCAAGTCTCACAAGTTCAAGTTGCTAGATGAAGGATGAAATGGAAGGTCAAACCACAAGTTTTTCCTCTTTTTTCTTCCTTCAAAAATTGGACCAGCCCTCTCTCTCAGCTGCAAAAAGGGAAGAAGATGAGGGTCTCCAATGGTGCTTGAAGCTTCAAGGAAGCAAGGAAGAAGAAATGGAAGAACCAAGCAAACTCTCTCTCTCTCTCTCTCTCTCTCTCTTCTCTCATGTTCGGCCAGCCTCTCTCTCTAACCTCCAAAATTGCATCTGTAAAATGAAGCCTCAAGGGAGCCAAAAGTCAAGACTTAAGAGACAAAAAGGTGCCCATTCCCTAATTTAAGGAAAAGTTACCTTTATGGTGACTTTATGTCGCGTCAAGCGCGACAGTCTAACTTACACTATTTTATTCCATTCCAACACTGTCCAACCTTAATAATATTTCCATAATATCACTACATATGCTCGATTACAATATCAAGTCACTAATCACGGTTCGGAACAAAATTCGACACTTAATTCGGCCGAAACCATACACCGGCAAATAATTCGTATAAAAGTCTCTAAATTAGTAAATATTTACTTTAAACATAAATTCACTCATATTTCAATGAATATACACAATATAATATTATTATGCATTTTTAAAAATAAAATCTGAATTTTGAGGTCCTCACATTTTGGACATTTTATAGCCTATAGAACTCTGATTGCAGTGATTCTGGATGCGTTGGAAAGTAACTCAAAGGGCTACAAATTTCATGTTCTAAGAAAGAGCTAATCAGGTTCTATCATAGAGGAAATCGCAGATCAAATTGATACAAAAATAGAGCAAATTAAAGTTTGAGCAAAAGGAAGGAAATTTGCACCACTAGGATCCGCAAGGTGATCCCTCAAGCGTAGGTTGCAGATCCACCTCATGGATCTCTAAGATTTTTCAATTGCAAGTTGCTCTCCTATTGGCAACTTCCACACAAATCTTACAACTCATTTCCAGCTAATGTCTACGCCAAAATACAACTCTGGAGGCTCAAGAAAATTCAAGGAATGTGTAAAATAACTTTATGACAACAGAATGAAAACATTTCTTCAAACAAAACATCTATAAATACCCATTGATCTTTAGTGTTTCAAGCATTAATTAAATGTAGAGAAGTAGAAGAAAGGTAGAAAAATACAGAATTTAGTTCTACTTTCTTAGTTTTAGCTTTAGTTTAATATCATACTTTTCTTAGTTTCAAAGAGAGTTTTTGAGAAAGTGAGAGAAACTCTTGCGCTTAACTTATTTGAGAGATCAACTTGTGAAGTAGTTTACAGATTGAACTTCAAAAAATTAAATAAGAACTTTTCTTTCTTAACTTTCGTCTCTTGTGCTTAATTATCATGCTTTTTCACATGTTTCAACTTAGACATATTTAATATTATGTTTAACTAAACTTTTCACCTCCTAGGGTGAAGATGAACTTGTGATAGCCTTTGGTATGAAGTAGTTAAGTTTGATTATTCTATCCATGATCTTACTAGTTTGAGAACTTGTACTTTCTATTTATGGTTGACTAGTTACCAATTATAAATCATTTGATAAGTGTTGAACAATGAAAATTGCTTTCATGGGATCTTGGTTCTTGAACGCTAGTTTGTATTCTCACGAAAGTAGGGGATATACTTGGTTGGATTGTTTTTATGCAATAACTTCATGAATCTATCTAACTTGTTTTTTACCTTTCCATGAAAATGGGTCAAGGAAGATTTCAATGAGGAGTATAAACGATGTGGTGAAAGCAATTCTATATGTTCATTAGCTAAGGCGATGGCATTTTTTTAGAAGTTATATTTTTGGCAAATCATTGGACTTAAAAGCATAGTTAATTTGAGTAACTTCTAACATTAGCATAATAAGTAATTCTAACCCCTAGGAGTACCTCTAATTTGACATCTAATCTAACTCTACTAACTTGTTCATTTCATTTCATTTCATTTATTATTGTTTAAGTTCTTGCCACAAGAGTCGGTTCTACCACCTTATCAGTTGGTTTTATTCACTTTCTTACTACTGCTATAAGGGTAGGTCCTACCACCTTAAAGGACATTTCTAATTGCTTTGCTATGGTTAAATTTTCAACCTATTTCACTTTTCTTTAATCCCCTTTCTTTTAATTTCCTTTACCTTTACAAGAACAATTGTACCGCTTGACCTATACTCGCTTTCCATTAATTATTGTATAGATATTAAGTTAAGTAAATAAGATTTTGTGCTTGTTGCTCCTAATCCCTGTGAGATCGACGCTAATACCCTATACTTATTTACCCATATATTTATGGATAAAAGGGTTATTAGGTTTAAAATTTTGATATGAAAATACCCTTATCATTATCTAAGGAGCAAATAAGGAGAGATTTTCATGTGGCTATTGTGAGGGCCTCAAAAATTTAAATTTATTTCTAAAATGACTAATAATACTTATATTGAGTTTATTTATTGAAATATTAGTGAAAATATGTTTAAAGTGATTATTTCTCAATTTAGAGAATTTTATATCTAATTGTTTGCGGTGTGTGGTTTTGGCCAAATTTTAGCGTTAAAATTGTTCAGCGTGAATAGTGACTTGGACTTGAAATCGAGCATATGTAGTGATATTTTGGAAATATTATTATGGTGAGATAGTGTCGGGATGAAAGAAACCAGTGTAAGTTAGACTGTCGCGTGTGACGCGACATAAAGTGACATAAAGCACTTTTTTCCCTTAAAATAGGGAAAAGCACTTTTGGGCATTTAAAAGCCTTGACTTCTTGGTCTCCTTAAGCTTCATTTTCAGCTGCAAAATCTGGAGTAGAGAGGGAGGAGAGCCAGAGAGAGCTTGAGAGAAAGAGAGAAAATTGTCTTCAACTTTTCCTTCCATTCTTGATCCAATCTTCTTGAAACTTCAAACACCAACAACCACCATCATCTTCATCATCCTAGCAGCCGAGGAAGAGGAGAGAGAGAAGGAGGTTTGGGCTGAAATTCTTGGAAGAAAACAAGAGGTAAGTGGGTTTGATCTTCCATTTCCTTTTCTTCCTACAAATAACATGAGTTTGTGAAGAGTTGATGATGATTTTGTGGCTTGATTTCCATCTCCTCACTTCAGCCGAACCAAGGAAAGGAGAGAGAGAGGGAGGTCCGAATTTTTGGAAAGGAAAAAGGAAGGAAGAAAAGCTTGGGTGATCATCTTGGGCTCGATCTTGGACTTGGTGACTGATATCTTCGACAGATCTTGAAGATCTTGAGTTGGGTTCGAGGATCTTGGAAGTCATCAAGCTTGGGAGTAACTTTCTTGGAGAAAAGCTTGAGAGATCTTGTTGGATTTTGCCGGATCTCGTTGGATCTTGACAGATCCGGAGGTATAAACCTTGAATCTTGTAGATCTAGCTTTATTAGTGTTGATTAGTGTAGATCTGTGGGTAATATTGATAAAAATGAAATCATCTGAAAAGATGAAGTTGGGCTCTTGAATTCCCAACCTAGGTAGCGGACTTGAGGTGGCCTCTAGGTAGCGGACTTGAGGACCTGATTGGGAATTGATTGTTATTTGTGAATCTGTTTTGATATGGTTAGAAATTAGGGTTTTCAGTTGATTGAGAAATTGAAGGAAAATGTATGCTATGGCCAAAACCCATGCAGTGATTTCAATGTTTGATTTTGGAATGTCGTGAATGTTCTCGAGGGTTTTACTTTTGAGAAAAAAATGTGTATATTGTTCAAATTGTGAGTGTATATGTGTGTGAGTGAGTGTTTGGTTTTTAAAAGGGTAAAAAGTGTAGTTTTCATGAAATCTGAGTGAAAAGTGCTATTTGACTGAATTTGAAGGTTTTACTATATTTTGACTAAAATCTGGGGATTTTGAATACAATGACTTGGTATAAAATGTTTTGTGCTAATATGGAAGTTTTGATTAAAAGTGAACGTCGATCGGGTTGTGTAAAAATGAATGTTGAGGTGTGAGACCTCACTTAAATGTTTTGTGATAGTGAACGTGCTTGTAGTGCCAATGAGTATATCGGTGAGATGTTTTCTTTTTAAAATGATAAAGTGATTTTTCCAAGGGAATTTATTTGGAAATGGAGCTATGTGAAATGAATACTTTTCCCCGAGTAAGTTTTGGAAAAGATTATCATTTGAAACTAAAAAGTGAAAGTGAACTGTATTAGTAAATGGAAAAGATTGAAGTGAATCTTATTGTTTGTTTTAAATTATTTTAGGAAGTGTGCAAGGCGGTGACTTTGAACCTTACGTGGAAGCGAACCCTACTTGGTGAGTTTCCATGCTTGTTTCGTGTTTACGTGCAAATGATTGTATATGAATGCAATGAAGTGAATGTTATGTGAAAATTGGTTTTAATCCTCTAATGGAGATGGTGTGTACTTTATCGCACCTACTCCATTTGAGTGAACGTGATTGTGAAAGTGGCTTGAAGTGATTGATTGTAAAGTGCTCTAAAGTGTATTATAGTGATTGCATGTGTTTGGAAAGGTCAGGAAATCCCTGAGACCTATAGGTGAACCCGTCAACTCGAACTGGAGGCTAGGCCTAGGTCGAGGAGAAAGGGAAGAGCCATAGGGTTACCAAAACGTCACAAAGCACAGTGACTCAGACCAGTGATACCTGCTCGGAACTTGGTTTTTAAACCAATCTCCAAAAGAGCAACAACCCAGTGAAGTGAATTTAAAATGTACTCTGGACTTCGCGTATGGACTCGTCCCTAATAGAGAGTACTCAAATAAAGTGAAGTGTTTCAAAGTGAAAGTGCATTGTACACTATCAAAGTGAAGTGAAAAGTGTTTGGCGTGCGGGCCCGGTGGGGGTTTGGAGGAGTAAGGAGAAAGTGAAGTTCTACATGGTAATAGTGACAGTTGACAGAGTGTCAACTACCGGTTCGTGGTTCGTGAGCAAGTTTCGTGGAATTTGGCCCCTGAGGGCCCCCGTATCCTACATTGTATTGTTAATTGCTTTTCTATCTGTTTATATTTCAAGTATTCTTGCAAAGTGAAATTGTTTATGTGTTAAGTGGCTTGCATGTTTTTGGGAACTCACGGGCTTTTTAGCTCACCCTTTCCATTTGTTTTTCCTTAGCAGGAAATGAGCAACCAAGTGGTGGTGCCAACCCTTGAGATTAGGGCTTTCATATGTTTTGATATGTATTTTGGAGAATTATGGATATTGCCCTTTTTGTGGACTCTTGTATAATGGAATTATGTATTTATCGAATTGTGGTTGGGATGTTATGTTTTTGTAAGACATTGTACTCTTCTGTATTGTATCCAGGGTTTTAGTTGTTAAGTATTATTGAACAAGTGAGTGAGTGAGTCCTGGCGAGAGCTGGGCAGGCGGTCCGCCGACCCCTTTGGTCCGCCTTAGGGGAAGGTGGGGTCGTCACAGGTGGTATCAGAGCCTAGGTTTGAATAGTCTGGGCATAGTGAGAGTTAGTGAATTGTTAAGGGTTTAGTAGGTTGGGAATAAAAGTAAAGTGAGGGTTATTTGGTTATGATTAAGTATTGTTGACCTTTAAGTTAGAACGAGTACTAATGGGAGTTCTTTCTTGTAGGTTATGGAGCCTGGAGGGAGTGATGGGCCTCGACACCGACAGCCTACCCTATCTTATCGCTTGGGTTCTAGGGGTGCCCGTGCAGCTTACAACCCTAGGATCCGTACTAGCCGTGCTGCTTGTGGGTGTTGGAAGACCCACGCCTATCCTGATCAGGTGGTGCTTGCTGTCTACCGAGAGAGGAAGAGGTTGACTAGGATCAACCGTGAGCGTCAGGAGGAGATTGAGAGACTCACTACTGTGGCCCAGGCTCGACTTGCTAGGATTGGAGAGCTTGAGGCCGAGGTTCGCTTGGCAAATGAGCGAACCGCTAGGATAGTGAGGGTGGCTCGAGAGAGGGCTGAGGATATTGCTGCTGGATGTGAGGCCTTGATTGGAGGGGTGATTGAGGCCAACCGAGTAGAGGAGGCTTCGGTTGATCAGCCTCTCACTGATGTTGATTTGGGAGGAGAGCCTCCGATTGAGTCCGTTGGAGATGCTGCCATGGCTGAGGGAGACCCTCAGTACTTGATGTCTGATCCCTCTGAGGATGAGCCCACGGAGACCTCTTCTTACTGGATCTGATAGATTAGCTTGACTTGACTCTAGAGCTTTTGTAATCTTTTGTGGGAAGTAAGCCTGAGAGTGGGTTCCCAACTTTTGTAAAGTGCATGCTTGCTAACTTGCCAAGTACCATATTTTTGTTTAAGTGTACTTGAGAACTTGATATACCAATGTGTATCTTTTGACAAAAGCATGCTTGACTGATGTACTCTTGGCACCATATTGTAATGAAATGTAATTATGAAAGTGTTTTGCCTATTTTCTAAAGCAATTGTTCTAATTGTGTTGTTACTTTTTCCTGTTTTTATGATAATTTGATGGCCCTCTAGAGAACTATGGATGGTAGGAGAGAAAGAGGTCGGGGGCGTGGAACTAGGCTTCTTCAAAGTATTGGAAATGACCATGAATCTACTGCTGACCAGAATCAAGGGGCCGGGGTTAACTTTGTAGAGCAAATGGCTACGGCCATGAACCGTATGACTGAGATTTTAGATCGTATGGCTGGGCAACAAGGCCCTGGACCTGAGCAACCCCTTGGTAACGTTGGAGTTGGTGAGGACCGGGCACTTGAGAGATTCCAAAGATTTAACCCCCCAAAATTCTGTGGTGAACCTAACCCTGAAGTTGCTGAGGGTTGGTTAGAAAGGATTTCGGATATTTTCACTGCTTTAGACTATACTGAGAAAAGGCAAATAACCTTTGCCACATTCCAATTTGAGGGAGCTGCCCGTTCTTGGTGGGCCATGATAAGAACCAAGTGGGAGAGAGAGAATACCCCTAGGACTTGGGTAAATTTTACTCGAGAGTTTAATGCCAAGTTTCTTCCTCCAATAGTGCAAGAGAAAAGGGAGGACGATTTCATTAGGTGTAAACAAGGATTACAGAGTGTGACGGAGTATGAAGCACAGTTTACTAAACTGTCAAGATTTGCCCCTGAGTTGGTGGCCACTGAACAAAGGAGAGTAAGAAGATTTGTCCAGGGATTGAATGTAGAGTTACAAGAGATCTTAGCAGCTGCTCAAGTTAATAGTTTTAGTGAAGCCGTGGAAAGGGCTCAGAGGATTGAAGGAGCCAAAGCACAAGTGAGGAATTTTAATGCAAGAAAAAGGAATGCACCTAGTGGTAGTCGTGGTCCAATGGACATGAATGTTCCAACTCCTAAGTTTGGAAGAGGAATGGGTAGAACAACCCCCTCTGGCTCGTCAAGGGGATCAAATTTGAGAGGGACATACTCAAGAGGAGGAGTGTCTAGAGGGAGTGTGAGAGGAAGAGGACTATCAAGGGGAGGTTCCCAAGGAAGTCAAGTCTCCACCCCTAGCGTGTCTTGTGGCTTTTGTGGGAAGCCAAACCACACGGAGAATGAATGTTGGAGAAAAAGTGGAGCATGTCTTAAGTGTGGTAGTACGGAGCATCAGTTATCTGCTTGTCCGATGGCCCAAGGAGGAGGTATGACCCAACCAGCAAGCAAACCCACTGCCAGTCAAGCTAGTGCCGCAGGGAATCGACCAAGAGTACCAGCTAGGGTCTACGCCATTGACCAACAGCAAGTTCCTGACCCTACTGAAGTGGTTGAAGGTACCATCCCCGTCTTTCATCGCTTAGCTAAGATTTTGATTGATCCTGGTGCATCACATTCTTTTGTGAATCCTTCGTTTTTAAATGGAGTAGACATAAAGCCTACTAGATTACCTTATGACTTGGAAGTTAAGACACCCACGAGGGAACAAAGTTTAATTACTAGTTGGGTATACTAGAATTGTGATGTTTGGATAGGAGAGAGGAAGCTAGTGGTGGACTTGATTAGTCTAGACATCAAGGGGTATGATGTTATCATAGGGATGGATTCTCTAGCCCATTATCATGCTAAATTGGATTGTAGAGCAAAGACTGTGGACTTTTCTATTCCTGGAGAGGCTACCTTGAGGTTAGACGTAAAAGAGAGATTAGCGTCATCTGCCCTCATTTCGGGGATTAAAGCGAGAAAATTGTTAAGTAAAGGGGCTCAAGGGTATTTGGCCTTTTTGATAAATCCCCCTAGTGATAAAATGAAGTTGGAGGAAGTGCCGATTGTGAAGGATTTTCCCGATGTCTTCCCAGAGGAATTAGAAACTCTACCTCCTGAGCGAATGGTGGAATTTAAGTTGATTTATTGCCAGGGACAGCTCCAATTTCTAAGACTCCATATCGAATGGCTCCAGCTGAACTTAAGGAATTGAAGGTCCAATTACAAGATCTATTGGAGCGAGGTTTTATCAGAGAGAGTGACTCACCTTGGGGAGCACCTGTACTCTTTGTTAAGAAAAAGGATGGAAGTTTGAGGTTGTGCATTGACTATCGAGGGCTCAACGATGTGACAATAAAGAATAAATATCCTTTGCCGCTCATTGATGAATTATTTGACCAATTACAAGGATCAGTGATCTTTTCTAAATTAGACCTTAGGCAAGGGTACTACCAATTGAGAATTAGAAAGGAAGACGTACCGAGGACTGCTTTTAACTCGAGGTAAGGGCATTTTGAGTTTGTGGTAATGCCCTTTGGATTGACCAATGCTCCAGCGGCATTTATGGATTTGATACAACGGGTCTTCAAACCCTATTTGGACCAATTTGTGGTTTTATTCATAGATGACATCTTGGTATACTCAAAGACCCGAGAGGATCATGCTCAACACTTGAAGATAGTGCTCCAAACTTTAAGAGAACATCAATTATATGCTAAGTTCAACAAGTGTGAGTTTTGGTTAAAGGAAGTGTCCTTTTTAGGGCATAAAATTTCTAAGAATAGAATTGCTGTGGATCCCTCCAAAGTGGAGACAGTGACTCAATGGAGGCAACCTAGAAATCCTACTGAGATTAGAAGTTTCTTGGGTTTGGCGGGATACTACCGTCGATTCATTCAGGATTTCTCAAAGATTGCAGGGCCACTGACGGATTTGACTAAAAAGCATGTTAACTTTGCTTGGAATCCAAAGTGTGAGGCTAGTTTTCAAGAGTTAAAGAAGCGTTTAACAACAGCCCCTGTATTGACTTTGCCAAATGGAAAAGATGGGTTTGAAGTATACTCAGATGCCTCGAAAGAAGGATTAGGGTGTGTCCTAATGCAAAATGGAAAAGTTATTGCCTATGCCTCTAGAAAATTAAAACCTCATGAACAAAACTATCCAACACATGATTTGGAGTTGGCCGCAGTCATTTTTGCACTGAAAAAGTGGAGACATTACTTGTATGGGGTGACATTTGAGGTTTTTACCGATCACAAAAGTCTCAAGTATTTGTTCTCTCAAAAGGAATTGAATTTAAGACAAAGGCGATGGGTAGAATTTCTTGAGGACTATGATTGCACCATAAGTTATCACCCTGGAAAGGCCAACAAGGTAACAGATGCCTTAAGTCGAAAGGCTCAAATAGTAGGCTTGATGGTAAAGGAGTGGGAAATGCTAGAAAAGGTTGGTGAATGGAACCCTCATTTGGAAAAACAGAAGGTCATCTTTGGGAATATAGTGTTCAGATCTTCCATCCTAGAACGTATTAAAGAGGTACAAAAAGGAGATTCCATGGTGCAAAAGTGGATTGGAAAAGTGAATAAAGGAGAAACCCTAGACTTTAAGTTAGGACCTGAGGGGATTTTGAGGTTTCAAAATCGTGTTGTTGTTCCAGACAATGAAGAGTTGAGGAAAGAAATTTTGGAAGAAGCACATCGTTCTAAGTATACAATTCACCCTGGGAATAATAAAATGTACCAAGACTTGAAAAGGATGTATTGGTGGGATGGAATGAGAGAGATGTGGCAGATTTGTTGACTGCCTCGTGTGCCAACAAGTTAAGTCGGAGCACCAAAACCTTCAGGACTTTTGCAACCCTTAGAGATACCTGAATGGAAATGGGATCATATCACTATGGATTTTGTGACTGGGTTGCCTAGGAGTCAAAAAGGAGATGATGCAGTTTGGGTGATAGTGGATCGACTTACTAAAACTGCTCATTTTCTACCGGTAAGTATGAAATGTCCTTTGGAGAAGTTGGCTCGATTGTACTTGGATGAAATTGTTAGACTACATGGGGTACCGGTGAGCATCGTCTCTGATAGAGACCCAAGGTTTGTTTCTCGATTTTGGCAAAAGTTACAAGAGAATTTGGGACTAAGGTTAGTTTGAGACCTATCATCCTCAAACGGATGGACAATCTGAAGGACAATTCAAACTTTAGAAGACATGTTGAGGTTATGTATATTGGATTTTGGAGGAAGTTGGAGTCAACACATGCCTCTAGTGGAATTTGCCTACAACAATAGTTACCATGCTTCAATTCAGATGGCTCCTTATGAAGCACTTTATGGGAGAAGGTGTAGATCACCAATTCATTGGGATGAAGTAGGGGAAAAGAAAATTTTAGATCCAACCACTATTCCTTGGGTTGAGGAGGCTTTTGAGAAAGTGAAACTAGTTCGAGAAAGACTTCAAACGGCTCAAAGTCGACAAAAGAGTTATGCCGATAACCGAAGAAAAGATTTGGAGTTCGATGTAGGGGACAAAGTATTTCTCAGGGTTAAGCCTATGAAAGGAGGAGTGGTATCCAAAAAGGGGAAGAAATTGAAACCACGATATGTAGGGCCATTTGAGATTCTCAAGCGAGTAGGCAAAGTAGCATACCAGTTGGATTTACCCTCAAGCATGTCAAAGATCCACAATGTTTTTCACGTGTCCATGCTTAAGAAATATCATCCAGACCCAAGCCATGTGTTGTCTTTAGAAGAGGTTGAGGTAGATGAATCCTTGTCCTACGAAGAGCGTCCTGTAAAAATCCTCGACAGAGAAGTGAAAGACTTGAGGAACAAGAAGATCCCATTGGTCAAAGTTCTTTGGAGGAATCATGCTATTGAGGAAGCAACATGGGAATTGGAGGAAGAGATGAAGAAGAGTCATCCAGAGTTATTTACCTAGAAAGGTAAGGAATTTTGAGGACAAAATTCTCTTAAGGAGGGAAGGATGTGAGGGCCTCAAAAATTCAAATTTATTTCTAAAATGACTAATAATACTTATATTGAGTTTATTTATTGAAATATTAGTGAAAATATGTTTAAAGTGATTATTTCTCAATTTAGAGAATTTTATACGAATTGTTTGCCGGTGTGTGGTTTTGGCCAAATTTTAGCGTTAAAAATTGTTCCGACGCGTGAATAGTGACTTGGACTTGAAATCGAGCATATGTAGTGATATTTTGGAAATATTATTATGGTGAGATAGTGTCGGGATGAAAGAAACCAGTGTAAGTTAGACTGTCGCGTGTGACGCGACATAAAGTGACATAAAGCACCTTTTTCCCTTAAAATAGGGAAAAGCACTTTTGGGCATTTAAAAGCCTTGACTTCTTGGTCTCCTTAAGCTTCATTTTCAGCTGCAAAAATCTGGAGTAGAGAGGGAGGAGAGCCGAGAGAGAGCTTGAGAGAAAGAGAGAAAATTGTCTTCAACTTTTCCTTCCATTCTTGATCCAATCTTCTTGAAACTTCAAACACCAACAACCACCATCATCTTCATCATCCTAGCAGCCGAGGAAGAGGAGAGAGAGAAGGAGGTTTGGGCTGAAATTCTTGGAAGAAAACAAGAGGTAAGTGGGTTTGATCTTCCATTTCCTTTTCTTCCTACAAATAACATGAGTTTGTGAAGAGTTGATGATGATTTTGTGGCTTGATTTCCATCTCCTCACTTCAGCCGAACCAAGGAAAGGAGAGAGAGAGGGAGGTCTGAATTTTTGGAAAGGAAAAAGGAAGGAAGAAAAGCTTGGGTGATCATCTTGGGCTCGATCTTGGACTTGGTGACTGATATCTTCGACAGATCTTGAAGATCTTGAGTTGGGTTCGAGGATCTTGGAAGTCATCAAGCTTGGGAGTAACTTTCTTGGAGAAAAGCTTGAGAGATCTTGTTGGATTTTGCCGGATCTCGTTGGATCTTGACAGATCCGGAGGTATAAACCTTGAATCTTGTAGATCTAGCTTTATTAGTGTTGATTAGTGTAGATCTGTGGGTAATATTGATAAAAATGAAATCATCTGAAAAGATGAAGTTGGGCTCTTGAAATCCCAACCTAGGTAGCAGACTTGAGGACCTGATTGGGAATTGATTGTTATTTGTGAATTTGTTTTGATATGGTTAGAAATTAGAGTATTCAGTTGATTGAGAAATTGAAGGAAAATGTATGCTATGGCCAAAACCCATGCCTGGTGATTTCAATGTTTGATTTTGGAATGTCGTGAATGTTCTCGAGGGGTTTTACTTTTTGAGAAAAAAAATGTGTATATTGTTCAAATTGTGAGTGTATATGTGTGTGAGTGAGTGTTTGGTTTTTAAAAGGGTAAAAAGTGTAGTTTTCATGAAATCTGAGTGAAAAGTGCTATTTGACTGAATTTGAAGGTTTTACTATATTTTGACTAAAATCTGGGGATTTTGAATACAATGACTTGGTATAAAATGTTTTGTGCTAATATGGAAGTTTTGATTAAAAGTGAACGTCGATCGGGTTGTGTAAAAATGAATGTTGAGGTGTGAGACCTCACTTAAATGTTTTGTAATAGTGAACGTGCTTGTAGTGCCAATGAGTATATCGGTGAGATGTTTTCTTTTTAAAATGATAAAGTGATTTTTCCAAGGGAATTTATTTGGAAATGGAGCTATGTGAAATGAATACTTTTCCCCAAGTAAGTTTTGGAAAAGATTATCATTTGAAACTAAAAAGTGAAAGTGAACTGTATTAGTAAATGGAAAAGATTGAAGTGAATCTTATTGTTTGTTTTAAATTATTTTAGGAAGTGTGCAAGGCAGTGACTTTGAACCTTACGTGGAAGCCGAACCCTACTTCGGTGAGTTTCCATGCTTGTTTCGTGTTTACGTGCAAATGATTGTATATGAATGCAATGAAGTGAATGTTATGTGAAAATTGGTTTTAATCCTCTAATGGAGATGGTGTGTACTTTATCGCACCTACTCCATTTGAGTGAACGTGATTGTGAAAGTGGCTTGAAGTGATTGATTGTAAAGTGCTCTAAAGTGTATTATAGTGATTGCATGTGTTTGGAAAGGTCAGGAAATCCCTGAGACCTATAGGTGAACCCGTCAACTCGAACCGGAGGCTAGGCCTAGGTCGAGGAGAAAGGGAAGACCATAGGGTTACCAAAAGCGTCACAAAGCACATGACTCAGACCTGATACATGCTCGGAACTTGGTTTTTAAACCAATCTCCGAAAGAGCAACAACCCAGTGAAGTGAATTGAAAATGTACTCTAGACTTGGCATATGGACTCGTCCCTAATAGAGAGTACTCAAATAAAGTGAAGTGTTTCAAAATGAAAGTGCATTGTACACTATCAAAGTGAAGTGAAAAGTGTTTGGGTCGGTGGGGGTTTGGAGGAGTAAGGAGAAAGTGAAGTTCTACATGGTAATAGTGACAGGTTGACTGAGTGTCAACTACCGGTTCGTGGTTAGTGAGCAAGTTTCAGGAATTTGGCCCCGAGGGCCCCAGTATCCACATTGTATTGTTAATTGCTTTTCTATCTGTTTATATTTCAAGTATTCTTGCAAAGTGAAATTGTTTATGTGTTAAGTGGCTTGCATGTTTTTGGGAACTCACGGGCTTTTTAGCTCACCCTTTCCATTTGTTTTTCCTTAGCAGGAAATGAGCAACCAAGTGGTGGTGCCAACCCTTGAGATTAGGGCTTTCATATGTTTTGATATGTATTTTGGAGAATTGTGGATATTGCCCTTTTTGTGGAATCTTGTATAATGGAATTATGAATTTATCGAATTGTGGTTGGGATGTTATGTTTTTGTAAGACATTGTACTCTTCTGTATTGTATCCAGGGTTTTAGTTGTTAAGTATTATTGAACAAGTGAGTGAGTGAGTCCTGGCGAGAGCTGGGCAGGCGGTCCGCCGACCCCTTTGGTCCGCCTTAGGGGAAGGTGGGGTCGTCACAGCTATTGCAAGATTCTTTCAAATTCAACTGGCTCTAGTGAGAGAGATTGGACTTGTCCGTTGGGTGAAACCTTCCTTTGGTTCGTTTAAGTTTAACACTAATGCTATTGTTACACATACTCATTTTTTTCCTTCCATAAGCTTTTGGGAGAGTAGGATGTTCTTCAACCAGAAGCTTTAGCACTTCTTCATGGTTTGCATTGTTGTAAGGTTCACGGTTTCCAGTAGGTACAAGTTCAAGTGGACTCGGTGACACTCGTTCATCTTATTTCTGTAAATGGTTCAGCTAAGTGGCCTTTCTATGTTACTCTGAGGAACATTAAATATGCTTTATAGGAGGTTCGGGCTTCTCTTTCGCATACCTTTAGAGAGGCTAATTCGGTAGCAAATGTGTTAACTTCTTTGCAAAAGCGGAAAGATTAGTTTGGTTTTCCAGCATCTCAATTGCTAGATAATATTAAGGTTTTAGTTAGGTCTGACAAATTAGATATGCCATATGTTAGAGTGTCATTTGTAAGGGAGTAGTACTCCTTGTTTACATTTAGTAATTATTATTGTGCTTGTACTGGAGGTTAAGTTTGGTCCCCCTCTATGTATTTATTCTTTATTTATTAATAAAATTTGGGCTAGCATCCTACCCCCTTTACTGGGTTTTGGCCAAAAAAAAAAAAAGAAAGTTCTTTAGTTGTGACCACTTAATCTTTTAATAGATTATATACTATCATAATCACGTGGTCATTTGTCCAAGTAGGAGAATGTTGGAATATTTGTGTGGTGTAAATGATCACTGATAATGTTCTAATATTGAGTAATTATCTCACTCAGTTTATGGGATAAATAACTACGTAAATAGATTTATATTGGTAGTTATAGAATCCTAAGGATAGAGATTGGATGAAGTTTATGGGATTTATGTTTGTTGTATGTGATCTAATAAATATAGTGGTATTTTATCTTATAACTATAGTAATTATTAAATTGTATCTTATCACTATTTTTTTCAAATAAAGTACGGTATATGTGAGTAACAAAAAGGTCTATCATTATCTCATGATAGGAGATATTAAAGGCTCTATAAATATTCCAAGGGCTCTTGGTCCCTCTGTAAGGGGCTCAAAATTCAAATTTTATTTTAAAAATTTAAAAATTGTTTATATTATGTTTATTTATTGAAATATGAGTGAATTTATATTTAAAGTGAATATTTTCTAATTTAGAGAATTTTTCAAGAATTATTTGCCGGTGTATGGTTTCGGCCAAATTAAACGTTAAATTTTGTTCCGAAACATGAATAGTGACTTTAAGTTGAAAACGAGCGTGTGTAGTGATATTACTGATATATATTTAAGGTTGGATAGTGTTGGAATGAAATAAAACTGTGTAAGTTAGAGTGTCACGCTTGATGCGACATAAAGTGGCCATAAAGCCACTTTTCCATGATTCGGGGGATTTCCACCTTTTGTTCCCTTAAAGTTATCCTTCTTACTTCTTGAGCTTGACTTTTCAGCCACAATTGGAGAGGTTAGAGAGAGAGAGCAGCCGAGAGTTAGAGAGAGGGAAGAGAAAAGCTTTCCACTTTACTTCTTCCATTCTTCTTCCTTCCTTTCTTGAAGCTTCAAGCCACCATTGAAGACACTTGCTTCCTTCATTGGAGCAGCCGTGAGAGAGGGAAGGAGAGAGAGGGTTTCGTCCGAAAATTTGAAGGAGAAAAGAGAGGAAGTTTGCTACTTGTTCTTCCAATTTCTTCTTCATCCATCATCTTGAAGTTGTGAGACTTTAGTGGAGGATTTTGGCTTGTTCCTCTTCATCCTTGACAGCCGTGTGAGAGTGAGAGGAAGAGGGGGAAGATTCAAACTTGAGAAGAGAGAAAAAGAAGAGAAAGAAAGCTTGTGGAAGTGTTTTGTGCTTGTTCTTGAGTCTTTTTTGGGGGAAATCTTCATCAAAACAAGAGGATCTCGAGCTAAGGTTGGAACTTTTTTGAGATATCAAGCTTGGAGTGTCATTCTTGTGAAGTGCTCGCAAGATCTTGAGTGATCTTGTTAACTTAGATCTGAAGGTATAAGACTTAAACCTTTTAGATCTAGCTTGATTAATGTACAATAAGATAGATCTACGGTGTATTTTTGTTAATGATAATATTTGAAATGATTGAGTTGGGCTCTTGAATTCCCAACCTAGGTAGCGGACTTGAAGTGGATTTTAGGTAGCGGACTTGAGGACTTGATTGTGGATGTATTTGAATTTCGTGAAATAAGTTTATATTGTGGTTAGAAATTAGTTGTGTTGCTGAGAATTTCGAAAGAAAAGAGATGTGATGGCTGAACCCTTACCTGGCAATTATGAAGTGTGATTTCGAAACTTTATGATGTTTCTTGAAGTGATTGTGCCTAAGTATATATGTGTTACGTTTATTTGTGAGTGTATGTTTGAATAGAGTGAAGTCATGAATTTTAAATGACAAAAAGTGAAGTTTTCTTGAACATTTGGGTAAAAGTGTTGTTTAGACAAATTCAAGGGTTTTACAATATTGTGGTTAATTTCTATGAATTTTGAATATAAAGACTTGATGAGAATTGCTTAAACTTGTGCTAAAGCTTTAATTAAGAGCAAGTGTTGAGTAATTGTGAAAAGAGTCATTTTGAGGTAAGAGACCTCACATAAATTTCATAATAAAAAGGATTTGAAAAGTGAGGGTTTGGGAGTACATCGATGGAGTGTTACATTTGTAATGATATAGTGATTGTAAAAGATCCGATTAAGACATTGTATAGTGTGAAATGAATGTTTTTCCTTGAGGGAAATTTTGGGGAAAATGTTAATTGAAACTAAGAAGTGAAAGTGATTTATTTTAGTGAATGAGTGTAAAGTGAAACTCAACTATTATTTTTTTATTTATTTGTTTTAGGGGTTGTGGAAGGAGGTGAAATCGACCTTAATTTAGAAGCTGAACCTTAGTATTTCGGTGGGTTTCCATGCATGTTATGTGTTTATGTGAAAATGATTGCAATTGTATTTAGTGAAGTGATTTTGAAGTGAAACATAGTTTTCGAACCCTCCGATGGGGTGGTGTGTACTTTATTGCACTTAACCTCATTTGAGTGAAAATAATCGTGAAAGTGTTTTGAAATGATTTGTTGTGAAAGAGTAGTGTAATGATTTATTGTGAGAATGTAGTGTAATGATTGATGGTAAAAGTGTTGTGTAATGACTTATATGTATATGTGAAATGTCGGAAATTCCTGAGACCTATAGATAAGACTTTCAACTCGAGCCGGAGGTTAGGCCTAGGCCGAGGAGAAAGGTCGAGCCATAGGGTTCTTTAAGTGAAATGAAATGTACTCTGGACTTGGCATAAGGACTCGTCCCTAGTACTGGAGAGTACACAAACTAAGTGAAGTGAAGTGCAGTGATATAAAGTGTTAAGTGTTTGGAGTCGGGCCCGGTGGGGGTTTTTGGAGGAGTAAGGAGTAAGTAAAGGTCTACATGGTTTTAATTGTGAAAGTTGATGGAGTGTCAACTATTCAGATCGTGATCAAGTTTCGTGGATCTTAGCCCCTTAGGGCTACCCGTATCCTACCATTATGCTGTTTAATGTTTACTTATCTGGTTTATTTCGATTACAAATTTTGAAGTGAAATTTCATGAGTGCTAAGTGAATTGCATGCTTTGGGAACTCACTGGGCTATTAGCTCATTCTTTTCCATTTGTTTTCCTTAGCAGGTAATGAGAACCCAAGTGATGGTGCCAACCCTTAGTGTTGGGGTTTACTTTTGTATGTGTGTTTGAGAGATTTGAATGTTTTGAGTGAGGGCTTTTGTATTGAGGAACCCATATGTATGGGAAAAGTACCTTATGTATTTTGGATTTGTAATCTGAAAGTTATGAGATTGTAAGATTGGAGTTATGTATTTGTAATGTATCTAATGGATTCGGTTTGAGAGTAGTTTTAGTTTGATATGTTAATGATCTTTATATGAGTGAGTCCTGACGAGAGTTGGGCAGGCGATCCACGAATACCTTAGGGTTCGCCCTAGGGAGAAGTGGGGTCGTCACACCCTCTCACCACTCTAACATAAGTTGATAAGGTGCATATAGTTGGTATATTTGCTTATATTTCTCTTATTTCCATCAAATATCGCCTTATTTGATTGGTTCTACTTACAATTGATATTTTGTGTTAATTTAAAATGAAGATTTTCTAGTGGTTTGCACATGGGTGTGCCTAAGTTTGGGGTCCAAAACTACAGAGTCAGGATAGATAGCAAACAATTTCCTAGCTAACTCGAGTCAAATTCCAAACTAATAGCTGCTGAGATTTCCTTATTTTGTATTTTCCTTTTTGTTTTCCTTAGAGGATAAGACTTTAGCTTGGAAAAGGTTTATTTGTAGTAGGAAACGTGAGATTCACAAGTGAGAAGGAGACCAATCCGAGAGACTAGGAAAGAAAGTGATTACTTCTTTTAGGGATTGGTCTTTCGTTGTTCTTTTCCCGTAGACGAAGCACGCAAGTTGCTGGTTTTCTGTTCCTCTCGACAATTAGGCAAAGATTGTGATCTTTCAAAGAATTCTTTTTGCATGGATTGTTCTCTATTAATGGAGAACTAGTTTCGTATTTCTAGTCAAGGGGCAAATGAGGATTTGGTTCAACTATCACTATAAGATCTAATTGACTTTATTTATTTCCTCTATTCATTGGCATTTGTAAATTTTCTGCTTTTGTGGGTGATGATTATTGTGTGTGATTGAATAGTTGCACAATATTTAATTATTCACGTAATCTATTTGCTAATTAGAGTAGTTGAATCCATAATTGTTTGGCTATTCTAATCCCTGTAGCAACTGGCATAATTGGGTTTGAATTAGGAAAACGTACAATCTAATTTAAACAAACCCTCATACCCTATTTATTAATTAGAACAGGGTTTCTCTAATTTTTAATGTAATTAGGAAATTAAATCCTATGATCGTACCTAGGTTATTTCTGGATTAGGGAAATAGTCAATAGTCATACCTTGGCTATCGATACAGTAAAGAGAAACTAATTGATAGACCGTATCGGCAATTAAAAACATGTTTATTGACGAATGTTGGAACTATACTTGCATCAATGATCGGTTGCCTGAACCATCTCTAAAGTGTATATTTGGCTAGAGTTTTTCCTATTATTTGTTCCTTTCTATTATTTTTTGCATCTTATTACTTTGATATTATTTTGTTAGTTTTTAATTCTCAAAACTCCTCTGTTTCCCTTTTAACTTGAAAAGAGCGAATTTTTCCCAGTCCCTAAGGATACGACCCTACTTGCCCGGTATACAAATTAATAATTTCTTGTGAGTAAATTCTGGTAGATCGGATTAAGCAAACTCTTCGGAACACGATGAATTAAGTAACCCATTGCACATCTAGAGTCCTACTTCAATACTAGAATTGACCTGAGGTTACTTTTGTTGGCAATTAGGCTTATTATTGTTATTATTATTGAACAGGTTTGATACTTGTCATACGTTATTGTACCCATCACTAAAATAATATAACAAGAGAGTTAGGTGAGAGAATGATAGATAGCATCAAGTTTGTAAGTTACAATCTTGGTGGTTGAAGGCTCGGTGATTAAGAGCTTTGCACTTTGTTTCAAAGAATGTCTTCAATATCTCAAACTCAAAGTATATCTATTTATTATTTGTTTCTAGATTTGATTTACAAATCATGTCAACTATCCTACTCTTAAAATCTAACACTAAAATGATCCCATTTCTTACTAATACTTTTTCCGCTTTGAAAATACAAAGAGCAGTGAAGTTGTGCAATTCTGATGCAGCCTATGCATCAGTTTATATAAGAAATGGATGTTGAAACATTTTGCATGTTTAGCAGTTGAACTTTCAAAATTGCTAATTTTCGTATGTATTCAGGAAACTGAAAAGCCGCCACTGTGCTACTATGTAGACTTAAAGATTATTTCTGCCGTGGATTATGGGTATCTTTGAAAGGCATTAATTAGACGATTAATCTTTTGATTTTCGTAGACAGTAATTGATGGCACATGTGCTTTAGTTAGAAATTCATTGTAAGATTTCGCCTTAATTTCTGGTATACATATTCAACATCGGCGAATGTATGTTTGACAATGTAAATTTTTTGTCTTTAGGAACAAGCCAATTAGAAAGGGTACCAGAGATGATACGGATACCAAACTTTTGGTATCAGATGCGTGAACCGTTCAAATACTAATTATGAGCACTTAGCTATTTTTCTATTTGACTTTGTACACGCACTTAAAGAGCAAATTTAGCCAACATTATTTTGTACTATTTTTCATTTTCAAATACTTTTTTTAGTTGTAATAATCCATACACATGGATAGATTATTTTCATCACACACACTATGATGTCAATTTATTAACAACTTATTTCATGATTTAATAATCATAATTTAATAGACAGGATTCTTTGTTTCTGTTATTGTATCAATTTCCAAACCAATATCATCATCCAATGTTTGCCGATTAAATATTTCAAACCTAGGGAAATTCTGTAGTGCTATAATGAATATTGTAGCACATGCGTTAAGATGACAGCTATGTAGTTGCAATGTATTAGAAGGCGGACGCGTGGAAGCGCAAAATTTGATGCTCCGGATATTGGAAGAAAACCACCGGTTGTAACAGTGGTATTTGGTTAAGTGGGACCGAATGAGAGGAAAAAAAATGTATACCAAGTGAGATGTTACAAAAAAAAAATTGGACAGTGTAATGTTGAAGGAATTAATGGGAAATGAAGCAACAAAAACAAAGTACTAGAGGAAGCGCAATAAATGCCGGTGAAATGAATAAAAGATGATGTGAGGAACGAAATGGCAAAGGCAAGAAGAATCAGTAAGATGTGTGCTAAAAGAATCATAGACTACGTAGAAAAGGGACGAAGATGAGAAATAAGGGGAAAGAAATGAGAAAGGATTAAAAAGATAGGAAAAATAAAGAAATCAAAAGTTTGTAAAATCAATGTGATGATCGGGAAAAAGTGTAACACAATAATAACGAACAAGATAAAATGATTTAGCAAAAGCAGCTACGAGTAGCAACGAGCAAGCATTGCATATGTCTAGTAGGAGCAGTACCATTGATGGTTTAGGCAAGTAAGCGGAAGTAAAAATAAATGCTGAAGCATAAACTAGTAATGGATTAAAAGCTGATATTTGGCTGTTAGGGTGGTGAGGTAAATGCTGAAGCATAACATAGTAATGCAACGGTAGGTAGGATGGTTGGGACTGTAGTGAATGTGACAGCTGGATAACCTAGTACGTGGATAAAGTGTTGATTTCATTGTGGTAGGTGTAGGAAGAAACCTGGGTCATTGGCAGCAGCAAGATGGAAAATGCATGAGTACATATGGCATGGAGAAGGACGTGGGACAGAAGAAGAGTTGGAGGCGGAGGAAGGACACGAAGAGCGTAGCAAGCAAAAAAGCAGCTTAGAAGGCGGGGAGTACGTGGATGGAGATGTAGAACTACAAGAGGGCGTAATGCGTATGACTTTTGGTAGTTTGGAGGATGCAGAAGAATTCTACAATGGGTATGCCAAGGCAGCTGGGTTCAGCATCAGAAGGTACAATCACGCGTTTGGAAAAAGTAGTAGCGTTGTGTATAGATTGTGGGTATGCTCTTGCCAAGGGTATAGAGACGAAAATACAAAAATATGGAGAACCGGATGAGAGAACACAAAGGGGAGACTAGATGTGGATGCAAAGCATGCTTTAGGGTGAAGTATGATGAAGGGCAAAGCAAGTACGTTGTAACCAAATTTGTGACAGCGCACAATCATGACCTGGCACTTGAGACCAGCGTGCAGGTCATGAGGTCGCACAGGAAGGTGGACGAGGAAGACCTTGCACAAGCAAAGATGATGAAGAAGTCTGGAATTAAGGTGTCACAGATAATGAAATATTATTGTC
Organism: Gardenia jasminoides; assembly: GCA_013103745.1. NCBI lineage: Eukaryota > Viridiplantae > Streptophyta > Magnoliopsida > Gentianales > Rubiaceae > Gardenia > Gardenia jasminoides. The sequence goes on along the minus strand of CM023104.1, from coordinate 5,006,456 downwards.
CGGAATTAAGGTGGACGAGGAAGAACTTGCACAAGCAGATAATGAAGTCCGAAATCTTGTCTGTTGAACGGAATCTACACGGTCGCGTTTCTACACATCTTCTCTAGGCTTTACTGATCATTCCCTATCCCACCGTCATTCCATCTTGTCTGTTGTTTGGAGCATGTGCTGCGAAGTCCTTAGCTAGCCAGAACTATTCTGCAAATGAAATAAAACAACACATTTCCATTTTTTTCTTCTTCTTTTGTCTTTTTTTTTAATGTTCTGTAGGCATTTTGTTTTTCCCCGACTAATCTATGCTAATATGGACTGCCACTACATTTCTTTCTTCCGTCCATACAATGATTAAACGGTCCAGATACACGATAACACTTGACCCAACTCAATATTTGGCGCCCGCCGATTTTCATTACAGATTCGCAGACGATTTTGCAACTTCACCAGTTTTCTGCTCACCAGGGTGGACTGCAGCCTCAATTGGGCTGGCCTATACAAAACAATCTTTTACAAAAAATGCCAACTATTTTGCTTCGGCCCTTCACAGTACTTTACCATAGCTTTCCCCTATCCATGTTCAACAAAACAAAAATATTCTAGACTTCTAAATTTGTACATATGAACCATCGTGGTCCACCCCAACAAAAAAAAATCTAGCCCAATTGCCCCGCCCCATTATCTGCTCCGTGGCCCCTGTCATTTTTGGCTCTTCATCCATTCCTCCATCCTACTTCAAACTACACCTGCAGCTGAGTTGCTTTCTTCTTCAAATATTTCAAGGGCAATTCGTTGCCTCTCAGCAGCTGAATCAAACTGCAAATAGAGGAACACCATACAATTAATATAGAAAAACTCAGTTGAGTATTTAATTTTTTCCGCGCAATACGCATTTAGGTAAGTTCAAGTATTGGGAAGCTGGAATCATGACAATCATAACCTCACCTCACATAGCTCGGCCAGTTTCTTGTCCACCTCACTGCAATAGTCCATGAATTTCACCACGTACACCCCACAATCAAATCTGGTCACAAATTGAACTCAGTCAGCCGGACGTTCTACACGCACACGCAAATTATTATACTTCTCCAATCACAGGCTCATGTAAGCATTTGTTTCCTTACCCATTCTCTTGCCGGGGGCATCCAGGATAAAACATATATTCGAACAGCTCCAGGTTCGCCTTGTATATCCCAGCAAATCCTATCCTGAGGGCTTCGTCTAGTTTCTTGCACTGAATCACGTCCCACGAAAATGTTACAGGCCTCGTTGTATTGAAATCCACATTCTAATAGAAAAATTGATCAACGTCTTAATACTCAGCACTCTCCTTGTAAGACCTAGCCTAATCTCCTCCGTCATTGCATCTCCACGCATTGAATCGAATAAAGTAACCTTGCGGTGCACCATGTCGACTACAAACAGGTACCAATGGTCGGCATGCCAAATTGGGCTGCATATCTATACCATTCAAACCGTCCCATTAAAAACACTTCATTCACTTTCAAACCTGAGCAAACTCAGTAGCTTCTCCATTAAGACGTCCCAATTTCACGAGTATTTGAAAAAACTCTTTATTCAACATCAATTCAAATACATTACCTTCTCACACTCCATGATCGGGCAGCCATACTTATTAACTGTCAGGTAATTACACCACAACCGTCCCCCGGTCATCTTTCCAGCTAGAATCATAGTCTGCCAGTATGTTCATTGTGTATACTGCATCACTCCTTCAACAAAAACAAAAAAAGAACATAAATGATACTTTTTTCTAACCTGGGCTAGGGCTGGTAGGTACCATACCCTATACGGATCGCTCGGTTGTTTCCTTCTCCCTTGAGCAGTTTTCATTGCAGCATAGCAGCTTACCACCTACATCAAATAAAGGATTCATACAATCTGTCCAAACCACCTACTCGGAAGTGGAGATTACTATATACTATATAATGCTTAAACACTTACACAGCAGAAAAGCCAGCATCGCGGCCTCAGCGTTATCATTGCCTTTCGGTACATTTCTTCCTCGCCAATCCGTATAACAACCTCACTGCACCGTCTCACCAAATATAGCACATCTGATATTATTATACATTCCAATTTCTTTTCTTCAATAAATACAACAAACATAACCACATTCAAATACTATTATACCATAATACCTTACCCTAAATCCTTCCTGCTATCTAACAGCCATGTCAGCAGTCGTCTTCTACTGTCATAACGCTGTACGATTTCCACCTCCTGCAATTTCCACGCATTTGCTTACTGCCTTCTTTGGTCAACAGTAACACAAATGAGGGTATACAGTGTGGTTGACTTCCTTACCCTATCATCTGCATCCTCGTCTCCTACCTTTGCAGTGCATTGTTGCAACCGTCCCTACATCACACAACATTCAGATTCACATTACATTATCTTTTCTATCTTTTCTCACGTCTCGCATTTACTCATTCCCTTACCTTACCTACTATGCCTACTAGCCATACCTTCTCATACTCTTCATTTGTTCCCCTTTTTTCCTCGTGTTTCTTGTCCTCCTTCACCCCCCACATTTTGCAGCGCAAATTTCTTTTCCCCTAGATTGTACCCATGCATCTGCCACTGTCAATCCTTGACTCATCTGCTTTTTCCTTCACCAACCTACCGGTGTAAGGAATCAAGGAGATAAACACAGCGGAAATTTAAAATTTTTGATTCCTTTAATAGATCGTCCTTTGATTAAATCCATGTAACATAGAGATAGTTCAAGAAGATTGCCTCAATCCATGAAGACCTCCTTGAACTTGGTGGAGATTTGATGTAGAGGATGGCAAAGAGATCCACGTAGCCGCATACGCGTCCGCCTCTAATGGTGATCCACACCGAACCTCCTTAGTTAGAACCTCCAAGGTCGAATTAGCTTAAGCTAGATTAGTGCTAACTATTGCCAAGACAACCACACACAAGTATATTGAGATAATTCCAATTTTTCACCAGGAAAAATTCATCCCAAGATAAGAAATAAGAGATGCAATTTTTCCCTTATTTTCTTGGACGAATTTTGGGTATTTTTTCTCTCAAGATTTTTCTCAAAAATCTCACAAGACAAATTGTGTGATGATTCTACTTGCTAGCAAAAGCTTAGTGAGTATTTATAGACAAATAAGTTGTCAAATCCTTATGGAAACCTGAAATTAGTTTCCAATAAGATTTAGCTTCCTAATTCTAATACAACTCTTGTATTTGGAAGACTAAAACTTATTTGCACCATAAGTCTCTCAAGTTTAATTTGTCTCACAAATCAAACTATAAGTTATAAAACTTATCTATCAAGTCCCACTTGAAATTCATTTAATCTAGCTAAGAAAGTTCTTAATGTGTGTGACCCATTAGGTTCTCATATCACGCTGGCAATAAGTATGAGCTATACATTCTTAATAAATAAGAACTAGATAAATTAAAACTCCTTTAATTTATCACCGATTCCACTAATCAATCAGCTCATACTTATAGATCAAGATTGGTATCTAGCAATACATCATGACCACCCAAGTAATGAGAAAAGTCAAGTGGATGACTTCACCTTTCAAACGCTATAATGTAACTAATATCCTTTTACCACACTTATCTCACATTAATCTTGGAATAAGTTGTGCCTATTCCATTGTGTGATTAATGCTCTTTCTCTTGTACCAAAATATAACTCCAATGAAGAAGTTCTTAGAAACACTTTCTAAGACTTTCCCACTTAGCTAAGATTTCGAGTTATACTTCTACAAGTGGTCAAACATGAGATAACTCCTCTCACATAAGAGGCGGTAAATCCTTATAGGTTATTCACCATCTTTCCATACTTCAAAGATACACCCATTTGCTAATGATGTGAGCATTCCCTTTTACAGAGCAATCATATAACAAAGAAAGTATAACTATCCATATTCAAGATATCATGATAACCTTAAGTCTAAGAATCATTTACATAAACGCCACTTAGAGATTAATCCTTTGGCACTTAAAGGATGTCTCTATGTGGATCAATCTAGTGAACTTGATCATACCATCAAGCACCCATATACTTGCTTAAGTGTCTCACACACCATAGTAGATGAGGTCTACTACTTCTCATATAGAAGCGGCATAGTATATGCTAGTCTAACCGTATTAACAATACCCTTTCTTGTTAATACTATGACTAGAGATATTTAAGAATAAACCTTATTTATAATTGAATGAACCTCACCATCATAACTCTTATGATTTCATCGATTAAGTTTATTCTAAGGGTTTTATCATACTTATATGAAAATATAAGCAATCAATATGATAAAGATGTCATTTATTATTACATAAATAGTCAAAGTGTATAATAAACCCTAGAAGTTGATTGACTTTAGGGCATATACACTAACAACCGGACCTTCTTCTTGCTGGTTCTTTCATTCTCTTATTCACTGTCATAGGCAACACTTGCCTGCTTGTTTGGTTCCGACCTTTTACTATGCCAAATGCGCCTTTGAACTTCGACATTGGTTGGTTGCGCACGCTTATATTACCAATTGGTGCACCTGACAGACTTTTCAGCCTCTTTCTACTGTCCAAAGCCACCCCTGCATTCACCTCCATCACACGTTTATCATTTTCAATCATCTTGCAATCTTCTTTTAAACCCGATGCAGGTGCTTCTTCCTCACTATTCTTCATTTTCTGTAGACAAACAAGCATTTCATTTTGTGCATCTACCTTTCTCTCCTGCACTGCTATACTTTCTTGCATCATTATGTTCTGTTTTTGACACTCCACCACCATTACAGACAGACCTCCCACCTTTTCTAATATCTCTGCCACTGCAGTCTTCCAGCTTTCCATCACATTATCCTTCACTTCCCTGCAATAAAAAAAAAATTTACATTACTATGACCCAATTACATTACTCGACTGCATTTACAATCCCATAATTCTGTGTTTTATTATTCCTTATCTCTACTACACATGACCCTTTCAGCTGTTCCCCTCCGCTTGATTCTTGTTTCATTGCCTCTTTCTCTTGTCCTTCACCATTTGCCTTCGAGTTCGAGCCTAGAATGCTTCCATGCATTCCCTACCATTGTTACCACCATTTTACATATTTACAACTACTTCACACATTCATCAACTATTTAAATGTAAGGATTTTCCATTGCGCTTCGCTGAGAAATTTACTAACATTTCTCACCAAACTTCCGCCTGCGTAGGTTCCTTTTCCTCTACCTTCTACGCTTCCGCCTTCATCCTTTAAGTCTTTGTTGTCCGCTTCACACCATCGGACATCCTCTTCCTTAATCACCGCACCCAAGTAAGCAGCCTGGCCACCAATTTCCCGTTTCAATTAATTTTCCACTTCACATTTCCCACACACAAAATTCCGCTTTTGAATTTCCTACATTTCTTACCGCATGCCTCCATGGTTGCAGTACGGCCCTTCCTCTGTCTCCCACATTCAACCTCCTCCTGCCACCTCTGTAGTTGGTGCCTCCCCTATGCTCCATCTTTGCTTCTTCTTCCACTCCGACCATTCTCTTACATTACCCATCACTTTCCTCGTTAGCCATTGCCTCCTCTTCAATTACCTGAAATGAGCATTTCACGTTATCAGCACAATCCCACTACACACTTCTTTCAATTTAGCAGCCCATCCTGTATACAACTATAGTCTATTCTGGGTGAGCGAATTTCTGGGTCACAGTGTTTTTACATCAACACAATTTATGCAAGCACCCTTTAATTGATCAAATTACGAAGTTTTTCCTTTCCACTGAGGAAGGCTAGTTCCATATGCTTCATTCCATCATTTTAACAAACACCGTGGCTGCAATGCCTAACCCACTGCACTTTTCTGAACCACAGCCAAACTTACCACTGAATGCGTCCTTCGCTTCCCCCCCACAACCACTATTACATCTTCGCTCGGCTGGGTTCTCTGCATCCACCGCCATGTACTGCCCTAATCTACATCCCTCTATTGATGAACTCCCTCAACTTGCTGTGCTTTCAACAGATTCCCACACCTAATAACCCCGTCGCCGATGCATGATATATCCCTTGCACGTCACCTAACCCGATTTAATCTCTCCGTCCGTAGTAGTATTTTTCCCCACTTGCTTTGTATTATTCCAATTAACGCAGCTTATGTATGTTACTTTTGCTTTTCCTCCATTTACGTACTACCATTTCGCCCTATTTTAAGTTTTTAACTTTACCTGCTATCTCGGTTGCCCTTACCCGACCCTACGTCCTGTCACATCGCAACAATTATGCATGTGCTTTATAGCATATGCGTTATAGCACCACAGAAAGACCCTTCAAACCTAACCTTCTGGTCTAACCTGATCAACTAACTTCTTTATAGTAATCCTTAATCTTTAACTCTGATAGTAAAAACAGCTAGCAATAAACTAATTAATTTTTAATATTTATAGGTATCTCAGGATCAAATTCTTAAATTTAAGATTCTTATATCAAATGTAAAACCTAAGAAATTCTATCAAAAAGTTATAGGAGAGAAATTTCTTAAAACCAATGTATGTAGGAAAACAATTTACATGCATAAATATGTGTTGGAGAAGAGAAAAAAAACAATATAATATCAATTACACTACAAGAATAAACCTATCAAACTTTAGGATTCACTCTTCTACGATAACAAGACTTCATTTATAGACCAGAAAATTTGATAAATAAGTCTTGACAACTACAAAAAATTACTTGATAAAATATCAATTTTTAAACAATAAAACTACCATAATTTGAATCTAATAAACTACTAAAAACTTAGGCTCTGCTTGAATAAGGGAGTATTTAAGAAACTAGATTTTGTTTGTGGAGTACACAATAATAAACTCCAAAAACACACAATTCTCAAATACATCTAACGAAAATACAAATAAATAAAATAAATAAATAATCTACAAATCTCTTTCTTCTTTCACCCATTATCCTCTACCATTACCTGCTACAGCCATCGCCACCACTGCTCCTCTATCTCCACTATTGCCCTAACCCCATCCTTCCTCATCCCTCTTTCCTCTTCGTCCCCTGCCTTCCCTTTCTTCCCCTTCCATTTCTAGAAACCCCCTTCCCTTCCCTAGCAAACCTCCTCTTCCCTCCCTCTTTGGTTGTAGTCCCTTCCTCTCCCCTCTTGGTTGGGATCGCAACCAGATCTAGTTGCGTTGCAACCAAAGAGGGAGGGTAGGGAGGTTGTGGGGATAGGGGGAGAGGGAAGAGAGGAGGAGGGGGAAGGAGGTGTTGGCGGCAGAGGAGGGAGGAAAGATTTAACAAAATACCTTAATAAAATTCTAATTTTTAAAAGCACTCTAAAGTATACTCTCAAAAACACTACATTTGAACGGACTATCTATAATAAAAAAAATTTTCTATACAATGCTATAGTAAAGTTTATGAAAAACTCCTAATCCATACTTATTTGATTAGAATTAAACTTGATTTAGTATAACAACTGTTACACTGGGTGACTTCACTCTGGTTTTGCATTTTTGGACATAATTTACTCGTCCTTTGTAAGAAGTATCCGTGCTTAAAAGGAGGAAGCTGTTATTAACCTTTCTTCTTCTCACTGTTTGTTTTTTCCTTATTTATTCATTTTTTTTATGCGTGTGATGTTGTTGTTATCGTCGTTAGAAACATTGTATCTACGAATGCATGCCAAAAATTCGACGCATAATTTAGTCTTCATATCCTGTGATCATTTGGTGCCCCAAGTTCGATGCAAAAAACAAGATTTCCACATGCATGAAACATTAACTTCTCAAATTAATTCCCACCATTCTATTGAAGCTTATTATGTCGGGTTTACATAGGACCAAACAAAAAAAAAAAGGAGGAAAAATTAAGATTATTCTTTTCATCTTGGCACCTGTATATTCAAGATACCGACTTTATTCAAATATCGTAGTATTCTTCTGTTAAAATTCCATAGCTGGTAGAGAAGATCTCAGTATGGACGTTGACCAACAATATTGCCTCGGGGATCGTAGCTGCAAATCACGTACCACCACCCATTGTTACAACGAACCCTAGCACATCCCAGACGGACAGACGCCCGCCACACCACCTGGGTGTAGTGGCCGCAGACCCCTCCAACGCATGAGTTGGTTTGGTAGTTATAGTTGGGCTTCTCTCCCACCCACAAATTCACTGCCTGTCGACCTGTAAAGTCACCTGTGCCGGCTGCTAAATTTTCTCCATAAGGACCGTGTGAATGCACCAGATTGTTGCACGTATTTGCTTTTTGGATTGCAGCAGAGTAGTTACGGGCATAGGCTGCTACCTGCTCATCCCAATGCATTGGCCCAACGCGTACTTGTGCACGAGCTGCGTTATGAGCATCAAGATAATCTTGTTGTGAGTTTTGAGCTCGAGATTGCCAGAAGATTGCTAGGAGAATGAAGCTAAATAATGCTAAGGAGACCTTAAGTGTTCCCATTTCTTACTATTTCTTCCGCTATGAAAATACAAGAGCAGTGAAGTTGTGCAATTCTGATGCAGCCTATACATAAGCTTATATAGGGAAGGATGTTGGAAAAATTTGGATGATTAGCATTTGAACTTTCAAAATAGCTTGTTTTCGTAAGTATTCGGGAACTGAAAAGCCGCCACTCTGCTACTATGTAGACTTGAAGATTATTTCTGCCGTGGATTGTGGGTAACTTTGAAAAGCATTGACCAAAGGATTAATCTTTTGATTTTCGTAGACAGTAATTGATGGCACGCATGCTTTAGTTAGAAATCAATTGGAAGATTGTGCTTTAATTTCTGACATACATATTCAACATCAGAGAACGGACTTTATATATTTGATAACGCAAGTTTTTGGTAACCAATTAGAAACGGTACCAGCTATGATTCTAATTACGAGCACTAAGTCTATATTTTTCTATTTGACTTTGAACATGCGCTAAAAGGATTTTGTAGTTATTGTTGGGATTCTATCGTGGAATAAACAACTATTGAGTCATCAAGAACACAACTATTGGAAGAATTATTTGGGAGAAAAATACTCATTGAAAACATGATTTATGCAACAGTGCAATGCCTATATTTATAAGCTGTACCGAATGCACCTAGCTAGACACCTAGAATAATATTATATAAGGTTAGATCCCAATTGACACTAATAAACATTAATTGATACAATAAAATATTTTATTTAAATTAATATCTCCCCTCAAACTCAAGGTGGTTGCAAGAAAACTAGCTTGAATTTACACAAGAGATCATGGAAGCGACTAGGAGATAGTGCTTTTTTGTAGAGATCAATAATTTGGTCTGATGAAAAAACTGAGGACAGATTCAAAATACCATGAATGAGGTATTGCCGCACAAAATGACAATGAATTTTGACATATTTGGTGCACTCATGGAAAACATCATTATGTGTAATCTGGATAGCACTGCGCTTATCACAATGAATGATAGTAGGAGAAGAATAAGTAACACTCATGTCTTCAAGTAGTCAACGAATTGATGCCAAACTAACTCTTCAGAAGTATCAACTAAAGTTTGATATTCAACTTCAGAACTAGATGGGGTAATGACTAATTGTCTCTTGCCGCACTAGAAAATTAAAGAATCACCCAAAAAGGTGCAAAAGCTAGTAGTGGAATACCGATCAGTAAGATCGCCAGCCCAATCAGCATTAAAGTAAGGATAGAGCTAAAGAGATGAATGGACGAAAAAATAAACTCCACAAAAAAGGGTGCTTCGGGTATCAGTTAGATAGTTGAGACTACCAACTAGTCTACAATATCACTTAGTATCATCCAATAATGTGCCATCTATGGAAATAACATGAGTATTCAGCTCAATTAGAGTAGAAGTAATTTTGCTGTCTATCAAACTCGCAGAAGTCAAGAGATCATAAGTGTGACAACCCCACTTCTCCCTAGAGCGTACCCTAAGGAATCCGTGAATCGCCTGCCTAATTCTCGCCAGGACTTACTCACACACAGATCACAAATATACTAAACTAAAATTTCCAACCACAAATCTAAACTAAATGACAATTTACAAATACAATACTCCAGTCTTACAATCCCAAATTACATAAAGTACTTAATCTATCATTCAAATTCTCATAACACAAGTACTCTTGAAACCATAGTTCAAGTTTGTCGTACCAAACACAAAAGTAAACTCTAAGCCTAATGGTTGGCTCCTTTACTTGGGTTCTCAGTCCCTGTTAAGGAAAACAAATTGCAAAGAATGAGCTAAAAGCCCAATGAGTTCCAAAATCATGCAAAGCACATAGCACATATGACATTTCACCTCAAATTCGGATTTAGTAGTAAACACATAAGGAAAGCAAGTAACATTAAAAAGGGAGGATACAGGGGCTCTCAGGAGTCAGGATCCCTAACGCTCGATCTCGAACCAGGAAGTTGACACTCCGTCAACTTTCATACACATAAACCATATAGACCTTCACTTACTCCTTACTCCTCCAAACTTCCATCGGGCCCGACTCCAAACACTATATATCACTGGTTTAATCACTGGTTTATCACTGCACTTTATATCACTGGTTTATTGCTCTTCATCGAAGACAAGTCCACATGCCAAGTCTCGAGCATATATCACTGCACTTCACTGTATATCACTGGTTTAATGTTCTTTTCTGAGACAAATCCATAAGCCAAGTCTTGAGCATATATCACTGCACTTCACTGTATATCACTGGTTTAATGTTCTTTTTTGAGACAAGTCCATAAGCCAAGTCTCAAGCACATATCACTCCACTTCACTTCACTTAATTAACTCTATGGCTCGTCCCTTTCTTCTCAGCCTAGGCCTAGCCTCCGACTCGAGTCGAAAGGCTTATCGATAGGTCTCAGAAATTTCCTGACCTTTCACATACACACACAAGTCACTGCAAAGCACTTTCACTTTTCTTTTATTTCAAATAGAGGTAAGTGTGATGAAGTACACACCACCCCACTTAATGGTTTGAAAACCCAATTTCACATCACATCACTTGTCTAAAACATTTCATATCATATTCACATAAGCACATAACAAATATTGAAACTCACTACAGTAGTAAAGTTCGTTTTCCAAGGTGGGATCTGGTTCAAGTCCTTTCTCACCTCCTCAAGATCTGTCTAGATCTAACAAGATCAAGGAGGATCTGATGAGCTCTTCTCAAGGATGACTTCTCGAGTTTAGCAACTCCAAAAATCTACAATCTTAGCCAAGGATCCGCTTGTTTTGAAGATGATTTCTTCCTCAAAACCCAAAAACAAAGAGATGGCAAACCAAAGAAGTTTTCTTTCTCTCACTCTCTCTCACGGATCTCTCTCTCTTTCTCCCTCTCTCACAGCTGCCAAGGGAAGAAGAAGACACAAGAGTAGTAGCTTCAATAGAGTCTTCAAGCTTCAAGAAAGTTGAGGAAGAAGAAGTTGAAGAAACAAGGATGAAACTTTCTCTCTTCTCTCTCTCTCTAGTTCGGCTGCCCCCTCTCTCTCTAAGCTTCAAATGTAGCTAAAATAATGAAGCAAGGAAGCAAGAAACAAGGCTTTTAAGGGACAAAAAGTGTGGTCTTCCCTGTTTTAGGGAAAAGTGGTCAAACGACCACTTTTTTCGCGTCGCGTCGAAGCCAGCGACACTCTAACTTTTACTGTTGTATCTCATTCTGACACTGTCCAACCTTAAATATATCTCTGTAATATCTCCACAAATGCTCAGTTTCATCTTAAAGTCACTATTCACACTTCGGAATAAAATTAACGCTTAAACCAAACCACACACCGCAAATAATTCTTGTAAAATCGTCTAAATTAGAAAATAATCACTCAAAGCATAAATTCACTAATATTTTAGTGAATAAACATAATGGAAATATTATTATACATTTTAAAATAAAATTTGAATTTTGAGACCCTCATATCCTTACCCCTTAAAGATTTTCATCCTCGAAATTCATATCTTAGTGTACAAACCACTCTAGGTATTTCTTCCAAATCTCCTCTTCTTTTCCCCAAGTTACTTTTTTGATTCAATGATTCCTCCATATGATTTTAACCAAAGGAATATTTTAATCCTCAAATCCTTTATATTTTTACCAAGAATTTGCATATGATGTTCTTCGTATGATAACATCTCATCAACTTTCAATATCTTTTCATATCCATACTAATACTCATTGCATTGACAATAGTATAAATTCAACTCTTATAAGAAAGTCATCACTTAAAAGTCCTCAGATGCGTATATACCCCACGGTTCGCTCTATCCCAATTATGTTCCTACCAAAATTTACTTTTTATGGATTTTAACCTACAATTAGTACTTCCACAAGGTTTACAACATTATCTTCAAGTTTCACTCATGCTTTCCTCGAATTTTAAGTGCACCATAGTATCCTTGATAAATTTATCACAATGCAGTCCGAATAAGGTTTACATGCTATGTACTAGCCCCATGAATGCCACTAATGCCATGGTTAGTCTTATGGCCTCCCTACAAATCCATGATGCCCATATTGGTCGATGATAACACTCTTAGTATATATCCTTACTAGTCTTCAATTGACAATATTCTTATAATTTCATCTAAAAGAACTTTCGTTACTTATACTAGATCAATCCATTCATAATTGCACAGCAAAGGCATTCACTTTCTGATCAGGGTATAATTCAAATCCAATAATCCTTGTATGCCTCACAAATTCTTATGTAAGTCAAAGAACCAATCCTCTTACATACATTGACAAATCTACATATCTCATTAATAAATCAATACGAGTAACAAAGGATCATGCACTAATTAAACTCATTTTCACCTTAACACAAATCCACAGGTCCATCTTCTTAACGTAGTTGAGTCTTGATATGAAACATGATATAACAAGACCTTCACTAATTCTTGATCCACAAGAGACAGGAATTTTCACTTCCATATCTCATTCAACATTACTAACTTTAATTCTCCAAACTTAATTCTAATCTCACAAGGCCTTGGATGCAAATCAAGGGAAAGTTTACAAATATTTTAGGGCAAACGTATAAATATAAGAATAGAGTGAAAACATTATTTAGAACCAAAGGAAAATGAATTGAACCAAGAAAAGTAAAGGAAAGAATGCAAAAGAGAATGAGCAAAGTTAACAACTTTGCTACCTTTTCTGGAACTTCACTTATCGAATTGAGAGGCATTTCATGCCATTTTGAATCTAGGACACCATGTCACATTTCTTATGAAGACTTTGGAATCAAATTCATACATTTCGTGATCAAAACAGCAAGCAGTGTAGAAAGTGTCGGATTTGAATCGGGTCACTTGAGCAAATGACCATAATTCCAAGTAGGAAAGTTGGAATCGAATGCCGTCAGTGGCATTTGAAACTAAATTCATAGAGCCTTCAATGGTATAAAACTCAAGCTCTGAGTCGTTACCAATTAATATCAGAAAATCTACGAAGTTGACTGAAATTGAACCCTGAAGAATTCAAGGCAGAAAATGCATAGTTTTGGTTCACTTTCAACATACAAATGAAAGTTGATGTTTTGACAAGTTCACTGGACAACAACTTGCCCAAAGTTATCAAGGAAATGTGGAAATTAAAGCTGATTTACTTCCCCTGTTTTGGCCATTACTAAACAGAATTTCCATCAATAATATTTTATCATTTAATCCACCATTCTTCCAACTTCCCCAAGCAATTCCACAAGATCCTCTCACCAATATATCAAGAACCATCAAGTCAAAATCCTTAACAAGTATAACCATGAAAATTTGCACATGAGTTATCCTAATTTAACTTGTCATCTTAAGCAGTTCAAACTAGTAACTTACTCAAGAAATCACAAGATCCCTCCTATCAAGTCAACCCTTTTTGTTCTCAAATTCAACGTCCTATCATCAATGATAAGGGTACTCAGGAAGTAAAGAGTATTTACCCCAAATCTTTATACCATGTACTTAATTTATGCGCATTATCCTCCAATCTTAGAGTGGTTTAATTCCTCGACCTGGCCTCTTCCACCCTCCATTGTTCATTAGAGGGCCAACAATTTACTATAAACATAAAAATAAAATACACTACTAGAAAGTCAATTTGAAAAAGAAGCAAAACACTTTATATACACAACTCATAAAGAAGTGCCAGGAGTACATCATAGGAGCATGTCTTTAACAAAAGTCATACAAAAGTCATATCACATTCACAATTGTGATCAAACAAAAGTGTAGAACTTTTAAAAGTTTAGCAAGCATGCAATTACAAAGATTGAGAACCACTCTAATGGTTTTCTCACAAAAGACACTTCAAATCTTATCTTCATACTCAACTAGCCTATCTCGACATAGTAGCAGAAGTCTCGGAAGTAGGACTCTCCGATGGATCAGACTCTAAATATTGGGGATCTGCCTCAGCCATAGCGGCCTCCCCCACAGACTCGCTCCGACGATCTCCTCCCATATCTGTGTCAGAAGGGGGTTGATCAATAGAAGCCTCCTCAACCCGATTAGCCTCGAGCACCCCCTCTACCAAAGCCTCACACTCAGCCATAATACCATTGGCTCGCTCTCGAGCAACTCTCATAACTGTAGCTACTCGCTCGTTAGCTGAGTGGGCTTCCTCCTCAAGAGCATGGATTCGATCGGCTTGATCCTACCTGTCAGTCAATAACCTATCCATCTCCTCTCGTAACTCCTCACGAACCCTAGTTAGGGTCCTCTTCTCACGATCGATCGCCAGAACTACCTCATCAGGATAGGCACGGTCCTTCCAACACTATTAGTCACGCCTAGTTTTGGTTCTAGGGTTGTAGGCCATACGGGCACCCCCCCCGAACTCAGTCGATAAGAATCAAGAAAGGTAAATTCTAGACCATCTCTTTCTTTAATCTTGTGCTTGGTAGGATGATTTCTTTGTGTTGGTGAGAATTTGAAGAAACATCCCAAGTTATGATTATGGAAAGTGTTAAGAGTTTTGATGGTTTTTCCTTGATGTATTGCCCCATTTTTGTGTCAAACGGACCTGCAAATTCATCCTTGATAAAGGCCAAACTAGCTTTTGGACAAAACATGAAAGTTGTAGGGATTTGAGTTAACTTTCCACCCAGAAAATTTCAGAACAATCGGAGCACTGTATCATGTGAAATGACCAAAATACCCTTGACTGCCCTATTACCCTGTTTCAGCTAACAGTCTTCATATTCAGCCAACTTCCCAAACTTTCTGGTGATTATAGGAATTGAACTAGAGTCTAAGCTTTATACCATTGGAAAGATCTATGAATCTAGTTTTAAACACCACCAACGGAGCTCGATTTTGATTTTTGTACGTCGAGTTATAGCCATTCTTTGAAGACTGTTCTGTCAACCTGTTCTTGATCCGACAGGTTTCTTGAGTCTCTGATTTTTCCAATTTTGACCCTGATTAAGTCTGATTTGAGGTTCAACCTCCATGAAAGTTGTAGGTCTATGTCTTAGCATCGAAACGGTATAAGATTCAACTCAATCCGATGAGTATAGCTCTAGTTATGATCAAAACACCATGAGATGATAGAAACTTGATAGTTTGATGCCTACCAAGTGTTTGATAAAATGTTTGTGTGAAACTAGCGGTTATGCACATCAAGTGTTTGATGAAATGTTTGGTATGAAACTTGTGATTCTAGGACTTGGTTTGAAATGGAGATATCTGTTATGGACAAGTGAAGCAAGCTGTGGTTGGTGAGTGTTCATAAAACTATTTCAAATTGAAAGTTTCTATTGTTAATTGCATCACTTCATGATGACATGTGTGTGTGCTTGTGTGTACATGATTTGGCTCGGTGAGTATGTGGTGGTCTTGTACTTGACACCAATGGCTCCACTTGATTTCTGGTGAAATGACTCATTTGGGCCAGCGGCTCTACTGTTAATGATTAGTGTTCTACTGTTCAGTGACTTGTTGAGCGTTGGGTGTTTGAGTGTAGTGACTTCACTGGCTCACCAGAGCATATAAAATCTATTCATTTGATATCTAATCACTGTTCAATAAACTAAATTACTGAGTTACTTATTTGCCAACTTATTTTCAATGGATACTCACTGAGCTTCTAACTCACCCTAAAATATTTTATTTTTCCCTCCACAGGGCTCGAGACGAAGGAAAGCATATGTAGTGATCCTTCTTAGCGTGATTGGTCAGATTATCTCTTGTACTAATTGTAATCTTGGACGGTTGGACTTTTGATGTATTTGTACTAGTTGGAAATGTAATTAGTATTTGGAGATCTTGCATTGTATTATTTGAGATTTCTAATATGATTGAGGATCTGTAGTGAGTCCCGACGAGAGTTGGGCAGGCGGTCCGCCAATCCCTTTGGTTCGCCTTAGGGAGAGGTGGGGTCGTCACAATATATCACTGCACTTCACTGTATATCACTGGTTTAATGTTCTTTTCTGAGACAAGTCCATAAGCCAAGTCTCGAGCATATATCACTACACTTCACTTCACGTAATTAACCCTATGGTTCGTCCCTTTCTTCTCGGCCTAGGCCTAGCCTCCGACTCGAGTCGAAAGGCTCATCGATAGGTCTCAAGAATTTCCTGACCTTTCACATGCACACACAAGTCACTGCAAAGCACTTTCACTTTTCTTTTATTTCAAATAGAGGTAAGTGCGATGAAGTACACACCACCCCACTTAATGGTTTGAAAACCCAATTTCACATCACATCACTTGTCCAACACATTTCATATCATATTCACATAAGCACATAACAAATATTGAAACTCACTACAGTAGTAAAGTTCGTTTTCCAAGGTGGGATCTGGTTCAAGTCCTTTCTCACCTCCTCAAGATCTGTCTAGATCTAACAAGATCAAGGAGGATCTGATGAGCTCTTCTCAAGGATGACTTCTCGAGTTTAGCAACTCCAAAAATCTACAATCTTAGCCAAGGATCCGCTTGTTTTGAAGATGATTTCTTCCTCAAAACCCAAAAACAAAGAGATGGCAAACCAAAGAAGTTTTCTTGCACTTTTCTTTCTCTCACTCTCTCTCACGGATCTCTCTCTCTTTCTCCCTCTCTCACAGCTGCCAAGGGAAGAAGAAGACACAAGAGTAGTAGCTTCAATAGAGTCTTCAAGCTTCAAGAAAGTTGAGGAAGAAGAAATTGAAGAAACAAGGATGAAACTTTCTCTCTTCTCTCTCTCTCTAGTTCGGCTGCCCCCTCTCTCTCTAAGCTTCAAATGTAGCTAAAATAATGAAGCAAGGAAGCAAGAAACAAGGCTTTTAAGGGACAAAAAGTGTGGTCTTCCCTGTTTTAGGGAAAAGTGGTCAAACGACCACTTTTTGTCGCGTCGAAGCGCGACACTCTAACTTTTACTGTTGTATCTCATTCTGACACTGTCCAACCTTAAATATATCTCTGTAATATCTCCACAAATGCTCAGTTTCATCTTAAAGTCACTATTCACACTTCGGAATAAAAATTAACGCTTAAACTGGCCGAAACCACACACCGGCAAATAATTCTTGTAAAATCGTCTAAATTAGAAAATAATCACTCAAAGCATAAATTCACTAATATTTTAGTGAATAAACATAATGGAAATATTATTATACATTTTAAAATAAAATTTGAATTTTGAGACCCTCATATCCTTACCCCCTTAAAAGATTTTCATCCTCGAAATTCATATCTTAGTGTACAAACCACTCTAGGTATTTCTTCCAAATCTCCTCTTCTTTTCCCCAAGTTACTTTTTTGATTCAATGATTCCTCCATATGATTTTTAACCAAAGGAATATTTTTAATCCTCAAATCCTTTATATTTTTACCAAGAATTTGCATATGATGTTCTTCGTATGATAACATCTCATCAACTTTCAATATCTTTTCATATCCATACTAATACTCATTGCATTGACAATAGTATAAATTCAACTCTTATAAGAAAGTCATCACTTAAAAGTCCTCAGATGCGTATATACCCCACGGTTCGCTCTATCCCAATTATGTTCCTACCAAAATTTACTTTTTATGGATTTTAACCTACAATTAGTACTTCCACAAGGTTTACAACATTATCTTCAAGTTTCACTCATGCTTTCCCCGAATTTTAAGTGCACCATAGTATCCTTGATAAATTTATCACAATGCAGTCCGAATAAGGTTTACATGCTATGTACTAGCCCCATGAATGCCACTAATGCCATGGTTAGTCTTATGGCCTCCCTACAAATCCATGATGCCCATATTGGTCGATGATAACACTCTTAGTATATATCCTTACTAGTCTTCAATTGACAATATTCTTATAATTTCATCTGAAAAGAACTTTCGTTACTTATACTAGATCAATCCATTCATAATTGCACAGCAAAGGCATTCACTTTCTGATCAGGAGTATAATTCAAATCCAATAATCCTTGTATGCCTCACAAATTCTTATGTAAGTCAAAGAACCAATCCTCTTACATACATTGACAAATCTACATATCTCATTAATAAATCAATACAGAGTAACAAAGGATCATGCACTAATTAAACTCATTTTCACCTTAACACAACAGTCACAGGTCCATCTTCTTAACGTAGTTGAGTCTTGATATGAAACATGATATAACAAGACCTTCACTAATTCTTGATCCACAAGAGACAGGAATTTTCACTTCCATATCTCATTCAACATTACTAACTTTAATTCTCCAAACTTAATTCTAATCTCACAAGGCCTTGGATGCAAATCAAGGGAAAGTTTACAAATATTTTAGGGCAAACGTATAAATATAAGAATAGAGTGAAAACATTATTTAGAACCAAAGGAAAATGAATTGAACCAAGAAAAGTAAAGGAAAGAATGCAAAAGAGAATGAGCAAAGTTAACAACTTTGCTACCTTTTCTGGAACTTCACTTATCGAATTGAGAGGCATTTCATGCCATTTTGAATCTAGGACACCATGTCACATTTCTTATGAAGACTTTGGAATCAAATTCATACATTTCTGTGATCAAAACAGCAAGCACAGAAGTGTAGAAAGCTGTCGGATTTGAATCGGGTCACTTGAGCAAATGACCATAATTCCAAGTAGGAAAGTTGGAATCGAATGCCGTCAGTGGCATTTGAAACTAAATTCATAGAGCCTTCAATGGTATAAAACTCAAGCTCTGAGTCGTTACCAATTAATATCAGAAAATCTACGAAGTTGACTGAAATTGAACCCTGAAGAATTCAAGGCAGAAAATGCATAGTTTTGGTTCACTTTCAACATACAAATGAAAGTTGATGTTTTGACAAGTTCACTGGACAACAACTTGCCCAAAGTTATCAAGGAAATGTGGAAATTAAAGCTGATTTACTTCCCCTGTTTTGGCCATTACTAAACAGAATTTCCATCAATAATATTTTATCATTTAATCCACCATTCTTCCAACTTCCCCAAGCAATTCCACAAGATCCTCTCACCAATATATCAAGAACCATCAAGTCAAAATCCTTAACAAGTATAACCATGAAAATTTGCACATGAGTTATCCTAATTTAACTTGTCATCTTAAGCAGTTCAAACTAGTAACTTACTCAAGAAATCACAAGATCCCTCCTATCAAGTCAACCCTTTTTGTTCTCAAATTCAACGTCCTATCATCAATGATAAGGGTACTCAGGAAGTAAAGAGTATTTACCCCAAATCTTTATACCATGTACTTAATTTATGCGCATTATCCTCCAATCTTAGAGTGGTTTAATTCCTCGCCCTCGACCTCGGCCTCTTCCACCCTCCATTGTTCATTAGAGGGCCGACAATTTACTATAAACATAAAAATAAAATACACTACTAGAAAGTCAATTTGAAAAAGAAGCAAAACACTTTATATACACAACTCATAAAGAAGTGCCAGGAGTACATCATAGGAGCATGTCTTTAACAAAAGTCATACAAAAGTCATATCACATTCACAATTGTGATCAAACAAAAGTGTAGAACTTTTAAAAGTTTAGCAAGCATGCAATTACAAAGATTGAGAACCACTCTAATGGTTTTCTCACAAAAGACACTTCAAATCTTATCTTCATACTCAACTAGCCTATCTCGACATAGTAGCAGAAGTCTCGGAAGTAGGACTCTCCGATGGATCAGACTCTAAATACTGGGGATTTGCCTCAGCCATAGCGGCCTCCCCCACAGACTCGCTCCGACGATCTCCTCCCATATCTGTGTCAGAAGGGGGTTGATCAATAGAAGCCTCCTCAACCCGATTAGCCTCGAGCACCCCCTCTACCAAAGCCTCACACTCAGCCATAATACCATTGGCTCGCTCTCGAGCAACTCTCATAACTGTAGCTACTCGCTCGTTAGCTGAGTGGGCTTCCTCCTCAAGAGCATGGATTCGATCGGCTTGATCCTACCTGTCAGTCAATAACCTATCCATCTCCTCTCGTAACTCCTCACGAACCCTAGTTAGGGTCCTCTTCTCACGATCGATCGCCAGAACTACCTCATCAGGATAGGCACGGTCCTTCCAACACTATTAGTCACGCCTAGTTTTGGTTCTAGGGTTGTAGGCCATACGGGCACCCCCCGAACTCAGTCGATAAGAATCAAGAAAGGTAAATTCTAGACCATCTCTTTCTTTAATCTTGTGCTTGGTAGGATGATTTCTTTGTGTTGGTGAGAATTTGAAGAAACATCCCAAGTTATGATTATGGAAAGTGTTAAGAGTTTTGATGGTTTTTCCTTGATGTATTGCCCCATTTTTGTGTCAAACGGACCTGCAAATTCATCCTTGATAAAGGCCAAACTAGCTTTTGGACAAAACATAAAAGTTGTAGGGATTTGAGTTAACTTTCCACCCAGAAAATTTCAGAACAATCGGAGCACTGTATCATGTGAAATGACCAAAATACCCTTGACTGCCCTATTACCCTGTTTCAGCTAACAGTCTTCATATTCAGCCAACTTCCCAAACTTTCTGGTGATTATAGGAATTGAACTAGAGTCTAAGCTTTATACCATTGGAAAGATCTATGAATCTAGTTTTAAACACCACCAACGGAGCTCGATTTTGATTTTTGTACGTCGAGTTATAGCCATTCTTTGAAGACTGTTCTGTCAACCTGTTCTTGATCCGACAGGTTTCTTGAGTCTCTGATTTTTCCAATTTTGACCCTGATTAAGTCTGATTTGAGGTTCAACCTCCATGAAAGTTGTAGGTCTATGTCTTAGCATCGAAACGGTATAAGATTCAACTCAATCCGATGAGTATAGCTCTAGTTATGATCAAAACACCATGAGATGATAGAAACTTGATAGTTTGATGCCTACCAAGTGTTTGATAAAATGTTTGTGTGAAACTAGCGGTTATGCACATCAAGTGTTTGATGAAATGTTTGGTATGAAACTTGTGATTCTAGGACTTGGTTTGAAATGGAGATATCTGTTATGGACAAGTGAAGCAAGCGTGGTTGGTGAGTGTTCATAAAACTATTTCAAATTGAAAGTTTCTATTGTTAATTGCATCACTTCATGATGACATGTGTGTGTGCTTGTGTGTACATGATTTGGCTCGGTGAGTATGTGGTGGTCTTGTACTTGACACCAATGGCTCCACTTGATTTCTGGTGAAATGACTCATTTGGGCCAGCGGCTCTACTGTTAATGATTAGTGTTCTACTGTTCAGTGACTTGTTGAGCGTTGGGTGTTTGAGTGTAGTGACTTCACTGGCTCACCAGAGCATATAAAATCTATTCATTTGATATCTAATCACTGTTCAATAAACTAAATTACTGAGTTACTTATTTGCCAACTTATTTTCAATGGATACTCACTGAGCTTCTAACTCACCCTAAAATATTTTATTTTTCCCTCCACAGGGCTCGAGACGAAGGAAAGCATATGTAGTGATCCTTCTTAGCGTGATTGGTCAGATTATCTCTTGTACTAATTGTAATCTTGGACGGTTGGACTTTTGATGTATTTGTACTAGTTGGAAATGTAATTAGTATTTGGAGATCTTGCATTGTATTATTTGAGATTTCTAATATGATTGAGGATCTGTAGTGAGTCCCGACGAGAGTTGGGCAGGCGGTCCGCCAATCCCTTTGGTTCGCCTTAGGGAGAGGTGGGGTCGTCACAATATATCACTGTACTTCACTGTATATCACTGGTTTAATGTTCTTTTCTGAGACAAGTCCATAAGCCAAGTCTCGAGCATATATCACTACACTTCACTTCACGTAATTAACCCTATGGTTCGTCCCTTTCTTCTCGGCCTAGGCCTAGCCTCCGACTCGAGTCGAAAGGCTCATCGATAGGTCTCAAGAATTTCCTGACCTTTCACATGCACACACAAGTCACTGCAAAGCACTTTCACTTTTCTTTTATTTCAAATAGAGGTAAGTGCGATGAAGTACACACCACCCCACTTAATGGTTTGAAAACCCAATTTCACATCACATCACTTGTCCAACACATTTCATATCATATTCACATAAGCACATAACAAACATTGAAACTCACCACAGTAGTAAAGTTTGTTTTCTAAGGTGGGATCTGATTCAAGTCCTTCCTCACCTCCTCAAGATCTGTTTAGATCTAACAAGATCAAGGAGGATCTGATGAGCTCTTTCCAAGGATGACTTCTCGAGTTTAGCAACTCCAAAAATCTACAATCTTAGCCAAGGATCCGCTTGTTTTGAAAATGATTTCTTCTTCAAAACCCAAAAACAAAGAGATGGAAAACCAAAGAAGTTTTCTTCCTCTTTTCTTTCTCTCACTCTCTCTCACGGATCTCTCTCTCTCTCTTTCTCCCTCTCTCACGGCTGCCAAGGGAAGAAGAAGAAACAAGAGTAGTAGCTTCAATAGAGTCTTCAAGCTTCAAGAAAGTTGAGGAAGAAGAAGTTGAAGAAACAAGGATGAAACTTTCTCTCTTCTCTCTCTCTCTAGTTCGGCTGCCCCCTCTCTCTCTAAGCTTCAAATGTAGCTAAAATAATGAAGCAAGGAAGCAAGAAACAAGGCTTTTAAGGGACAAAAAGTGTGGTCTTCCCTGTTTTAGGGAAAAGTGGTCAAACGACCACTTTTTGTCGCGTCGAAGCGCGACACTCTAACTTTTACTGTTGTATCTCATTCTGACACTGTCCAACCTTAAATATATCTCTGTAATATCTCTACAAATGCTCAGTTTCATCTTAAAGTCACTATTCACACTTCGGAATAAAAATTAACGCTTAAACTGGCCGAAACCACACACCGGCAAATAATTCTTGTAAAATCGTCTAAATTAGAAAATAATCACTCAAAGCATAAATTCACTAATATTTTAGTGAATAAACATAATGGAAATATTATTATACATTTTAAAATAAAATTTGAATTTGGAGACCCTCACAATAAGCATATTTTGCCTACAATAAGTTGTAGCCATTGTTATCCCAATATACCTCAAGACCCAGGAAGTAATTAAAAAATCCAAAATATCTCATTTCAAATTTTTGACTTAGAGATTGATTAAATTGTTAGATTCCTTCTGAATCATCACTAATGATAACCATACTATCAACAAAGAGAAGTAACAAGATGGTACCAACTATTGCATAGTATAGAAAAATAGCAAAATCATGAGGAATAGATGCAAAACCCAATTTAACAAGTACAAAATTGAACTTAACCAAGCTTGAGGAGCTTGCTTAACTTAATGAGAAAAACCAGGAGGTGGTTTTACATAAACTTCATCAATAAGGTCACCATTAAGAAAGGCATTCTTCACATCCATTTAGAAAAATGACCAATGCCGAACAGCAGCAATAGCAGTAAGAGTATGAACAATTGTCAGATCAGTAATTAGGCCAAAAGTCTCCTCCTAATCAATACCATACTTCTGACTGTAGCCTTTAACAATAAGACAAGTTTTGTAATGCTCAACAGATCTATCAGAGTGAGTTTTGATTTTGTAAACCCACTTACACTTAATAGTAGTTTTGCCAAGAGCCAAATCGACCAGATCTCAAGGATGAGTTTTGAGTAAAGTGTCTAACTATTCTTGTATAGCCTTCTGCCACAATAGATTAGAGGAAGTTTCATGAAAAGAAGTGGTCTCATGTAAAGCAGCTAAAGCAACAAAAGAAGGCCAATCTCACAAATAGGCTGGTTAAGTTCTTACTCGATAGGGATATCGAGGAGGAGCAGGAGCCAACGGATCCACTGAAAAAGGCAATTCATCAGGAGGCGCCGAGAGCTATTTTGGAGCTGGAGAAGTATACTCATTGGAAGGTCACTTATGATTTGAGGGACACTTACGAAATAGGTCAACAGAAGGATTGGTAAAATGTGGTGATAGAGAAGGAGAATGTAAAATAACTTGAGGGATAGTAGAGAAAAATTTATATTTCAAAAAAAATGACATTGCAAGAAACACGCAACTTTCAAGAAATGGGATCATAACATCAATAACCTTTATGAGTAATTGCATATGCAATAAAATAACAGAGACGAGCACGAGAGTGTAACTTGGATCATTCATAAGGGGGAAGAAGCACAAAACATGCACATCCAAAAACTCTAGGATGAGAGTAATTAGGAATAGTACCAAACAATGATTCATATAGACATTTCTTTTGAAGGATAAGAGTTGGGACCTAATTGATAGTGTAAAGAGTGGTAAGAGTGGCCTCTCCCCAAAATGATTTTGGTAAAATTGCAAAAATGGCTTGAGACTGAATTGTATCTAAAATGTGGCAATATTTATGTTTGACTCTACCATTTTGTTGGGAAGTTCCAAGACAATATAAATGAGATAAGGTCTCTTGTGAGCTTAGGATTGTAACATCACACATTGGACAAGGAAGGAAAAAGGAATGGTATATATTGTCTGGCCGTTGGGTTATTGATGAATTTGGTTTAGCCATTTTGAACCCATAGTTTCAACTCAAAATGTTATATAGCCAGTCTAGGTAGGAGTGGGATATTACAAGTGGTAATAGAGTAATCTCACATAGTCTCCGTACAGGATGAGTCTAGAGCCAAGTAGTGTTATAGTTCCAAATACACAAGGAAGTGCAAAGGAACAAAATGTAGTGTGGGATTAAGTGCCACCTTCAATGGGAGTCACCTCTAGAATTTATGAGACTAAACATCACGTTGGACTAGAACCACCTCCAGAACACGTACGAGCCACTTATAGAATCTGCAAACGACTAAGTGGATAGTTTGGAACCTAATGAACTTTATGATGATGCAAAGTTCTAAATGTGGGGAGAGTATAATGTCCCACATCAGACATGAAAGGAAAAAGGTATGAGATATAATATCATGTCCTACTTCTGCTAACACTATTTAAAAATTATTTAACTTATAATTTAGAGCGTGGCATCAGCATACCCTCCCAAGAGAATACAAAGCTGTCTATCAAATTAATTCATATAAACCAAATAATTACATAAACTACGGTATAAGCTTACGGGAGCTCCCTTCTTAAAAAATCACTTATGCAACACTTCATACTAAACTTGCAACACATGTACATTAGTAGAGTACAAAAGCCATAAAGGCAAAATTCAACTTTGGAAACACAGACTGATCAAAACTATTCTTCAAGTTCACCTACACTTGATTCTTATCTGTAGGAGAGAGTAAATCAGTGACATGAGCATCAACTTACTCAGTGAGTAGTCCAACCATATCTCATTCGGACACAATTTATTAATATAATATATTACATTTCATAAAATCATTGCACATAATTCAATCACATTTAACATTTTACATACTTACAGCATTTATACATAATGCATGACTATGCACATATCCGTATTTCGTTATTATTTAATTATGATCTATGGATTCTTTTCCTCTTTTCACTTTGCTTTCAACTAAAAACTATGTTATGATCGCTTTATACCTGTAACAGGTCCACTACCCACTATTCTTACCCATAGTAGGGATATGTGTTAGTTAAAATGCAGTTCTAGATATCATATTACGTGTTACTTTATACCTATGATAGAGCTATTACCTGCTAATACATCTCATGATATGACCGTATCGGTATTTACATAGCAATTCTAGTACCTTTTCCTATCCTTTACTTATTTAAGCAAGTCTAATATGTTCAAACATCACATGACAATCACTTTTAAATGCAAGGCGTGTAGTCATCATACACTTATGTATGCTCAATCCATAATAAAATATATTTTCTATAACAATTGACAAATACAATCTTTTATAAAGACATTTTTGAAACCATGAATATATGAAAGGACCCATTTACCAAGTCCGTACAACAGCTCTATATCTGGTCAAAAGTCACCCCAATCCTCCCTTAATCTTCCTCTAAAATAGCACTTCAGGACATTAATGATTAGCTTGGAACTCCTAAAAGTAGCTAGGAGCATAATTCATCTCAATTTAAATGGGAATAATTAAAATCCAATGTTAAAGCTGTGCTATGACCTGCAATATTAGCACTAGTGATGTTAATTTAAATAACTGTAACTCCAGCTATAAATGTCAAAAAAATAATAAAATTGTACCCTTAGAAACTAGACTCGAAGCATTAATAATGTTTCTATCATTGGAAAGAATTCCAAGCCTAGCTTGAAACACAATCGACGCCATCCAATTTCGACTTTTTCATACCAAGTTATTGCCAATTTACTAAACCTGCGCAAAGGTTCCTATTGGTTCAAAGTTGACTAAGTTTTAAGGTTTTTCTTAGCTGCAAATTAAGTGGAATTCATATAGTTTCCAATGTTTCGATTTAAATTAATTTCTATTCATTAAATATCACATTTCTCAGCCAACTAATCAGTAGCCCATCTTACTCAAAGAAACCATTCAACCTCAATCAAATTCAGCTTTGTATAATATATGATTTGCTACCTTAAATCAATTGAACTCACGTGAATATTGGTCCCATGGCTCTCCCCTGAAGTTTCAGCCTTTGCGTTTTGCTTCTCCTGTTTGTTCTACCAGGCAAAACAATAAAACCGATGCACAGGAGCTTAGGTGGTGGAGAAGATAGGTATTAATATTTTTGCACTTTGACCTTCAATAATCTTTTTACTTTATATATATTAAATAATTGAGTACATTTTTCATAAAAACTCCTAAAAATATTACACTTTAACCTTCAATAATCTTTTTTACTTTTTATACGTTAAATCATTGAGTATATATTTTATAAAAACTCTTTAAAATAGCAATTCAAACAGGCTCTTAGTGCACAAAGCTATTTTTCTTAACTGCATACAATGTGAACTTTCAATCATGGTGGCTATTTAGTACACAAGGCTCTTCAAGAGAAAAAATTAAAATAGATGGACTAAACTGCAAATACGGATGCCAATTGGTCAGGGTACAAAAAAGGTTGTGTTAGCCTTCAATTATTACGAGCGATGTTGTCTTCAATTGATACAAGCTAGTATTTGCCAACTTTGTGTCATTTCGTATTTGCGATTTGCATGTATAACTTAAAATTATTATTTGTGGTTAATTCCTTGTGAATCCAAAGTTTCGATGAAAACTTCAAAATATTTCAAAAAATATATGCCTTCCTAGGACGCTTACACTAAACATCTTCACTCCAGTTTTGTGTATTATTACTCATCAAACGAGGAAGCTGTTGTTAATCTTGCTTCTTCCCTTTCTCTCTCTCTCTCTCTCTCTCTCTTTTCTTTTTTTCCATTTCTTTGTTGTGTGTGCCACTGTCATCATCGTCGTTAGAAAATATGGCATGAACGCATGCCAAAAATTCGATGCACAGTTAGTGTTCATATCCTATGATCATTTGATGATCCAAGTCCAATGCAAATTGAAGATTTCCACATGCATGCAACATTAACGTCTCAAATTAATTCGCACCATTTTCTTGAAACTTATTATGTTGGGTAAGAAAGAGAAAAAAAATTACAATTATTCTTTTCATCTTAGTACCTATATGTAAGGAATCAAGGAGATAAACGCAGCAAAAATTTAAAATTTTTGATTCCTTTTAATAGATTGTCCTTTGATTAAATCCATGTAACATAGAGTTAGTTCGAGAAGATTACCTCAATCCATGAAGACCTCATTGAACTTGGTGGAGATTTGATGCAGAGGATGGCAAAGAGATCCACATAGCCGTACAAGCGTCCGGCCTCTAATGGTGATCCACACGAACCTCCTTAGTTAGAACCTCCAATGTCGAATTAGCTTAAACTAGATTAGTGCTAGCTAATGCCAAGACAACCACATACAAGTCTATTGAGATAATTCCAATTTTCCACCATGAAAAATTCATCCCAAGATGAGAAATAAGAGATGCAATTTTTCCCTTATTTTCTTGGACGCATTTTGGGTATTTTTCTCTCAAGATTTTTCTCAAAAATCTGACAAGACAATTTTGTGTAATGATTCTACTTGCTAGCAAAAGCTTAGTGAGTATTTATAGACAAATAAGTTGTCAAATCCTTATGGAAACCTGAAATCAGTTTCCAATAAAATTTAGCTTCCTAATTCTAATACAACTCTTGTATTTGGAAGACTAAAAATTATTTGCACCATAAGTCCTTCAAGTTTAATTTGTCTCACAAATCAAACTACAAGTTATAAAACTTATCTATCAGGTCCCACTTGAAATTCATTTAATCTAGCTAAGAAAGTTCTTAATATGTGTGACCCATTAGGTTCTCATATACGTTGGTAATAAGTATGAGCTATACATTCTTAATAAATAAGAACTAGATAAATTAAAACTCCTTTTAATTTATCCCTGATTCCACTAATCAATCAACTCATACTTATAGATCAAGATTGGTATCTAGTGTGACAGCCCCACTTCTCCCTAGGGCGTACCCCAAGGTATCCGTGGGTCCCCTGCCTAACTCTCGATAGGACTCACCCACTTAACGATCATTAATACAACCAACTAAGACACTATTCTCAAACCAAACCAAAAGGATAACTCATACATACATAATCCCAAATCTTACAATCTGATAACTTCCAAATTACAAACCCAACATATATAAAGTACTTCTCATGTACAATCAGGGCATATAGTACAAAAGCCCTCAATCACATAATTCACTTCTCAATACATATATATAGAAGTAAACCCTACTTCTAAGGGTTGGCACCTTCCTTTGGGTTCTCAAACCCTGCTAAGGAAAACAAATATGAAAGAGTGAGCTAAAATCCCAGTGAGTTCCCAAAAAAAAAAAACGTGCAAAACACCTAACACATATGAAACTTCACTTCACTTGAATTTAGACATAAACCAAATAGGAAAGCAATTAACAAATACAAGGTAGGATACAGGAGCTCTCAGGAGCCAAGGTCCACGAAACTTGATCGCGTACTTCGTAGTTGACACTCCGTCAACTTTCACAGGTACGAACCATGTAGAACACCACTTACTCCTTACTCCACCAAACCCCCACCGGGCCCGACTCCAAACACTATTCACTTCACTTCACTTTATGTATGTACAATGTATATTTCTCTTTCTCCGGGACAAGTCCAATTGCCAAGTCCCGAGTACACTTCACTTCACTTAAGGAACCCTATGGCTCGTACCTTTCTCTTTGGCCTTGGCCTAACCTCCGGCTCGAATCGAAGGTCTCACCCATAGGTCTCAGGAATTCCCGACATTACACATACACACATAAGTCACTGCATAATGTTTTTACAATCATTTTCCATTCAAAATATTTTCCATTCAAATAAGGATAAGTGTTATAAAGTACACAATATCCCATTTGACGGTTTGAAAACAAATCATGTTTCACCACAAATCACTTATCTAAACATACTTTCAATCACATTCACATAATCACATAACAAGCACGGAAATTCACCGAAATAGTAAGGTTCGGCTTCCAAGTTAGGATCGATTTCACT
Organism: Gardenia jasminoides; assembly: GCA_013103745.1. Taxonomy (NCBI): domain Eukaryota; kingdom Viridiplantae; phylum Streptophyta; class Magnoliopsida; order Gentianales; family Rubiaceae; genus Gardenia; species Gardenia jasminoides. The sequence goes on along the minus strand of CM023104.1, from coordinate 4,976,614 downwards.
TCCTTCTACACCCCCTAAAACAAATGAAAACAATAGTTGAGATTCACTTCCCCACTCGTTGATTAAAATAAATCACTTTCATTTCTTACATTCAATCAATATTTTTCACAAAATTTCCTCAAGGAAAAGCATTCATAACATGCAATACGATGACTCAATTAGATCTTTTAAAAATCACTATTTCATTCCAAAAATACTGCTCTTTAATACCATATTTTAAGTGAGGTTTCACACCTCAAAATTGCTCTTTTTCACAATCAACTCAACACTTGCTCTTAATCAAAACTTTTACACAAGTTTAGCATAATTCTCACCACGTCTTTATATTCGAAATTCATATAAATTAACCAAAATATTGCAAAACCCTCAAGTCTTTCTAATCAACACTTTTTATTCAAAAGTTCATGAAAGCTTCACTTTTCGACATTTAAAATCCAAGACTTTACCCCACTCGAACACTTCACAAATATCGTACCACACAAATATATTTGAGCAAAATCTCTTCAAGAATATCATAAAATTTTGAAATCAAACATCAAAAATGCCAAGCATACGTTCGGCCATCTCACTTCATTTTCCTTCAAAATTTTCGACAACAAGATCTATTTTCTAACCATAAGATGAACTAATTTCACGAATATCAATCAATCCACAATCAGGTCCTCAAATCCGCTACCTAAAGGTCACCTCAAATCCGCTACCTAAAGGTCACCTCAAATCCGCTACCTAGGTTGGAATTTCAAGAGCCCAACAAGACATTCCAAATATAAACATTTCTAGCAAAATAAACCATAGATTTATCTTATTGAACACTAACCAAGCTAGATCTAAAAGGTTCAAGTCTTATACCTTCAGATCTGAGTAGATCTAACAAGATCACACAAGATCTTGTGAGCACTTCCCAAGAATGATGCTCCAAGCTTGATATTTCCAAAAAGTTCCAACCTTAACTCGAGATCCTCTTGCTTTGATGGTGATTTCCAAGAAAAAGCTCAAGAACAAGAACAAGACAACTCTTAGAAGCTTTCTTTCTCTTCTTTTTCTCTCTCAAACTTTCAGATCTTCCCCCTGTTTCTCTCAATCCCACACGGCAGCCTAGGATGAAGAAGAACAAGCCAATATCCTCCATTAAAGTCTAACAACTTCAAGATGATAGATGAAGAAGAAAATGGAAGAGCAAGCTCCAATCTTCCTCTCTTTTCTCCCTCAAAATTTCGGACCAACCTCTCTCTCTCTCCTTCCCTCTTTCACGGTTGCTCCAAGGAAGGAAATGAGAGTCTTCAATGGTGACTTGAAGCTTCAAGAAAGGAAGGAAGAAGAAATGGAAGAAAAAGTTGAAATCTCTCTCCCTCTCTCTCTTCTTCTAGCTCTCGGCCTCCCTCTCTCTCTTCAAGCAAAAATGTGGCTGAAAATGTGAAGCTCAAAAGCAAGAAGATTGACTTTAAGGGAGCAAAAAGGTGTAAATCCCCTAAATCGGGGAAAAGTGATCTTATGGTTACTTTATGTCGCGTCGAGCGCAACACTCTAACTTACACTATTTTATTTCATTCCAACACTGTCTGTGACAGTCCCACCTCCCCCTAAGGGAACCAATGGGTTTGGCGGGCCGCCTGCCCAACTCTCGCCGGGACTCGGTACAATCCTCAATTCAATAATAATCAAATACCTCGAAATATAAGATAACTTTAATCCATCAGTCCCAGAAAACATTTAAACCTTAAATCTTCATTAGATGCTCATAACCGTCCAAACTAAAATTACAAATACCAAAGATTGTACCTTTAGAATTTCATAAGCACAATCCACAATACAGTGATTACATCAAAATACAGCTTAAAGTCTCCAAACCAAACATCCAAGAGCAAACCTTGGAGGCTCTCATTCTCAAACCCTGCTACGGAAAACAAAATTGGAAGGAATGAGCTAAAGGTCCAGTGAGCGATCCCAAAACATGCAAACTCATAGTAGCAGTGAAACAATACATATCAGTTAAGCACTCAATAGATCAAAATAACTCAGTTGAAAGCATAAAATTTATAGAACACATAAACTGAGAAAACACTCAGTGAAAGGATACAGTATTCACTGGAGGCAGTTGTAGTCCGTCAGGTCCATCACTCAACCCCCTACTCCTTCTTATAACTCCCAGTGGTAATACTCAAGTATACCGTACAGTGCCCTAAGTTACCAACCTACCCTACCGAATCGGCTTCTGGCTCGAATAGGTCGATAACGAAGGGGGAAGGGCCTTGTTCAGCCTATGTGTTAGTACACATGGCCTACAGTCATGCACAAATAATATAAATATAGTGGAAAAGCACACAGTTGAACAGTAAAATGAAAAGTAGGTCGAGTGCGATAAAGTACACACTCGCCCTTCACATAATCATTGAAAAGCATTGAAAAACATTTAACAGGTCAAATGAGCAATTTCATTCACAAGCATGCAAGGAACACTCACCAAATAAAGCTAAGTAACTCAAACGTTCGTGTACCCTCGATACCACCTTCGAGCCCTACGTACAACCAATGTATATAACCATCAACTCAACCAAAACAAGTAAATGTAGCTTAACAAGTGCAAATAAATGCTACTAGTTAATGCATCTAAACTAGAAAATTCTAGGGTGATTCATGGTCGCCAAATGATGAAACAATGAAGGTTTAATAGACTCACAAGTCAAAGATGATGTTTGGAATGAAATGAGAACGCAAATATTCAAGAAGCACCAAGGTTCAACCAAAAATAAGTTCACGACAAAAGTTGAAATTTGGGTATAATAGTGGGTTCTGTGCAGTCTTGGGAAAATGAGCATAACTTGGTGTAGAAAAATTGAAATTAGGCAAGGCTTATGGCTATGCAAACTAGACTTGGAGTACTACAAATCACTAGAAGGATTCGCTATGAGATTGACGATGTAAGATAAGCTAAAGTGTGAGACAAGATGACATGAAAGAACAAAACAGGTTATCAGTCTTGGAAATCAGTCATCTTCTCAGATTTTCTGGGATTGATAGGAAATGATTTTGCATTCAATCCATATACCGTTGGAAATCCCTTGAAGTCTAGTTTCAAACACCACCAGCGGTTCTCAATTTCGACTCCCGAGCAAGAAAATATAGCTATTTGAACCCAGGTCAGTAAACTGTTCTGACACTTAAGTTTTCCAGTTTTGAAGAGTCATTTTTGGAACATCATTTGGGCAACGAAATGATACTGAAAAAACACCAAATTTTGCAGACATAAACCTTAGTATGTGAACTAGATTTGTACCAAAATTTAGCCAAAAATCAAACGGGAAGACAGTGATCCATGCGCTCAAATTTGACTGAAAATTTGGAGTTGAAATCTGCCATACGAAATTCTTTTCCTTTACAACCTTGGTTCATCCAAAACAACACCCAATCAATTCCATTTTCAAAACCAAGACTCTAACAACATTTCTTAATCAAATGGAGGTTAGATGATAGCAAAATTTTGGACCAAAGTCACACTAAAACAGAGCAGCATATACGGACAGAACTGAAAGCAAAAATTCCAGGTTTGCTGTCTTCATTTCACTCAACTTTAACACAGCCAAATGGAGGGATTTTTGAAAGGGATTTTGCACACTCAAAACCCTTCATATCAGCATCCAATTCAGCAGCAAAACCACAAAATTCTAGGGGAAAAACAGGGAGGAAAATTTCAGAAAATTCAGCAGCATTTCCCCTCTCTCACTCGATTTTCTCCTAGCTTTCATACACTAAAATCAATCCACAATTCATCACCATAACACAACAACAACATCATCCATAGCCTCAATCAAGTCTAGTGGGAGTCCAAGAGCCCACTCAAAACAACTCAAAACAACAAGAATGAGATTAATGAGTAAATGATGCTTCAACTCACAAGATGGTCAACCAAAAGAACAAGATTGAGAGGAAGCAAAGTACCTCTTCTTTCAAGAACAAAATCCTCAAGATCAAGCTGTCTAGAAGCCTCAAAACCCATCAATTTTCCCCTCCTAGAGCTCGGGTTCTTCTAGCTTCCATGGCCTCCAAATCGCAAGAGAATAGATGGAAGATCAAGCAAGTTTTTGCCAAGATTTTTGCAAGGAATTTGGAGAGTTTCTTGAGAGCAAAATGAGAGCTTTTCTTGGGAGCAAAATGAAAGAGGAGAGCCGGCCAAGAGGAGGAAGAAAATGAGAGGTTTTGGTTGCTTGGTTGACTTTTTGATACTTTTGTGTGGTTGGAAAAATGGAAGAAATGGGATTTAATCACTTAACTTGGCATAAGCTTCCTTTTGTCACGTCTAAATTAATTCGCGCGTCACGGCTCTACAATTCCAGTTTTGCTCACTTATATACCGCAAATACATACCCTAACACTCGAAACTTACGTCAATTAGTCGACCCTAGGCATGCATGCGAAATTTAAACATTCGAATAATGCAATTAACAACATAATTTAAACGTGCGAAATACATTTTGAAAAATTTTGTGCCGATACAATTGATATACGAAAATCAAATATTTCAAACTAAATTTATAAAATAATTTGATGAAAATATGGGATTTTTACAATTTATAATTTAAATTGGTGGTACGGGGCCTCACAACTTCCCCTCCTTAAAAGAATTTCGTCGTCGAAATTCATGCCTTCGACTACCTCAGTCGATCTTGAAATATGTTGACCAAGAAGGTTATATGTTCTAGTCATTACTTGTGGTCGGTTCTCTCCTTCAGTAACTTGTTGAGAAGTAGTTACGTTTCCTTGGCGAGGATTACTCTCTCTCAGTTGCTTCCTTGGGCAGTGGCTAACTTGATGGTCGGCACTCCCACAACGCAAACATTTTCGCCCTTTCACCCAACAGTTGTCCTTAGGGTGATTGCTTTTTCCACAGTATCCGCAAGTTGGTTGGACAACCGTGGCTTGACTTCCTAGCGGTTTCCTTTGAATGGACCCTTCTTGTTTGAGTTCCTTGTGATGTAGCCCCTTCTAGTTGCTCCATCTTATGAGAAGAATAAGGAGGTAGTCTTTGTGATAGCCCCACCTTCCCTTAAGGCGAACCAAAGGGGGTAGCGGACTGCTTGGCCAACTCTCGCCTGGACTCGATAGCTAATATAAACCAACAACTTGAAACTTATAAAACTAAAATCTTCCAAATTCAAAAGTCACCCAACATAAATAAATAAGTTTCACACCACCATTCAAACTTAAAATTTAACAAGGTGTTTAGGTTATAAAACCAAACAAAACTAAGCTTATACATGATAAGGTTTTCCAGTACATCATTCCTTAACAAAAGTTACAACAAAAGCTTATACTACTCGCACGTACTTCCAACCCTGATCTCAAGCATATCCCCCTGCTAAGGAAAACAAAAGGGAAATAGGGTGAGCTAATAGCTCAATGAGGTTCCAAAACAAGCAGCCAGATATACAAGAAGAATTCACATAACACACAAATGTCACGAATAAAGTTACTAAATAAATTGAACACACTCAATTAAAGGATACAGATGGCTTTCAAAAGCCAAATTCCCGAAGCTTGATCAAATCACATCCTGTTGACTCTCTGTCAACATTTATAGCTCAAAACCAAACAGTAGATCCCCACTTATCACCAGACACCATCCACCGTTTCACCCCCTACCGGGCCCGAACACCCCAACAAATCAAATTTTAGGTGATACTCGAGTATACCAAATTTCCGGATTTCACATATCATATCCCGTGGTTCGTCAACTCTCCCGACCAAGCCCGTGCCGGCTCAAGACGATTGACTAACCAACTAGGTTTTGAGCTTGAAACAAATCATTTTTGTCGATGGGATATCACCCAAGCGACTCACAAATCAAAAGTGGCCAAAAGCCATTTCACATAAATTCAAATATCCAAGTATAAAATTCCAAACACAAGAGATCGAGTGTGATAAAGTACGCACTCGTCTTGATCACAACAATTGGCTCACAAGTCACAAGAACACAAATCATCACATAATTCAAGTATTTCAATATTCCAGATATCAAGTTGGTCAAGTAACAAGCATGAAACACTCACCGAGTCGAGTAAAATATCTTCAAGTATTCGCACCCAAGTCCTCTTTATTTCCTCCTTCCAAGTCTATTAACAAATAAAATGGAACATATTTAAGCTCAGCTACCCTACTAAAAGAGGTCAAATGCATATGCTCGATGTTTCTTTTCACGTGATAAAAGTCATACTTGGATGCATAACTCACGAAATGACCAATCCAATTCATGAAAATGAGCAAATAAAAGTCTTAAAAATATCCTAGAATGATGCATGAGTGGGTCGGGACATGGCAAGAAGGCACGAGAATCGAAAGGAATAAAGAAGCAATCGCGGAAATGAAACCAACATTGGACAGGTTTGTCAAGTTTCAGTAATTTGATCATAACTATGGCCACACTTATCGGATTGGGGTGTAATTTATGGAGTTTCGAAGCTAAGACATAGCCCTACAAATTTAATGAGAGGTCAAACATCAAATCATGCTTAATCATAGTCAAAATGGCAAATCTCAGAGAAGCAAGAAATCTGTCGGAATGGGTGCAGGCTGATCGAGCAGTTTCGGGAAAATAGCCATAACTCGATGTAGAAAAATCAAAATCAAGCTCCGTCAACGGCGTTTAAAACTAGGTTCATAGGGATTTCTAATGGTGTAAGTTCATTTTCTATAGTCAACAGTAACCTCGGAAAGTTTGCTATTTTTCATTCCTGTTTTCCTGCAAAATTTCAGCTTGGGTGCATTTTATTCTATCAATCCTTTAAAGTCATTTCCATCATTTGCCAAGGTGTTTAACAAGCTAAATCAGTAATTAACTCCATCATCAAAGCATCACAACACAACAATCAATTTATCAAACACTTGGTGGCCAACAAATAAGACCCAAACCCTAGTTAGCAACCATAAGATTTCCTTCCATAATCAATCCTTCCAAACAACATTAGGTACTTTAAGACATCTAACCAACATCCCCTAAGGATTTAAAGCTCATCAAAGCATAATTAAGAGGGGTTTTACCTTGCTAGAAGTGTGAGCAAACCACCCAAAAAACTCCACTCCTTGCCACCAAGTTTGAAGTTGAAGTAGTAGTTTAAGTGAGGAATTTACCTAAAGCTGTTTTCCACCCTAAAATCACCAACTCTCTAGCTTAGGTTTTGTTTGTTCTTCACGGTTGAAGTGCCGGCCAAGAAGGTGAGAGAGAGAGGGAATTTTGATTCAAATTTTTGAAATGGAAGGTTTAAATAGAAGGCTTAAAGTCAAGATGTCATGGGTGTTTGACAAGTGGCATCATCTTGGCCAAGATTTGGAGAATTTCTTTGCAAATTGCCTTCTAATCCCTTAATTAAAATGTGACTCACATAAAACCACATAAGTTTCATGCATTTATCCATATAAAACATGAAAAATAAAATTCTAAATTAAACCATGCAATACACATGAAATTGAGCACTTTAGGAAAATTAATGCACTAATGATTATATGATGCACTCAAGTCAAATTCCCTCTTTTTTTCCTCTCTCTTTTTTTTCCTAGGGTTCTCACAGTCTTATCCCACCAGTTCCTTGACTTTTGGTGGCGGTACAGTCTTTCTAGAAGTCTCAAGGGAACTGCCACTAGGGGTATCTCTCTTTCGGGCTTGAAAGGCTTTCAGTTGAGATTTTGTAATCTCAACTCTTTGGGCTTTCTCAAGGGCATCACTAAAAGTTTCAATTTAAGTTACTGCAAGGGCATCTTGAATTTCTAGATTAACCCCCTGAATAAACCGCCTTATTCTCTTTTACTCTGTAAGTACCAGTTCTGGGACAAATCTAGACAATTTTGTGAATTGAGTTTCATATTCAGCCACACTTAGGGTTCCCTGGCGAAGTTTTATAAAATCATCTTCTCTCTTTTCTTGGACCAGTGGTGGCAGGAATTTTAATTAAATTCTAGTACAAAATTCATCCAAGTTCTTGGAGTTTGATCCCTATCCCACTTGTTTCTTAAAACATTCCACCATGCTTAAGCCAGTCCTTCAAGTTGGAACACCGCAAAGGTTAGTTGTCTCTCCTCTGAATAATCCAACGCATCAAATATGTTTCTTATGTTTTCTAACCAATTCTCAGCTATATCGGAGTCAGGACCCCCAGAAAACTTGGGTGGAGAAAATTTTTGAAATCTTTCTAAGGCCCTATCTACCCCTATCTCTTGGTTTCCAAGTTGATTCACTTGTCCAGTCCCCTGACCCTGTTGGGGTACTAAACGCTCTAACAGGTCTGTCATTAGATTTAAAGCCAGTGCCACTTGATCATTTGTCTCAGCCCTTGGCTCAGTTTTTGGTTAGCCACAGACCCTCTCTCTTCCTCTTGATTTTGGGGTTGTCTGCGTGGATGTCCCCGTCGCGGTCTTCTAGTTTCCATTCTCACAACTAATCTATATATGCATATATAAAAAGCTCACTAACCATGATGAACAATGCATGCATACATACAACATTTCTCAAAGATAAACAAATGGAACTAGATACACAAGTGACATTTTCACCAGAAACACATTCACAGTTAATGTTAGATGTAAATAGATCTCAATCACATTGCATGCCGATACAAAATTTAGGGCTAAACAATCTATAGCGCAAGTTGAAACGAAGTATCAGTGATTCAAAGTTCAAGATCTTTATCAAGCAAGTCACTAAATAAAGCACATTTATATCCAAGAATCACTAGTATTAGGGTTTCTAATTAAAACCTCAAGTTTCAAGTTCGAACCTAGAGGATAGGCATAACTTGCTAATCTGAGCGTCAAATAGGAACCAAGTCAATTCACACTAGGACTGGCCATCTCCAAGTGCAAATCAACTCAATTCCCATTATTCCTCATAGAAAATTCATAAAAGTCTCACTCAACTAATCATTCCAAGAGTCTTATCCAATCTCTTACACTTACATATAAAGATTAAAACCCTAAGGATACCTCGAATTCTATGGTTTAACTTAGTCAAATTCATTCCTATAGATATTGACTAGTACTATTGTTCAAGAAATTCACCTATCACTTTTCAAGTCAATCCCACACAATTCTCTTCTTTTCTATGATATAAGAAATTCTAGTGCTTAATATTTCACTTAACAGTCATTTAGTCCCACGGTCTGGTATCCTAAACTTTAAAACCTAGGATACACTACAGAGATCTGAAGCCTAAGCTCTGATACCACCTGTGACAGCCCCACCTCCCCCTAAGGCGAACCAAAGTGTTCGGCGGGTCACCTGCCCGCCCTTGGTGGGACTCTGTACAACCCTCAATTCAATAATAATCAAATACCTCGAAATATAAGATAACTTTAATCCATCAGTCCCAGAAAACATTTAAACCTTAAATCTTCATTAGATGCTCATAACCGTCCAAACTAAAATTACAAATTCTAAAGATTATACCTTTAGAATTTCATAAGCACAATCTACAATACAGTGATTACATCAAAATACAGTTTAAAGTCTTTAAACCAAACATCCTAGAGCAAACCTTGGAGGCTCTCGTTCTCAAACCCTGCTAAGGAAAACAAAATTGGAAGGAATGAGCTAAAAACCCAGTGAGCGATCCCAAAATATGCAAACTCATAGTAGCAGTGAAACAATACATATCAGTTAAGCACTCAATAGATCAATATAACTCAGTTGAAAGCATAAAATTTATAGAACACATAAACTGAGAAGACACTCAGTGAAAGGATACAGTATTCACTGGAGGCAGTTGTAGTCCGTCTGGTCCATCACTCAACCCCCAACTCCTTCTTATAACTCCCAGTGGTAATACTCAAGTATACCGTACAGTGCCCTAAGTTACCAACCTACCCTACCGAATCCGCTTCTGGCTCGAATAGGTCAATAACGAAGGGGGAAGGGCCTTGTTCAGCCTATGTGTTAGTACACATGGCCTATAGTCATGCACAAATAATATAAAAACAGTGGAAAAGCACACACTCGCCCTTCACATAATCATTGAAAGCATTGAAAAACACTTAACAGGTCAAATGAGCAATTCATTCACAAACATGCATGGAACACTCACCAAATAAAGCTAAGTAACTCAAACGTTCGTGTCTTGATCACCCTCGATACCACCTTCGAGCCTTACGTACAACCAATGTATATAACCATCAATTCAACCAAAACAAGTAAATGTAGCTTAACAAGTGCAAATAAATGCTACTAGCTGATGCATCTAAACTAGAAAATTCTAGGGTGATTCATGGTCACCAAATGATGAAACATTGAAGGTTTAATGGATTCACAAGTCAAAGATGATGTTTGGAATGAAATGAGCACGCAAAGATTCAAGAAGCACCAAGGTTCGACCAAAAATAAGTTCACGAAAAAAGTTGAAATTCGGGTATAACAGTGGGTTCTGTGCAGTCTTGGGAAAATGAGCATAACTTGGTGTAGAAAAATCAAAATTAGGCAAGGCTTATGGCTATGGAAAGTAGACTTGGAGTACTACAAATCACTAGAAGGATTCTCTCTGAGATTCAGGATGTAAGATAAGCAAAAGCGCGCAACAAGATGACATGAAAGAACAAAACAGGTTATCAGTCTTGGAAATCAGTCATCTTCTCAGATTTTCTGGCATTGATAGGAAATGATTTAGCATGAAAGCAATATACCGTTGGAAAGCCCTTGAAGTCTAGTTTCAAACGCCACCAACAGCGCTCGATTTTGACACCCGAGCAAGAAAATATAGCCATTTGAACCCAGGTCAGTAAGCTTAGTTTTCCAGTTTTGAAGAGTCATTTTTGGAACATCATTTGGGCAACGAAATGATATTGGAAAAACACCAAATTTTCCAGACATAAACCTTAGTATGTGAACTAGATTTGTACCAAAATTTAGCCAAAAATCACAAGGTAAGACAGTGATCCATGCGCTCAAAGTTGACTGAAAATTTGGAGTTCAAATCTGCCATACGAAATTCTTTTCCTTTACAACCTTGGTTCATCCAAAACAACACCCAATCAATTCCATTTTCAAAACCAAGACTCTAACAACATTTCTTAATCAAATGGAGGTTACATGATAGCAAAATTTTGGACCAAAGTCACACTAAAACAGAGCAGCATATACGGACAGAACAGAAAGCAAAAATTCCAGGTTTGCTGTCTTCATTTCACTCAACTTTAACACAGCCAAATGGAGGGATTTTTGAAAGGGATTTTGCACACTCAAAACCCTTCATATCAGCATCCAATTCAGCAGCAAAACCACAAAATTCTAGGGGAAAAACAGGGAGGAAAATTTCAGAAAATTCAGCAGCATTTCCCCTCTCTCACTCGATTTTCTCCTAGCTTTCATACACTAAAATCAATCCACAATTCATCCCCATAACACAACAACAACATCATCCACAGCCTCAATCAAGTCTAGTGGGAGTCCAAGAGCCCACTCAAAACAACTCAAAACAACAAGAATGAGATTAATGAGTAAATGATGCTTCAACTCACAAGATGGTCAACCAAAAGAACAAGATTGAGAGGAAGCAAAGTACCTCTTCTTTCAAGAACAAAATCCTCAAGATCAAGTTGTCTAGAAGCCTCAAAACCCACCAATTTTCCCCTCCTAGTGCTTGGGTTCTTCAAGCTTCCATGGCCTCCAAATCGCAAGAGAATAGATGGAAGATCAAGCAAGTTTTAGCCAAGATTTTTGCAAGGAATTTGGAGAGTTTCTTGAGAGCAAAATGAGAGCTTTTCTTGAGAGCAAAATGAAAGAGGAGAGCTGGCCAAGAAGAGGAAGAAAATGAGAGGTTTTGGTTGCTTGGTTGACTTTTTGATACTTTTGTGTGGTTGGAAAAATGGAAGAAATGGGATTTAATCACTTAACTTGGCATAAGCTTCCTTTTGTCGCGTCTAAATTAATTCGCGCGTCACGGCTCTGCAATTCCAGTTTCGCTCACTTGTATACCACAAATACATATCCTAACACTTGAAACTTACGTCCATTAGTCGACCCTAGGCATGCATACGAAATTTAAACATTCGAATAATGCAATTAACAACATAATTTAAACGTGAGAAATGCATTTTGAAAAATTTTGTGCCGATACAATTGATATACGAAAATCAAATATTTCAAACTAAATTTATAAAATAATTTTATGAAAATATGGGATTTTTACAATTTATAATTTAATTGGTGGTACGGTGCCTCACAATTTCCCCTCCTTAAAAGAATTTCGTCTTCGAAATTCATACCTTCTACTACCTCAGTCGATCTTGAAATATGTTGACCAAGAAGGTTATATGTTCTAGCCCGTGCTCATGGTCGGTTCCCTCTTTCAATAACTTGTTGAGAAGTAGTTACATTTCCTTGGTGAGGATTACTCTCTCTCAGTTGCTTCCTTGGGCAGTGGCTAACTTGATGGTCGGCACTCCCACAACGCAAACATTTTCGCCCTTTCACCCAATAGTTGTCCTCAGTGTGATTGCTTTTTCCACATTATCCACAAGTTGGTTGGACAACCGTGGCTTGACTTCCTAGCGGTGTTTCCTTTGAATGGACCCTTCTTGTTTGAGTTTCTTGTGATGTAGCCCCTTCTAGTTGCTCCATCTTATGAGAAGAATATGGAGGTACTCTTATCCCACCAGTTCCTTTTCTGACTTTTGATGGCGGTACGGTCTCTCTAGAAGTCTCAAGGTACCACTAGGGGTATCTCTCTTTCGGGCTTGAAAGGCTTTCAGTTGAGATTTTGTAATCTCAACTCTTTGGGCTTTCTCAAGGGCATCACTAAAAGTTTCAATTTGAGCTGCTGAAAGGGCATCTTGAATTTCTAGATTAAGCCCCGGAATAAACCGTCTTATTCTCTTTCGCTCTGTAAGTACCAGTTCTAGGGCAAATCCAGACAATTTAGTGAATTGAGTTTCATATTCAGCCACACTTAGGGTTCCCTGGCGAAGTTTTATAAAATCATCTTCTCTCTTTTCTTGGACTAGTGGTGGCAGGAATTTTTCATTAAATTCTAGTACAAAAATCATCCAAGTTCTTGGAGTTTGATCCCTATCCCACTTGTTTCTTAAAACATTCCACCATGCTTGAGCCAGTCCTTCAAGTTGGAACACCGCAAAGGTTAGTTGTCTCTCCTCTGAATAATCCAACGCATCAAATATGTTTCTTATGTTTTCTAACCAATTCTCAGCTATATCGGAGTCAGGACCCCCAGAAAACTTGGGTGGAGAAAATTTTTGAAATCTTTCTAAGGCCCTATCTACCCCTATCTCTTGGTTTCCAAGTTGATTCACTTGTCCAGTCCCCTGACCCTGTTGGGGTACTAAACGCTCTAACAGGTCTGTCATTCGATTTAAAGCCAGTGCCACTTGATCATTTGTCTCAGCCCTTGGCTCAGTGTTTGGTTAGCCACAGACCCTCTCTCTTCCTCTTGATTTTGGGGTTGTCTGCGTGGACGTCCCCGTCGCGGTCTTCTAGGTTCCATTCTCACAACTAATCTATATATGCAAATATAAAAAGCTCACTAACCATGATGAACTATGCATGCATACATACAACATTTCTCAAAGATAAACAAATGGAACTAGATACACAAGTAACATTTTCACCAGAAACACATTCACAGTTAATGTTGGATGTAAACATATCTCAATCACATTGCATGCCGATACAAAATTTAGGGCTAAACAATCTATAACGCAAGTTGAAACCAAGTATCAGTGATTCAAAGTTCAAGATCTTTAACAAGCAAGTCACTAAATAAAGCACATTCTTATCCAAGAATCACTAGTATTAGGGTTTCTAATTAAAACCTCAAGTTTCAAGTTCGAACCTAGAGGATAGGCATAACTTGCTAATCTGAGTGTCAAATAGGAACCAAGTCAATTCACACTAGGACTGGCCATCTCCAAGTGCAAATCAACTCAATCCCCATTATTCCTCATAGAAAATTCATAAAAGTCTCACTCAACTAATCATTCCAAGAGTCTTATCCAATCTCTTACACTTACATATAAAGATTAAAACCCTAAGGATACCTCGAATTCTATGGTTTAACTTAGTCAAATTCATTCCTATAGATATTGACTAGTACTGTTGTTCAAGAAATTCACCTATCACTTTTCAAGTCAATCCACACAATTCTTTTCTTTTCTATGATATAAGAAATCCTAGTGCTTAATATTTCACTTAACAGTCATTTAGTCCCACGGTCTGGTATCCTAAACTTTAAAACCTAGGATACACTACAAAGATCTGATGCCTAAGCTCCGATACCACCAGTGACAGCCCCACCTCCCCCAAAGGCGAACCAAAGGGTTCGGCGGGCCATCTGCTCAGCTCTTGGCGGGACTCGGTACAATCCTCAATCCAATAATTATCAAATACCTCGAAATATAAGATAACTTTAATCCATTAGTCCCAGAAAACATTTAAACCTTAAATCTTCATTAGATGCTCATAACCGTCCAAACTAAAATTACAAATACCAAAGATTATACCTTTAGAATTTTATAAGCACAATCCACAATACAGTGATTACATCAAAATACAGGTTAAAGTCTCCAAACCAAACATCCTAGAGCAAACCTTGGAGGATCTCGTTCTCAAACCCTGCTAGGGAAAACAAAATTGGAAGGAATGAGCTAAAGGTCCAGTGAGCGATCCCAAAACATGCAAACTCATAGTAGCAGTGAAACAATACATATCAGTTAAGCACTCAACAGATCAATATAACACAGTTGAAAGCATAAAATTTATAGAACACATAAACTGAGAAAACACTCAGTGAAAGGATACAGTATTCACTGGAGGCAGTTGTAGTCCGTCTGGTCCATCATTCAACCCCCTACTCCTCCTTATAACTCCCAGTGGTAACACTCAAGTATACTGTATAGTGCCCTAAGTTACCAACCTACCCGACCGAGTCCGCTTCTGGCTCGAATAGGTCGATAGCGAAAGGGGAAGGGCCTTGTTCAGCCTATGTGTTAGTACACATGGCCTACAGTCATTTACAAATAATATAAAAATAGTGGAAAAGCACACAGTTGAACAGTAAAATGAAAAGTAGGCCGAGTGCGATAAAGTACGCACTCGCCCTTCACATAATCATTCAAAAGCATTGAAAAACATTTAACAGGTCAAATGAGCAATTCATTCACAAACATGCAAGGAACACTCACCAAATAAAGCTAAGTAACTCAAACGTTTATGTCTTGATCACCCTCAATACCACCTTCCAGCCCTATGTACAACCAATGTATATAACCGTCGACTCAACTAAAACAAGTAAATGTAGCTTAACAAGTGCAAATAAATGCTACTATTTAATGCATCTAAACTAGAAAATTCTAGTGTGATTCATGGTTGCCAAATGATGAAACATTGAAGGTTTAATAGACTCACAAGTCAAAGATGATGTTTGGAATGAAATGAGCACGCAAAGATTCAAGAAGCACCAAGGTTCGACAAAAAATAAGTTCACGAAAAAAGTTGAAATTCGGGTATAACAGTGGGTTCTGTGCAGTCTTGGGAAAATGAGCATAACTTGGTGTAGAAAAATCGAAATTAGGCAAGGCTTATGGCTATGGAAAGTAGACTTGGAGTACTACAAATCACTAGAAGGATTCTCTCTGAGATTCAGGATGTAAGATAAGCAAAAGCGCGCAACAAGATGACATGAAAGAACAAAACAGGTTAACAGTCTTGGAAATCAGTCATCTTCTCAGATTTTCTGGCATTGATAGGAAATGATTTAGCATGAAAGCAATATACCGTTGGAAAGACCTTGAAGTCTAGTTTCAAACGCCACCAACAGCGCTCGATTTTGACACCCGAGCAAGAAAATATAGCCATTTGAACTTTGGTCAGTAAGCTTAGTTTTCCAGTTTTGAAGAGTCATTTTTGGAACATCATTTGTGCAACGAAATGATATTGGAAAAACACCAAATTTTGAATACATAAACCTTAGTATGTGAACTAGATTTGTACCAAAATTTAGCCAAAAATCACAAGGGAAGACAGTGATCCATGCGCTCAAAGTTGACTGAAAATTTGGAGTTCAAATCTGCCATACGAAATTCTTTTCCTTTACAACCTTGGTTCATCCAAAACAACACCCAATCAATTCCATTTTCAAAACCAAGACTCTAACAACATTTCTTAATCAAATGGAGGTTACATGATTGCAAAATTTTGGACCAAAGTCACACTAAAACAGAGCAGCATATACGGACAGAACAGAAAGCAAAAATTCCAGGTTTGCTGTCTTCATTTCACTCAACTTTAACACAGCCAAATGGAGGGATTTTTGAAAGGGATTTTGCACACTCAAAACCCTTCATATCAGCATCCAATTCAGCAGCAAAACCACAAAATTCTAGGGGAAAAACAGGGAGGAAAATTTCAGAAAATTCAGCAGCATTTCCCCTCTCTCACTCGATTTTCTCCTAGCTTTCATACACTAAAATCAATCCACAATTCATCCCCATAACACAACAACAACATCATCCACAGCCTCAATCAAGTCTAGTGGGAGTCCAAGAGCCCACTCAAAACAACTCAAAACAACAAGAATGAGATTAATGAGTAAATGATGCTTCAACTCACAAGATGGTCAACCAAAAGAACAAGATTGAGAGGAAGCAAAGTACCTCTTCTTTCAAGAACAAAATCCTCAAGATCAAGTTGTCTAGAAGCCTCAAAACCCACCAATTTTCCCCTCCTAGTGCTTGGGTTCTTCAAGCTTCCATGGCCTCCAAATCGCAAGAGAATAGATGGAAGATCAAGCAAGTTTTAGCCAAGATTTTTGCAAGGAATTTGGAGAGTTTCTTGAGAGCAAAATGAGAGCTTTTCTTGAGAGCAAAATGAAAGAGGAGAGCTGGCCAAGAAGAGGAAGAAAATGAGAGGTTTTGGTTGCTTGGTTGACTTTTTGATACTTTTGTGTGGTTGGAAAAATGGAAGAAATGGGATTTAATCACTTAACTTGGCATAAGCTTCCTTTTGTCACGTCTAAATTAATTCGCTCGTCACGGCTCTACAATTCCTGTTTCGCTCACTTATATACCTAAAATACATATCCTAACACTCGAAACTTAAGTCCATTAGTCGACCCTAGGCACGCATGCGAAATTTAAACATTCGAATAATGCAATTAACAACATAATTTAAACGTACGAAATGCATTTTGAAAAATTTTGTGCCGACACAATTGATATACAAAAATCAAATATTTCAAACTAAATTTATAAAATAATTTTGTGAAAATATGGGATTTTTACAATTTATAATTTAAATTGGTGGTACGGGGTCTCACACTGTCCAACCTTAAATATATATCAGTAATATCACTACATATGCTCATTTTCAACTTAAAGTCACTATTCATGCTTCGGAACAAAATTTAACACTTAAATTGGCTGAATCCATACACTGGCAATTAATTCTTGAAATAATTCTCTAAATTAGAAAATATTCACTTTAAACATAAATTCACTCATATTTCAATGAATAAACACAATATAAACACTATTTTTCATTTTTAAAATCAAATCCAAATTTTGTGACCCTCACATCTAGCAATACATCATGACCGCCCAAGTAATGAGAAAAGTCAAGTGGATGACTTCACCTTTCAGTAAACGTTTATAATGTAACTAAAATCCTTTTACCACACTTATCTCACATTAATCTTAGAATAAGTTGCGCCTATTCCATTGTGTGATTAATGCTTTTTTCTTTTGTACCAAAATATAACTCCAATGAAGAAGTTCTTAGAAACACTTTCTAATACTCTCCCACTTAGCGCTAAGATTTCCGAGTTATACTTCTACAAGTGGCCAAACACGAGATAACTCCTCTTCCATAAGAGGCGGTAAATCCTTATAGGTTATTCATCATCTTTCCATACTTCAAATACATCCATTTGCTAATGATGTGAGCATTCCGTTTTACAAGAGTAATCATATAACAAAGGAAGTATAAGTATCCATATTCAAGATACCATGATAACCTTAAGTCTAAGGATCATTTACATAAACGTCACTTAGATATTAATTCTTTGGCACTTAAAGGATGTCTCTATGTGGATCAATCTAGTGAACCTGATCATACCATCAAGCACCCATATACTGGCTTAGGTGTCTCACACACCATAGTAGATGAGGTCTACTATTTCTCATATAGAAGCTGCATAATATATGCTAGTCTAACCGTATTAACAATACCCTTTCATGTTAATACTATGACTGGAGATATTTAAGAATAAACCTTATTTATAATTGAATGAACCTCACAATCATAACTCTCATGATTTCATCGATTAGGTTTATTCTAAGGGTTTTATCATACTTATATGAAAATATAAGCAATCAATATGATAAAGATGTCATTTATTGTTACATAAATAGTTAAAGTGTATAATAAACCCTAGAAGTTGATTGACTTTAGGACATATACACTAACACTATATTCAAGGTACCATCTTTATTTAAAAATCATATTATTCTTCTGTAAAAAATACCATAGCTGAAAAGACCTCAGTATGGCCGCTGGCCAAGAACATTGCCTGGGGGTGTCCCGCCCCAAAATTGGGACACAACATTGCCGTATCTCGTACTAAAACTATAAGACACAAGGCATCAAAACCAAAATAACTGAAACCTTGCAAATTTGGCTTCTTAGCCAGTTATATTATTTACAATCATATGCTAATGGCAAAATCAAAAATATTTCCAAATCCAACGTGTGATAGAAGTTACAACCATTCATTGCCAGATTTACATATCTAAAACAGAAGATGGAGTACAGCATATATCCATAATAAGGTTATAACAAAACAAGTCTTGATCCTTCTCTTCTAACCTCAAACTGCATCATTGTCTTCCTCATAGAATGCATCATCCTCTGAAAATACAACAAATGGACTGAGCAACACTTGCCCAATAAGTAGTTTAGGTACTCCTCTAGTGGCATGAGTAGGTGAATATATGATATTTAAAAACACTTGTGTCATTAGAACATATAATCATATAACATTAAATAATAGCATGGAATCACAAATAAGCTCACAAAGTCTTAGTCTTTGTCATTAACTGGATATCCAGTCCTGAGTATTTATCCCATCAGGTAGGCCAGACAGAGGGTTCTTAACTATTTGTCCCACTAGTTAAGTCAGACAGAAATTTCCTAGCTATTTGTCTCGCTAGGTAGCCCAGACAGGCAGCAGTAGGGAACTAGTTCCAATGACAGTTAACCAAGAATCATGAGCTCACGGTGCAAAACAAACATAGAATTCATATTTCTCAAAACAAATCATATTCATGATCATACTCATCCTTTTATCAAAATGTTAAACTTACCACTATTGATGCCTAATTTCATAATATCATAAGCAATTAAATTATTTTTATATGTTAATTTGAGCTAGAGTTATATAGAGTACCAAAACTACTTACCTTAGCCAAACAAACCAAGATCCAACTTAACTCAAGTAATCCTCGTAATATACGCTCTTCCTTCCTATAAAACGAGAGTCTAGTTTAATTTCTAACTCTTAAAATAAAGTGAACTATCAATTTATCTACTAGTACTAATCCTCAAACTAACATGATCAAAAGAAATTATCAAGAGGGAAAGTAGAGAAATTGAGAAAATGAGTATCAAAATAGGTGGAACCAGCCTAGCTTAAGCCGAACATAAGGTTCGGGACTTTACTTCCAAAAGTCCCCAACTCCAACTACTAATCACTTCTTATCACAATTTCAACTTCCAATCAAGTGCTTCAAGTATAAAATAAGCTTAAACAAACACCAAACCAAGTGATCTAAGCACATCTTGGTCAAGAAATCATTTCCTTTCAAAAATCCTTAGTACATCACATAATCCCATCAAATTTGCCAATAAAGTAACAAATAACTTGGCAAAAACCTTGGATAAGGATTACCAATGAACCTCCAATCACCTCACTTGCTCCAAATCTTTGATTTGCAGGATTCCCACTGTGATTAAGAGAGGGAATATAGGAAGATTTTAGAGAGCGAAAGCAGAAAGGGTTTTAAAAGAGTAAAGTGAGGTCTTACTCTATTCCTTCAACATATAATTTGCTTATATTGCTAATTAGTTCCTCAGCTTCTAAACTTAATCACATAAGTCTCCAAAGTTCTATAATATTACTAATTAACCCCAAGAGAAAAGGTTGTTATGGTTTTGGGTTTTACAAGGGGAGCATAGCTACAACTACAAATCACGTACACCACCTATTGTTACAATGAACCCTGGCTCAAATCCCAGACAGATAGACCTCCACCACACCACCTGGGTGTGTAGTGGCCACAGACCCCTCCAACACATGAGTTTGATTGGTAGTTGTAAGCTAAATATCTAAACCAAGCTAGAATAGTAGTAGTATTGGTTTCTTTATTGAGTTGGCATATGGCGGGTCTGCCTAAAGTACAAAGCCAACTGCACTAGTATTAGTAGTAGTAGAGACCGAGGGCAGTACTATATATATATGCGTCTATTTGTTGTCTTTTGTTAGAGTCATCGTGAGACTCCAATTTGTCTGTGAGTAGCTGGTGGGTGTCAAACCGCCAAAAATAAAGTTAAAATAAATAGCCTAGTTGCCAACGAAATATTCCCAAATTAACTCTAGTACTAGAATAGGGATTCCAGATGTGCAATGGGTTATTTGCTTCACCCAGATTCCAAGGAGTATGCTGAGCCCGATATACCAGAATTTATTCAAGAAAATTGGATTAATTTGTAAACAGGGCAAGTAGGGTTGTCTCCTCAAGGAATTGGTAAATTAATCACATACAGAATTTGGGGAGTTTTTGGAGAGGATAGCAAATAATTGAAAAGGTAGAAATGCTGAAATTCAAATTAAGCAATAATGCCGGAATTAAATAACACAAGAAACAATTAATTAACACAACCTAATCAAGGAAGTAATCTTGGCACCGGTGCACACAACTGATCATAGATACATAGAATAATTCATACGTTCACAAACAAATTAGTTATAGCAGTTTGGCAATGCGTCGAACCACCAATCTCTCCTTAATTATACAATAGTCCAGAGATGCTCATAACTACTCTCTTGTAAATTAGACAACCCTAGAGACACTCATAGGATTTAATGTAGTCATAGTTTTAGAGAGCCAATTCTAGTTAACAAACACACATGCAGGTTCATTCAAACTAAATTAATTATTCCCACGACATAGATTAGACTACTTGTGAGGCGGTGAAATTGTCTTGTTTGCCACTAATTAAGTTGCTTAAAGGCGACACGCCAACACCTTAATTGGCTATCTATTATTCAGAAAATTGAACAACAGGCCTTATTCATCCAATTAATCCAAACAATAATAACCCACTAAAAACAGAGAATAATTAAATACTCATAAATGCAGAATTGAAAATAGACAATTAAAAAGATCTCACAACTGTTGTGCAACCGAGTTTTGATTATTCCTCAACTAGGAAAAGTGTGACAGCCCCACTACTCCCCAAGGCGTACCCTAAGGTATCCGTGGACCGCCTGCCTAGCTCTCGCCAGGACCCACTCACATAAATATCGCTAAAATACCAAACTAACAATCCAAACACAAATCTAAACCCAACAATAAATTTACAAATACATTACACCATTCTTACAATCCCAAATTACATAAAATACTTATCAAACATTCAAATTCTTATAATACAAAAGCTCTCAAAATCACAATCCAAATTTGCCACACCAATACAAAAGCAAACCCTAACTCTAAAGGTTGGCTCCTTCACTTGGGTTCTCAATCCCTGTTAAGGAAAACAAATTGGAAAGAGTGAGCTAAAAAGCTCAGTGAGTTCCAAAAAGGCTTACAATTCACGTAAAACAGTTCAAATCATACTTTAAGTATACAATTTAAATCAAGTAGATAGACACTTAAATAGGTATTACTCATATAAACTACTCGAGGGATATTGTCCATCAAGGTAGACTAGTCGAGGGACTTCACCTAAGACATCACAAACTAGTTGAGGGTATTCACCCTACGACGTCACTTTATTTCATTGAAACTAGTTGAGGGTATTCACCCTACGACGTCGCATACTAGTCGAGGGACTTCGTCCAACGACGTCACAATACTTCATTGAAACTAGTCGAGGGATTTTGTCCAACGACGTCACAAACTAGTCAAGGGTATTCACCCTACGACGTCACATTATTTCATTGAAACTAGTTGAGGGACTTCACCCAACGACGTCACATTTGTCAGAAGCTAACACACTATTCTTTTAATTCCCGAAATCACACAAAAAGGAGTAAACACTCACATGGTAGTTCAAATCATAAAACAGTTCAAATATATTTCTCATGAAATTCAAGTCTTTCAAATAATCCAAATTCATTTCAACAAATTATTTCTTTGCAAACAATGGCAAGATTTTCATATAATAGTAAAATATTTGATTTTAAAAGGGATTGGAATACTCACACACATAGGACACTGTAAAACACTTTTACAATTTCTTTTATTTCAAATAAAGGTAAGTGCGATGAAGTACACACTACCCCACTTAACGATTTGAAAATTCAAAATCACTTCAAATCACTTGACCAATACACTTCGAATCATATTCACAAAACACATAACATACATCAACACAGTAGTAAAGTTTGTATTCCAAGGTGGGATCTGGTTCGAGTCCTTCCTCACCTCCTATTATCACGAAAAAGGAAGAAATGAGTTTCGCCTCACACACAGCGAAACTAAACTCAAATAATTTATTCACTTGTCTTATTAAAGCTCTTTACAAAATTCCCTTAACTCTGGTCAATAAAGAGTAATCAGTCGAATTGAAACTCATTTTTCAAGATTCCATTTTCAAATCAAAATTTCACATAAACAAACAACTCTATCGATGCACTCCATTTAGGCAATTTCTAATTTTTAGCACTTTGAAATAAAGTGAGGTTTTTCACCTCCAAATCACTCATTTGATCTCAGTCTTAACACTGCACTTTAAACCATCATTCTAACACACTTTTCAAACAATTTTCACTAGTTTTCAATACACAAAATTCATGAAAATTAGTTAAAGTATCTCAAATCCTCAAATTCATCCAAAATAGCACTTTTTCCTCAAAGTTTAGTGAAATTCAATTTCTCACCATAGAAGTTCATGTTTTTAACTCTTTTAGAACATATTCTCATAAATGAACATAATACATATACATTTAAGCAAAATCTCATCATTGAACATCATAGAAATTCGAAATCACATATTAAAATTACCAAGCATGGTTCGGCCATCACTTATCACTTTCCTTCAATATTTTCAACTACAAAATCTACTTTCTAACCTTAGAATGAGCTCATTTCACATATATCAAACACAACCATAGTCAGGTCCTCAAATTCACTACCTAAAAGCCACCTCAAGTCCGCTACCTAAATTGGGAATCCAAGAGCCCAACTCCATTGTTCCATACATAAGCATTCTTGACAAAATGAACCATAGATCTACAAGATTTATCATTACTAGAGCTAAATCTAGAAGATTCAAGTGATATACCTCAAGATCTATATAGATCTAACAAGATCAACCAAGATCTTGTGAGTTCTTCTCAAGGATGACACTCCAAGGTTGATAACTCCACAAAGCTTCAACCTTAGCTCAAGATCCTCTTGCTTTGATGGTGATTTCCAACAACAAGCTCAAGAACAAGCACAAGACAACCCACGCAAGCTCTCTTTCCTCTTCTCTTCTCTCTCTAAATTTTGGACCTCTCCCTCTCTCTCTCACTCTCATACGGCAGCCAAGAAATGAAGAAGAAACCAAGATTGAGGTCTTCAATAAAGCCTTGAAGCTTCAAGGAAGTTGAGGAAGAAGAAATGGAAGAAGCAAAAATGACAAACTTTCTCTCTTCCCTCTCTCTAGCTCTCGGCTCTCTCTCTCTCTATGGTGTCCAAGAGTGGCTGAAAATGTGAAGCTCAAAAGCAAGAATAATGCCTTTAAGGAGGCAAAAAGGTGACTTTTCTCCAATTTAAGAAAAGTGGTCAAAAGACCACTTTTTGTCGCGTCGCGCGCGACACTCTAACTTTTACTGTTTTATCTCACTCCAACACTATCCAATCTTAAATATATCTCTGTAATATCTCTACATATGCTCGATTTCCTCTTAAAGTTACTAATCACACTTCGGTACAAAATTTAGCACTTAAACGAGCCGAAAACGCACAACGGTAAATAAATCTTGAAAAAAAATTCTCTAAATTTGTAATTAATCACTCAAAACATAAATTCACTCATATTTTAATAAATAAATGTAATATAAACATTATTATGTATTTTAGAATAAAAATTCAAATTTTGAGGCCCTCACAAAAAGAATTTAGCCACGCCTCATGATGATTAAGCAATCCACGGTGTTCATGTAAATCGAAAGGAACTAAAAGCAACTGAAATTTCAAAAGAAAATATCTAGCTATTGTGCATTCCAATTCCCGGAATTGAAAAGAAAAGCAAAAGGTTGGTCTATGCGATTGCTCAATAGTCGCGAAAAAGAAAAAAATGAAAGACGGAAGGAAAAAACCAAAGCTATAAGTTGTACTAGACTATCTATCCGTGACAGCGGAAAAATGAAAGAAACAACTATACGAAATCTATGCTAAGACCTCCAACCAAAGCAAGGAAAAAGATTCCTTCTATTAATTTCGTGTTGCCGGCTTTGTAGGAGACCAAAGATACTAATCCCCTTCCTTCTAGGACTCCTCCCGAAACTTAGAAGCAATTGGATTCCTTCTCAAAATGTTCCACCGCCTCTTGTGCCTTCCAAATTGCTAAACGATCTTTCCATTATTCTACTCCTAATTTGTTGCCAGTTTCTCCTTGGAAAACGCTTCCCAATTGGACAAGACTTCCAATTACTATAGCAAATGTATCAGCGAGTGACCAGAATTTTAGCTCCACTCCACACTCTTTGACACAGGCACGGTTTGGAATTAAAAGTCTTTTGGACTTTGCACTTGGATATCACTTTTAACACCAATAGCCTGCAAGTGACACAAAACCCAATTATAAGTAGTAACATAATACTTTGCATAATAAATGGCAAAAATTAAGTCCAAATACTCACAATTAACATGTACAATTATCTCCCTATCAGTAGCCTCTACCGGGGTTGTTGTATTGAGCATCCTCCATTGAATAAAAATTTCCTTTGCCTCAATATATTAGTTTTCTTTTGTTTTCCTATAGGTTTATATTTGATATTATTTTGGGTCCATCAAAGTGGTATCAGAGTTACGGTAAATTGAGTTATGGCAAACCCTAACTCCAATATTGTTTGTACTGTTCAAAAATTGAAAACAAGGGCTGAGTTCAATTTTTGGCAGAAACAGATAAAAACACATCTTCAGGCATGTAGATTGCATAGATATATTGAAACTCCAATTGCTCAAGATGCTAGTGAAGAAGAAAATGCAAGAGATAGTTTGGCGTTGTCACAAATTTATCAGGAAGTTGATATGTCAATTTTTGAAAAAATTTCTATGGCTGACGTAGCAAAGAAGGATTGGGATATTTTGGAAAAAATGTACAAAGGTGTTGATAGGGTTCAACAGAATAATTCGATGGTGTTGAAGAGGAAGTTTGAATTTATGATGATGGAGAAGTCAGAATCTATTGAATCTTATTTTTCTCGTTTGTCGGATATTAAAAATGAGATGACACTTAATTAGTATCAACTTTCTGCCAGAGCATTTGTTGAGAAAGTCCTTTATACTCTACCCATGAAATTTGATCATGTGGTAATTGTGATTCAGGAGACAAAAAATTTGGATAATTTGAATGTTGAAGATTTGTATGGATCATTAATTCTACATGAACAGAGAATTAATGAGAAATTGGATGACACCCTGGAGAAAGATACAGTTGAAAAGGCATTGCAGACGCAGTTAAATTTGAGAGGCAATAATGAAGTTAGAGAGCAAGATAAATCCAGTCAGAGGAATAGAGGTAGTTACAATAACAAAGGTGGTCGTGGCCATAATAATAGAGGTAGAGGAGGTGCATCAAGTCCTGGACGCTGTAGAGGTAACAACTTTAATTTTAGAGGTGGTCCTAATAGAGGTAGAAGTAGTAACTTTAGAAGGGAAAATAATTTTCAGAATAATTTTGGTCAGAGAATTATTTGCTATAATTCTGAAAATTTTGGTCACAAACAGTTTGATTGTAGATCCGGAAATAATGTAAATAGAAATTTTCAAGTTAATGCTGCTGACAATTAGGTTCAAGATAATAGTCAAAAGTCTCAGACTTTATTATTGACCTGTAATGCAGTTGATATGATTGATAAAAATAAATTATATTTGGATACAAGGTGTAGTAATCACATGTCTGAAAGAAAGAATTATTTGTGAAATTTGATGAATCTGTCCATGGTAAAGTTAAATTTGGGAATAACACTGTTTTACCAGTGCATGGCAAGGAAAAAATCCCCATTAGACTGAAAAATGGGCCTACTGATTTTATTTCTAATGTTTTCTATGTTCCTGGATTGCATCATAATTTGTTGAGTATGGACTAGTTGTCTGACAAAAAATACGGCATTCGTATCAGGGATAGTACTTGCACTATTTTTGATAAAAATATTGGAATGATTGCAAAGGTACCAATGACTTCAAATTGCTTATTTTCGTTGAATTTGAATGCTGGAAATTTTTCTTGTCTGAGTATAGTGATAGATGACAGTAACTGGTTGTGGCATATGCGATTTGGTCATTTAAATTTTGGTAATTTGAATTTTTTGGCTCGCAAGAGAATGGTTGGTGGATTGCCTGATATGAGGAAACCTGACAGAATATGTGACATGTGTGTCTTGGGAAAGCAACATAGGGATGCTTTTCAGACAGGTAAATCTTGGAGGGTTAAAAGACCTTTAGAAATTATTTATTCTAATTTATGTACTGTGAAGGTTCCTTCTAATAGTGGTTGTAGGTATTTTATTATCTTTATTGATGATTTTAGTAGAAAAATCTGGGTTTATTTTTTGAAGTAAAAATCTGATGCTTGTGACACTTTTAAGATTTTCAAGAATTTTGTTGAGAAACAAAGTGGTTGTCAGATTAAAATTTTGAGAATAGACAGGGTCAGAAATATTTGGTGTGTGATAATTTTCTTTTAAAAAATGGTATTTTGCATCAGTTGACTGCCAGATATACTCCACAGTAAAATAGAGTAGCAGAGAGGAAGAATAGGACAGTAATGGATATAGTGACATGTATGTTGAAATTAAAAAATATGCCAAAATCTTTTTACGCAGAGGCAGTTTCTTGTACAATCTATTTGTTGAACAGATGTCCTACTAGAAGTCTTTCTGGTAAAACTCCTGAAGAAGTTTGGAGTGGTAGAAAACCGTTTGTTGGCCATCTCAAAGTATTTTGATATCTTACTTATTCTCATATTCCTGATCAATTGAGAAAGAAACTTGATAATAAAGGAGAGAAATGTATTTTTATTGGTTACACTGAAGTTTTCCAAGCATACAGATTGTATAATCCTGTGATGCAGAAAGTGATAGTAAGTAAAGATGTGACATTTGATGAAAGAGGAGTTTGGGATTGGTCTACTGAAAATTCCAAAACAAATGAAATTATTATAAATTATCAAGAAAATGAGTCTAATGATGATGTTCAGCCATCACCAATTGCTCAGAGTCCACAGGCTGATTTAACTAAACGTCCACAGCATCAACGGCAGATGCCAGTTCGTTTGCAAGATTTTGTAATTACTCCTGATGATGTTCCTTCTGAGGAAGATATTGTTAATTTTGCTTTGTTTACAGATTGTGATCCAGTGGTGTATGAGGAGGCAGCCTGTGATGATCATTGGGTGAAAGCAGTGGATGAAGAAATTCATGTCATTGAGAAAAATGACATGTGAGAGCTTACTTCTCTTCCAATTGGTAAAAAAGTCATTGGAGTAAAGTGGGTCTATAAGACGAAACGTAAGCCAAATGGAGAGGTGGATAGATACAAGGCGAGATTAGTGGAGAAGGGATACAAGCAGAAGCCTGGAATTGACTATTTTGAGGTGTTTGCGCTTGTTGCTAGATTTGATACAGTCCGGATGATAATTTCTCTTACTGCCCAAAATAACTGGAGAATTTATCAAATGGATGTCAAGTCAGTTTTCCTGAATGGCATTCTCAATGAGAAAGTATACGTGGAGCAACCTGCAGGATATGTCAGAAGATGTCAGGAAAATAAGGTGTACAGATTGAAGAGAGCAAGCATGGAGGGCACGGTGTACAAGAATCGATTCTTATTTTTTGGCTCGTGATTTTCAGAGGTGTTCGTATGAGCACACGTTATATATTAAATCTTCTGCTCACGGTGACATTCTTATTGTGTGCTTGTACGTAGATGATTTAATTTTTACAGGAAATATTTCAGATACGGTTGCAGAGCTCAGTGAGGCTATGATTCAGCATTTTGAGATGACATATTTGGGTCTCATGTCATATTTCCTAGGAATTGAAATTTTTCAATCTAACCGTGGGATTTTTATATCTCAAAAAAAGTATGCAGAAGATATTTTGAAGAAATTCCAAATGGATGTAGCAAAGCCAATTATGACACCAGTTGAGGAAAAATTGAGGTTGACCAAGGAAGGTGGTGGTGGTTATGTGAATCCTACCTATTTCAAGAGTTTGGTAGGAAGTTTGAGATATTTGACGTCTACAAGGTCAGATATCAATTTTGATGTTGGTTTGATTAGTAGATTTAGGGAGAATCCACGTCAATCACATTTGCAAGCGGCTAAGAGGATTTTAAGGTACATTGGAGGTACTCAAAGTGATGGTATTTTTTATTCAGGAAATAATCCAGTTAAACTTTTTGGCTATACAGACAGTGATTGGGTTGGTGATACAGTTGAGAGGAAGAGTAATTCAAGATATGCCTTCTTCATTGGTTCAAATTTTTTCTTGGAGTTCAAAGAAGTAGCAAGTGATAGCTTTGTCAACGGTAGAGGCGAAGTATATTGTAGCGAATAATAGTGCAACTCAAGCTTTATAGCTGCGTTGCATACTTGGTGTCCTACAACACAAGCAAGTTGGTTCTACGATAATTTATTGTGACAGCAAATCTGCCATTGAGTTGTCCAAGAATCTTGTGCTTCATGGACACAGCAAGCACATTGACATCAAGTATCACTTCATATGTGAATTGGTTCATGAGAAGGTGATTGAGATAGATTATTGCAGGATTGAAGAGCAAGTTACAGATATTTTCACCAAGACTTTGAAGATGGAGACATTTGTCAAGCTGAAAAAGATGTTGGACGTGCCCAAGTTTGAAGAGTTTTTAAGGGAGGCAATGTAAGGTAAATATCTAAACCAAGCTAGAGTAGTAGTAGTGTTGGTTTCTTTATTGAGTTGGCATATGGTGGGTCCGCCTAAAGTACAAAGCCAAGTGCACTAGTATTAGTAGTAGTAGAGACCGAGGGCAGTACTCTATATATATGCATCTGTTTGTTGTCTTTTGTTAGAGTCATCATGAGCCTCCAATTTGTCCGTGAGTAGCCTCTGCCATTGTTGAGCATCCTCCATTGAATAAAAATTTCCTTTGCCTCCATATATCTGTTTTCTTGTGGATTTATACTTGATATTGTTTTGGATCCATCAGTAGTTATAGTTGCACTTCTGTCCCACCCTCTAATTTACAGCCAGTCTGCCTGTAAAGGCACCTCTGTTGGCTGCCAAATTTTCTCCATAGGGACTGCTAGAATGCACCAGATAATTGCATGAATTTTCCCCTTGAATTTTGGCAGCGTAGTTACAAGCATAGGCTGCTACCTATTCATCCCAATGCATTGCCTTAAATGCCTAATTGTGCACCAACTGCATTATGAGCACCCAGGTAATCTTTATGCGTGTTTTGAGCTAAAGTGGAAGGACTTGAAGCTAAGTTTGTAAAGAGAACAAGTGCCAGGGCGACCTTCAGCAACCCTATTGCTTACTAGCTAGCTAGAATATTATGTGATTTGAGAAGTAATTTTAACCAGGTTGTGAATTTATAGAGAATTTTTTTTTCACACGGCCAATAGATTGATATTAAACCCTGATTGAAACGTTTTTAGAAATACAGGTGGTATTTGTTAATCTAGTATCAATAGATTAACTATAAAAGTCCAATATGTACACAAGCAACATTTTCGTATGACTTTCTACACATTTACTACTTCAAAAGGTGATCCAGTTAGTGTATTCAAAATTTATTATTATTATTATTATTATTATTATTATTATTATGCTAATTATTTCATTTAAGATACAGACAGCTAAATGGTTCTGTTAATTTTACTCGTCTGTTCCTACAAGTTTTTAGCTAATTTATAGCTTGAGAGTATGTGAACTAATTAAAAATTAATTTTCAGAAATTTGTCGACTGTGGCCAAAAATCATTAGCTCATAGATCTATTCCATTTTGTAAGAGACCGAAAAAGGGATTCATTCAGTGCTACTTTGTGTATGATTCATTCAATAGCTAGAAATTTGGAGTTTGAGACGTCTCACAAAGGAACTACCTATAACATTTTGCTATGAAAGATGTGAACAAGTCTCACTGGTGAATTTAGCAAGGATCTTGCTAAATGCAGAGACCGAACAATTCTCCATCTTCTATGTCACACTAGATTGTAGAAGTGTAATTTACTGCAGAATTTGCATCATAATGGCTTAGGGTTGTGACAGGTGTCAAATCTATTCAATAATAAAAGACCAACTCAAGAAAATATGAATTTGTATATAACAATGAGTAGGATCGTCTCCACAGAAATTAGAGATATTTGTTTCCTTTAAAGCAAGAATTAATGGGGGATTTTTGGAGAACTAAAGTAATTAGACAACTTAAATGAATGCAATTAAATGAGAATAATTTAAAACTAAATCAATAATATGCAAAACTCTAGCCAAAGGAGTAACTTCAAAGATGGCTTACACAATTGATCATTGATGCAATGGTGAATTCAATCATTCATTTATAAATTGGTTATAGTTGCTACTAAGTTCTGCCAACCAACTTTTCCTTATTGTGTCAATAGTTAAGGTATGACCATTAATTATTTCGCTAATCAAGAGACAATCCCAAATATGAGCATAGGATTCAATCTCCCAATTATAATAAAAATCAGAAAAGCTCAATTCTAACCAACAAGCATGCTACAAGGGTTCATTTAAATTAGATTATGTATCTCCTGGTACAAACGCAATCATGATAGTCGCTACTAAGATTAAAACAGCTAAACAATTATGGATTCAACTATTTTAATTAGTAATAGACTTTTGTGAATGATCAAATATTGGCCTCCTATTCCAATCACTCACAATAATCATAGACAACAAAAATAGCATATACACAAATACCAACAAATGGAAAAATAATTAAAATTAATTCAATCTCACAGGTGTTTGTAGAACCAAATCATTAGTTCTCTCTTGACTAGATAGAGGGTTAGTTGCTCCTAATGGAGAAAATAAAAAATGCCGCACAGCTAGAGGAAAATAAAATTAACTGGATCCTAATTTTAATGTTTCTTCCTATTTTTGTAGCTATGAAACTAGTATCCAAATTCTTATAGGAAAAGATAACTAGCAGGGCATTATAAATATTCGCCATCTTGCTCGCCAGAAAGGCTACATCTAGTACTGGGCTGATGATTTGGACAATATGCAACATGTTTTTTTTTTCAAGCATGGAAATCCTAGAACCAGAAAGTAGTAGGATTTATTCTCATAATAATTAATAAAGAAAATATGTCAAAGTTTTTACAAAAATTAAATTACAAGTTCTCGAAGGTTGACTTAGCCGCCTACACACGTACCGGGCTTACATTGTCGTGATCGACTTAGTTGGCAATGGCTTACAAGTTCCTAAAGGGTTGGCTTAACCGCCTATACACGCACCAGGCTTGGCAAAAAAGATAGGCTAAATAGTTTCCTAATATGAGTAGGTTGTATTCGAAAGGAATCCCTAGTCATAGACTCAACATACAAATTTGATTTAGAATTGGAAACTTCTATAGGCACATGAGATTCCCGAGTTCCTTGGATTTGAAGGTAGAACTTTGGTGCGGCTACACTTAACTGATCTTCTGGAAATCATCTCTTTTAACCCCTTTTCATTCCCAATTCCTACAATTTGTTATCAAATACCAAATACTAGTAGAATCTATCAATTAATACAATACTTGACCAAAATAAAGAGGATATATTCACAAATTTAACAGAAATTATGCTCCTTATCAGGTTGCGAAGCTAAGTAAAAATTCACTACTGTAACCTAGATTTTTTGGGAAATACTGGTTAATATTAAAAACCTAAAAAAAATAAATGTGTTAATATGCCAGAATCGTATTTCCCGTACTTAGTGTTCAACAACCAAGATTTCATTAATAAGCATGAGAATTCTGTGTAAATTTTCTTGGAAGCAACTTATGGTTATTTCCAAAGATTGAGACAGACTTATTGGTGAGTAATTATGGCATGGTCAACAATCAATCGGAAAGTGGCTGATGAGTGTCAGGTATACATATAAAATTATATTTCATCCACAGTCAAATTTTACATTTTTAAATTCTTAAATATCCAACAAGAGACTTTCCACAAGGATACTAATTAAAATTCAATCTAGGATATTTAGGGTCGGACCCACAGAAAAGAATGAACAACTATCGATATTACTAAATCTTCTACCCATAGAAAAGAATGAACATCTATCGATATTACTAAATCTTCTCTATTATTCAGATGATCAATAAATTGCTAAAAAGAAATTGTATTAAAATATGTAAGAAAATAACAAATAAATGCTTCTTAGATCATGGTATATCTGATTACTCATGCAAGTGCAATCCTCGAATCATTGAGCGCTACTATCTCAGTTTGCTCTGGCGTAATTTTCTTATACATATGAAACCTACTCTTGTCATGAATTAACTATACCTATAACTAATCCATACCTACTATCGTGAAACTAGCTATAGGTTCATGAAGTTCTATGAAATTATATGGATCAAGCCACTAAAATCACAAAGGTGCACTTCTACTCTCGTGAGTGTACTCTATAGATTTAGTACTTCCAAGAAGTGTATTAAATTACAATTCTCATGGCAAATGTAACATTTTGAGATTATCATAATTTACGGCCAGTTAATCATGATTAGATGAGGAAAAGTACCAAATAACTTGCTTAAAACAATAACATCAAATAGTGAAGAAATCAACACAAAACAATCAAAGAAAATTCAACTAAAACCTACGGCATAAATTCTAGAATAACATTACAAACAAAGATCCAAAACATGCATTAACAAAACTTAGAGTTCAATACAAGGATAAAAGGGTGGAGAGAGGAAAACCCTTGCCACTATAGCCTCTTGATCCTCTCCATCTTCATCTCCCTTGGCCTTATTGTTGAGCCAACGCAAGGTTGAAGGAACAAAAACTACTACCTAAACTATACTAAATTAATCTAAAACTAAGAAAATATAAGAGTTACATTTTTGAGGTATGTTCTTGCACTCCCCAAGCTCCGCAAAATGAAAGATACAAACTCTATTTATAGAGGAGTTCTTCATGCTTCTTGTGCCTCTCTTCTTTAATGTGAACATAGCATCTAGAAAGTCAACATTTGTGGCTTTATGGAATGTCTAAAAATTGAAGTGACAAAAGTGTTCCAAGTAGATGTTTGAAGTCTTGTTTCAACCCACAGTTTGTCTTATCAAGTTTTCAAATGAAAGCAAGAAGAAAATATTCCAAAAGTAATCAACTTGTGCAAGTTGTTCAAAGATTTTGGCCTGACAAAACCGGGGTAAAATCCCCATTGAGCTTAAACCAGTATTAAGCCTAGTATTGGGCAAACTACCTTGAGTTGAAGATGTCAAATCCCCACTGACCAGATACTATGGATAAACCCCCCCTGAAATAAGCCCGATTTTGAATCCCCTATTTTACAGCACTTCTATTTTACTTTTCCAAACTTATTGCTTTACTCATTCATTTTGGTCACCAATTACCCTTTACATCTCTTGCCTTCTTTCCTATAAAAAGCAACCAATTAAACTAGAAAAAGGAACAAGAACTCTAACATTAATCTTCAATTCAAACATCAACTTTTGAGGTGATTTTGACTTCAAAACTTTGTCTTTTTATCGAAATATGGTTAAAAATTATATGAAACCACAATAAAATATAGCACATATATAGATTTATCAAAGGTAATTCAAACAAAATCCCAAGAATTTAGAAAATTTCATTCTTAAAAGTCAAGTTTTTCGAAATGTAGGAAATACAAATCGTCAAATTGGAATTTAAATATGCACTTTAGTTACAACTAAGGTTTGCAAAATGTGAAAGGTTAACAAAATCATTAGACTCCTAAAGTGATCATAAAAACAAAGAAAAGCACTTAAAAACAATGACTTAATGCCCCAATGACCTTTTATCTCTTTAATTTTTCATACGATGTCCTTCCTTTATTTAAAGTCTACTTGCGATAATTTGTCAATTTTAGACCACTCAAACTATAAAAAGATAGTCATTCCTATGTTAGTTCAGTAATTTTATGGTTATTTTTCTGTTGTGGCGCAGTTATGCATAATTAGTGGAAATTTCATTAGTTTGTTTAGGCATTTACTATTGAATAACTATTTCCCAAAACAATTATTACTATTTTCCACTTATTTTTGTGATGTGGGTTCTTCAATTCCCATAATGGAGAACACAAAGAAATATATAGGAGAGTGGGACTTCTACTTGGTATTAGTGAAGAAGGCCTGTAAACCTTGTAACTTATACTTAACACAAGTTGTACAACTATAGGAAGCAAAATTCTGAGGCCTAAACTAATACTTAACCATGTGAGGCTTCTATTTGAGTAATCACGAAAATGTTTAGAGGCATAATTTAGTGTTATTCATTTATGATATTATTTGTAGATTGAGTGCTATTGGTATAGGCTATTTTACAAATCATGGAATTCATTCACTGCACATGCAATCTGAATGACAATGGAGAAACCAAGTTTGAAGAATCATTCATGAAGATGACACAAATTGCAACAAGTCATCAGACATAAAATTGTGTAACTCTTATATGAACATTCCCTTAGATAAAGAAGATAAGAAGAAAGCTAAATGCTTCAGCAAATTGGACAACTCAAAAAATCTAGTTGCAAGAGGTAAAGTGCTACAAAAACCATTTCAAATAATTTGTTTAGGGATGGTGAGATCGAATTAATTACTATTATGATTGATCTCATGGAACAAAATGCAACGCAGCCTAATGTTAATGAAGAAATCCTATCTCATACTTATGATCATCCAAAAAAGCTTAGTTTTGAACATAGCAGTTGCCAATTGAAGGAGAAGATTACGCATTTGAGAGAAAAATACAAAGACAATGCTAAAAAATTATGAAGTCTAATCATGAAGTAAAATTCTTTAAATTATCAAGTAAAGTATGGGCTATTGATTAGTTGGATGAAGAGCTTGCTGTAGAAAATCAAATTAGAGGTGATTGTCATTTTGAGACAAAGAAGATATTAATAGAGGAGGGAAATGACAATGCTGCAGTGGCAAAGAGTCCTTTACATGAAGAAGTTGGATCAGAGATGGAGCATTTGGGTTAGCTCGCAAATAAACTACAAGCTTCCATAAGTTAGCAGCCTTTCTACCTTGCTCAAGTTCATGGCTTGATGTATTTTTGATGTTACGAAATGTGATAACATGGATTTTTGGTCAAAAAAGATTTTGAACCTTGTTGTTTAGGAATACATGTAACTATAACCTAGTACATCCTTTTTGTTCATGCTTTTAGTACTCAAAAATATCTTATTTGATATGGAATGAGGACCCTCCGGGTTAGAGATCTGTTGTTTCCATCTCAAGAAATTATGTGGAGCTGAAGTTTGGGTAGATTTATGGTCTTATTGTTATTTTTAATTAAAGTTTTTAGGATTATCATTGTAATTGTTGTTGTAAAAAGAAAGATCATGTAAAAGAAAGCAGGAGAAAAAGAAGTTACATACTTGAAAAGTCATGAAGAAAACATGGACCAGAATACGCGAGCTCCCTCGCATATTCGAGGCCCACATATTTGCTCGAGTGGACATTTGGCACAATAACTAATGCCAGTCTTCTTCAGACATTAATTTTTTTCATTTTTTTATTTTTAGTTGTTATTTTATTTCTTATTCTAATTAGATGTTTTAGCATTTCTTATTAGTTACGTAACTTATTAGACTAGTGCTTCTAGCCTATAAATAGGAAAATCTACAATCTTTTATACTATGTCCTTTTTTCAATCAATTAAATATTGGTTAGTTTTATTCAATTGTTAAGAGTTTTCTCTCATTTTGTGAATTTTTGATTCATGTCCGAGATTCGTTCATGCAACATTTCTCTTTTGGAGGGTGTTCATGAAACCCCTTCATTATCTTCGTTTCTACTACTGCATCATGTGGTATAAGAGCAGGTGTCTCCTATGATGAACCCTAATATATATCACCATCCCTTGGAGCTTGAAGAAATGGGTGATCGTGCCTGGAGAGTTGCTCTAGACCGTGCCATTTTTCAGCATGGTCCACATGAATCTTGTAGATAGCCAAGTTATGAAACACTATCTTCGACTGATGAAACTTTGGCAATTTTTGGTGGGGTTACCTCTAACCCTAGTGAAAATCTTTGACAAAAGAGAGAGCTCGTATGCATAGTTTACAATCTTTCATCAAAGAAAGCTGGGACTTAGAGAAATCAACTATCCTGAACCAGGTGTTGAATTTTTAATCATATTCTTTATTTGTTGATTGATGATTGCAACTCTACAAATATGGTTTCTACAAAATTGGTTGATAAATTAAAATTGTTTGTTGAAGAGCATACAAAACCTTATAGGGTTGGTTGGATAAAAAAGGTTCAACTTATTGAGGTAATTGTGTGATGTCGTGTTCCATTTTCAATTGGCCAATATATCGATGAAGTCCTATCTGATGTTGTGGATATGAATACTTGTCACATATTACTTGGTAGACCATTGCAGTTTGATATAGATGCAACATATAGTGAATGTGACAATATTTATTGGTTTATCAATGATGGTAAAAACATTGTCCTCCTGCCATTGAAACTGGGTTCAAAACCTAAATCTAGTTAGTTGATTGAAACTAATTTGTTATCCCTCTTGCACATGTGGATTGCAATTTAAATATAGGTACATTGGAAGTTGAAGGTGCCAAGGCAGTGGAGGAGGTTCCTAATTCAATCAAATAGAGACAATTTTGATTCTGAAAGTTGAAAATAATTTATCTCTGTAGATGTTCTTGATTTTTCAACCTTGGAACCCACCGTGTTTGACGAACTTAAGAATTTGAAAGTTGAAGGAATTCCTTTGGAGAGTTCACCAGTAACTTCAGCCCCCACTAACTTGTTTCCTTGAAATTCAAAGGATGCGGTGATTTTTCTGGACAGCTAAAACATCCCTTTTGGTGAGGAAATTTTTTCACAAATTTCTTCCTATTGAGTATTTTCCTACCAAGACCGAGCATGTTGAATTCCTTGTTGACCAGGGGAAAAGAGTAAAATTATGTGGTCATTGGAAGATGGTGCAGTTACTGACTTTGAAGTTCTCACAAGATCACATATGGCTTCCTATGCTCATAACTGGATGTAGCAGTTCCATTGATGGGATTTGAATATGCACACAAGTTTTAAATCCAAAATATACTCAACTTTTGCAAGTATATAGGCCAAGTCTATAGTACAGAGTATGTAAGTCAACTCATGAGGAGCTATAAAACTAGTACTAGGTCTCTCACTTACTCCAGAATCAAAGAGAATAACAACAATTTCAACTAAAATGGTGACTATGCTTAGAACTTGAAAGGAAACAGAGTAAAACACCCAATACTAAAACATCTAGATTGTAGATTCTACCAAGTATTCTTACTCATGTAAATAGACTTAGCTCTAGCTACTACTTTTGTCTAGCTAGGATTTTATTTCAAAATCTAACCAAAACTCACTCTCATGAGAACCTTAAACTTTCATGCATGAATTGTCATCTAATTCATTTAAGTGCTAATGATTTACTTTGATGTATTAGTTGCATGAATTTACCTCAAGGGCATTATTTGCATGTCTACAGTTTCCCTTGTGTTGTTTAGGTTTTAAGAACCTTGTCACCCTAGAAAGTGTAGAAATTATATGGGAGGTTTAGCACTAAAACAAGACTTGAGGGAGTTGAGGAATAATTGGGAGAGATCTTAGAAACTTATGATTTAAAGTTGCCACTTGTCATTACCACACTCATTCTTAACCAAGACTAGATCTTTGTTTTTGTTCCCCTACCGAGTTAAGCTTTTAAATTGGTCGCTATTTTGTGTCTTGCAAGAGAGAGAGAGAGGGACGAAATTTAGGGAAGGAAAAGAGAAGAAAAAAACACCAAAAAACTAACCTAGATTCTTGAGTGATTTGTGAGAAAATCAAGAGGGCTTTTGCCTTGTGCATCCTCAACCTTGCATCAAGTTAAGTTGGAAGGAAGTTGGAGAACCTTTCTTGAAGTTTTTCTTGACTATTGGTGAAAGGTACTAGACTAAACCCTAACTCTATGAAGTTGATATTGGGGGTTATGTGATGTTTGGAGGTTGTGGTTGGTTTTTGAAGTTTGAAAGAAGCAAAGGAAGGCAAGGATTTCTAGTAGTTGGAAAGTTGGGAGTAGGGTTGAAGTTGTGCATGCCATATATTTGATGTGAGAACCCTAGAAAAAAAAAAGAGAAAAAAAAAAGAAGAGATTTCTAAATTGATTGCACCATTTATTCAATTAGTGCATTACTTTCCTTCAAGTACTCTATTTTGTGTGTATTGCATGGCATTAATCTAGAATTGCATTTTACATGTTTCATGTAGCCAAAACATCAAACTTATAGTGTATTAATTAGGTCATATTGTATATTAAGGGCTTTGAAAACAATTTATAGAGATTTTATCCACTTCATGGCCAAGACATTTCCACTTGTCAACCATCCATCAAGCCTTGACTTAAGCCTTCTTATATAATCTCTCATTTTCAAAAATTGAACAAAATTTCCCCCTCTTCTCTCTCCTCTTGGCCGACCACTCTAGCAAGAAAAACACTAAAACCCTAAGCTTTATTTAGTCATTTTAGTGAGGAAAACACTACTCCAAGTGAAACCCTAGGTTGGATTATTACTTAGTCATCAAGCTTGGTTGGAAGAATTGAAACTTTTGGGTGGATTTTCTCTCTCAACTCTCAAGGTAATTAGTCACTTAACTATGCTTTAGTTATGTTTAAATTCAAATAGGATGCATGTTAGTTAAGTTTAAGGTGTTTGAGGTTGATTAGAAGGAAAAATTATGAAAGAGTTTCTTGTGTTTGAGAACTTGAACTTAGGCTTTTGTTTTAAGCTTCTATGTGTTTGATGAAATGTCTAAAGGTTTGTGATATTTTATTGATGGATTTATTTGATGTTTGAGCATGTTTTACACCTTACTAAGAGATGGAAATAATTTTAAAGGATTAATTGTAGTGATTGTGTCAAAGCTGGAAATTTTCACAGGAAATCAGAAATGGAATTCAGCAAATTTTCCAAACTTGCTGGTGATTGTAGAAATTGAATTGGACCTTGATATTTATACCATTAGAAAGGTCTATGAACCTAGTTTTAAACACTGCTGACGGAGCTCGATTTCGATTTTTCTACATTGAGTAATGGCCATTCTTCCGAGGCTGTTTGACCAACCTGCACCTAGCCGACAGTTTTCTGATGTCTCTGAGTTTGGCCATTTCGACCCTGATTTAGTGTGATTTGATGTTCGACCTCTTCATGAAAATTTTAGGGCTGTGTCTTAGCTTCAAAAATCTATAAAGTACACCTCAATCCGATAACCGTAGCCGCAGTTATGATTAAATTACTGAAGGGCGGAAAACTTGTCAATTGTTGATTTCATTTCCACAATTGTTTTCCTCATTCCTCTTGACTCTTGTGCATTCTTGCCGTGTCCCGACCTGCAAATTCATGAATTCTACTATGTTGATAAGATTTTCATTTGTTCACCCTATAATTTGGATTGGTCATTTTGTGGTTTGTGCATCTAAGTTGTGATTTCTATGAAGTAAAGAGAACAACGAGCATATGCATTAGGTCTTTCTTGCTTGGGGTAGCCGAACTTAAATACCTTTCATTTCATTTGTTATTAGACTTGGAAGGAGGAAATAGAGGAGATTTGGGTGTGAGCACTTGAAGATACTTTGCTTAACTCGGTGAGTGTTTCATGCTTGTTACTTGACCAACTTGATAGCTGAAATACTGGACTATTCGAATTATGTGATGATTCGTTCTCTTGTGATTTGTGAGCCAAATAATGTGATCGTGATGAGTTTGGATTGGTCATTTTGTGGTTTGTGCATCTAAGTTGTGATTTCTATGAAGTAAAGAGAACAACGAGCATATGCATTAGGTCTTTCTTGCTTGGGGTAGCCGAACTTAAATACCTTTCATTTCATTTGTTATTAGACTTGGAAGGAGGAAATAGAGGAGATTTGGGTGTGAGCACTTGAAGATACTTTGCTTAACTCGGTGAGTGTTTCATGCTTGTTACTTGACCAACTTGATAGCTGAAATACTGGACTATTCGAATTATGTGATGATTCGTTCTCTTGTGATTTGTGAGCCAAATAATGTGATCGAGATGAGTGCGTACTTTATCACACTCGAACTCTTCTGTGTGAAATTTTGTACTTTAATGTCTGAATCCGTGTGAATTGGCCTTTGGCCTATATTTGATTTGTGAGTCGCTTAGGTGATATCCCATCGACAAATCTGATTTGTTTGGAGCTCAAAACCTAGTTGGTGAGTCAATCGATTCGAGCCGGCACGGACTTGGTCGAGGGAGTTGACGAGCCATTGGGTATGATATGTGAATTCAGAAAACGGTATACTCGAGTATTACCTAAAATTTGATTTGTTGGGGTGTTCGGGCTCGGTAAGGGGGTGAAATGGTGGACGGTACTTGGTGTTAAGCGGGGATTTACTGTTGTGGCTCTGAACTGCAAATGTTGACGGAGAGTCAACGAGATGCGATATGATCAAGCTACGGGGAAATTGGCTTTTGAAAGCCATCCGTATCCTTTATTTGAGTATGTTCAATTTATTTGGTGATTTTATTTGTGATACTTGTTTATTACGTGAATTCTAATTGTATACTTGGCTGCATGTTTTTGGGACCTCATTGAGCTCTTAGCTCACCCTTTTCCCCCTTTGTTTTCCTTAGTAGGGAAATTGCTTGAGCTCGGGGTTGGAAGTGTGCAAGATTAGTATAAGGTTTTGTGTTACCTTTGTTTCAGAAATGATGTACTGGAAAACCCTATCATGGAAAAGCTTAGTAGCTTTTGGTTTTTGTAACCTAAATCCCTTGTTGAATTTTAAGTTTGTATTGTGGTGTAAAATTTATGTAACTATGTTGGTTTGTCATTTGAACTTGGAGAATTTAGTTTAGTAAGTTGGGTTGTTGGTTTCTTTTATTGACTATCGAGTCCTGGCAAGAGTTGGGCAGGCAATCCGCTAACCCCTTTGGTTCGCTTTAGGGGAAGGTGGGGCTATCACATTTGACAAAATGCTAAAGCTTCTTTAGTGATGTTTTGTGATTAAATCCTTTGATAAACTTGTATAAATTCCATCCTAAAGTATGTTTATAACAATTTCTATTAAGTGTGTGATCATGCAATTTGAAAGTTGGAAGTTGGAAGAAATCAAGGCTGATTTGCTACCTTTGCTGGCTAAACTTCTTAGCTGGTTGGACCAGCTTTGTTTCCTCATTTTGTGTGTTATTTTAGTGCATCTTTACTTAAGATACTTGGTAATTCCTTAAGCCTTTCTTGTATGTTAAATTTGAACCAAAACTATGAACTTTCTTCCTTGTTTTCTTGTTGGAATTTGATAAAGTAGGACTACAAATCAGAGAGCATTTTTAGTCAATTTTCTGCCACTTGTAGGAAACGAATTAGGATCTGAATTTTATATTCCTGAAATATCTTTGAATCTAATTTCAAACGCAATTGACGGTGCTCAATTTTGATTTTTCTACACTAAGTTATAGCCATTCTTTCGAGACTGTTCAGTTACCCTGTTCTTGATCTAACAGGTTTCTTGTGTCTCTGATTTTGCCAATTTTGACCATGATGATGTATGATCTGGTGTTCGATGTCTTCATAAAAGTTGTAGGTCTATGTATTAGATTCAAAAAAACATAAAATTCACCTCAATCCGATAAGTGTAGCTTCAGTTGTGATCAAAAAACCAAAGAATGACAAAGCTGTCACCATTAGTTCTTCACCTTTGCATTTCCTTTCTTCACTTTTCTTAGTTCAATTCCTTTTATTTGGTTCAAATGAATATTTTTCACTCCATATTATACTTGAATCATTGACCTAGCTTGTACTTGGGTTCTTCTTTGATTTCCACTTCCAATTCACTTTTGAACCTTGGCGATTCTTTTGAAAAACTAACTAGGATAGACCTTAGTTCACCTAAGTTTTGGTTGGTTAGACTCTAATCTCTTTTATTTAGGAAACCCTAGATTTGTATATTTTGGTTTGTCCATTTTCTTAAGTTAAACTTTATTTTGATTATGAATTTGACTTTAGGGATTGATTTTAACCCAGAAATGTATACCCGGGACTGACGTGTAATCTTCTACTATGGGTGAGTGTTCCTTATATGTTGTGTGAATTACATGCTTATGTGGTTTAATACTTGATGTTACTTGTCATCATGAGTGTTATATACTTGTTCCTAAGTGGGTGTGTACTTTATCGCAC
The DNA here is from genome assembly GCA_013103745.1 of Gardenia jasminoides. NCBI lineage: Eukaryota > Viridiplantae > Streptophyta > Magnoliopsida > Gentianales > Rubiaceae > Gardenia > Gardenia jasminoides. The sequence goes on along the minus strand of CM023104.1, from coordinate 4,933,743 downwards.
TCGATCTAACTCTTATTATACTGCTCAACTATTTATTATGCCACTATTTGTATATTATTTGCGCATGACTGTAGGCCATGTGCACTTTAGCACATTGGCTGAACAAGACCTTTCCTCCTTCGTTATCGGCACTCGAGCTAGAAGCGAACTCGGTTGGGTAGGTTGGTACTGATTACGGTGTACTCAAGTATTACCACTGAATGTTTTAAGGAGGAGAAGGGTTGAGTGACTGATAAGACGGAATGCAACTGCTCCCGGTAAACCTCGTATCCTTTCACTGAGTGTTTCCTCCTTTTATATGTTCATAAATTTTATGCTCCCCAACTGATTTATATTGAATTATTGAGTGTTCAACTGTTATATTACTTCATTGCTACATGAGATTGTAGGATATTAGGATCACTCACCGGGCTTTTATCTCATTCCTTCCAACTTTGTTTTTCCTTAGCAGGGTTTGAGAACAAGAGCCTCTAAGGATTGCACTAGGATGGTTGGTTTGGAGACTTTAAGTTGTATTTTGATGTAATCATTATATTTTGGATTGTACTTATGAAACTCTGAATGGATAATCTTTTGTATTTGTAACTATCGTTTGGACGGTTATGATTCTCTAATGAAGTTTTAAGGTTTAAACGTTATATTGGACTGGAGGATATTAAGGTTATCTTGTTATTTGAAGTTCTTGTTCGCCATTGAATTGAGGATTGTAGTGAGTCCTGATGAGAGTTGGACAGGTGATCCGCTGAACCCTTTCGTTCACCTTAGGAGGAGGTGGGGTCGTCACAGATACGATCTCAACCCGCAACCAAATGACTTAGCAAACCCTGATTCAAGTAGAAGGCGCCAAAATCAAGTGCGTTTCTTGATTGATAAGCCAAAATCGAACACTCAAGAGAATATCTAAAGTATTCAAGAGTGCATGAAAGCTAAGAGAAAAGCTCTCTTAATAGTAACAATTGCTGGAAAATTTCGTTAAGCTGAATTGTGTGTCAGAAACATTTTTGGTAGCCCTTTTTATAGGCTTACACAACTTAATCCTAACTAAAGAAAGAAAAGGAAGCTTCGGCCTTACCAAAAAGGCTTGCTGGTTGTTTTTAGGAACTACTAATCTAGACTAAATAACTAACAAAATGAGTTAACTAACACTTCTAAGTAATGAGATCCAAAAACCAAACAAGGTTGGCCGCTTATTCAAAGATAAAGTCCTACGAAACAAATGCACAATATAAGCTGATATCTTCAAACATTCGATTCCACCACTTGAAGTAGATTGACATATGGATAGTCTTCAAGACTAAATCCATCAAATGCCTTTGGAAATCTGACTATCTCTTGAACACACTGACCAATCCTTGAAGTGATGCTTGCGGCACTTGGATAGCTTGCATGTCCACATCATTCCCCTCCTCTTGAGAATGATTTGTCCTCAAATGGAGAGTTTGTTTATGGTCAAGAAACTCAGGGAATGTCTGGATAAATACGAGCCATGTTGTGTGTTTTCTATTTAAGTTGAACACAAACAAGATCCAATGCACACTAACCAGCTCATGCTCCACTGACCACAAACGTAAACCATTTGGAATGGCCATTTCATTTCTATCATTCTCTCCTCCATGAAAGCAATTCAACTCGAATTGATTCCTGGATCAGACACAAAACACAAATAATGAATAAAGATAGAACTCACAAAACCAAACTTACTAGATAGATAACTAAATGGCAACACTTGATTTCCATACATAATAGGGTGCAAATCAGCAATGAAAAAAGATGACTCATGCTTAAACACATAAGCAATCACATTAAAAACATTAGAATAAAGTAGCAAAATCAAATGGCATGGAGATAGCAAGCAACGACGCATAGGACAGCACTCAATAAAGAAAACACAATCCTCACACGTAGGATAAGACATAAAAGAATTCAAAACAAAGGGGTCAAAATACACATAATTAACTAAGCTCACAAAACAACCATCATTGACACATAAACTACTAATATGACAACAACCATCATTGACACATAAACTACTAATATGACTCAAAATATGAAAGCAAATATCATGCATACCTGACTTAGAAGTATGAAAGCCATCAACTAAATGCATAAAAATAACTTGAAAATTATCCCCAGGAAAGATAAAATGGGGACTAAAATGCAAGTCCAGAGACTCAAGTAAAGAACAATTACTGAAGACAACAAAAGAAGAACAACTAGGGACAACTAAGACATGTATAATCGGTTCAATCACAAAAATAAAAAAAATTAGGTAAGGAACTTCCCTTATTGATGAATAATTTTTGATGCAAAATTTCACCAATTTGAGATGTAGGGAAAAATTGAGGAGCAAGACTTCTATTCCATGAGTTAGAACATTTCAGTACAACTCCTAACAAGTCACGATCAGCTCCCATACATGCACAAAAAATGCTGGTTTCATGCCTTCTAATAGCTCTCTGAACCTACAAAAAATCAAAGAAAACACTAGCCAATAAAAGATCAAGAGTGTTAGTAGAAAACAAATCCTCTCTCACACTTTTGGCATTTATGACTAAGCTTTGTTTTCTTTCATTTTTCCTCTCATTATGAACTTCGTTTCTTAAACAATCCCAGATCTAGATACTTGGTGAACAGATTTGGAAATTCAAGCTGGAAGTTTGTTTCTTAAACAAGAATCTACTCAAATTTGGATTTCCTTATCTGTTTGGATTAAGAAATTAGCTTTGGGCAACACAATCCAAGTTGGCTTGGTGCTTTGGAAAGAAGCAATCTGAATCGGCCCTTGTTTCCTTTTTTTTTTTCTGTACATAGATTCAGCTAGCTTTTAGAAGGTGGCTGGAAATTCATTTCTTTCAATCTTGGAAACACAACAGGATTAGGTTTGCAGCAATTTAGAAAGCTTGGCTGGTCTATGTTTCTTTAAACACAAGAGCTTCGAATTTTAAGCCCAATTTTGGATCAAACACAAGGTTGAAGGTTGATCAAATGATGCAAGAATTGTTCTTTCAAATTCAAGAATTTCAAGAATGTCAATGTTTGTTCAAGAAACTCAAATATTTTTCCAGATTTCAATCAAGCGTCTCAGGAACTTCAAGAGGTCACTCATGAAATTCAAGTCCTTCAAGATTTCAGCCACAACTTATGAAAACAACACAAAGATGCTGGACAGTCTGTGGAAAGTTTCAGCCTCAAGAAAGACACGACAAGTATGCTATTGTTTTTTTTAAATGAAATAACACAAACACATGAACACAAGACATAAAACAAGACACAAAAATAGATTCAAACAACGCACAGGAGACATAGAACATAGCTAGGCAGAAATGACACAAGAAAAGCCCTAGCAATTTGAGTAAACCCTAGTGATAGGAACCAAAACAAAAATCTAACGACTGTTTTGACCTTTTATTTTTTTAATGACTCGATGGAAACACAACAGAAAACACAAGAAGCACAAACAATACTAGACACAAACCATGCACAAAGCTAAAATTTTTTTTGGATGAACAGTAATGTGAACAGTAGTGGTGAGCAGTAACAATAAACAGTAATGATGAATAGTACATTTTTTTTCCTCAATTGTTGGAAACATGACACAAGGATAGCAAACACAAAGGAAAAATAGGACTTTAGATGACACAAAAGAATTCAAACGAAAGAGATATAACCTGAACACCGACAACTAGCTTTGGTACCAACTGATACGAGTTTCATCAAGATGACGAACTTTGTTTCTCACAAGCCTGGATCTAGGTGATTGGTGATCAGATTTGGATAGTGGTACGAATTAGCAAACCTTGGTTCAAGTAGAAGGTGCCACAATCAAATGCATTTCTTTATTGATAAGCTAAACTCGAATGCTCAAGAGAATATCTAAAGTATTCAAGAGTGCTTGAAAGCTAAGAGAAAAGCTCTCTCAATAGCAACAATTGCAAGAAAATTTTATTAAGCTGAATTGTATGTAAGGAACATTTTTGGTAGCCCTTTTTATAGGCTTACATGACTTAATCCTAACAAAGATTTTATCAAGAACAGCAAATTAAGAACTATGCAATTATCACAAGTTTCCTAGTAGTTGTTCTACGCTTACACGTCCTTGAAACTAGTTTGGAAACTTCAAATCTTGCATCTGCTATACGTTCGATACACTTTCCTTTTGTAGAAATTCTTGATGCATCTAATGCAATAGTACTACTAGTTATCTATGTGTTGTAATTAGTGTTATATGAGACTAAATATATCACACTTTTTAGACACATAGGGTGAAATTAATTTATGACCTCATGTAATCATCAATTTCTTCACAATTTTTTATGATGAATAGATGTATTTTCATCAACTCTGATTCACTTAAGCAACAAAATGCAGCTGCCCCAAAAGGCCGATGTAAGATCCCTAAAAAAAAAGGAAATAGACTAATAAATAAATAAATAAAATTTATAATATATGACTTTCACTTTATTATTCACTTTTAGTGACTTTAGAAGTATTCTATGTCAAATGCACATTTTTAAAGTTGAAAAATGGATTTTATAACAATTATTGCTATTATGGTCAATTTACGGAAAAATGTAGTATGATTTTAGTAATTTGTGAAATTTCTTTTAATACAATTCATTTTATTTGCTCAATTGTAAGGGAAAAGTCTTGCAAGAGATATTTTCACATGAATAAGTGCCAAATGGTGAGTTTTGATTGGAAATTAAGTCATACTTTGCTTCTTTGACTTCTTGAACTTTCTTTAAGTATCAAGAAGCTTAATTAAAAAACTAAAAAAGGGTCTTAAAACACCTTGTGTTGGATGAAATTTTGGGGAGAAAAAGAGAGAGAAAGAGTTCCATTTCTTAGTCTAAAAATTGAAGAAAAATTGAGGGAAAATCAAGAACTACTCCAACCAACCAAGAAACCATAGAAAATTTAACTTGTGGAAGTGATTTGAAGCTTTCGTGCATCTTCTTGTTGGCTTATTGTGCTCAAACACCAAGTGCATAAAGGTATAAGAAACTTCATGCCCTAATCTCTTGCTTATGTTTATAATTTAAGCTTATGTGAAATGATTTTAGTTGGATTGTTGCTTAAATGATAGACTGAAGCTTGATTGTGTGAAATTTAACTAAATCTTGGCATGGTTTACATGAGAAATAACCTATTACTTGAGCTTGAATCATGAAGCCTACCAAGTGTTTGATAGTAGTATTATTGTATAAGTTGAATTTGGTAAGATTGGAAACAAAAGGAACCAAGAAGATAAGTTGAAGTTGAGCCAAGAAAATTTTCGTAGGTGCAGTCAGTTCAACCCTAGCTTAGAGAAACAACCATAACTTGGTGTAGGAAGATCAGAATTGAGTTCTGTTTATTGCGTTAGAAACTAGACTCGAAGAGCTTTCCAACGGTATAAAATTTGGACCATAAATCATTTTCTATGAGCTGCAGTGAAACCTGGAAGATCATTGAATTTAGCATTCTGCACTACAGTCATTGTAGCTGCAGCACTTTGTTGGTCCGTTTAACCTTCCATCCAAACTAAATATGCAAAAATGGTCTTCTAATGATTGTTTGCATTTTGGATCTAGTTTCCAACGGTATAAATCATATAGCTTTTTTACATCCGTAGCTGAAGTTACATATTTTGAAAATGACCTTGCCTGTTCTAGTGCGCCGGTAAAACCTAAATGGAATTAGGTCGGTAAACGAGTTGGTCGAATGGTTAAGTCATATATTCTAATCAAATTTACTATCACTAGTCGGCCATCGGGCAATGACCATTAATATAGGTCATCATTGTATAGGCACTCGTGAGGGCCTCGAGTGCAAGCCAATGACAAGTATCTAATGCGACCGTCGACTGAGGTAAGTTCCAAGTGCATGTGCAGTTGTATTTCATACACGTACCCACTGACCTCTACATGCCTTTAATGTTTTACTGTGTGAGGGGGTGGGTGTGTACTTTACCACACTCGTCCAATTGTTTAAATTGTTCTGTGATATATGACGAGGCGAGTGTGTACTTTATCACACTCGTCCTCAACTGTACCATTGATTGCTATTATTGTTGACTGTATATGATTATAAATTCCTGTTTGATATATTACCGTGAACTGTTTGGGCCCAAACCCTGGGGGAACTAGCCGAGTTGAGCCCGCAGGGGCATGGTCGAGTCCACCAGGGAACCTTGGGTAATGATATTGTTACTGAATTGGCCACACTGGGTATACTCGAGTAATACCATTCCACTGTTATTGGAGTGCGGGCCAGGTCGGGGGTGACATGGTGGACAGAAATTGGAGTGAAGTGGGGTTCTATGGACCTATGAGTGATTGACGGAGTGTTAACATATATATGATTTGGCTCCAGTGTAAAGAAAAGTGTGATCTGCAATTGATTGAACTCCTCGGAGTTCTGTATCCTTAAAACTATATGTGACCTATTTGTTTCCAATTGCTTATTTAAATGTGAATTACTACTAAACATGCTCTTTATGCATCTGTGTGCCCCTCTTGGGACTTACTGAGCTTATCGCTCACCCTATTTTCTATTTGTTTTCCTTAGAAGGGGCCAGGGCAAGTTTAAGGAGGGTAGGCAATCAAAAGTGGGAACGTACTTGGGATATCATGTGTGTAGTTTGAATAGTATTGTACTTGAACTGTAGCCTCAGTTAAACTGTTACTGTACTGACGTGTCAAATGGGATCTACTTGTGTATGTATTTTGGGTTGTGTAATAAATGATATTTTGAAAAATCAGTTTTAGCGAGTGAGTCCTGGCGAGAGTTGGGCAGGCAGTCTGCCAAATCTTAGGGTACGCCCTAGGAGAAGGTGGGGTCGTCACAGCCGAGCCATTCTAGAAACAACGTTCCTGAAGCTCAAATGTGCTTCATGTTTTATTCTAGCTCATTAAATCTTGTAGGAACATTGTGAAAATACCTGGAAATGAATGTTAAACATTCATCATCCAAGTATTGCTCAGTAATGCATCCTTTTGGTTGAGCCCTATTGTGCACATAACGTTTATATTGACCCATTTTCCTGTATCAAAAAAATGTAGCCAGCAACATCACAACTTTAAGGACCTTATGAAGCAAAAGAAGATTCAGCTTAAAAGTAGCCTTTACAGTACCTCTCAAATGAGAGCATCCATCATTACTATGACAGCCCCACCTCACCCTAAGGCGTACCAAAGGGGTTAGTGGGCCGTCTACCCAACTCTCACCGGGGCTCACTACAGTCCTCAATCAAATGAACATTGTACATAGATTAAAAGTTATCCACAAGTATATTTAAGAACTTATATCAACCACAAGTCCGTAGAATTCAAATTACACACAATTTGCACAAGACATAATCTCTAGGAATTTATCCTCAACCAATCAAGCTAATGAGACATTTGCAAATTGATTTCTTCAATAACTCCAATAAACCATACATAACTTTCATTCTTGCTTACAATCCTAAAAGAGAAAATAAGAAATACAGTTAAATTTCCAAATACAAGTTCAACCGAAAATTTTACAAGATCAGTAATCCCATGTATAGACTAGTGTCATCCTTGGCTTCTCTTGCTCTCACATCCTATAAGGAAGACAAACTATAGGGAGGTGAGCTAAGAGCTCAGTGAGGTCCCATAAATCCAAGAAAACAAACAAAACATTGAAATAACATGGTTTATCAAAGTAGCACTTTTAACAAGTAATCGTTCAAAAGACAATTATCAACACAAGAAATCTTTCAAACATTTATTCATTTAACAGTCAACTAATCAAGTATAAGCAATAAAACAATACAGTAGCACATAGAGCCAGTAATGTGAGGGCCTCAAAAAAAATTTGAATTTATTTTAAAAAATGCAAACTAATGTTATATTGTGTTTATTTATTGAAATATGAGTGAATATACGTTTGGAGTGATTATTTTCTAATTTAGAGAATTGTATGAGAATTATTTGCCGGTCAGTGGTTTCGGCCTGTTTAAGCGTTAATTTCTATTCCGAAATGTGAATAATGATTTTCAGATGAACCTGAGCATATGTAGAGATATTACGGAGATATATTTAAGGTTGGACAGTGTCGAAAGGAGACAATACAGTAAAAGTTGGTGTGTCGCGTTTTGACGCGACAAAAAGTGGTCGTTGACCACTTTTCGTTAAAATAGGGGAAAGGTAACTTTTTGTCCCTTAAAAGCCTCTTTTCAAGCTTCTTGTTGGTTCACATTTTCAGCCACAACTTGGCTTTAAGAGAGAGAGGGAGGGCCGGTTATAGAGAGAGAAAAGAGAGAGACTTGGAGAGAGTTTCTTCTTCATCTTCTTTGTCTTCTATTCCTTGAAGTTTCAAGACATTCTTGAAGGTGTTGTTCACGTCTCTTCTTGCTTCTTGAAGCTTCAGTTTTCATTCATCCATGGAGAGCTAAGAGAGAGAGAGGGCCGAGAGCATGGAGAGAGAAAGGAGAGAGTTTCCAAGTTGTTTCTTCAACTTCTTCTTCTACCTTAAATTTCTTGAAGGTTCAAGACTCGATTGAAGGCTGTGATCTTGGTTCATATTCTTCCCTTGGCTGCCGTGAGAGAGGGAGAGAGAGAGTGAGAGAGTGATCTGATTTGGAGAGAGAGGAAAGAAGAGGAAAGAAAGCTTGTGTGGGTTTTCTTGAGCTTGTGGTTGAAATCCATCATCAGATCAAGCAAATCTTGAGTTAAGGTCGGAGCTTTTTGGAGTTGCTAAGTTCAAGAAGTCATCTTTGGGAAGAGTCCATCAGATCTTCCTTGATCTTGTCAGATCTGAATAGATCTTGAGATATAATCCTTAAATCTCTTAGCTTTAACCTCATTAGCGGTAGATTTGTTAGATCTATGGGTTATTTTGCTAAGAATGTTTATGTATGAAGCATTGGAGTTGGGCTCTTGAATTCCCAACTTAGGTAGCGGACTCGAGCTGACTTTTAGGTAGCGGACTTGAGGACCTGATTGTGATTGTGTTTGATATATGTGAAATGAGTTCATCCTATGATTAGAAATTAGATTGTGTAGTTGAAAATATTGAAGGAAAGTGATAAGTCATGGCCGAACCATACTTGGCAACTTTGAAGTGTGGTTTCGAAGCTTTATGATATTTATTGATGAGATTTTGTTTAATTATATATGTATTATATTCATTTATGAGTATATGTCTTAAAAGAGTTAAAATCCTAAACTTTTATGGTGAGAAATTGAGTGTCACTAAGTTTTGAGAGAAAAATGCCATTTCGGACAAATTGGTGGATTTGAAATACTTTAGCTACTTTTCATGAATTGTGTGTGTTGACACCTAGTGAAAATCATTTGAAAAATGAGTTAGTACTTTGATTAAAAAGTGGTTTAGTTATTTGAAATTTTAATTTGAAAATGGAGTTGTTGTAAAGAACTTTGATAAGAGAAGTGAATGAGTTATTTGGGTTTAGTTTCACTATTTGTGGGGCGAAACTTATTTCTCCTTTTACTTGATTATAGGAAGTGGGGAGGAGTTTGAATCAGATCCTAACTTGGATTGTCAGCTGTGATTAATTGGTAAGTGTTCTAACTCTCTTTTAAATGAAAATCTTGCCATGGTTTGCAAATGAATGATTTGTGAAATGAATTGCTAGTATTTACAGAGGAATGTTTTATTGAAGTGATTTACTATTGTTTTCCAGTGACATGCTTTACAAGTAAAATTATGAAGAGTTTGTGAGTTTCTATGTATGTTACTTGTCTTGATTCACAAATACTAAATGAGATGGTGATTTGTTTATGTGATTTTGAGACTGTGACTAGAGATGAGTTATATGTTGAATATGTGCTATGACTTGAATTTTGATTTGTGTTGATAAGCGGAAGTATGTACCACACTCGAGTGAGCGGTAGGTGCCTCTCATCTCGCCATATGTGTTATGCGGAAGTCTATATCACACTCTAAGGAGTGGTAGGTACCTCTCATTCCGCTTGAATCTTAACTTTGAATAAGTTGATTGGAGCGTTGTCTCGTCGACCCTATGTGATAAGCGGCAGTATGTACCACATTCCATGAGTGGTAGGTACATCTCATCCCGCCTTAATCCTAACTGTGAATATGTCGATTGGAGTATTGTCTCGTCGACCATACGTATTGAGAGATAGTGTGTACCACACTTGAGTGAGTGGGAGGTACCTCTCATTTCATCTCAGTATTTTAAGGGTAATTGAATCTGAACGGAAGTATGTGTCACACCAAATCTGGGTGGTAGGCACCTCTCATCCCGTATCAGTACTTTTGATTTGATTGAAGTGAATAGTTTGTTTAATTATTGTTCGAATGCTTAAATGAGTGAAATGAATTTCTCTAAAAGATTTACTCTTGTTTCAAGTTAAATCAGACGTGATTTACTATCATTCCACATGAAAGGCTTTGCTCATGGTTTAAGTTGAGTGGTGAAACTTTTGGAAGAATACTATTTGACTCAAGTGTTAAGATTTTGACTAAATGTTTATTAGCTTAATTTTCAGAATCTCACTGAGCTTTTAAGTTCACCCCAAAAATGTTTTATTCCCCTCCACGAGGACTCGAGACAAGGAAGCACTTGAAGAGACTTGCTAAAGTGACTAGTTGGAGTAACTCTAGTTCTTCTGTGTATATTATTCCTAATGTCTTGGGCAAAGGGGCTTATTGTATTGAAGTATGGGAAGTAACATTTCATGATTGTAACATGATTTTGAAATACTTGGGTTATAAGTAATGGAGCTTAAATTGTAAGATGTATGGTTATGTTATTATTGGGAAGTACTTGGATGTAATTGTTGGAGTTTTACTGTAATTATTTAAGGCTAGCACTTCAATTTGATTGAGGATTGTAGTGAGTCTCGGCGAGAGCCGGGCAGGCGGTCCGCCAACCCCTTTTTGGTTCGCCTTAGGAGAAGGTGGGGTCGTCACAGGTGGTATCAGAGTTTAGGCTTTAGATCTCTGTAGTGTATCCTAGATTAGAAGTTTAGGATACCAGACTGTGGGATTGACTTGAATGTTACTTGAATTGGAAAACCTTCTGTATCCTGGTGATTAAGGAGGATTCATTACTTGAGAGTTTCTTATAGCAGATTGGTGGAAAATAAAATTGAAGGACTAGGTAATGTTACAAGGAAGTGAAACATTATGTGAGAGGTTTATGGTGAAAGATTGACTGAGACTTGAATGATCATTGTACTTGTAAGAGTGGAAGGAATCGGGGCGACTATTGGTATCGGCTATAGAAGTAAGATATTGAAAACTAATAGCTGATACCTTATGTGATGGTTTTGAGCCAAAATAAAGAGGTTTCAAAAGAATAAAACGCGTTTATCTTTCGCCATAGTTACCTGTCGAAAATTTACCACACTGAGGTTTAAAGGAAAATCGAGATGTACTAGTTTTAATTTCAAAACGATGATTGAAAATGACGTATATGTGATTTGATTATTTTATAACCTATCACTCTTGATAAGTATGTGAATCCCACCATCTTTTGAATTAGAAGTTGGAAGGAAATTGATGAGTTTGCTAGATTTTCATATACTGGGTCGGAGAAGAAAGTTGAAATTTCCTAACTGTGCCTTCAATTCTTGATTATCAACTTACATATTTTCACATATGAATTTGGCCATGCTTGAATAAGAAAATCTTGAGTTTTGAAAGAATTGTGAACTTGCGTTCCAGTAAGGTAAACCTTGAATTTGAAGAGAATTTTGGTAACTTCATTAGCTCTTGTTGTTTTTTTTAAAAAAAAAAAGCTTATTTTGAGAATTGAACACACAATTCTGGTATAAGGATTGAGAAAGTAGAGTGAGCGTATATGAGAACATGCAGTTAGTGTGATTGGGGACCAAGAATATACTAGTGATTCTATGAATAGTTTAAGAGATCAACAACTGTGATGATTGAAAGGAGAGATAACTATGGGAATAGCTTAAGTGCTGGATGTATTCTTGCAATAGAATGTGTAATCTACTTGGTATGCCAGACAGGAATGAAATTTGAGTTGATTGACCTCTTCGGTGGCCAGCCATGAAGTGAATTGAGTTCCTTCTTATTTTATTGCTTGAAAGTGTGTGCTATCAGGATATTAGTGTTGGATTTCTGTGGTTATCTAGTTTCGTTATAAAGTGAACTAGAACAACATGACATAAACCCTAGTAGGGGTGGAGAGGTTGGAAGTTGGAATACCGAGAACACTTTTTTGTGAGAAAACCACTAGGTGGTTCTCGTCCCTATATTTGCATGGTTGCATAATGTTCTACTCCTGTTTCTTTACTTGGTTCTATTTGTACATGTGATATGACTTGATGTGTTTGCTTTGAAAATAAGTGTACTATTGTGACATACTTGAGTAACTTTTCTTTTGTTATGAAGAGATAAAATATTTTTGATTCCGCTTGAAATTCCATTTGCTAATAGATTATTTTTGCATTTATCTTAACTATTAGCCATCCAAAAAGATTATGGACAGTAGAAGGAGGGAACGAAACCGTGGGAGAAGGTTTAGACAACCTCAGAATATGGGAGGTGATCGGGAGTCAGTGGTTGACCAAAATCGTGAGCCTAGGATTGAGGTTGGGGAACAAGTAGCTGCTGCTATTAACTGCATGATAGACATCTTAGAGCATATGGCTAACTAACAAGGTCTGGGACTTGCAAATTAGCCTATAGGCCCCGACGGTGATGAAGATAGGGCCTAAGGGCGATTTCAAAAATTTTTCCCACCTAAGTTCTCTGGAGGACCTAGCCCTGAAAAGGCCGAGAATTGGTTAGAAAGAATAAACGACATATTCGCCGCCCTAGACTACTCTGAGGAAAGACAAGTGACTTTTGTAGTGTTTCAATTTGAGGGAGTTGCTCGATCATGGTGGAATATGATTAGGGCTAAATGGGATAGAGACCAAACCCCTAGGACATGGATGAACTTCATTAGAAAGTTTAACGCTAAATTCCTCCCTCCCTTGATCCAAGAGAAAAGAGAAGATGATTTTATTAAGTGTCGACAAGGAACACTAAGTGTCGCGAAGTACGAGGCACTGTTCACAAAATTGTCCAGATTCGCCTCTGAGTTGGTGGCAACTAAACAAAGGAGAATAAGGAGATTTGTACAGGGGTTAAATGTGAAAATTCAAGAAGGCTTAGCAACAGCCCAAGTTAACAACTTTAGTGATGTAATTGAGAAGGCCCAGAGAATTGAAAGTGCGAGAGCCCAAGTGAGAGCTTTTCAAGCGAGAAAGAGAAGTGCCCATACTAGTAATACTGAACAGGGAGACACGAGTGCCTCGCCACCCAAGATGGGAAGAGGAATAGATGGAGTGAGCATTCTGGGAACCCCAAGAGCGGCCATAATGAGAAGTGCAATATCAAGAGGAACTCCAAGTGGAGGGGAAGAAAAGAGGAGTGCCCCGCAAGAAAGGTTAGCGTCGACTCCCGGGCGCATTGTAATTATTGTGGAAAATCTAATCATACCGAAGATACTTGTTGGAGAAAAGAAGGAAAATGTTTTAGGTGTGGAAGTAGTGATCATCAGTTTGCTGCATGTCCTAGAAATCGAAAAGGGAATGGGGTTCAGCAAATGGATAAACCAACCTCTAAGCAGACTAATGCAAGGAAAAATCGGCCAAGGGTTCCAGCTAGAGTCTATGTTATTGACAAACAACGAGTTTTCGACACCCCTGCGGTCGTTAAAGGTACAACCTCTATCTTTCATCGACTAGCTTAAGTATTGGTTGATTCAAGTGCTACATTCATTGTGAATCTTGTCTTGATGGGTGGTGTGACCTAAAACTTGTTAGATCGCCTTATGAGTTGGAGTTTAGAACACTTCCTGGGAACCAGAGTTTGATTACTATCTTGGTATATAAGGATTGTGAATTTTGAGTTGGAAGGTAAAAGTTGTTAATAGGCATGGCGAGTTGGATATGAAGAGTTGAATAAGAATATGGTGACAAAGAAGTATCTAGAGTTATTTGTGTAGAAAATGTGAATTTCGAGAACGAAATTCTTTTAATGAGGGAAGGATGTGAGGGCCTCAAAAAAAAATTTGAATTTATTTTAAAAAGTGCAAACTAATGTTGTATTGTGTTTATTTATTAAAATATGAGAGAATATATGTTTTGAGTGATTATTTTCAAATTTAGAGAATTTTCTGAGAATTATTTGCCGATCAGTGGTTTCGGCCTGTTTAAGCGTTAATTTCTGTTCCAAAATGTGAATAATGATTTTCAGATGAACCTAAGCATATGTTGAGATATTATGGAGATATATTTAAGGTTGGACAGTGTCGAAAGGAGACAATACAGTAAAAGTTGGTGTGTCGCGTTTCGACGCGACAAAAAGTGGTCGTTGACCACATTTCCTTAAACTAGGGGAAAGGTAACTTTTTGTCCCTTAAAAGCCTCTTTTCAAGCTTCTTGTTGGTTCAAATTTTCAGCCACAACTTGGCTTTAAGAGAGAGAGGGAGGACCGGTTATAGAGAGAGACTTGGAGAGAGTTTCTTCTTCATCTTCTTTGTCTTCCATTCCTTGAAGTTTCAAAACATTCTTGAAGGTGTTGTTCACGTCTCTTCTTGCTTCTTGAAGCTTCAGTTTTCTTTCATCCATGGAGATCTAAGAGAGAGAAAGGACCGAGAGCATGGAGAGAGAAAGGAGAGAGTTTCCAAGTTGTTTCTTCAACTTCTTCTTCTACCTTAAATTTCTTGAAGGTTCAAGACTCGATTGAAGGCTGTGATCTTGGTTCATCTTCTTCCCTTGGCTGCCGTGAGAGAGGGAGAGAGAGAGTGAGAGTGTGATCCTATTTGGAGAGAGAGGAAAGAAGAGGAAAGAAAGCTTGTGTGGGTTTTCTTGAGCTTGTGGTTGAAATCCATCATCAGATCAAGCAAATCTTGAGTTAAGGTCGGAGCTTTTTGGAGTTGCAAAGTTTAAGAAGTCATCTTTGGGAAGAGTCCATCAGATCTTCCTTGATCTTGTCAGATCTGAATAGATCTTGAGATATAATCCTTAAATCTCTTAGCTTCAACCTCATTAGCGGTAGATTTGTTAGATCTATGGGTTATTTTGCTAAGAATGTTTATGTATGAAGCATTGGAGTTGGGCTCTTGAATTCCCAACATAGGTAGCGGACTCGAGCTGACTTTTAGGTAGCGGACTTGAGGACCTGATTGTGATTGTGTTTGATATATGTGAAATGAGTTCATCCTATGGTTAGAAATTAGATTGTGTAGTTGAAAATATTGAAGGAAAGTGATAAGTGATGGCCGAACCATACTTGGCAACTTTGAAGTGTGGTTTCGAAACATTATGATATTTATTGATGAGATTTTGTTTAATTATATATGTATTATATTCATTTATGAGTATATGTTTTAAGTGTGACAGCCCCACTTCTCCCCAGGGCGAACCCTAGGGTATCGGCGGGCTGCCTGCCCAACTCTCGCCGGGACTCATTACAGTCCTCAATCATATTGCAAACTTCAAATAATTACAATGCAAGATCTTCAAATAATAATTACATTTCCAATGAATCCAAGTACTCCAAAGGTCCAACTGCCCAAACTACAAATAGTACAAGAGATAATCCTGTCAGTCATACCATGAAAGATCACTTCCTGCTTTCCTTCATCTCGAGCCCTGGGGGGGAAAAATAAAATATTTTTGGGGTGAGCTAAAGCTCAGTGAGGTTTCGAGAAAACAAATATTTTAGAATTTCACTATTTTATCAGAGTACAAAACATTGGAACATTCAAATCTTTGAAATCACGGGAAGAGTATTTTTCACTAGAAATTTGCAAGACGAAAACAATTCACGAAATAATTCAATTCATCACACAAGCACTTTGACAAATAATCAAGCACACCCACAGGACACTTTTCAACCAGGAGAGAACAATACTCGGGCCGCTTCGACTCGGAGATCAGTACTCACGAGGAGACTTGCTCGGATTGTCTCAACTAGGAGAACAGTGCTTAATAAACATTCAATCAACTATAAAAGGATACAGTGCTCACTTGGAGCTATTTCACTGGTCCACTTCACCTTATAACTCCTGAGCAATCCCCTTAGTTCATCTGGCCATCGCCTTATCCCTCCAAAGGTAATACTCGAGTATACCGAATCAGTGCCCTAAGTACCAACCTACCCGACCGAGTCCGCTTCTGGCTCGAATAGGCCGATAACGAAGGGGGAAAGGCCTTATTCAGCCAATGTGGTAAAGTACACATGGCCTACATCATGCGCAAGTAATGATCAGTCAAGACCAAGGAGTTTTTGTTTTAAGATAAAGCTTTCCAACCTATCCAGCCACACTAATGGCGTACTCAAGTAGGCTTTTGACCCACCGATCGCTCAAGAAGGTGGTCTTAGACAGGCTTTCTAGCAAAAGGGTCTTGAGACCCAGTTCAGTTGATGCGATAAAGTACACATCGACCTACAAGTAGTAAACGATGCGATAAAATACACATCGGACTACAATGGGTAAAATGCTCCTTGGTATACCACTATCAAACAATCAAGTTATCAACAAACAATCAAGGAAACAAGTAATTATTTCAACTAATAAATAACAACACTTAAACAAATAACACTCAACACTTGAACATTTAATTAATATTCAAGGACACTCAAAAGCAAAAGCAACATGTAAAATCAGGTAACAATCATTTCAACAATAAATTATTTTACCTGCACACATTAATTTGAAACACAATTCCTTTGAAATCAATTTCTTTTGAAACCACGAGTAAATTAGGTCATTGACCAATATGTGTGGAAACATAGTTGAAATAATAGCGAAATATTTACAAATAAGTTAACATATAGTTTGAACACTCGAAATACCAGGAAAATATTTCATTCAGAAAAGTAGTAGTAACGGGATATTTCATGTAAAAACCAGTGAAAAGCTAGTCTAAAAATCAAGTAGAACAAGTTTAACAAGCAAGTGGAATAAGTTCGAAAACAAGTTGGAAAGCAAGTGTGAAAACAATTTTGAAAATAAGATCGAACAATCATCTAGATTTTAACAATTTAACGAACCAAGTTATTTCATACGACAAACTACATTAAACATCAAAAGAAGTTTGTAAAGAGTTTCAAACACATTTTGAAATACTTACAAATAATTGGAAAATGTGTCATTTAAAAGATTAGTAGTAACATGTTTCATGCGTAAATAAATGGGAAAAAACAAATTAGGACATGTTTGAAAACAAGTTAAAACAAGTTCAGAAACAAGATGAGAGCAAATTTGAAAACAAGTGAAGTAGTAGGTTAGTGAACCATTTCACAAGTAATAACATGAGTAGCAAGTTTATGATAGCAAGATCAAAGTAAGGTAGTAGTAAAACAGTTTAGTTGAATCGAAGTTGGAACACTCACCAAATTTCACACTCGTCCACATAAATCACCAATCACCATTTAACCTTCATGGCATAATTGAATCCTGAGATCAACATAATATAACAAGAATTTACCACTTCTAACTCATAACAAGTGAAAACTTTCATTTGAAACCCTCAAGCAACTCACATTAATAATCCAACTTAATCCCCCAAAATTAGTGTCCAAACTTACTAAACCTTTAGCTCAAATCAAGGGAAGAACTTCAAACATTTAGAGCAAGAGTCCAGGTATAAAATGGAGTGAAAATATTATTTTGAACCAAGAAATGTATTTGAACCAAACCAAAATGAAGGAATGAGTATAAAAGAGAAACATCAACTTTGGCAGATTTGACACCTCCCGGTGTTTTGATCAAAACCAGAGCTACACTTATCGGATTGAGTTTAATTTTACACCGTTTCGAAGCTAAGACATAGCTCTACAATTTTTGTGAAGCCATCGAAATTCAATTCATGCATTTTCGTAGTCAAAAATAGCAATTACAGAGACTTAAGAAAACTGTCGGGTTACGTCAGGAAAGCAGGAGCAGCTTCGGGAGAAAATCCATAACTCAATGTAGAAATATCGAAATTGAGTGCCGTTAGTGGCGTTTAAAACTATATTCATAGGGCTTTCATTGGTATAAAAATCAGACTCTAGTTCATTGCCAATTGATACCAGAAAATCCGACAAGTTGGCTTAAACTAGAGACTGTCGGGTAAACAGGGGAGCAGAACAGTCAGGGGTATTTTGGACATTTCTCATGATACAGTGATCCGATTGCTCTGAAATTTTCTGGGTGGAAAGATAACTTAAATACCTACAACTTTCATGTTTTGAGAAAGAACTGGTTTGGACTCTAACATGGTCAAATTCGCAGAGGAATTGAACACAAAAATCTGGAAATTAAGATCAAACAGTTGGTGTGCAATTCTCCCTACTTCATCAAACGAATTTACCAAGCAATGATATCCATCCAAAATCTGTCCTCAGCTATCCTAATCCATTCTAAACATCAACCACAAGCTATACTACAAGATTCAAGGATTGAACAAGCTAGGTTACCTCTAAAACCTTCAAGAAGCAAAGCTGAAAATTGGACAAGGAAGCAGCCAGCAGTCATCTTGTCCTTCCTTCCTCTCTTGGCTGCCTTTTCATCCCAAGATGGAACAAAGCCCTTCAATGATTCCTCACTAGTTTGGCTTAATTCAAGACTAGGGTTTTGGTGTTTCTTCCTTCCTTGAGGTTCAGCCATGAGAGAGAAAATGAGAGGGAAGATTGATTTGAATTTTTGAAAACAAGAGATTAAATAGAAAGTCTTAAGTCAAGACTTTGTAGGTGGTTGACAAGTGGCATTATCTTGGCCAAGAATGGAATAAAATCTATGCAAATTGCCATCAAATCCCTTAATGTAAAATGTGATCCACTTAATACCATATAAGTTTATGTATTTGGCTACATGAAATATGTAAAATACAATTCCAAATTAATTTCGTACGATACATACAAAATAGAGTACTTAAGGAAAAATAATGCACTTAATGAAAATTGTATGCTACCAATGTTTAAAGAAAATGATTTGCACTTGAATAAATACAATGAGAAATAATTCATGAAAAATTTAGGGTTTCTCGCAAGAAATATAAGCAAATAATTCAAGAAATTTCGGGTATATAATTCAAGAATTTCTGGGTCCTCACATTAAGAGAGTTAAAATCCTAAACTTTTATGGTGAGAAATTGAGTGTCACTAAGTTTTGAGAGAAAAATGCCATTTCGGACAAATTGGTGGATTTGAAATACTTTAGCTACTTTTCATGAATTGTGTGTGTTGACACCTAGTGAAAATCGTTTGAAAAATGAGTTAGTACTTTGATTAAAAAGTGGTTTAGTTATTTCAAATTTTAATTTGAAAACGGAGTTGTTGTAAAGAACTTTGATAAGAGAAGTGAATGAGTTATTTGGGTTTAGTTTCACTATTTGTGGGGCGAAACTTATTTCTCCTTTTACTTGATTATAGGAAGTGGGGAGGAGTTTGAATCAGATCCTAACTTGGATTGTCAGCTGTGATTAATTGGTGAGTGTTCTAACTCTCTTTTAAATGAAAATCTTGCCATGGTTTGCAAATGAATGATTTGTGAAATGAATTGCTAGTATTTACAGAGGAATGTTTTATTGAAGTGATTTACTATTATTTTCCAGTGACATGCTTTACAAGTAAAATTATGAAGAGTTTGTGAGTTTCTATGTATGTTACTTGTCTTGATTCACAAATACTAAATGAGATGGTGATTTGTTTATGTGATTTTGAGACTGTGACTAGAGATGAGTTATATGTTGAATATGTGCTATGACTTGAATTTTGATTTGTGTTGATAAGTGGAAGTATGTACCACACTCGAGTGAGCGGTAGGTGCCTCTCATCTCGCCATATGTGTTATGCGGAAGTCTATATCACACTCTAAGGAGTGGTAGGTACCTCTCATTCCGCTTGAATCTTAACTTTGAATAAGTTGATTGGAGCGTTGTCTCGTCGACCCTATGTGATAAGCGGCAGTATGTACCACATTCCATGAGTGGTAGGTACCTCTCATCCCGCCTTAATCCTAACTGTGAATATGTCGATTGGAGTATTGTCTCGTCGACCATACGTATTGAGAGATAGTATGTACCACACTTGAGTGAGTGGGAGGTACCTCTCATTTCATCTCAGTATTTTAAGGGTAATTGAATCTGAACGGAAGTATGTGTCACACCAAATCAGGGTGGTAGGCATCTCTCATCCCGTATCAGTACTTTTGATTTGATTGAAGTGAATAGTTTGTTTAATTATTGTTCGAATGCTTAAATGAGTGAAATGAATTTCTCTAAAAGATTTACTCTTGTTTCAAGTTAAATCAGACGTGATTTACTATCATTCCACATGAAAGGCTTTGCTCATGGTTTAAGTTGAGTGGTGAAACTTTTGGAAGAATACTATTTGACTCAAGTGTTAAGATTTTGACTAAATGTGTATTAGCTTAATTTTCAAACTACTCAAGAAAACTTTGCTAGATATTTGGCTTCAAATGTGGATAAAATGAGTGAGAAATACCTACTCAACCAAGGTCAAAAAAAAAAGAAAGAAATTTTCATGTGCATTCCTGCTGGAAATTCTGGTAGCAGGTCAGTGAACCAGCCTTCAGAAAATAGACCATAACTGAATGTATGGGAATCAGAATTGAGCAGCGTTTGTTGCATTTAAAACTAGACTCAGAGTTATTTCAGTGGTATAAATTTCAGGGACTAGTTCAATTTCTGTGAATTTGAAGAATTTTCAAAGTTAACTGAAATTCAAGACTGTTATGCCCTGTTTTTATTGCAGCAGCGATTTTAAACTGAAATTTGAATCTTGTTTAATTGTTTTCTAGAAAGTTTTAGTTCACTGAATCTATTTTCCAATGGTAAAAGATTCACAATTTTTGACTTATAGAACTCAAGTTATAATTTTTCTAAGAATGTCGCACAAAACTGAAAATCCTTCTAAGGAATTGCCGAAAGCTTAGAAGTGCTTTGGAAACATTTCCTGGTTTTCAAACCTAACCTATTTGGTTATTTGCACACCATTCCATACTTGAGAAAGGGATTTTTCTAATCACATGAGATTTTCTTGGCTTAGCTCGGAAAACTTGATTGTTTGGAAGTTAACCTTGGTTGAATACCTAGGTAACTTTGATTATGCATGTCTCAAGTGATCACGTAGACACCGAGGAGCTTGATTGACTTCCTGATTTGCTCTCGCTTGCTCTTGACTTTTGGTGAGTGCCAAGTGCATGTTCCACGATAATATGTTTGATGTAATACTTTTACAAATGCTATGTGATTCCGTGATTGGTAAACTTGTCGAGGTGAGGGTGTACTTTATCGCCCTCATTCTCTCTCTTTCTCTCACTTGGATACTTGATACTTGTGATATGATTTTGTATGACTTGCTCTTGTGCTTGATTATGCTTATAATTTGGGAGCACTAAATGGTAGTATGTATTACACCTTATTTGGTGAGAGGTGCTTCTCATCCCGACTCAGTGTTATGATCGAATCTAAGTCGATTAGAGCATTGTCTCATCGACCAACCCTACTTATGGGGATGCCCAAACCCCTTAGTTAGTCAATTGACTCGCAGCCAGGCATGAGGTCTTGATCTAGGAGATTTGACGAGACTTGGGTCCTTATCTGTTTCATCGGTTGGAATACGTTTGCCAACTACTTGCCTGGGTATATTCAAGTATTACCAAATTAACTGTTTTGACGAGCAGGCCTGGTTGAGGGGTTGAAATGGTGGATGGAGATGGTTGACAAGTAGGGTTCTGCAGACTTGCTCTTGTTATGTTGACGGAGTGTCAACTCAACTGGAAATCTTGATCAAGTGATGGACTAGCTCCTGAGAGCTCCTGTATCCTTTCTTGAATGTGCAATAAATTTCCTTATTTGCATTATTACTTGAGAGTTCTGGTTACTTATCTTGCTCAATGAAAGAGTATATTATTCGATCTTGCATGCTTGCATGTTCTTCTTGGTCTCACTGAGCGTTCGCTCCCATTATATTTGTTATTCCTTAATAGGATTGTGGAGCGAAGTGACCTTGGAAGAGTAGAATCATCTCTTTTGCATAAGCTTTTGTTTTCTTGTAAATTTTGACAAGTGTAAGTGTGAATGTGAAATGTAGTTTGGAAGTACTTGAATTACACTCGGGTTGTAAAAGATGTAAGGTTTGCAGACTTGGATATAAATCAGTTGATTCTTATTTATCGAGGTCGCTCTTAGTTGGTTGATTCTATTATTTTAGCTTGTTTTGCTTGTTTCTAAGTGGGGTCGTCACAACATCTTTAGTGGTACAATGGAACTCCATACTTACCTATCTACAACTGAAATACTCTTACTTTGCCTCAACTCTTCCTATGCCGATGAAACAAAAAATGCACTTGCAGAGAAAGGAATCCACACCATATCATTAGAAAGTGAAGGGTGAAGCTGAATGCTAGAAATCACATCGATTATCCTACAGGTAACTGTTATGTGTGGCTTTGTCCCACATCAGTTATTTTATTGGGGAATCTTTTCCTATGTTGCCTATAAATATAGTGAGTTTATGGTGAGATTAAGTGCATCTAATCAAGATATTTCTTAGTGGGCTATTTGGGACTTTTGGGTCATTAAGCCTCTTTTGCAGTAGAATTATTTTGGCCTCTCTTGTATTGTAGTATTAGGTGCTTTTGGATTTAAGAACATTTTTCTAAGGCTTTTGTACTCTATTCTTCATAGTGAATTTTTGCTCCTCCTCCACTCGTGGACGTAGGTCAATTTGATCAAAGCACATAAATCTTGTGTCTTAGGAGGCTCTAGATTCTATGACAACAATGATAATAATAAAGATAGTTGTCAAGAAATTCGACAGGAATGTCAACTTTGAGATGTGGCAACTTAAGATGGCCCATTTTGGTTTAAGATGGAGTTGATTTAGCAATACAGGGAATTCAAAAAAAGCTAGAAAATGTGACAAATGCAAATTTTGCTGCAATAGATAAGAAGGTTAGATCTAGTATTTTTTTAAATCTTTCTGATGAGATTTTATGGGAGGTCGCCGCTGAGACTTCGGCTCAGGCCATGTGGGATAAGTTCAAGGTCTTATACATGAGCAAGACAGTTGAGAATAGACTTTATTTGAAACAGAACCTGTATATGATTCGGATGATTGAAGGTATATCTATACTCTTACATCTTGATAAATTTGATTCCATTATTATGGAATTGGAGAATACAGATTCGAAAATTGATGATGAGGATCGGGCCCTGTTACTTTTGTATTCCCTTTCCCAATCCTTTAAATATTTTTGTGATACTATGATTTATGGAAAAGAAATAATTTTGTATCAAGAAATTAAATTTACATTAAAAATCTAAGGAGCAGATAGACAGGGATATTACTAGGGAAATTAATGGGTGTCAGGCAGAAGGCCTGGTTGTTAGAAGCAGATCTGATAGAAGGGAACCTAACAGTAGTAGATCTAAAACTAGATCTAAATTCATACATAGGAATTTGGAGTGCAATTATTGTCATAAAATGGGGCATATTAAGGCTGATTGCTATAAATTGAAAAATAAATTAAAGAAAAAGAGGAAATATGTTGAGAAAAAAAACTGAAACTGTTGAAACTAGTGTTGCAGCTGATGAGAATGAATAAAATATTTTCTTCATGACTGATAATAGGACAAGGTCTAAAAATGAATGGATTTTAGATTTGAGGCGTTCTTACCACATGTGTCCTGACAAGAATTTATTTTTCACTTATGAATCTTGTAATGGTGGAATTGTTTTGATAGGAAATAATGCTGCTTGTAATGTTGTTGGAAAGGGTATAGTCTGAATTAAAATACATGATGGTATTGTGAGGAAGCTCACTAATATTACATATGTTCCTAATTTGAAAAAGAATCTCATCTCTTTGGGCATCTTGGAGACACTTGGGTGTAAATATACAGCTGCAAATTGTGAGGACCCAGGTTTTTATTTCTTATTTTCTCACCATAATTTTTTGTTGACTTTTTATGCTTTCGTTTTGAAAATAAATCGAAGTTTTATGATTAACCACGAGTTTACGATTTCTTTGATTTTGCGCGTGTTAATGCACGCTTAAGCGCGGTGATTAGGAATGGTAGGTGATTAGTGGCCTAACTAGGTGTGATTAAGCTTGAATGGATTAAGATGAGTTAAGTGTTTATGGAGCAAATTGATAGGAATGGAAATTGTTTGGGCAAATGTGGAAATAAGCAAAGTTGAGGGCAATAGTGGAACTTGACTTCTTGGGCCTCTTTTGACCACAAAATTTGATAAGTCTTGAGCTCTCTTTGGTTCATTCTAGAACCAAGAGGCCGGCTGAAAACAAGAGAGAAAAGAGGAAGAAAACCGTGAGAAGAGAAAAGAGAAAAAGAAAGGAAAGTTTGGGGAAAATTCTTGGAATTCAACCACTCAACCTTGAATTGAAGCTAGAAGGTGGTGATTGCCATTGGAAGCTTGGAATTTGTACTCAAGAATATCCCTAGAAAGGTTTCTTCTCTTGCTCTATAAGCTGAAATTTTAATGGATTATAAACTAGTTGGATTTGATGATTCTTATGGCTTGATTCATGCTTATGCTTAGCTTGTGAAGTGATTTTATGGATTGGTTCGATTGGTTCTTATGTGTTTTTGCCTAACCATGAAATGAACTAGGGTTTATGAGTGTTGATTATGCCATGAGGAATTTGGTGTTATGGTGGTTGTTATGGCTTTCTTGTTGCATCATCTTGCCGTGATTGTTAAGTGTAAGGTGTGGCACGGATTGTTTCGAGCTTCAAGGGTCTGGCCAGCCTAGGGTAAGGTTAGGTTGGTGGTTCATGATTTTGATTTTGTGGAAGGTGAGAGTGTATGTGTTGGTGGCTAGGAATTTGGTTGCTATAATGTATAATTGAGGTTGGTTGGGCAGCTTTGACGGTGTGTGTTTACGTGGGGGGTGTGTGCGTGTGGCTGTGTGTGTGCGTGTGTGTGTCGCGGATAATGTTGGGCGCTGCGGTTGCATGTTTGGTACTGCATTTGAGTCCATAGTTTGGCATGCACGTGTGTTAATTGATTTTGCGCGTTAGACGTAAACAGGAAAACAGGGCAGCCCCTGACAGCCACTTTGGCTTCATTTTCCGCATTGATACCTTGTGATTTGATTTTTGACCAAAACACGAAAGTTATAGCCTGTCATTCTAGCTTTCCAACGCCACTGGAATTTCACGATTTCGATTTGTGAGCGCTGAGCTAAGTCCATTTGAAGTGAGCCTGTCGGAATTTCTGACGGCAAAATTTCTGGAACTGTTTCTGCGTTTTTGACCTTAAACGAGACAATCTGGGCAAAATCTTCCTTCATGAAAGTTGTAGCTCGTTCTCTCAGCTTCGAAACGGCACCTTGTACGTCCTAATCCGATACTCGTAGCTCGAGTTATGAGCGATGACGTACAGGGTGCCAAAACTGTTTTTCTGCACCTTCACTGTGTGTTTTCCGTTCTCGTTTTGTACTTGCCCGTTTTTCGCCTAACGCCTGCATGTGCTTCTTTTGTTATATTAAAGTGTTTATATGCATTTCTTGGGAGTTCATGCATCAGTATTTGTACGCTGCATCAATGCATGGTTGAAATGGATTTTCCCAAAATTGTTTTTTGAACTTCGGTCGAAAGTAAATTGCTTGCACTTCCATCGCCGCAGTGATCCCGCGGACGTTGAAGAACGCTTAGCTCCTGCATTTCTTGCTTGTTCAACTGTGGTGAGTGTCCAAGTGCATGTAAATAAATTGAAAGCATGCTTGTGTGCTCGGTGAGCGTGTACTTTATCGCGCTCACCTTCTTTGAACTGCTACTAAGGAATTACTGTTTAGAATGTTCAATTAATGATTGTTTGCAATGTTATTTGAATGTTTATTTACAACTGTGGGAATGCCCCACACCCCACTGGGGATCCGTTCACCTTGTCCGGCAACAGGGGCTGGGGCAAGGGATAGGTGAACCGTGGGTTACCACTGTTTCAAGTACGTCGGTTGGAATGAGTCCACCGACTTGGCATACTCATAGTGGGTTGCCATACACTAAATTTCGGAGTTCGGGCCCGGGCAAGGGGTTGAAAGCAGACGGGAGAGGGAGTAAGTGGTGAATGTGGACTGTAAGAGTGAGCGGTTGACGGAGTGTCAACATATATCCAGTATCGATACTTGGGAAGCGGAGCCGGCAACTGTATCCTTTAAATTGTCTGGTTTAAATGCTTTGTTGCAAGATTTATTGGTTGGCCCTTTTACTGTTTAATAATTTAGTTAACAGCTTTTAAATGCATGTGCATGTTCTCTTGGCCTCACTGAGCGTTAGCTCACCCCAATTTGTTTTCCTTAACAGGTTTTGAGGTGAGGCACGTGGATCGAGGAAGTTAGAAATTTTGTTGGACTTTCCTCATCTTGTATAAGCCTGAAATTAACGGAAAAATTTGATGGATTATTGTACTTTAAAGTTAACGTTAAGATGTCGTTAACGTGTATTAGTGAATTAATTTTGGGGTTTTGTTTTATGTGAGTTTGTTGGTTGGAATTATTTAAATCGGTGAGTTTGACTGAATGGTTGGATCGTTTAGTGGGAAGTGGGCGTGAGTCCCGGCGAGAGCTGGGCAGGCGTCCTGCTGATACCCTTGGGTTCGCCCCTAGGAGAGGTGGGGCGTCACACAAATGGCATTATGAAGGTCTCTAAGGGTGCTCTTGTTGTGATGAAAGTTTTGTAGGTCTAGTAGTTTGTATATTTTGCAAGGTTCTACTATTACAGGTTCTCTTGTAGTTACATCATCATCTTTGACTGATACCGTTATCACCAAATTATGCATATGTGTTTGGGATACATGTGATACGAACCCACCCAGAAGGCCTGAACTCGTATCCCATCGATGCCCAAGGATCTAGACGATGATCAAGTTAAGGTGCAGAATTCCTTAACTCCCCAACCCACATTGTGCGAATCTATGAATTTAATCTCAACCCACACACTCTAGGATTTAGTGAAATTAGAGGATAGGTAGAATGACGCCACAATCAAGTGAGATTCTTGTTTGATAAGTCGATTGAAACTTGATTTAACCTCTCAAGTATTCAAGGAGGATCTCTTAGAAAGAGATGATGCACACACACGTGTTGTTGAAAACTCAATATTATTCTCCCCCTAAAATCGTCCAACGTGAGGCTTATTTATAGCCTTACAAGACACAAGAAAACCTAGGTTAGCTTGGATTCACTTAAAGTGAATTAACTAATCCAAGTCTAACTAGAATTAACCTAACTAATCAGTGTTGTTAGTAGATATATATTTTGTCTAGGTAAAGCATATTGGTAGGCTGTGAAGTGGATTCTCAGATACTTGCAAGGAACTTCAAAGGCTTGCTTGGAGTTTGGAAACAATAATAATACTTCAGTTGGTTTCGTAGACTCAGACTATGCTGAGGATCTTGATGGGAGAAGATCATTTTCAGACTACGTATTCTGCATCGGTAGTTGTGCAGTAAGTTAGAAAGCTACTTTACAACCTATTGTAGCTTTATTTACTATGGAGGCAGAATATATAGTTGTGACTGAGGCAATCAAAAAAGCCTTATAGTTGAAGGGTTTGTTTGGCGAATTTAATTTACATCAAGGTGTTATTGTTATTCACTGTGATAGTCAAAGTGCAATACACTTGGCTAAAGATCAGATGTATCAAGAGAGGATGAAACACGTTGATGTAGAATATCACTTCATTCGAGACACTATTGCCGAATGGAAAGTTCTTGTTCAGAAGATAAATACTAAGGAGAATTCAGCTGATATGTTTACGAAACCTCTTCCAGTTTATAAGTTCAAACAATGCTGGACTTGGTTGGTATTCATTATGTGTGATTAAGCCCATTAGGGTTTCTGTGGAGAAGGTGGAACAAGTTTACTATTTGTCGATGTTGGGAAAATGCCAAGGTGGAGATTTGTTATGTGTGGTTTTGTCCCACATCAGTTATTTTATCTGGGAGTCTTTCCCTGTGTTACCTATAAATATAGTGGGCTTATGATGAGATTAACTGCACCTAACCAAGAGAATTCATAGTGGGCTATTTGGGTCTTTTGGGTCATTAAGCCTCTTTTGTAGTATAATTATTTTGGACTCTCTTGTGTTTTAGTATTAGGTGCTTTTGCATTTAGGAATATTTTCCTAAAACTTTTGTATTCTCTTCTTCATAATAAATTTGACCGAACCACGCAAATCCTGTGTCTCTATTTTATTTAATTTTGCTTTGTTATTTGTCTTTTGCAATTATCAAGAACTCTGTCGTCAATTTTCTGGGACCAGTCCTAACAGTAATCTCTGCCGAAGAAGCTGCAAATTCCAACCATCGTGTGAACAAAAATTTACCATTAGAAAATTAGGTGGACTATCCAAACAAAGATGGCGTCCATGCACCACCTGTCATACCAAAAACTAGCGAAGCCCCATCCTGAACAGCACCAAATTCTTGACTCACAAAATTCCCAAACCTCTTCCAATCGATGCCAAGAAGCCGGAGGCCAAATAACTTGAACAACTAGAGAATGATATCCCTTAATATGTTTCTCATGCATAAAAACCAACCAGATAGATTCATTTACACACAATTTCCGCCAAAATTTACAGGAAAAAGCTTTCTATATAAGACTTAAATAAAGATTTGCAGAAAAATTGTTACTATTCCCCTTCTTCATCATGTAGAAAGATAATTAAATATTATAAAAATATTGATTTAATGTATAAAAATTAAGGACATAATTGTCTACTAAATATATAGGGCGTGGATATAGTATATAGGGGTCTGGATTTAGCCCCTCACTTTTGCATAACTATTATACTTTTTAATTGATCAGATTACCATAATAATCTAGGATTCCTTTTCTATCTTGAATGTAATAGGCCGAAGAAACAAGTTATCATTTCAAAACTGTAAGGCCCAAAGACAACTTAAGAGGGGGGGTGAATTAGGTTGACTAAGAACTTGTCAAATGTTTCCCCTTTTTCAAATATAATAATAACTTTGGACACAAATGGTTTTTCAAGCAAATAGACAATCAAGACCAATAAGTATAGATGAGATTTCAATCAATAAATTCGAAAAGAGAGCTGAGAAATAGATTGAGAGTAAGCAAACCAAACTTCTTCCAATCTCCACTTGAGCTTGAAGAAAAATTTCTCAAGAAAAGCTCCTAAAATTTGATGAACTTCAATCCACTTTGTGTACAATGAAAGGATCACTTCCTCCTTGCCCCAAGCTACACTTAGTCAAGCCAGGAAGTTTTACACTCTAACTGAAAACCCTCACAAAGCTACACAAATGATGAACTCACTTACAATTGAAAAACTTATCAATGAACTCACACTTCAAGACTAACAAATCTTACTCAAAAAGAGTATTTTTTTAGCTAAAATCACTCTTGAGAACTTGTTATCCAAGTGTACAGTAGTTGTTTTGATTTTCAGAGAATGCTTGTATTTATAGGAGACCAAAAAGTGCGTTGAAATTGAGGTCAACGGATAGGAGAATCTGAAAGGTCAACTAGCCGTTGGAGCTATCGGACGTCCGACACTCTGTTGTGCGTCCGATGCTAGCGTCCGATAGGCTGTTGCGTTCTTTATCGGACGGCCAATGGATGATTCTGCGTCCGATAGGCTTTGCATCCGACAGCGACCAGTAAGCTCAGAAAATATTCATGAAAATGATCGGACGGCCGACATGTTTTTGCGTCCGGTGGCTTGCGTCCGACAGCGGCCAGAGAGCTTGAAAAATTTCTTGGATATCTTCGGACGTCCGATGTGGATGTTGTGTGTCCGAAAGAAGTGTCCGATAAATCCCCTGTCTATCGGACGTCCGATACGTCGAGTTAAGTGTCCGATAGAGAAGTTTCGAGTTTTATCAGACGTCCGATACAAAGTATCGTCCGTCCGACAGTCAACAATTTCTTCAACAGGTTTCCTGCCTTGATGACCTGTGCTGTCAAAGATCTCAATGGAAAATATTAGATCAATTTCTTCAATTCTTTTGTAATTATCAAAATTCCGGATCACGATTAACATTCTCCCCCTTTTTGATGATGACAAAACAATTGAATATGATTTAAACAAAATTGAATTCAAAAGCTCAAAACTCCCCCTTACTCGAATGCCTATTTAAATTTAGATGATTAATAGGCTCCCCCTTACTCGATCAATACTACTCAATAGATAAACATGTCAAAAAACACGAGTTCAAATCACATTTTTTTCTCCCCCTTTTTGTCATCATAAACGAAATTTTCAAAAGAATGTGCTTGCAGTATACCAAATGTGTTCGTAGTATTATACCATTCGTAACATGCCAAATCCAAAAAGGTTAATAATATCAGCATAATTCAGTCCACATGAACATTTAACAACATTCAACAATCCAAGTAGAGTTCCATTACTGCAATCTACATTAGATTCAAATTCAATAACATGATGCAGATTCAATCAAACAACTTTCAACAATAACATCCAGCATCATTTCTTCAATATTCAACATCCCAGCAACACAATCCAAAAACATTCAATGGCATTTACCATCACAAATCAATTAATCACAGTTAAACCAGAGAGAGTATCAACACATCACAACTCACATATATAAAATAAAGTTACATTCATCATCATAAACTGAGAATAGTATCAACAAAAATACTGAAGTGCTGATTTCCTGAAGGAATTACAAAAGACTTAAATGAAAGTAGTAAGATAGTTTGGTACACTTCCAACATTAGTAGAAGGGAACAAAAAAAGATTTGTGCATTCTAATGTAAAGTGTGGGTGCCTCCTAGTGTGCCTAAAGGGTGAATGTAGATCGAGTTCCAGGGCGTCTTCTGATAAGCTTGTATGTTGTATCATCCTTTTCTTCAGTTTCTTCACCATCATTCTTTTCCTCAGTTTCTTCACCATCATCCTCTTCCTCTTCCCCTTCCACACCAACTGGTTCTTTTCCTTTTGCAGATGATGAGGGATCACGCTGTGGGGTTGGTGATTCAGTCACCTCTTGAGCCTCCAATGTAGGATCAGTTCGTGGCTCTTTGACTTGAGAAGGATTTTCATCCAAGGGAGAAGGAAATAAAAGATTTCTTTTGTCAAGAAAATTAGATTTTTGGTCGGATGTCATGGTTAACATAAGACCACGTTCGAGGAGAAGAACATGACTTTTGAGCTCATTTAGCAGTTCCATAACTTCAGATTGAGAAGAAATCCTAGAAACTGACTTCCTAGAATGAATCAATGGACCTGGAGTGAATCTAAGAGTTCTAGTAATACTAGGAGAAAGAGGAGCATCATGTGCTTTCTTTGAACGTGACTCAGAAGCAGCTTCCTTGGTGCACCAAGCACCATCAAGGAATTTTAAATTCTTTCTTTCAAAATATTGTTTTAAAAACATAGAGGTGATTGAGTCCTTAGGATACACACCGCTTATAGGGACTTTGAAATGTTCGAAGATGGGAGTTAAAAACTTCCCATAAGATAGTTTTCTTCTTGTATCAGTGGAGAGTTTCATCAGAAACTTGCACGTGACAAAACCAAAGTCTATTCTGATTTTTTCAACAAAGCAATAAAACAGATATAACTCCATTTTGTTTGCATCTGTCCGATGACCATCAGTTGGAACAAGCAAATTTGAAATGATTGAAAAGGTGATCAGATTTTTAGGAATCAAGTCTTCCAACTTAGCATCAACAGGGGTTTGAAAAGGGGATTGAAAATAAGCCATTAATTTTTTAGTATTGAAATGGTTCAAACTTGTTGGATTTTCCTCATAAGAAAGGAAGTTTGCAATCTTGCTTTTGCAACCAAACTCAATGGTGGTTTTTAAAATTTCATTCACAACATCAGAATCAAATACTAAATCAACTCCATTGACACGGGATTTAAGCTCATCACGAGAATTACCCTTCTTAAGATTAGCAAAGAACTGATACATCATGTCAGGGTAATAGATATTAGGCATAACAATGATGTGAGACCATTTTTGGAATTCAAACAACCTAAGAACAGACTCTAGATCGATTTTACTAAACTCAAATGGGACAATGGACCTTTGAATGATGAAACCTTTTTGAGAAAACAGAGCAAACTTAGACTCAGCATCAGAATCTATGAACTTGGGTAAAGGAGCAGGTTCTGTGATAACCTGAGGATTAGAAGGAGTGGTACGAGTTTGTTGATTTGTAGCAGAGCCACGTCTGGTCCTCTGGGAAGTTCGTTTGCCCTTTGGAGAAGGAGTATCCTCATCCCTCAGTTGTCTCTTACGTCTGGTAACTGCTGAAGCACCACGAGTGCATACCATTTTGCTTGAAGTGATGCTAAGGTGTCTGTGTGATATGCAGAGTGATGAACTAGTAATCTGGGTGATAATGTATTGGTTTTTCAGATCAGAAATAGGTGAAAAGAAGATTTAGGGTTTTAGATGAAATTTAGGGATGAAAAAAGGGGTGTTTTATAGGGAAGAAGAATGATGAAAGTTCGACTGCAATAGATAAATGAAGAAATCTGAACCTTCAATTTTGAGAAATGGTGAAAATTTGGCTTGGAATTTGGAGTTTTGAATTGAGGTAGTTGGGAAGGTGCGTCCGAATTAAATGTGTTTGACTGA
This sequence comes from Gardenia jasminoides, assembly GCA_013103745.1. NCBI lineage: Eukaryota > Viridiplantae > Streptophyta > Magnoliopsida > Gentianales > Rubiaceae > Gardenia > Gardenia jasminoides. The sequence continues at coordinate 4,901,161 of CM023104.1, read as the reverse complement.
TGGAAATGAAGTGAAATGACCTGATGCAGTGCGACTGTTCATGTGTCGGACGTCCGAACGTCGTGAAGCGTCCGACCCATGCGTCCGATAGCATTTTCTGGAAAATGACTAAGAACACTGTCGGACGTCCGTTCATCGGGGTCGGACGTCCGATAAGTTTTTACCAGAAAAGCTTAAGGTTCCTTTTCTAAAATACCCAATTTTGAACGAAGATATACAAATTGTTCTAAGGGCAATGCTTTTGTAAAAATGTCAGCAATTTGATCATTCGAACAGACATAATTTACACAAATTTCACCTTTTTGCACAAGATCACGAATGAAATGATACTTAATGTCTATATGTTTTGTCCTAGAATGTTGAATGGGATTTTTTGTCAGATTTGTTGCACTAATATTATCACAAAATATAGGCATATTATCATATGTCAAACCATAATCATTCAAGGTATGTTTCATCCATAGTAATTGAGCATAACATGCACTAGCGGCAACATATTCCGCTTCGGTTGTTGACAAGGAAATTGCATTTTGTTTCTTACTAAACCAAGAGATTAAACAATTTCCAAGAAAATGACAAGAACCACTAGTACTTTTTCTATCAATTCTACAACCGCCAAAATCAGCATCCGTATAACCACACAAAGTAAATTCATCACATTTAGAATACCAAAGACCGAAATTCATAGTTCCTTTTAAATAACGGAAAATTCTTTTAACGGCATTCAAATGAGATTCTTTTGGACAAGATTGAAAACGAGCACATAAACATACGGCAAACATGATATCCGGTCTACTTGCGTTTAAATAAAGAAGGCTTCCGATCATACCTCTAAACTTTTTCTCATCTACATTAGTAGCTTCTTCATCCTTCTCAAGCTTGGTGGATGTACACATCGGTGTTCCCACTTGCTTTGAATCTTCCATGTCGAATCTTTTAAGAAGTTCTTTGGTGTATTTAATTTGGTTGATGAAGGTTCCTTCACTTGTTTGAAGGACTTGGAGTCCGAGAAAGAAATTCAATTCTCTCATTAAGCTCATCTCAAACTCATTTTGCATAATAGTGGAAAAATCCTTGCACAAATGCTCATTAGTAGCACCAAATATAATATCATCAACATAAATTTGCACAATAAGAAGATCATTTGATTTTTATTTTGTAAAAAGAGTAGTGCCTACAATGCCTCTTTTAAAACCATTTTCAATTAAGAAACCACTTAAACGTTCATACTGTGAGGCCCCGATTTTTTCCAATTTCTGGAAAATATTAAATAATGTTAATTATAGTTATTTTGGTTTGCCAAGGTGTTTATATGGTTTGTTTTGCTTTTAAAAGTGTTTGGTTTTGACTCGCTTGTTTTACAAAGTTTGAAAACCCTAATTTGATTAAAACCCTAATTTTTTTTGAAAACCCTAAATTGGGATAAAACCCTAATATGTATATGCAAAACCCTAGTTTGGATTTGTAAAACCCTAGTTTTGAAAATACATTTAAGTTTTACGTTTAATGACAAGTTTGTTATTTCTTGATTTTACGTGTGTTAATGCATGATTAAGAAGAGGGATTACGATTCCTAGGTGATTAGTGGCCTTAGTAGGTGTAATTAAGTTTTGATAGACTAAGTTGAATTGAACACCTATGGACTAATTTGATAGGAAAAGAAATCATGTGGGGAAGAATGGAAAATAACCTAAGTTGGTAGGATTAATTAAGCTTGCTCAAGTTGACCAACTTTCACCAAGACTAAATATCTATGGAATGTTATCTTTTAGCTAGTTCTAGAACAAGAAGGACCGGCCAAAGCAAGGGAAAAAGAAGAGGGGAAAAACCATGGGAAAAGAAGGAAAAGAAGAGAGAAAAAAAGAGAGGAAAAAGAAAGGAAACTAGAGGAAAGCTTGGGATTTTGTCAATTTCAGCCATCAAACCTTCATTTGGGAGTTGGAAGCACTTGATTGGGAAGCTCAACCTTGACTTCAAGAGGTATTTTACACTTTGTATAATGGATATTTGGGTGAAATTGCTGAAATTTATTTAGTTGATTAAGATTGGTGAAGATGAGGAATTTTGCTTATGTCATAGCTTCTTGATGATCAAAGCTAGTTGAGAAGATGATTTCATGGCTTAGTTTTCTTGTTTTGCTTGTCTTGAATCTTGGCCAAGAACTAGGGTTAGGGTTTTAGTTGAAGTTTCATGTTGTAGCTTATGTTTGTGTTTGTGGGTGATGAAGTGTTGTTGGTAGAATTTCTGTCCATTTTTCTGTCCGAATTTGCTTGATATTTTCGAAAATGATGAGGACAGCATTAGCCTTATCTTAAAGCATGAAAGTTGTGGACAATTGAGTGAGGATTCTACCTGTAAATTTTCAGGTGAATCTTAGCACTGTAGCATGTGAAATGACTGGAATACCCCTGATGCCCTGTTTCTGGCAGAAATGGTTTTTTGCTACTGTAATGGGTCATTTTGACCAGGAAGATGAATGTTTTTGATTTTGATGTCTTCTTAAGAATTGTAGCCTTGTATGCTAGCTTTCTAACGGCTTTGGAATTTCTAGATTCGGATTTGTGAGCGCCAAGTTATGATGGTTTGAATGTAGTCTGTCGGCAATTCTGACGGGGAAAATTTCTGAAACTGTTTCGACATTTTTCACCTAGAAAGAGAAAATCTGGGCAGAATTTGTCTTCACGAAAGTTGTAGATTTTTCTCTTAGCTTCGAAACGGAACCTCGTGCATTCTAATCCGATACTTGTAGCCTGTGTTATGAGTATTAGCGTACAGGGTGTCAAAACTGTCTTCTACACCTTTTGGTGTGTGTTTTTATTCATTGAGTATTTGCATGTCACGTCATTTCACCTTTGAAAATGGATTTTACCAAACCTTTTAGTTTGGAATCGGAAAAGTAATTTGCTTGCACTTTCACATCTCAGGAGATTCTATGGACGTTGGAGATCGTGTTTAACCACCTACATTGTCTTGTTTACGCTCAACTGTTGGTGAGTGTTCCTTGCATGTTTGTGAACAAAATGCTCTGTTGACGTGTTTAAATGCTTTTAATAATTATGTGAAGGGCGAGTGTGTACTTTATCGCACTCGGCCTACTTTTTATTCTACTGTTCAACTGTGTGCTTTTCCATTGTTTGTATATTATTTGTGCATGAATGTAGGCCATGTGTACTAACACATAGGCTGAACAAGGCCTTTTCCCCTTCGTTGTCGACCTATTCGAGCCAGAAGCGGACTCGGTCGGGTGGGTTGATAACCTAGGGCACTGCACGGTATACTCGAGTATTACCACTAGGAGTTATAAGGAGGAGTAGGGGGTTGAGTATTGAACAAGACGGACTGCAACTGCTTCCAGTGGAACCTGTATCCTTTCACTGGGTATTTTCCCAGTTTATGTGTTTATACATTTTATGCTTCTAAACTGAATTATATTAACCTACTGAGTGCTTAACTGATATATTTTTGCTCCACTGTTACTGTGTGATTTGTATGATATTAGGATCGCTCACTGGGCTATTAGCTCACCCCTTTCAACTTTGTTTTTCCATAGCAGGATTTGAGATCGAGAGCTTCCAAGGGTTACAGTAGGTCGATTGCTTTGGAGACCTAATCTTGTATTTTGATGTAGCCATTGTATTTTGAATTGTACTAATGGAATTTTGGATGGATAAACTTTTGTACTGTAATTATAGTTCGGGACGTTTGAGGTTCGTTAAAGAAACTTTGGGGTTTAAATGTTACAGTTGATTTGAGGACATCGATGTATTTTGTTATTTGCATTTGAACTAAGGATCTGTAGTGAGTCCCGGCGAGAGCTGGGCAGGCGGCCCGCCGATACCCTAGGGTTCGCCCTAGGGAGAAATGGGGCTGTCACACATACCAAGCCCTAGGGGCTTGTTTTAGACCATATAATGTTTTTGAAAGCTTAAATACATGGTTAGGAAATTTTTCATTTTCAAAACCAGGTGGTTGATCCACATAAACCTCTTGATCAATAAAACCATTTAGGAAAGTACTTTTAACATCCATTTGATACAACTTAAAACCTTTAAAACAAGCAAATGCAAGAAACATTCTTATAGATTCTAATCTAGCAACGGGAGCAAACGTTTCATCATAATCAATACCTTCTTCTTGAGCATATCCTTTAACTACTAATCTAGCCTTATTTCTTACAATTTCACCTTTGTCATTTAATTTATATCTAAACACCCATTTAGTGCCAATAATAGGATAATTTTGAAGTCTTTCAACTAAGGTCCAAACATTATTCCTTTCAAATTGATTTAACTCCTCTTGCATGGCCACAATCCAATAATCATGTTTTAAAGCATCATTGATATTTTTAGGCTCAATATGCGAAACAAATGCAAAGTTGTCAAATAAAGGTCTTGATAAGGAACGAGTTCTTACCCTTTCGGATGGATCACCAATGATTAACTCCTTAGGATGATTTTGAATGAACTTCCAAACTTTAGGAAGATCGTTTGGTGCATCATCATCCTTGTCTTCTTCATTTAGCATTCGGTTTTCTTGAACATCACCATCCTTTGAATTTTCTTCCATTTCACCATTGTTTCTTTCTTCAAGTGTAAGTTTTTCAAGATCCTTTTGAATACCTACATCATCATCTACACAAGTACTATTGGAAGAATTGCCATTAGATTCATCAAATGTAATATGAATTGCTTCCTCAATTACAAAAGTTCTTCTATTATAAACTCTATATCCTCTTTTATTTTCACAATAACCCAAGAAAATTCCTTCATCGGTTTTCTTATCAAATTTACCAAGATGGTCCTTAACATTCAAAATAAAATATTTACATCCAAAAACTCTAAAATAGCCAACAATTGGCTTTTTATCATACATCAACTCATAAGAGGTTTTATTCAAAATTGGTCTTAACAAGACTCTATTCATTACATAACAAGCCGTATTCACGGCTTCCGCCCAAAAATATTTTGGTAAATCATTTGCACTTATCATGGTTCTTGCGGCTTCAACAAGTGTTCTATTTTTTCTTTCAACAACACCATTTTGTTGAGGGGTTTTTACAATAGAAAATTCATGAGATATTCCATTATGATCACAAAATTCCGGAAAGCCACAAAATTTAAATTCTGAACCATTATCACTTCTAATTTTGATAATATGCAAACCAAGTAAATTTTGCACTTTTGCAAATAGAGAAACAAAACTTTTAAATGCATCATCTTTATGAGCTAGAAAAACAGTCCATGTATATCTAGAATAGTCATCAACAATCACAAAACAATATCTTTTACCTCCTAGGCTAGCAATAGGTGTAGGACCAAATAAATCAAGATGTAATAGTTCCAATGATTTAGATGTTGAAACATTTCTTTTAGGTTTGAACGATGTTTTGGTTTGTTTGCCAAATTGACATGCATCACAAATCTTATCTTTTTCAAACTTAATCTTAGGGAGTCCTCTAACAAGTTCCCTTTTTGAAATTTCATTTATCGCATCCATGTTAAAATGACAAAGTCTTCTATGCCATAACCAAGGATCTTCATTTGAAATTTTAAGGCATTTAAAACTAGAAGAGTCAATTTTCTCAAGAATCACAACATAGATGTCATTGTATCTTTTTCTTTTGAAAGTGATATTAAATTTCGAGTCAAGAACCAAACATTCATGCTTTTTGAATAAAACAAATAAATCTTTATCACATAGTTGACTAACACTAAGCAAATTATAGCCTAGATTATCTACTAAAAGAACATTATGCACAAATGTTTCACCATTCTTACCCACATCACCTACTCCAATTGTTTTAGCTTTCATGTCATCTCCAAAAGTCACTTTTCCACTTGACTTTGATTTGAGCTTGATGATTTGTGAAGGATCACCGGTCATATGCCTTGAGCATCCACTATCAATGAACCACGTTGATTCCTTCATAACTTTTTCAATCTTTACCTACAAGAAATAGAAAGTTTGGTACCCTTTTAATTTTTGGGTCCTTGATGGTTAGAGTCATGTTTGACTAACCACATACATCTTATTCCTTTTCTCATATTTCTTCTCACATAGCAATCATGCTTTCAATGACCTACTTGACAGCAAAAATCGCACACAATGGTAGAATTATTTACATGAATTGGTTTAATAAACCTAACTCCACTTTTTCTATAGATTGTAAATTCATTTGCACTAAACGTAATTTTCCTTTCATAAGGATTAAAATGAGAATTAAATACATTTCTTGTAGAAATATTTTGTTTTTTGTTTTGAAGGATCATGTCAAGATTATCCATTCTCTTCTTCAAGTCATTTTGTTTTTCTTTAAGCATTTCACAAAGGCTTGTTTTTCTATCAAGTTCATGTTGTAATTCCATTTCAACTCTTACTAGGCAATCATTGTCATATTTTAACTTCTTGTTGCCTTGAAACAAGTTTGCATTGTCTTGCAAAAGAAAAGTAATTTTTTGTTTTAGTTCTTTATTTCTAGCATAAGACTCCTTTAAGTTTTCATGCAATTTTGCAACAAATGACTCTAAATCATCATCATCATCATCACTATCATATTAAGGATGAGAAGTTACCTCATTGTCACCGATTGCCATAAAGGCAATTTGAGCCGATTCTTCTTCTTCTTCAATTTCTCCTTCCGAATTGCAATCGTTCCAAGTAATTTGAAAGTTGTTGAACTTCGGTTTTCTTTCATTCTTCATATCTTTCTTTTTCTTCGTTGGACAGTACACCGCATAATGACCGGACTGCCCACACTCGAAGCACTTATCTCCTTGCTTCTTGTTTGCATCATATCTTGCTTTGTATTTTGTATTGAATTGATTGTTGTTTTGGTGGCTTGGTCCTCCTTTTCTGAATCTTCTCTTGTTGAGTATCCTTTTGAAGCTTTTTGTGATGAGTGCAAGATCACTATCATCACAATCACCATCTTCTTCATCTTGTGAAGCCAAGTCATCCTCATCTTGAGCAGCTTTTAGAGCAATGCTTCTTTTTGCTCTTGCTTCCTCTTCATCTTGTACCTTGCTTTGAAGCTTTAATTCATAAGATGTTAGAGAATTAATGAGAAACTCAATAGACATAGAGTTCAAGTCTTTAACTTCCTCAATGGCAGTCACTTTGTTCTCCCATTCTTTAGGTAGAACATTCAAAATTTTCCTATTCTTTTCACCAAGAGTATATTCCTTTTCCAACACCTTTAAGTCCTTAATAAGATCATTAAATCTACAATACATCTTATCAATGTTTTCATGAGGTTCCATTTTGAATGATTCATATCTAATAACAAAAATGGATTTCTTTTGTTCTCTCACATCCTCACTACCTTCATGAATCTCTCTTAGTTTATCCCAAATTTCTTTGGCAGATTTACATTCTTTTACTCTAATGGATTCATTTGAATCAAGTGCACTATATAAAACATTCATGGCTTTTGCATTAGATGTGAGATTAGCCCTATCCTCACGATTCAACTCATCCCATGTTTTTAATCTAGGAACATGAGCGATAGGATCATTAATAATAGCAGTGTAAGGACCTTCACTAACAATAAACCATAGATCAATGTCAATAGATTGCAAGAAAATAATCATACGTTCTTTCCAACTCACATAATTTGATCCATTAAACATTGGTGGTCTAGTGATTGATTGACCTTAAAAAAACATGGCATTGTTGGTTGTCATCTTTACTCTAAGCGGTTAACCTTGATCCTAGAGACCAAGCTCTAATACCAATTGTAAGGCCCAAAGACAACCTAAGAGAGGGGGTGAATTAGGTTGACTAAGAACTAGTCAAATGTTTCCCCTTTTTCAAATATAATAATAACTTTACACACAAAAGGTTTGTCAAGCGAATAGACAATCAAGACCAATAAGTATATATGAGATTTCAATCCATAAATTTGAAAAGAGAGCTGAGAAATAGATTGAGAGTAAGCAAACCAAACTTCTTCCAAGCTCCACTTGAGCGTGAAGAAAAATTCCTCAAGAAAAGCTTTTTCAATTTGATGAACTTCAATCCACTTTGTGTACAATGGAAGGATCACTTCCTCCTTGCCCCAAGCTACACTTAGTCAAGCCAGGAAGTTTTACACTCTAACTGAAAACCCTCACAAAGCTACACAAATGATGAACTCACTCACAATTGAAAAGCTTATCAATGAACTCACACTTCAAGACTAACAAATCTTACTCAAAAAGAGTATTTTCTAGCTAAAATCACTCTTAAGAACTTGTTATCCAAGTGTACAGTAGTTGTTTTGATTTTCAGACAATGCTTGTATTTATAGGAGACCAAAAAGTGCCTTGAAATTGAGGTCAACGGATAGGAGAAGCTGAAAGGTCAACTTGCCGTTGGAGCTATCGGACGTCCGACACTCTGTTGTGCGTCCGATGCTAGCGTCTGATAGGCTGTTGAATTCTTTATCGGACGGCCGATGGATGATTCTGCGTCCGATAGGCTTTGCATCCGACAGCGACGAGTAAGCTCAGAAAATCTTCATGAAAATGATCGGACGGTCGACATGTTTTTGCGTCCGATGGCTTGTGTCCGAAAGCGACCAGAGAGCTTGAAAAATTTCTTGGATATCTTCGGACGTTCGATGTGGATGTTGTGTGTCCGAAAGAAGTGTCTGATAGATCCCCTGTCTATCGGACATCCGATACGTCGAGTTAAGCGTCCGATAGAGAAGTTTCGAGTTTTATCGGACGTCCTATACAAAGTATCGTTCGTCCGACAGTCAACAGTTTCTTCAACAGGTTTCTTGCCTTGATGACCTGTGCTGTCAAAGATCTCAATGGAAAATATTAGATCAATTTCTTCAATTGTTTTGTAATTATCAAAATTCAGGATCACGATTAACAAAAACAAGTTATCATTTCAAATGTAAAGTTTCAAGGCTTAGGAGTTACTCTACAACTTTTACTTGGATCATTAATTTCCAAGCCTCAATAAAATCTCCAATTATACTGACTACAAATCAAAATTTTTTTAATTACAACATTTAACAATGAATGCAAAATTAGTAAAAAATAAATGTGGGGACTGGTATTACTGCATCATATTTTTTCCCCATGATATCTTCTCTATTTCTTGAATTTTATGTTTGCCACATGTGACACTTGGTAAATGTTTATTTTACATATTTTAGTGTGTCTTATTTCTTAGTTTTTAGTGTCTTTTTAGGGTTTTAAGAATGAAAATAGCTCCTTTAAGCAATTCTTTACTCAAGTTACATTTGATAAGTATAACTTGCATTTGAGTATTTTAACATACAAATCATGTTATTTTTGTAGGATTTCGTACCTCATGATCACTTCGGACCAAATAGACTACAACCAAATCATTAGATGTGATTCAAAGATAGTTTGGAAATCATAAAATGAACAAATGCAGTTTGCTGAGAAGAAAACATAACCTGAATATAAGAGGTAGTCCACGTTTTACCCCTTATTTTGGCTGAAGCAGAAAAAGGCAAAGAAAATGCAGGTGAGAAGAATATGTGGGCCAATACATGACTCTACCCCCATGTATTCGGTGGTAACTGTGTGACTTGCATAGTTTTTCTATAGTTTTTACATCTTATTTTTCAGATGAATTTGGGCTGTAACTGCTTAAGAAATATTGGTGATTTTAAGAAACAATTTTTGGTAATTTTAAGGAGCAAATTGCAAAATTTGAAACATGATTATTTTGAAGCAAATTCATCTATAAATAGATCCAAGTGAAGCATTTTCATGCTTTTGGAGACTAGGAAAATAGTACACAAGATGTAGTCTTCACTCGAATTTCTTAGATCATTACCTTACTATAATTTAGTGTAGTTTTGTCTAACTACAACCAGACATAGATGATGTGTAACGATGAAGATGGAGAGCTTGGAGCTCAGGTGACAAGGGTGGTATAACTTCTATCACTTTATTTCATGTATTGATTCTTATATTTAGTTATAATACAAGTTTGGTTATTGTTTCTTTATCTTTCATGTTTTGTAGTAGTTTTGCTAAGGAATGGATGAAATTCTATGATTGTTATGTGATTATGTGATTTTTTTAAGGTCATTTGAACATATTTCTTGAGCAAGTTATTTAATACTTTTACTATTATATCATGATTAATTGATACCATTAATTGTGATAATTTAAAGATGCTGCTTCATCAATGAAAGTTATGATCTAATACCAGTTCATGGAAGTATTAAAGTTAGAGAGTTAACTCACTAATGTAGAATTATATCTTTGTAGTTCTAGTGGTTTATTCCATATAATTTCATAGAGTCTAATGAATTTATAGCTAGTTTCTTATCATGTTAGTAGGTGTGGAGTAATTATAAATAAGATTGACACATCAGCAAAAGTGTGTATTATGCATATTTGAAAATTATGTCATAACTAGTCAAGGTAAATGGACTCATTTAATTGGTAATTTCACTTGCTAGAGTAGTAAGAAATTCCATAATTCTAGAATCTTTGTTCTTTCATTTTCACTACTTTTATTACATGTTTGTAACTTAGCTTTAATTGCTTTATTTGTAATCATCTAAATAATAGAGAAGTTCAAATCATACTGATAATTGACAATCTTCCTTCTGAGATCGACACTTGAATGTTTTGTATATTCGTGTATGACCTATGCAAATGCAATAATGGAAGTTTGAATTATATTTAAAACTTGGAAGCAACCACAAATCAAATTACCCGCGCATCAATAGTTTCATTATATTCCATTCTTTTGAGAATTCAAAAGACAATTGGTCCAACTTCTCCACTCTTTAGTTTCTTCTCTTTCTTATTTCTTCTTCAACTTTAAACATAGAGTCTAAAAAAATATAGGACCAATACATGCCATTGCCCTCTGTCTCTTTATTAATATGCCTAGGAATAAGTTTTTTTTAAAATTATCTCTTCTTTTTTATTTTCTAATATATGCTAAGATGTATTAAAAGTGAGGATACATTGATTTGATTTTTTTTTTTTTTTGTATTTGTGTTTAGCTATTTGTAAATACAATTTTCAAGTTGCCCTTTCAGTTTTCTTGGTTGACTACTGGAGGGTAGCCATTGTGAACAAACTATTTTTTCAATTCAAACTTTGGTACCATAAATCTTCTATTGATTTTTCCCTATCATTGAATTCAAACAAGCATTTTTCCTATACAAGTCATGTTTTTTCACTCCCTCTTTCATGTAGGCAATCCAAAGTCCATTCTCTCCTTGTTACACTTGTCATGCTTCATATTTGTCCTCAAATCTGTACTACAGTGTTAAGAGATCACCTGAAGAAGTTCTTGTACTGAAATTCTCGCACGTATCAAGAAATCTAGAAGAAACAGGGCGTGTTCCAATATGCACAAAGGACTCATTGTGTCCTAGTATTACACCCAATGGGGCTAGAGAGAAGTGATACTTCCAGTTCAACTGCTGCAGGAATGAAGGATGAGGTGAAATTTGATATGAGCAGTATAATTCCTTGGTCTAGTTACTCGAGAAGGACCAAGAGTAATTTGAGAAAGCCCCTGAGGTCATGGTCTTGTTTGGCTAGGAAACATTCACAGGTCACTGGCAATATTCAGAAGTCCCAGATTGCTGCTCTGCCTGAAGGGAACAATTTCTAGCAATAGTTCATTTTCTACCCTGAACCAAGAACGATTCATCTTTTTGGTCAGAGGACAACATACAAGTAATCAGCTTATTTCCTGAAACAGATTCTATGGAATTCTATATCATCTCTGTAAGGGCCTCACAATTTTGAATTTATTTCTAAAATGCCCCATATTAATTATATTGAGTTTATTTATTGAATATGAGTGAAAATATATTTAAAGTGATTATTTCTCAATTTAGAGAATTTTATACGAATTGTTTGCCGGTGTGCGGTTTTGGCCAAATTTTAGTGTTAAAAATTGTTCCGACGCGTGAATAGTGACTTGGACTTGAAATCGAGCATATGTAGTGATATTTTGGAAATATTATTATGGTGAGATAGTGTCGGGATGAAAGAAACCAGTGTAAGTTAGACTGTCGCGTGTGACGCGACATAAAGTGTCAAAAAGCACTTTTTCCCTTAAAATAGGGAAGTGCACTTTTTAAGCATTAAACACCTTGACTTTTTGGCTTCCTCAAGCTTCATTTTGCTGCTGCAAACCAGTGAGAAAGAGAGAGAGACAGCCGAGAGAGAGAGAGCTTGAGCAAGAGAGAATTACTTCAAAATTTCCTTCCATTCTTGATCCAATCTTCTTGAAACTTCAAACACCAACAACCACCATCATCTTCATCATCCTAGCAGCCGAGGAAGAGGAGAGAGAGGAGGATCTTGTCCAAAATTTTGGAGGAAAAAAAAAAGTGGTAAGTTGAGTTGGTCTTTCATTTTTCCTTTCTTCCTACAAGAAATTTGAGCTTGTGAAACTTGAATGATGATTTTGTGGCTTGATTTCCATCTCCTCACTTCAGCCAAACCAAGGAAATGAGAGAGAGAGTGAGGTCCGAATTTTTGGAAAGGAAAAAGGAAGGAAGAAAAGCTTGGGTGATCATCTTGGGCTCGATCTTGGACTTGGTGGCAGATACCTTCGACAGATCTTGAAGATCTTGAGTTGGGATCGAGGATCTTGGAAGTCATCAAGCTTGGAAGTAACTTTCTTGGAGAAAAGCTTGAGGGATCTTGTTGGATCTTGCCGGATCTCGTTGGATCTTGACAGATCTGGAGGTATAAACCTCGAATCTTGTAGATCTAGCTTTATTAGTGTTGATTAGTGTAGATCTGTGGTTAATATTGATAAAAATGAAATCATCTGAAAAGATGAAGTTGGACTCTTGAAATCCCAACCTAGGTAGGGGACTTGAGGTGGCCTCTAGGTAGCGGACTTGAGGACCTGATTGGGAATTGATTGTTATTTGTGACTTGTCTTGATATGGTTAGAAATTAGGATTCTTGGTTGTGAAATATTGAAGGAAAATGTATGTTATGGCCAAAACCCATGCCTGGTGAATTCAATGTTTGATTTTGGAATAGGGTTAAATACCAAAAAACTCCCTGTGGTTTACGTAATGTTCAACTTAACTCCCTGAAGTTTGGAAACCTACAATTTAACTCCCTGTGTTTCTAACCAAAATGAAATTTTGACGGAAACCGTCTAAACTGACCACATTTGAGAGTCACGCGATGCTGGTGCATCTGAGGGTTGCAATAAACGATATTAAAAAAAAAAGGATGACATTTCCTTCCAATTTTAACCCTCTACTGAACGACCCACTTCATTTTTAGGGTTTCAAAGCCTTTCATTTGTTTCATTTCTTTCTCTTAGCCGCAAGATGGGGGTGAGCTACTAAGAGAGAAACTGGAGCTGCCATGGCTCACATTTGCTGCAATTGGAGCTAGGATAAGAAGTAAGCACTACAATTGAAGCACAAAATGTCTTCATGGACATCTTCTTCAAGCTATCGTGGTAGTGGTAGTAGAGATTTGAGATATCAATATAGACAATGTGATTGTGGAAGGAAAGCTAAGGTGAAAATTGTAGAATCAGAAAAACCAACAAAAGGTATGCTTTATTTTGTTTGTGAAAGAGATGAATGTGGATTTTGGTGTTGGTGTAACCCAAGTAGTAGAGAGCAGCCAAGGGAAATTGGATGTAGGAACCAAGGTGTTGAAAGTCGAGCAAATATGGAAGCTAATACAGTGTCCGGATGGCTGAAGGTGGAAGATGAAGCCAAGAAGGTGGCAGATGAAGTCAAGAACCTGAAGATGCTGGTTTGTTGTTGTCTGATGGTGTCCCTGTTTTCACTATTAGTGTTGATGTCAAAGTAATGGATCCGATGTAAAAAAAATTAGGTCATCTGCTGTTGTTCTCATGTTTACATGCGTATGAATGAAAGTTGTGGAAATTTTTGTTTTCGAGCTCAATCGTTATTCTATTTACAATTACAGAATGTTGGAATAACTTGTAGTTTAAATTGAAATGTTTTTAGTTTAGCAAAGATAGAAGAAAAGAACAATCCATGTGTTAAAAACCAGAATATCACAACAAATAGTGATAAATGGAAAGATGGTAGAAATAAAAGATGCATTTTTAGTCATTAATAAATGACATAACATCATTGTGATTTACATAGATAGTACATCCAGGCTATCCAGCAAAATAAACGCAAAATTTTCTCACCAAAACAACCACCAACAGCTCATCTCTCCAATCAAGTCAGATTTGTAACAAAAGATGAGGTATTGCTATACCTCAGATTCAACCAAAACAACAAAAAGAAATAATTATATGTTCATATTTTACTACTAGGTCTTGCTAAGCTTTGTTCAGATTTCAGCAAAGCAACAAAAAAGGGGCAGCATGCTCTACTTCGAACTATTCAATCAGGCAGTTGGATTTCTTTTGCATCTCTTAGCCCTGATACTTTCCAATACAGCTGCGACAGTTGGAGGCCTATATCTTCTCCCAAGTTGTTCAGCATTGGTTGGAGTACCTTTACCATCATTCCCTAACATGGATGTAGGCTGCCAATCCAATATATAAGTTAATATCAGCTTATAACTCTGTTTAGTTGTAACATTATCCAAGTATGTTGTAGAATATTACCTGGGAAACAATTGGATTCTTGGAAACAGCTTTGTTCACACTTGACACGGTTGGCTGAGTGTATGCCTTTCTCTTTCGGACTGTTGCTGCTGAAGTTTGCTGCTCATGTGCTGCTGAAGTTTGCTGCTCATGTGCTGCTGAAGTTTGCTGTTCAGGTACCTATCACAACAAAACACACATATTAGTTGGATAACCGATGTATATGTTTATGTAGTTGGAACAAGTGTAAACCTTATAAAATTTGGACTGTGGATGAACTGCATTCTTGCATGTTCTTGAATTATGATTTGGTTGCAAGCATCTCTTGCAATGAACAGTCAGTCCCTTCCTTGTTGACACCTGACCTTTCTTTGGTTCATCAGCTGACCTCCTCCTCAATTTCTTCGGTCTGCCAGGCATCTTCCGCACTGCTGGTGGATTGATAGGATCCTCAGACGCCCTCACCCAATACCTTGCACTCGGAACAGGCTTTATCATATGGGCATATGTCCTCAGGTATGTCTCTCTGCTGAAACAGCTATGCACATATTCTAAAACTGACCCTCTTCTTGCTTGTATAGCAGCACAGCCGTGTACACATGGATATCCATTTAATTGAAACAGACCACATGTACAAGTCCAATCTTCAAGATTCACAACTACTTTTGTGTTAATACCAGCATCAATTTCATATTGCAAATCTCCAGCCCACACTCCAACACACAGTCTGCTATGCAGTATATTTTTGTCAATCTTCTCCTTGATATTAGGACATATGTTGCCTTCATATTTCTCCATACCAGTCCTCTTGACTTGAATCCGTTGCATTAACTTTCTCCTAATCAATTCAAACATTCCTACCACTGGTAATTCCCTAGCATCAAGAATATAATTATTAAAAGACTCGTTTAGATTATTGACCTATATATCACACTTACTACTTGCTCCAAAGTGAGATCTGGACCACAAAGATGGGGGGAACTTGGCCAGCCACGCTGCAACATCTTTGTCAGCTTTTTCCAAGGCTTGCATAGCAGCTCTCCAGTCATATTCATTACCTGCACTTGCACATGCCCAAAACAAATCTTTAAAGTGCTTTCCTTTGAACTTTTGGCTAAAGTTTTGATACATATGACGCAAACAAAACCTATGTTCAGAATCTGGAAATAGCTCTTTGACAGCATGAACAAGCCCCTTCTGCCTATCTGATATGAAAGTCCATGGTATGCTGTCCATCCCCATACCCAAGTCATCCATCAACTGCTGCAGAAACCACTTCCACGAATCATATCTTTCAACTTCAACCACTGCCATAGCTATTGGAAACATATTATCATTGGCATCTCTTCCCATTGCGGCTAGTAGTTGGCCACCAAAGCAACTCTTTAGAAAGCAGCCATCAAGACCAATAATCGGTCTGCACCCATCAAGAAATACTTGCTTACAAGCATGGAGGCAGTAGTACATTCTCTCAAAAGTACCAAATTCATCAGGTGAGGGCCTATCAATTTGGATCTTCACAGTACTCCCAGGATTATACTTCCTAACTGTAGCTGCATAATGCCAAAGGTTGTGATATTGCTCCATATCACAACCTTGTATTTCAGCTTTTGCCTTCCTTTTTGCTCTATACACCTTAGATGCAGTCACATCAACCATCATTTCTCTTCTAATATCCTTCTGAAAACCAACCAAATTACACTTAGGATCATCCCTAACCTTGAACTGGTATTTACGGCTCAAGTATGTTGCTGTGACATGCTTGTTGGTATACTCCCTCCCGCATACATGTTCACCTTTCATTGTCTTGATCTGGAAAGTTTGTGTCTTCTGAACTGGTGATGCATGGATCCTCCAGGTGCAGCCTCTTGCACACTTTGCTGTGATTCTATATGAATCATTTCTTATCCAACTTACTTCATAACCTTCTCTTATGTTCCACTCATTCAAAACCATTCTGAAAACTTGGAAGTCGGTGAACCTGTGACCCACTTTCAACTCAAACTTAGTCTTCTTAAACTCCACTTCTACATCAAAATCCAGATACTCTCGTTGTTCCTCACCATCAGATCCAATACTGTCCAGTAATTGATGATCAGGAATAACTTCTTCATTCCAATCAGCTTCTTCACCAGATTTACTGTTTATGTCTTCAAACTCTTGGCCTGCATGCTCCTCACCATTGACTAATATTTGTTCAGCAACATCAGGTTCAATCCTTTTCCCCTTGTGTGCACCCTTGCCTTTATCTTTTTTTCCCTTGTCTTCACCTTTGCCTTTCTCTTTCACAGGCTGTGATGAGGTTCCCACAATGTCTTCACTGTTAAGATGTGAACATGCTGAATGAAATTCTGCTGTTGTTTCCTTTGTCTGGATGATAGGTTGCTCAAGTCTTTTGTTTGGACTCTTCCTATCACCTTTGATAGAAAAGACATGCAGCTTTGAAGTTTTCAGATTTTGTGATTTATCTGCAGTTTTAGCAGTGCCAACAAATATATCTTCATCGTCTATGGTTTCTAATCCTTCTTCTAACCAATCAGGCTCATCATTCTTCTTGGAAATGTCCACATCAGCTCCAACTGTATCATGTGCAGCATGCTGTTCCCCTTCCCCATTCGCTTCATCTATTTGGTCAGCATGTGCACCTTCCTTTTCATTACTGCTGTCCCCACCACCAACATGTGTAGATGGCTCTTCAAAAGCTTGCTCCCCACTTACACTGTATATCACCCTTATTGGAAGGTAAACATGTGCAGAATTCATAATTTTGATGTCATCATTCCCTGCAATTGGTAGTAACCCACTTTCCATGTCTAAATCAGGGACACACCACCAAAAAGTGACCTTGGTTGCATCAGGCTCCACTTGCTTGAACATCCTACACAGCCGAATTATAGACATTTGTTTGGGATCCCTATCCTTCCATATGCCTATTTTATAGTCTCCTACATAAGCAGTAGTTGGATGACTCCTAAATTTCCCCCCAAAATACATGTGAATCTCAACCAGTTCATCCTTTTTTCCACTATTTTCTGTTCCACAAACCAAGAACAAAATAAACATACTTTAGTCTCCCAAGTAATTTAACACCTGATATCATCCTATTTTATTCGGATTAAGATAAAAAATAGATATAGTACATAGTTTGGCCCACATCTGACCACCAAATAGCAAATATCAGGATTTCTCATTCAAAATAATTATTGGAGTTGAGGGACCACATTTGACTACGAAATAACCAAGATAATGACTTCTACTTTCAATATAATTACAACTTTCAAATCTGAAATCGACAATGACAAGAGACTAACTTCAGATTCCACCGCAAATCAATAAAGTTTCGTTCTTTACAGTAGCATATATTACCTAAATACTTTTCTAATAAGAACTGAATATGAAATTCCATCCCTTTTCAATTTCAGCATAATATATTTGAAAACGCACCAAAATAATCAATACGAACACTACACCCACAAGCAATACAACATATATACAACTTTTTTCAAATCACAAACAAGCAATTTCAACTTACTAAGGACTTATATAAATCAAAATAGTAGAAAATAGACCGCAAGAGAGAATCTGAAACTTACCCATTATCCTTCGACTCTTCTTCTAAATCTTCAGTCTGTTGTACAAGTACTTCTCGGCTTTTGAATCCCTTCCCAAATCACCTCCAATTTTTTCAGATTTAATGTTCTCTCAAACTACGATTTTTTTTTTCGCCTCTTTCTCTTTCTCTCATTATTTGGTGCTCATTATTAGAACAAATGAGCGAAACAGTATTACGTTTTTATATATATATAAGGGCAATTTTGACATTTTACGTCCTACCGTCAGTTTAGACGGTTTTCGTCAAAATTTCATTTTGGTTAGAAACACAGGGAGTTAAATTGTAGGTTTCCAAATGTCAGGGAGTTAAGTTGAACATTACGTAAACCACAGGGAGTTTTTTGGTATTTAACCCTAAACCAAATTATGAACAAGCTCATGGCATCGGATCAGCCTTCATTGACATTCTAGGCGGTCTAGATGAGAAACTAAGTTATGAACAAGCTCATAGCATAGCACGATGTTTTCTCGAATCAAATGCTACTTAATGAAAGCTGATTTATTAGAACAAGCTCATGGCATAGCAAGATATTTTCTTGAATCAAATGCTACTCGATGAAGGCGGATTTATTAGGACAAGCAGTCAAATGAACAACTCGCTTTCAGCTGTTTATGTAATTGTTTGTAATGAATTTATATAGAACATTTCAAATACTTATGAGGTGATAATTTGCAAAAGATGAGGGTGGTCACATTAAGGAGCTAAATTGACATGGTTGAATTCATTTCCACAAGTAGTTCTCTAAATCTGAGGGTGTTCTTGTCATCATGATGGCTATAAACAAGGAAGTCTTAAAATAATTTATTGAGGCCTATATTCAATTGATATTGGTTAATTTGGTTTAAATCATAATGTATCTATTACGATTTGGATCTACAAGTTGGGTCACGTATGCATGGACCTTATATTTTGAAGGTGAAATGTCCATTGAATTAAAGAAGATTAACTAACTAAGTAATTAACAATAGATTACTTGGGCAGACCAGACCATTCAATGGAGTCTTTTTTAAAGTGGTTATGCGTTATAAACCACCCAAATTGCGTGGAAGAATGCACAGGGATTTCTTTGAAGTCAACGTATTCCATATTTTGGTCTTCTAAAATGGCTTCCTCTTGAGCTAAAACACTTCATACTTTGTCTATGAATAAGGATCTTTCCTCTAAAGTCTAGACATGCGTTTAAGGAAAAGTCATTTAAAATGTTCCTCACATTTTGCAAAATAAATATTTTTGTCCTTTATTTTTAAAATATTAACTTTACATCTCTTACAAAATCAAAGTAGCAAAACTGGTCCGAAACTAAGTTTCTAACTACTTTTTAGTCTGAAATCAATATATGATCTATATGTAGTCATTTTTTATACTCAAAAAAGTCAGATCCCACTTTTTTAGTGATAAAATACATATAAATTGGGTCTAGTTTTACCTTTTTAGGAAAAATAAATACAGTTGGGGCCAGATCCTACTTTTTTAAGAGTGAAAATGAATATATATTAGATCATTTGTTTGACTACAAATAGGATCTAATATTTTTGGCCTTAAAAAAATGACTATATGTGAGTCACATAATGGATTCAGAGTTTAAAAAAAAAAAAAAACTGAACACCTAGGTTGGGATTAAATTTTACTCACTTAATTTTGTAAAGGTGATAAGTTACCATTTCTAAACCTGAAGGATGAAAATTTTTATTTGACGAAATGTGGGGAATGTTTTGAACAATTCTCCCTACATTTAAATCTCCAAAATTTGGAGAACAAATTCTGTCAAGAGCTTTTTCTCCAATTAAAAGTTTAAATCCAATACAATTCTATCGGTCGTGTTGAAGGATTGAATATCAAAAGTTCAATCATTCAAGACACCATCATTTTGCTCAAAAAAAAAAAAAAGACATCATCATTTTCTCTGTCCAAAGGTGTAATAGACAGCCTTCTCAATATGTGAACAGCCTTTGGCCCTTTGATCATATCCGAGTTCAAATCATATTCAAGATCTGGTGCTCATGTTGAAAGCTTGAAGACCGAAATATTGAGCGTTCAAGTTGATGTCATCAACTTAACCATTTTGTATGCCCAAATTAACTGAAAAATAATCCTTTTCGGCCCTACGTTTATTAATTTCTTCCATTAGAACTTTATTTAGAGATTGTAAGATATCTTTATAAATCAATAAATGTTATATTTTTGCCTTTTTTCTTATCTTTTTCTTTATACTTGAAAATTGTTTGTGCAAGGACATCTTTCCCAACATACTCCATGCTTCTTGGCAGGGTGCCTGTGAATCCATCAACATCTGAACACTTATCTCCATGATTCAGAGATCATCCGTTCATTTCTTCATTAGATACCTGTTCAATTGATAAGAAGTTTGGTTGTACAAGCAGTTGCAACCCATTAAATCATTAGTTGAATATAGTTTGGGAAAGTATTCAGGTTATTTGTCTTCAATTCTTTGTAATTCTACAAAAGCTGCTCTTGTTCAACGCTTAAACTAAGAAGTCTATTCGTACTTCTAAAAATAACCAAGGACGGGGAAGAAAATATTATTACAGATATTTCCAAATTGGAGCCAAAAGTTCTTGGCTTTTGTTGAACTTCAACTTCTTGTCTCGCCAAGAAGTTGTAAACTCCACAATGAAGCCACTAGGCAAGATCCAATGGATTATCATGAAGTGTTGAATAGAAGCAAACTTTTGTGGTAATTGTTGATTTCCATTTACATCTCTCTATTTTAAGTTTATTGCTGGCCTTTTTTCTTATCGTTTCTTGAATGAACATAAATATATGGTTACTTTCAATTACACTATCCTACTCTTCCAACATAACATTGGAAAAAATTTTATCTTCAACCTAGCAGCTGAAAATTCTTTACATCTTGGTCTTTTCTAAACAGATTTCTTTTTTGTCGATACCAACATAAAAAGTCTGATAAAAATTCTCATGAGGTAGAAAAGAAGCTTTAGAATTGTCAAAAACGGTAAACCAAACATGGTTCACCAGAGTCCTATCCGGTTAATGAGAAGTCCTTTAAATGCCGATTTGCTTATTTTTCCAAATGTACCTTCCTTACCATTGAAATCCACTATACATGAGCTTCAAACAATTGAAAAGCCAAAAAAAAAAAAAGTGATAAAGGTGGATTTGAATACCTCAAGCATTTGCTAAAAAGATAAAATCTCCAAAAGTTATTTAGGGATTAGTTATAGTTGAACTTAAATGTAAACTCTTTCTAGAGACGGAGTTTTAGGCTCAATTTGGGAGTTTAGGAGAGGAGAAAAGAAAGGATGAGTTATGAAAGAAAAGAAAAGAAAAGAAGAAAAATGTTTATCTTCTTATGTTGATTGAGAGTTTAAAGAAGAAAAGAAATTATTTTGGATAAATTTAGTATTATGATTTTATTATTTAACATTTTATGAATAAAGTTGGTATTTTGAAAAAAACTTACAAAACTGAAATGAATCTTTCGTTCCATTTCTTTCCATTTCTGGATGGAAAATTTTTTAACCAATTTATCTTTCTATTTCCTTCCACTTTCCTTTCCTTTCTTCCTACTTAAAACCCCCCAATTGATTGTTATTTGTGACTTGTCTTGATATGGTTAGAAATTAGGATTCTTGGTTGTGAAATATTGAAGGAAAATGTATGTTATGGCCAAAACCCATGCCTGGTGAATTCAATGTTTGATTTTGGAATATCGTGAATGTTCTTGAAGGGTTTTACTTTTTGAGAAAAGCATGTATAATGCTCAAATGTGGGTGTATGTGTGCGTGAGTGAGTGTTTGGATTTTAAACGGGTAAAAAGTGCAGTTTTCATGAAATTTGAGTGAAAAGCACTATTTGACTGAATTTGAAGGTTTTACTATATTTTGACTAAAATCTGGGGATTTTGAATATAATGACTTGGTATAAAATGTTTTGTGCTAATATGGAAGTTTTGATTAAAAGTGAACGTCGATCGGGTTGTGTAAAAATGAATGTTGAGGTGTGAGACCTCACTTAAATGTTTTGTGATAGTGAACGTGCTTGTAGTGCCAATGAGTATATCGGTGAGATGTTTTCTTTTAAAATGATAAAGTGATTTTCCAAGGGAATTTATTTGGAAATTGAGCTATGTGAAATGAATACTTTTCCTCGAGAAAGTTTTGGAAAAATTATCATTTGAAACTAAAAAGTGAAAGTGAACTGTATTAGTAAATGGAAAAGATTGAAGTGAATCTCATTGATTGTTTTAACCTATTTTAGGAAGTGTGCAAGGCGGAGATTTTGAACCTTACGTGGAAGCGGAACCTTACTTTGGTGAGTTTCCATGCATGCTCCGTGTTTACGTGCTAATGATTGTATGTGAATGCAATGAAGTGATTGTTATATGAAAATTGATTTTTGAACCCTCCGATGAGGATGGTGTGTACTTTATCGCACCTACTTCATTTGAGTGGAAGTGATTATGGAAGTGAATTGGAGTGATCGATTGTAAAGTGTTTTAAAGTGTATTATAGTGATTGCATGTGTTTGGAAAGGTCAGGAAATCCCTGAGACCTATAGGTGAACCCGTCAACTCGAACCGGAGGCTAGGCCTAGGTCGAGGAGAAAGGGAAGAGCCATAGGGTTACCTAAACGTCACAAAGCACTGCGACTCAGACCAGTGATATATGCTCGGAACTTGGTTTTTGAACCAGTCTCCAAAAGAGCAACAACCCAGTGAAGTGAATTGAAAATGTACTCTGGACTTGGCGTATGGACTCGTCCCTAATGGAGAGTACTCAAATAAAGTGAAGTGTTTTAAAGTGAAGTGTACTCAAGACTTGTCTCGAAAAGTGAAAGTGCAGTGTGCACTAACAAAGTGAAGTGAAAAGTGTTTGGCGTGCGGGCCCGGTGGGGGTTTGGAGGAGTAAGGGGAAAGAGAAGTTCTACATGGTAATAGTGACAGTTGACGGAGTGTCAACTACCTTGTTCGTGGTTCGTGGGCAAGTTTCGTGGAATTTGGCCCTGAGGGCCCCCGTATCCTACATTGTATTGTTAATTGCTTTTCTATCTGTTTATATTCCAAGTGTTCATGTGAAGTGAAATTATTTTTGTGTTAAGTGACTTGCATGTTCTTTTTTTGGGAACTCACAGGCTTTTTAGCTCACCCTTTCCATTTGTTTTCCTTAGCAGGAAATGAGCAACCAAGTGGTGGTGCCAACCCTTGAGATTAGGGCTTTCATATGTTTTGATATGTATTTTGGAGAATTATGGATATTGCCCATTTTGTGGACTCTTGTATAATGGAATTATGTATTATTGAATTGTAATTGGGATGTTATGTATTTGTAAGACATTGTACTCTTCTGTATTGTATCCAGGGTTTTAGTTCGTTAAGTATTATTGAACAAGTGAGTGAGTGAGTCCTGGCGAGAGCTGGGCAGGCGGTCCGCCGACCCCTTTGGTCCGCCTTAGGGGAAGGTGGGGTCGTCAAAATCTCAGTTTAAAATGTACCAGTTTTTTCTTGTGGGATAGATTTTATTCAATTCTTAATGAGTAGATCCAAAATTATTTTCTCACTCTATTTGCATCAATTCATGTTAATCATGGAGGTTAACATTAATTAGCTGTTGTATCGTAAAGGTTTTGACACAAGTGCAGCCTCTCAGTAGTGTAGAGAAGAAGCACTGTTGGTTATTCTAGGTGCCTAAAGCAGGAATCGACACATAGTATCACCTGGACTGGGGAACTTGAAACAAGATTTACATTTGCTTATGGGCAGATATGAAAAGAAAGTTCCAGTCTTTGTGAAGTCAGCAGACATCTTACTAGGTCTACAGTGTTGATTTGGTGCTAGAGCTTTTTAGTTGATGACATTCAACTTTCTTTGGGTTTTAGATGTTAAAATAAATTGGACCATTTCCATTTTCCCATGTGAATTAAAAGTCAATTGCCTTGACTTGCTCATTTTTCTTTACTTTTTGGTTCAAGTTAGTGGCTTGTTCTAACATGGAAAGATAAACAATGCAAGCAGGAGGTGGGAAAACAAACACAATGCTTGATGAAATTGAACAACTAGGCAGTAAACCTAGTTTAAATTGTGGTATGATACCCTGTGTATTTGACTTCCTGTTAGAAGAATCAGATCTGTAAGATTGGCATTCCTTTTTTGGGTAAGTAAACATTTATTAATACCCAAGAACAAAATAACAAGCAAGATAGGTTTTCAGTCAACAACTCTAACTCGCATAAATACAAATAGGTATGTGACGACCCCACCTCCCCTTAAGGCGAACCAAAGGGTTCGGCGAACCGCCTGCCCAACTTTCGCCGGGACTCACTACAGTCCTCAATTCAACAGCGAGCAAATACTTCAAAGAACAAAATAACTTTAATATCCTCGAGTCCAATGTAATGCTTAAACCCTAAAACTTCATTTAGCGAATCAAAACCGTTCAAACTATAGTTATAGGTGCAAAAGATTATCCAATCAGAATTCCATAAGTACTATCCAAAATACTAGGAGTACATCAAAATACAAGTTTAAAGTCTCCAAACCAAACGACCTAGTGCAATCCTTCGAGGTTCTCGTTCTCAAACCTTGCTAAAGAAAAACAAAGTTAGAAGGAATGAGCTAAAAGCTCAGTGAGTGATCTCAATACACATAATCTCACATAGCAACAGAGTAGTAGATGAAATAGTTGAACAGTCGACAATCTAGTAAAAATCAGTTAGAGAGTATAAACCAATAAAACATGTAAAATAAGGAAACACTTAGTTAAAGGATACAATGTCCTCTAGGAGCAGTTGCAGTCCACTTGACTAGCTAATCCACCATTCTCCTCCTTATAACACCCAATGGTTATATTCGATTACACCATAATCAGTGCCCTAGGTTACCAACCTACCCGAGCGAATCCGCTTTTGGCTCGAATGGGCCGGTAACGAAGGGGAAACAGCCTTGTTCAGCCAATGTGTTAAAGTAGACATTGCCTACATTCATACACAAATAATATACAAACAGTGGGATCATATATAGTTGAGCAGTATAATAAGGGTTAGGGTGAGTGCAATAAAGTACACACTCGCCTAGGAACAAGTACTAAACACTCATGAGGACAAGTAACATCAAGTATTAAACCACATAAGCATGTAATTCACACAACACGTAAGGAATACTCACCAATTTAAGTAAAGTAATTTCAAGCGTTCGCACCCAAATCTCCTTTGTTTCCATCTTCCAAGTCTAATAGCAAGTGAAATGAAAATCATTTAGATTTGGCTACCCCAAACATAAAAGACCAATACCCAAACATAAAAGACCATATGCATATGCTAGTTATTTTCTTTCCGTGATAGTAATCACAAATTGAAAGCACAAAAATCATAAGAGGTCTAATCCCAATCATGAGTGTAAAACAAATGAATCTTATAAACATAGTAGAATCGTGAGTTAAGTAGGTCGGGACACGGCAAGGGTGTATACGAGTCAAGAGGAATGAAAGAAGCCATTGCAAAAAGAAAATGAAAATCGACAGGTTTGCCACCCTTCAGTGTTTTAATCATAACTGTGGCTATGGTTATCGGATTGGGGCAAATTTTATGGCGTTTCGAAGGTAAGACATAGAACTATAGCTTTCATGAAGAGGTCAAACCTTAGGTTAGACATAATCAGGGTTGAAATGAGCAAAATCAGAGATACCAGAAACTTGTCGGATCAAAATAGGCTGAGTGAACAGTCTCTGAAGATCGGCTATAACTCAGTGTAGAAAAATCAAAATCAAGCTCCGTCGATTCATAGATCTTTCTAACGGTATAAAGCTCAGGCTCTGGTTCAATTCCTATAATCACTAGCAAGTTTGGAAATTTGACTAAATTTCATTTCTAATTTCCTGTCGAAGTTCACTTCCTACATGAATTCTATAAGCAACCCTTCAAGAATTATTTCCAACTCTTAATAGGGTATTTAACATGCTAAAACATCAAAGAAGGCCATCAATAAAACATCACAAAATCTTAGGCATTTCATCAAACACATAGAGGTTAGAAACAAAACCCTAAGTTCAAGTTTCCAAACATAAGAAATTCTTCCACAACTTTTCCTCCTAAACCACTTCAAACACTTTAAGCTCAACCAACATGCATCCTCTTAGAATTTAAAGATCATTAAAGCATAGATGAGTGGTTAAACACCTTGAGAGTTGAGAGAGAAACCACCCAAAAGCAGAAACCACCCAAAAGCTCCAAATTTCCCAACCAATCTTGATGATCAAATAACAATCTAACCTAGATTTGGCTCTTGGACAAGTTTGTTCTCACTTAAAATTGCAAGATTCTAGTTTAGGGTTTTGATGTTTTCTTGTGCTTGTAGTTC
Organism: Gardenia jasminoides; assembly: GCA_013103745.1. Lineage (NCBI taxonomy): Eukaryota > Viridiplantae > Streptophyta > Magnoliopsida > Gentianales > Rubiaceae > Gardenia > Gardenia jasminoides. The sequence continues at coordinate 4,874,660 of CM023104.1, read as the reverse complement.
AGCCAAAAGGAGAGAGAAGGGAAGGAGTTTTTGGTTCAAATTTTTGAAAACAAGAAGTTAAATAGATAGGTTTAAGTCAAGACATTAGTAGATAGTTGACAAGTGTCCCAAATTGGACCATGAATTGGATAAATATCTATGCATTTATCTTCTAATCCCTCAATTAGAATATAACCTACTTAATGCCATATAAGGTTTATGCATTTAGCTACATGAAACATGTAAAAATGCAATTTTAAATTAATGCCATGCAATGCATACAAAATAAAGTACTCAAAGGAAAATAATGCACTTAATGATTTTATAGTGCAATAAATGCAAATTTTTTTCCTAGGGTTCTTACACTCTCTCCCCCTTAAAAAATTTTGCCCTCAAAATTCTTACCTTCTGCTACCTCAGTCGAACCTAAAGTCTGTTGACCAAAAAGGGCATATAATCTAGCTGGCGCCCATGGTCAGTTCCCTCCTTCAGTAGCTCGTTGAGAAGTAGTTCCATTTCCTTGGTGAGTATTACTCTCTCATGCTTGCTTCCTTGGACAGTTACTAACTTGATGGTCGGCACTTCCACAACGCAGACACTTCTGCCCTTTCATCGAACAGTTATCTTTAGTGTGATTTCCCTTTCCACAGTATCCACAAGTTGGTTGAGAACCCGTGACTTGACCTCCCAGAGATGTTTCCTTTGATTGGGCCCTTCCTGTTTGAGTTCCTTGGGATGTAGTTCCTTGTAGTTGCTCCATCTTATGAGAAGAAGAAGGAGATAGTAATCTTACTCCATCAACTCCTTTTCCAACTTTGAGTGGCGGTATAGTCTCTCTAGAAGTCTCAAAGCGATTACTACCTGGTGTACCTTTCTTTCTTGCTTGAAAGGCTTTCAGTTGGGATTTTACAGTCTTGACCCTTTGGGCTTTCTCAAGGACATCACTAAAAGTCTCAACTTGAGCTACTGCTAAGGCGACTTAAATTTCTAGGTTGAGCTCCTGAATAAACCGTCTTATTCTCTTCCGCTCTGTAACTACCAGTTCTCCAGTTCTGGGGCAAACCTTGACAGCTTAGTGAATTGAGTTTCATATTCTGCCACACTTGAAGTTCCTTGGCGAAACTTTATAAAATCATCTTCTGTCTTTTCTTGAACCAGGGGTGGTAGGAATTTTTCATTAAATTCTCGTACAAAATTCATCCAAGTCCTCGGAGTTTGTTCCCTTTCCCACTTGTTTCTTATAACATTCCACCATGCTCTAACCACTCCTTCAAATTGGAACACTACAAAGGTTACTTGTCTCTCCTCGGAATAATCCAATGCATCAAATATGTTCCTTATATTCTCCAACCAATTCTCGGCTATATCAGGGTCAGGACCTCCAGAAAACTTAGGGGGAGAAAACTTTTGAAATCTCTCTAATGCCCTATCTTCTCCTTCTACTTGATTCACAGGATTTCCTTGTTGATTCCCAGGGTTTTGACCAACTATTTGTGCTAACAAGTCAGTCATACGTTGGATGGCTATGGCTACTTGTTCATTAGTATCGGCCCTTGGTTCACGATTATCTCCTGCGATTGATTTATGATCACCCCCTTGATCTTGGGGTTGTCTAAGTCCACGTCCACGCCCACGGCCTCGTCGTTGCCATCTAGTTTCCATGCTCACAGCTAATCTATATGCATATGTATATCAACCATACTAAACCATAATTAACTACACACACATACAAGTAACAACCCTTAAAGACAAAGGAAACAAACCCATTTTACACATAACATTTTTCACAATACAGTTTAAACTCAGTCATGTTCCAAGCCAGTACAAACTAGAGTTCATTAAACTAAAACACAAGTCACAATCAAGTTGAGTACATACCAAGTCAAAAGTAGTAAACAAAAGTAAATAAATCATCAACAAAAGCACATTGGTCTCCAAGGTAGAACATTCTACATCCTAATCCTATCATCCTCTTACAAAAGGTCAAAAGCAGTACGTCACTAGATTAATGAGAACCAAAAGATTCTCGTTCTCTAACACGTTCGACTTCATTTCCAATGGTAGGATCCTCAGGGCCACAATCTTCTCCACCTCTCTCGCTTAGTTGTTGTGCTATCCGAGCCAAATGATTATTGGTTTCTTGTAATTGTTCACGTAAAGTAACGATTCGTTCTTGCTCCTCGAGCACCCTAGTCTAAAACTCTTGAATTCGATCATTTGTTCTTGCATTTGCGATGACTAGCCTCTGCCTCTCATCTACTATAGCTAGCACCACACGGTTAGGATACGAATGTGTCATCTAACATTCACGCTGACTATCCATCCTACGTCCTGGGATGAAGTGCCGAAATGGCTCGCCAAGTCCTGTCTGAAACATAATAGGACGAAATTATCTCCGAGGTAATCCTTGTGCTCCATTTCCTCCCATTCCTACAATCACAACTAGGATTAGTGTTCTAGGTAAACTATTACCATAAATCATGTCACTTAGCAGTTAAACTAGTCCTACAGTCCGGCATCCTAAACTTCAAACCTAGGATGCACTACAGAGATCTAAAAGCTCTGATACCAACTGTGACGACCCCACCTCCCCCAAAGGCGAACCAAAGGGTTCGGAGAACTACCTGCCCAACTCTCGCCGGGACTCACTACAGTCCTCAATTCAACAGCGAGCAAATACTCCAAAGAACAAAATAACTTTAATATCCTTGAGTCCAATATAATGCTTAAACACTAAAACTTCATTTAGCGAACCAAAACCGTTAAAACTATAGTTACAGGTACAAAAGATTATCCAATCAGAATTTCATAAGTACAATCCAAAATACCAGGAGTACATCAACATACATGTTTAAAGTCTTTAAACCAAACGAGCTAGTGCAATAATTCGAGGCTCTCGTTCTCAAACCCTGCTAAGGAAAAACAAAGTTGGAAGAAATGAGCTAAAAGCCCAGTGAGCGATCTCAATACACACAATCTCACATAGCAACAGAGTAGTAGATGAAATAGTTGAACAGTCGACAATCTAGTAAAAATCAGTTAGAGAGTATAAACCAATAAAACATGTAAAATAAGGAAACACTCAGTTAAAGGATACAATGTCCTCTGGGAGCAGTTGCAGTCCACTTGACCAGCTAATCCACCTTTCTCCTCCTTATAACACCTAGTAGTTATACTCGAGTACACCATAATCAGTACCCTAGGTTACCAACCTACCCAACCGAGTCTGCTTCTGACTCGAATGAGCCGGTAATGAAGGGGAAAAGACCTTGTTCAGCCAATGTATTAAAGTACACATGACCTACATTCATGTACAAATAATATACAAACAGTGGGATCATACATAGTTGAGCAGTATAATAAGGGTTAGGGCGAGTGTGATAAAGTACACACTCGCCTAGGAACAAGTACTTAATATTCATGAGGAGAAGTAACATTAAATATTAAACCACATAAGCATGTAATTCACACAATACTCAAGGAACACTCACCGATTTAAGCAAAGTAATTTCAAGCGTTCACGCCCAAATCTCCTTTGTTTCCACCTTCCAAGTCTAATAGCAAGTGAAATGAAAATCATTTAGGTTTGGCTACCCCAAACATAAAAGACCAATACGCAAACATAAAAGACCACATGCATATGCTAGTTATTTTCTTTCCTTAATAGTAATCACAAATTGAATGCACAAAAATCATAAGATGTCTAATCCCAATCATGAGTGTAAAACAAATGAATCTCATAAAAATAGTAGAATCATGAGTTAAGTAGGTTGGGACATGGCAAGGGTGCATACCAGTCAAGAGGAATGAAAGAAGCCATTGTAGAAAGAAAATGAAAATCAACAGGTTTGCCACCCCCTTTAGTGTTTTAATCATAACTGTGGCTATTGTTATTAGATTGGGGCAAATTTTATGGCATTTCGAAACTAAGACATAGAGCTACAACTTTCATGAGAGGTCAAACCTCAGATCACACTTAATCAGGGTCAAAATGAGCAAAATCAGAGATACCAAAAATCCGTCAGATCAAAACAGGCTGACTGAACGGTCTCTGAAGATCAGCTATAACTCAGTGTAGAAAAATCAAAATCAAACTCCGTCAGTGGCGTTTAAAACTAGATTCATAGATCTTTCTAACGGTATAAAGCTTAGGCTCTAGTTCAATTCCTATAATCACCAGAAAGTTTGGAAATTTGACTGAATTTCATTTATGATTTCCTGTCGAAGTTCAATTCCTACATGAATTCTATAAGCAACCCTTCAAGAATTATTTCCAGCTCTTAGGAGGGTGTTTAACATGCTAAAACATCAAAGAAGGCCATCAATAAAACATCAAAAAATCTTGGGCATTTCATCAAACACATAGAGGCTAGAAACAAAACCCTAAGTTCAAGTTTCCAAACACAAGAAATTCTTCCACAACTTTTCCTCCTAAACAACTTCAAACACTTTAAGCTCAACCAACATACATCCTCTTGGAATTTAAAGATCATTAAAACATAGATGAATGGTTAAATACCTTGAGAGTTGAGAAAGAAACCACCCAAAAGCTCCAAATTTCCCTACCAATCTTGATGATCAAATAACAATCTAACCTAGGTTTGGCTCTTGGACAAGTTTGTTCTCACTTAAAATTGCAAGATTCTAGCTTAGGGTTTTGATGTTTTCTTCTGCTCATAGTTCGGCCAAAAGGAGAGAGAAAGGAGGGAGTTTTGGGTCAAATTTTTGAAAACAAGAAATTAAATAGATAGGCTTAGGTCAAGACATTAGTAGATGGTTGACAAGTGTCCCAATTTGGACCATGAATTGGATAAATATCTATACATTTATCTTCTAATCCCTCAATTAGAATATAACCTACTTAATGCCATATAAGGTTTATGCATTTGGCTAGATGAAACATGTAAAAATACAATTTTAAATTAATGCCATGCAATGCATATAGAATAAAGTACTCAAAGGAAAATAATGCACTTAATGATTTCATAGTGCAATAAATGCAAATTTTTTTTCCTAGGGTTCTCACAGGGTAACTCACGGCAAACACTATAGATTATCAATTCAAATAAATACTATCTAGTAACAATGAAAACCTTTGCAACCATCTATTAGTATCCATTTTCTTGACTTTCTTGGAGGAAGACAATCTTGCTTGATTGACATTCTTACTTGATTTGCGACTCAACATCTAATAAAGAAAATGTGAATTTTAACTTGAACATGCTTCTTTGGCTTTTGTACTCTTAGAAAGAGGAAAGTTGTTTGGATGAGAAGTTAAAATTTTATTGCAAATGTTCATTGTTGGAGATCTATAATGAACAGATTTTTTATCTACTGGGCATTTCACCAACTAACTTGCTAGTATTTTCAATTTTCTATTTGGGATAATATGATAATTAACACGAATTAAAGGTATTGCATATCATCTTATCGCTATATTTTTTTTGTTTTAAGTTGTGGAAGGATACTAAGAAAGGTGTTTACGTTCAAAATCTTTCAGAATTAAGAGTCCAAACTATTGGTGATATTCTTGAACTTCTGAGATAGGTGAGTGACTTTGATGCCATAAAGGTAGTTGAGAAAAACATGAGATTCCAAGAAATGGTGGTAAACAGGAGCGATCATTATCCAATCTGGAGGACCTCCAGTTAAAATAGGAATTCTTGCGTACTGCTTTGCATGAGGAGGCTTCTTTTTGGAGACAAAAATCTAGGTTGCGATGGCTAAAGGAAGGGGATGCTAATTCCAAGTATTTTCATGGAATAGTTAAAGCCCGTTGGCTAAGATTGTTTATTCATCAGATTCGGAATAATGATGGGCAAAAATTCAAGAGATTGCTATTCATTTTTTCTATTAGGTTGTGGGGCAGCAGACGCAGTGAAAAAATTAAAATTTTTAACCCCAACAACCCACCAGAAATTACCCTAGGCTACGTAAGACTTGTAGAGAAGAGGATTTTAGGATTACCTTAATCCAGCAGATGGTGCTTCTGATTCTTTGGAGTAAGCAGAGAATCCCCTGAGCAGTCCAGATATCCTGCCTCTACTGGAATCCATGCGAGAGTGCTCTGGATTTTTCTGATCGTCTCTACAATCTATGTGTGTGTATCAGAGTGAAGAAAAGGTGTTAGCCTCTTTCACTCAAACTTTCAGACTCTCTGGATTTTCTCTCTACATTAGGTTTTAGAAGACTTAGCCTCACGCTCTCTCTATCAGAGGTTACAGACTATTGTATAGTCTGTATATATGGATAGGGGAGAGAGAGAGAGATAGAAAGAGAGAAAGAGAAGGAGAAGGATAGAGTCAAGTGGTTTGATTCAAAAATCAAACACCATAACATCTGATGTTACTCTATCCTTCTGTTATCTGACAGATAAGGGATAACCATTTTATCCTATCTGTCAGAAGTATATATTTCCAAGTCTCTATTTGGACACACAATTTCAATCCAGAATTCAATCTCTAAACGTGTGATCCAATATGTTCCAAATACACTAGTAATAATTATGAATTACAATTCTCAAAAAGAATTAGATAAAATAAACAACTTTATTTTATCATTAATTACAATAATTAATTCATTCATAATTATAGATTGTGAGTGGTGTCTAGCAACACATCACAACTGTCGCGCCCCATTTTTGAAAAGGGAGAGGGGAATGAAACCCCTCGTCGTTTCGGGTTTTTAGTTGAAAAAGGTTTTTTAAAATTTATTTTTGAAAAAGAAAGGGGTCATGGGACTACAAAAATGCGACGATTTGGACCCAAAAACAAAAGTCTAAAAAAAGGTTTTTAGAAAAAGTTTGGAGTCGCCACTTGGTATGGAGTTTAGGTGTACCAAGTCACTAAAAAATTTTAATTAATGAAAATAAACTAAGAAAACCCTTTTTTAGACGACTCCAGGTCTTTGAAAAACTAGAGAAAAAGGTTCGGGGGTCACAGTTGAAAGAAGGGAAGGCAAAGATTCGATGTTACTCGTCTCTAAGGCACCCTTCTAATCTAGCCAAAGTTAGTTGCAAGATTTAGTTAAAAATTTCCTAATTCTAATTTTAAAATTTATCACATTTGGATGTTATCTATATGGATGCAAAACCTAAACCTAATGTTGGGGTCGGGAAGGGGCAAAATGTCTCCTTGAGGTTTGATTGGAATTGATCACATTAGTTGTGTCATCCAAATTTGATCTCTCGAGGAGGTCACGAAAAATGCAAATGATGAGACTCGAACAAACAGGAAAATAGGGTTTTCAAAAGAAATGCAATTTTATAAAATCTCAAGGGAAAAGAAATTGGATTTTTGAAAAGATCAATTTTAAGTGCAAAGAGGAACTTGAATTTTCAAAAGATGCAATTTTAAGAAAAACGGTGTTTTGACTTTGAATTGCTAAACATGAAGGAAGAAACTTGATTTTTAAAGAATGATTTTGATAGCATTTAAAATAATGCACATGTATGTCTTAAAGAGGGATAATGCAACATAATGGGTGCGGGGGACTAAGTTCGTGACTTTAATTCTTCCTTTTCATAGAAGGAAATAAAAGCGTGCTAAGGTTAGGAAGCCATACTCGCTCTCTTCCCTAATTCAAAGGGTAATGCCTTAAATGCACTAATCTATTTTTTGACAAAAAAGAAACTAAATGAGATGTTTCGCATACGGGATGGGAGAATAGTAACATGCAAAAATGGAAAAAGAAACTCTAAAAGTGAAAAGTGTGTGATATTTGTATCTAATGCATGGACGGCATTAAGGGTCAAGCATTGGACTAGCCCTCGTTTAAAAGTTCTCACTAACATTGGATTAGTGAGAAATCGAAAGGAAAGGCCACAACTAGCGTTGGACTAGTGTGGTGACGTCAATACATTTACACAATAAACATGTAGACATGATAATAAAGCAAGTAAACACATAAAACACATAAACACATAACACATAGGCATAATATCTAGATGCAAGACCCTAGGAAAGCAAGTAAACACATAAACATGCAAGCATGCAAAATAAGCATATAAAACCTAATTATTATATTGGGGGAATCTAAATACATTCTAAAGGAAAAAATTCGGAATAATAATCTAACTATTACATTTTCTAGAATAAATACACTTTTTGCAAAATTAAACCTATCTATTACAACTTGGCATCCAAGACCTTCAAATAATTTACTCAAAAATTAAATGACGTAAATAAAGACTAGGCATGAATAAAAGCAAAGGAAAATTTAATTTAAAACATACAAGATCATGCAAAAACACATAAGAGCACATAATAGGGAAAAGAAGTTACCATCCCTTGATGTGATGCCTTAATTGAATCATTAAATGAGGGGAATGGTTATCTAAGACTCAATGTCAACAAAAGGGATCAAGGTACCAATTTAAAGGAAAAATCAATCAAAAATTCAAAGAAAAAGTATCTAAACAGATTCTGCAAGCAATATGGACAAGACTAGGAAATATGAATAATAGAGTAAGATTCTGGAACAAAAGAGTAGGAAATAGCAACAAAACTGAGGAACAGAGAGGTTACGCGGAGTAGAAACGCGGACAGAGCTGCGCAACAACGTCCGCGTTACATGCAAAATGTAAAGTTCAGAGAGGAAACGCGGACTAGAAACGCGGACTCAACCGCGTAACTGTCCGCATCTCTTCCCATCTTCAAAATATCAGGAAGATTGCTTCCAGTTTTTCAGACAATAACATAAACAAAATCCTCAGAGGAAAGGGGATCTATTTAAAGCATTAAAAATCATCATTCAGATCGTGTCAAAACAAGCTAAAACCGAAAAAGGCCAAATCTTAAGTATCAACACATCAAATAGACAAAAAAAAGGGAAAAGGAAAGAACTGTCAGGCTAGAAACGCTGGAAGTTACGCGGACTGGCTTGCGTAACAACCCCGCGTTTCTTTACATCTTCAAATATTCAAGAAGAAACGCGGATCGTTACGCGAACCAAGCCGCACAAGGACTCCGCATTTCTTCACATCTTCAAACATTCAAGAGGAAACGCGGAGCGTTACGCGAAGTAAACCGCGCAAGTAGCCCGTGTTTCTTCACATCTTCAAAACGTGAAGAACATTTTTCCAAAAATTTTTCAGAAATCACAACAAGATCAACACAGAAGCATCAAACATCTGATTTTAAACGTCAGAACAAGACTATGAGCCTTACCAAGGCTTTATAAACACAACATGCTCATATAACAACCAATAATCATCATCAAATGTCATAAAATGTCATAAAACTTAAAAAAACACATTTATGACGTTGGTACCACCAAAAGGTCTGATTTCTAGCAATTTTCGACCAGAAAAAATAATAGATAGAGTAATGGAAGACTACCTGATTCGGAGGCTTGAGAAGAACGAAAAGGAATCACCAAAATTCCAGAAATCTTCACTAAAAAAAGGAAACCTTAGTTTTTATCTTTTCTCTCTTTTTCTTTTTTCTCTTTGATTCTCAATCATTTTTCTCTCTTTCTACTCTCTCTCAGCCTCCCTCTTCTCTCTTTCTCTCTCTTTTTCCAGCCTTTTTCAGAAAACCCTAACATGGGTGATTTATAGGCATTAAAACCTACAACCAAAGGCTTAGATACTTTGAGGGTTTTCTTGATCATTGGATGCGTTTTATTTGTGTCTTAAGGATCAAGGGTGATTTGGGCATTAACTAAAACGATTACTTGATGCCAAAGACAAAAAAAAAATAGCTGGAAATGAGGAAGGAAAGGCTGGAAAAAACGCGCGCGTAATTTTTTTTCGCTTCTGATCAGGTTACGCGGACTAGTTACGCGGACCGATCCGCATAACCGGTCCGCGTTTTTGACTTTTTTTTTCTTTTTTTTTTTTAAGAAAACCTACAAAATAAGAAAGATGTGTTAGAATATTCAAAAATAAATAACTAAACATTAATAGATAAAAACATAAGAAAACAATTGAAATAGTCAAAATTTGGTGTCTACAACAACCACCCAGGTATTCGAAATTAGTTAAGGGAATTTTGATCTAACCTTTCCATGAAAAATTACCATGTAATTATTATCCTTTCACCATCGATATCCTATTAGTCAGGGAATAAGGAACAAGTGCCAATTCCCTAATGACTAATTAATTTGCTAGTTCCCGAAATTAACCCTAGATTAGGTTAACTTGAAGACATTCTTCAATTAACCTAATGTAGTCGACTATTAAGGTTAAATTCCAACTAGTGGCCTTTCTGGGTATCAACTCCTACTATCGGAGTGGTGAATTCTCTCTTGATCACTCACTATCTTTCCATACTTCACACTACCCCCAATTTCTATTCTTTACGTCACTCTTGTTGAGTAACAAGAAATAGAATCAAAAGGCAGTGATTCACACTCAAGATACTATGGTGATCTCAAGTCTAAAATCACTTACACAATTTTCCATAAGAGATTCAACCATTGGCACTAGATAGATATCCTAATGGGATCTCTGTGTGGATCACTCCAATGAATTTGTACCTTACAATTCATCTATACATTAGCCTAGGTATCCCTGTACCATGGTTAATGAGAACAACCACTACTTACACTAAGTAGAGGCTAACTGTGTACTAGTCTTTCCGTATTAATGATGTCCTGTCTCATTAATACTATGACTAAGAAAATTTAAGAATATTATAAATGTGATTGATATCTCATGGTCATCAACTCTTGTGACTACCATCACATCAATAAATATTCTAAGGACTTTATCAGTTATATCAAATATTTAACAGATAAAATAGAAATTCATAAAATACAAAAATTAATTAGCAATGTATTTAAACAATGTAGGAATTTAAACCAATCTAATATTGTTTCATTAATATGTGGGCCCCGATGGAATTTGTTTCCAAGTTGTACTGTAGTAGTACTAGCATTGATAGGAGTTGTAGGGTATTGGTCTCGGGTACATATATATATCAATAGAAGAGATCAGGAGTTTCAGGCCGTCATTGTCTGTTTTGGAGCGTCCTCCATTGACTGATATAAAATTTTCCTTTGCCTCTTAATTTATCTTCGTGAGTTACCTGTGGGTTTATGCTAGATAATTATTTTGGGTCTTACAGAGTGGTATCAGAGCTACGGTTGATTGAGTTATGGGAAACCCTAACTCCAATATTGTTTGTGCTGTTCACAAATTGAAAACAAGGGCAGAGTTCAATTTTTGGCAGAGACAGATGAAAATACATCTCTAGGCATGTATGTTGCATAGATATATTGAAACTCCACTTGCTCAGGATGCTAGTGAAGAGGAAAAGGCAAGAGATAGTTTGGTGTTGTCACAAATTCATCAGGCAGTTGATATGTCAATTTTTGGAAAAATTTCTATGGCTGACACGGCAAAGGAGGCTTGGGATATTTTGGAAAAAACGTATAAAGGCATTGACAAAGTTCAACAGAATAATTTGATGATGTTGAAGAGGAAGTTTGAACTTATGACTATGGAGAAGTTAGAATCTGTTGAATCTTATTTTTCTCGTTTGTCAGATATTAAAAACGAGATGGCACTCAATCAAGATCAACTTTCGCCAAAACATTTGTTGAGAAAGTCCTTTATACTCTACCCATGAAATTTGATCATGCGGTAGCTGTAATTGAGACTAAAAATTTGGATAATTTGAGTATTGAAGAGTTACATGGATCATTAATTCTACATGACAGAGAATTAATGAGAAATTGGATGACACTCAGAAGGATACAGTTGAAAAGGCGTTACAGACGCAATTAAATTTGAGAGGCAATAATGAAGTTAGAGAGTAAGGTGAATTCAGTCAGAGAAATAGAGGTAGCTATAACAACAAAGGTGGTGGTGGCTACAACAATAGAGGAGGAGGCGATCAAATCTGGACGGTAGAGGTAACAATTTTAATTTTAGAGGTGGTCCCGGTAGAGGTGGTAATTTTAAGAGAAAATAATTTTCAGAATAATTTTGGTCAGAAAATTATTTGCTATAATTGTGGAAAATCTGGTCATAGACAGTTTGAATGTAGATTTGGAGAAAATGCAAATAGAAATTTTCAGACTAATGTTGTTGACAATCAGGTTCAAGATAATAGTAAAATCGAGACTTTATTATTGGCTGTAATGCGGTTGATATGGTTGATAAGAATAAATGGTACTTGGATACGAGGTGTAGTAATCACATGTCCGGCAAGAAAGAATTATTTGTGGAACTTGATGAATATGTCCATGGTGAAGTTAAGTTTGGAAATAACACCTGCTTTTACCTGCATAGTAAGGGAAAAATCCCCATTAGCCTGAAAAATGGGTCTCGATTTTATTTCGATGTTTTCTATGTTCTGGATTGCATCATAACTTGTTGAGTATGGGCGGTTAATGCGAGAAAAAATATGACACTCGATCGGGATGGTACTTGCACTATTTTTGATAAAAAATACTGGAATGATTAAAGGTGTCAATGACTTCAAATCGCTTATTTCCGTTGAATTTGGATGCTGGAAATTTTTCTTGTCCAATACTGATAATAGATGATGAATTGGCGTGGCATATGCGATTTGGTCATTTAAATTTTGATAGTTTGAATTTTTGGCTCGTAAAGAATGGTTGGTGGGTTGCGATATCGAAAACCCGTGAGTATGTGACATGTGTGTCTTGGGAAAGCAACACAGGATGCTTTTCGCATGTAAATCTTGAGGGCCAAAAGTCCTTTGGAAATTATTCATTCGATTTATGCATTGTGGAGGTTCCTTCTAATGGTGGTTGTAGGTATTTTATTACCTTTATTGATGATTTTAGTAGAAAAGCTGGTTTATTTTTGAAACAAAATCGATGCCGTGATACTTTCAAGATTTTAAGAATTTTGTTGAGAAACAAAGTGGCTGTCGATTAAAAGTTTGAGAACGATAAGGGTCGAATATTTGGTATGTGATGATTTTCTTGAGAAAAATGGTATTTTGCATCGCTTGATCAGGATATACCCACAAAATGGAGTGGCAGAGAGAAAGAATAGGACAGTAATGGTTATGGTGAGATGTATGTTGAAATTAAAAAATATGCCAAAATCCTTTTGGGCAGAGGCAGTTTCCTGTGCAATTTATTTGTTGAACAGGTGTCCTACTAGAAGTCTTCCTAGTAAAACCCCTGAAGAAATTTGGAGTGGTAGAAAACCATTTGTTAGCCATCTCAAAGTATTTGGATGTCTTGATTATTCTCATGTCCCTGATCAGTTGAGGAAGAAACTTGATGATAAAGGGGAGGAGTGTGTTTTATTGGCTCTGATGAAGTTTCCCGCATACTGATTGTATAATCTGTGGGAAGGTGATAGTAAGTAGAGATGTGACATTTGATGAAAGAGGAGTTTGGGATTGATCTTCTGAAAATTCCAAAACAGATGAAATGATCTTAAATTATCAAGAAGATGAGCCTAATGATGATATTCAGCCATCACCAATTGCTCGAGTCCAGTGACTTAACCGGGCCCACGGCCAACGGCATATGCCGACTTGTTTGCGGATTATGTAATTACTCGATGATGTTCCTTCTGATGAAGATATTGTTAATTTTGTTTTGTTTGCAGATTGTGATCCAGTGATGTATGAGGAGGCAGCTCGTGATGATCGTTGGGTGAAGGCAATGGATGAAGAAATTCATGCCATTGAGAAAAATGACACGTGCGAGCTTACTTCTCTTCCAATTGGTAAAAAAGCCATTGGAGTGAAGTGGGTCTACAAGACAAAGTGTAAACCAAATGGAGAAATGGAAAGATACAAGGCGAGATTAGTGGTGAAGGGATACAGGCAGAAACCCGGGATTGACTACTTTGAGATATTTGCGCCTATTGCTAGACTTGATACAGTCCGGATGATAATTTCTCTAACTGCCCAAAATAATTGGAGAATTTATCAAATGGATGTCAAGTCCTTTCTGAATGGCATTCTCAATGAGGAAGTATATGTGGAGCACCTACGGATATGTCAAGAGGTTATGAAAATAAGGTGTGTGATTGAAGAGAGCCTTGTATGGATTGAAACAAGTACCGAGGGCATGGTATACAAGAATTGACTCTTATTTTTTGGCCCGTGATTTTCAGAGGTGTCCCTATGAGCACACATTATATGTTAAATTTTCTACTTGTGGTGACATTCTTATTGTGTGCTTGTAATGCGTAGATGATTTAATTTTACAGAAATAATTTAGATATGGTTGCGAGTTCGGGGAGGCAATGATTCAGCATTTGAGATGACATGATTTGGGTCTCATGTCATATTTCACAGGAATTGAAGTTTTCAGTTTGATTGTGGGATTTTATATCTCAAAAGAAATATGCAGGAGATATTTTGAAAAATTCAAGAAGGATGCAAAGAAAGCCAATTATGACGCCTTGATTGAAGAAAAATTGAGGTTGACGAAGGAAGGTGATGGTGGTTATGTGAATCCCACCTATTTCAAAAGTTTGGTAGGAAGTTTGAGATATTTAACGCGTCTACAAGGCCGATATCAATTTTGTTGTTGGGTTGGTTAGCAGATTTATGGAAAATCCACGTCAGTCACATTTGCAAGCGGCTAAGAGGATTTTGAGGTACATTGGAGGCACTCAAAGTGATGGTATTTTTTATTCAAGAAATGATCCAGTTGAACTTCTTGGCTACACAGACAGTGATTGGGCTGGTGATACAATTGAGAGGAAGAGTACTTCAGGATATGCATTTTTCATTGGTTCAGGAGTGTTTTCCTGGAATTCAAAGAAGCAGCAAGTGATTGCTTTGTCTACGGCAGAGACGAAGTATATTGCAGCAGCAAATAGTGCAACTCAAGTTTTATGGTTGCGTCGCATACTTGGTGTCCTGCAACACAAGCAAGTTGGTCCTACGACAATTTATTGTGACAGCAAATCCGCCATTGAATTGTCCAAGAATCCTGTACTTCATGGGCATAGCAAGCACATTGACATCAAATATCACTTTATACGTGAGTTGGTTCGTGAGAAGGTGATTGAGGTAGATTATTGCCGGACTGAAGATCAAGTAGCAGACATTTTCACCAAGGCTTTGAAGATGGAGACATTTGTCAAGTTGAGAAAGATGTTGGGCATGTCCAAGTTTTAGGAGCTTGGTTTAAGGGAGGCATTGTAGGAATTTAAACCAAGCTAATATTGTTTCATTAATATGTGGGTCCCGATGGAATTTGTTTCCAAGTTGTACTGTAGTAGTACTAGCATTGATAGGAGTTGTAGGGTATTGGCCTCGGGTACATAAATATATCAATAGAAAAGATCAGGAGTTTCAGGCCGTCATTGTCTGTTTTGGAGCGTCCTCCATTGACTGATATAAAATTTTCCTTTGCCTCTTAATTTATCTTCGTGAGTTACCTGTGGGTTTATGCTAGATAATTATTTTGGGTCCTACAAACAAAATAATTATTTTAGGGCATACATTCCAACATTTTCCTCATGCGTCTTGTCTTTCTGATCAACCTTCGGCTCCTTCGGGGGAGTTTGTAAAGAGAATTATTCCACAGCTAGTTTCTGACGTGGTAATTCTATTTTGATTGATCTTCCATCCACAGATGAGGTGAAAGAGATGGTTTTTTCTATGAATGGAAAGTGTGCGCTGGGACCAGATGGTTCTTCGGGTCGCTTTTTTACAGCTACTGGGGGATCTTTGCTCCTGATGTGATATTGGCGTTGCGGGAATTTTTTGTAGGAGCACCTTTACCCACGGGTTTCTTAGCTACAGCTATTGCATTGATTCCTAGAGTCTCTAATCCATCTTCATTCTCTGATTTTCATCCGATAAGTTTATGCAATTTTTTAAGTAAAATAATTTCCAAGTTGCTTGCTAGGAGATTGGAGACAATACTGAGGAAAATTATCTTCTCCCTAGCAAAGCACTTTTGTGAAGGGTCACTTAATTTCTGATAATATACTATTAGCTCAGGGAACATTTTTGTCGATGTCAAAGAAGGTTTTTGGTGATAATGTTACCTTAAAATTAGACATGGTAAAAGCATATGATCGAGTATCTTGGTTTCTTCTCATTCAAGTTATGAAGGCATTTGGCTTTTTTGAAGTTTGGATCGATATGGTATGGCGGATTATTTCGTCTGCCAAGTTTTTTGTGTTGGTGAATGGTTAGTCCTGCGATTTCTTTCCCTCTTCTAGAGGACTTAGACAAGATGATCCCTTATCACCTACATTATCTATTATTGTTGTTGAGATTTTATCGAGAGGCTTGAATGGGCTATTGCATGGTCATATTTTTTCTCCTTTTTTTGTTGCTAGGGAATGTCCAGGTGTGATGCATCTGGCATATGCAGATGACATTTTGGTTTTCTCTAAAGCTGATGGATGTTCCTTCTAGAGGGTGATGGCTGTGTTAGGGGATTATTCGAAGTGCTTGGGTCAATTGGTTAATGCATCAAAAAGTTGTTTTTTAGTGGACCCGAAAGTCTCTTCCCATGAGCAGTCTTTGATTAAATGGATGACTAGATTTCCGTACAAACCTTTTCTAATGAGTTATTTGGGCTGTCCATTGTATTTGGGGAGGAAGCGTAAGCATTATTTTTCTGGAATTGTGAGTTCTACTGCTTCTAAAATTTCGGGTTGGCGATCTAAACTTTTGGCAATTGGAGCTAGGATTGTTTTGATTAAAATAGTTCTGTCTTCTGTGCTGATTTTTAGGGTTGGTAAGAAAACTCACAACCCAACAATCCACCCAACCCACTCACTAATTTGAGATGTTGGGTTGGGTCAGTTGGGTGTTGGGTGTAAAATATCCAAATAAATGTTAGGTGGGTTGGATTTTGAAATTTGGTATCCATTAACCCAACTTTTTTCCACATAGCACAAAATAAATGTATGCACTCAAATGTTTTGGCAAATGTTTCCAAATAGAGTGTTGGTTTTGGCAACCTCATTTCACTTTTCCCAACTACAACTATTTTTTTATTTTCTTTTTCTACTGGACTCTAATCATTTTCTTAGTTAATGACCCATCAAATTTTAAAATCCATTTTTTTCTTTGTTTTATTTTTTATTTAATATGAATTTAGACAAAATTAGGAAAAGTTAGGAATACAATTTAGTCTTTTAACTTTCCCAACCTCAATTTTCCATTTTCCCATCATTCATCAAACGCAAAAATTCAATTTTTCAATCTTAAAATCTCTATTTTTATTCCAAAAAAAAAATCAAATTAAATTTTTTCAAAAATTTTCTTCATCCCCATTAAATTAGCTGTCTTTTTTTTTTCTTATTATTTACCAAGTCATTTTTTTATCAAAAATTTTTGAACTAAAAAGTGAATAATTTGAATATCTTACTTCTGGTTTGATCCAACTTTATTAAGAATTACTGTAACTGTTTGAACTACTTTTTAATCATGCGCATTCATAGTGTCTCCAGATAGGTTTCATTGCTAGTAACAACATTTTTTGTAGTAGTTAGAGATTTCATAGCATAATATTTAGCATATTTTAAAATTTTGGTTGCCCCTTGTGAATCATGAAAGAAAAAAATTCTATTTGGATGAGTACATTTGTTTGAATTTTGTAATATTTAGCATATTTTAAAAAATTGGTTGTCCCTTGTGAATCATGAAAGGAAAAAAATCTATGTAGATTACTACATTTGCTTGAATTTTATAATTCTTCAATTCAATTTAGTGACATTTTACATGATTTGATTTGTCTTTGAAAAAGGATTTTTCGCATTTAATTTGTCCATCTAATTAGTTTAAAAAGTTAGTACATATGTTAATGTGTGTTTTAATATGTTTTTGTCTATGAAAATAATGTATTTCCATCCAATGAAATTAATAATTGAATGTGTGTTTGTATGTGTGGAAGTATTTAAATGTATGAAAATATGTTTATGTATGTGAAACAGTATTTGTGTATAAAAGAAAAAATCATTTCATGTATATAAATGTGTGTGAGAGAATATTATGCATCAAAACATATAAAATAATATATTGGGTCATATTTGGGTTATGGATTTGAGTTGACCCAAGCTAATAGCAGTCCAATTTAAATTTGAGCGGGTTGGGTATAATCCAAATAAATGAAAAGCCATTACCAACCCATTCAAAAACTGCCCAACCCGCCCAATTACCACCCTTATTGATTTTCTTATTATCGGTGATACATCCTCCCAAAGGGATTATTTATCAAATTGAGCAATTGTTCTAGAACTTTCTTTGGGGCGAATCTTCTTACGGGGCTCATTTGCACTAGTCATCTTGGTCAAAATTATGTCCTCCTATTGCGGCTGGTGGGGTTACGATTTCGGTCTCTTCTTGATGTTTCTCAGGCATTTGCATGTAAGTTTGGTGGCGATTTAGAAAAGGAGGGTCTCTGTGGGCTGATTTTCTGAAGAGTCGTTATTGCAAAGATATGCATCCTAATCAGGTTGTAGCTAAGCAGAATGCATCCGCTGCTTGGAAAAGGTTATTGTTTGTTAGAGGCTTGGTTGAATTGTATTTGTTGTAGGATTTATCAGATGGTAGGTATTTGTTTTAGTAGGATAACTAGTCAAGTCATGGGCCGTTAGGTTGGAGATTCCCGGAGTATGCAGATCAATTAGTGGTTGCAGATTACTGGTTGGAGGGTGGATGGAATTTTCAGAGGCTGTCTACTATCGGTCCATTGTAAATGTATGAGTATGCACATGAGATGTTGCTTTCTTCTGGTGTAGACAAGGATTCTCCATTTTGGTCGTTGACGTCTTCTGGTGAATTTGAGTTTGTCCACTCGTGCCAGTATTATTGGTGCAATCTTCTCGATCTGTTATTTTCTCACTTATTTGGCAACCTGGACTACCAATTAAGATGTCAATTTTCATGTGGCGTTTGCTAGGTCACAAGTATTTGTCGGTTGATGGGTGTCTTCAAAAATTTCATGTACATGGGCAGTCAAGATGTCGTTGTAATGCATTGGAAGTGGAGTTGGTAGATCACTTATTCTCAAAAAGTGAGTTTTTAAATGTGATTTGGAAGTTGTTTGATTTGTCGTTGGGCATTTTTAAAGCTAACAAACCAGTTCAGAGGAGATTAATGATTTGGTGGTCTTTGAAGGTAATAGTAAAAGAATAAAATGGTTACTTCAGACGGCTCCTTCAGTTATTTTTTTTGGTTCATTTGGAGATTTCGGAGCAAAGTTGTATTCGACGTTGTTCGTTTGGAGGTTTCTGAAGTTGTTTTCCAAGTTACAGCTACTTTAATTTCTTTGATCCATGCACGATTTGATTGCAAATTATCATCGGTTTTGTCTTGGCCAGAGTTACTTTCTTGTTTGCAAGGGTCGACAATGTCTTATTCGTCGTTGCCGATCAAGTGGTTGAAACCTCCACTTGTAGTGCTTAAGCTAAATTCTGATGGCTCTTCGAGAGGAAACCCAGGCTCTAGTGGGGATGGTGGTGTGGTTAGAGATGCATTTGGAGATGTAATTTTCACATTTTCAGACTCTTTGGGACTTTACGTCTCTTGAGGCGGAGGCTAAGGTGCTTTGTTTGGGATTGGAGATTTGTTCAGTGAGAGGCTTGTCATCCATTGTCATTGAGGTTGACTCAAAGCTGTTGTGGGGCATTTTGGTGTCTGAAAGTTCAAGCCCATCTTCTATTCGCCCAATTTTTAGAAGAATTAGGTCGTTTACTTCTATCATTGGCTTGATTGTTCATTGCTTTCGCCAAGCAAATTCTATTGTAGATTCTTTAGCTGCATTTTCTTATTCTACAGACTCCATGGTTATTTTTAATTCATTTGCTAATCTTCCTTAGTTAGAGGGTTGGTCCAGTTCAACAGAGTTGGCTTCTGCAACATTAAATTTACAAGAGGGCCAGGTTGATGTCTCCCCTCTTTCTGTATAACTTATATTGTTTGGTATTAATAAAATGGGTAGTCAAACCCATCCACCAGATATGATTGGCGGTTAAAATGGAAAAAAAAAAAAAAAAAAGGCTCATCTGTCATGATCATTTTGGTACATGCAGGATGCAGTAATACAAAAAGATGTTTCTAAATGCTGAATTATAATTTGTTGCTTTAGGGTTCTTTAAATAGGAAAGTCGCAGCTGCCAGTATGAATAAATACAGAAGCCAATCACATACTGCTCTTTCGTGTGAAGTTCTGAGTATGTGGGAAAAAAGATAGCAGCAGTAACTTCCGTTTTGCAAGGCTAAACCTTGTCGATCTTGCATGTTCAGAAAGGTAGTGCGACATGAACAAGCTTGTTATTCATTAATTAGTCAACGGTTTATTGACTGCATCATAATTTTCACCTCACTTTTGATTTACAATAGGCAAAAAGCTTCTAGTATTGAAGCTGAGCCTCTAAAGGATGTTGCTTATGTAAATAAGTCATTGGTTACTCTCAGGTACTGAAATTACCATCGTTTTATTAATTAGAAAATTGCTACCATTTTGGTCATATGCTGCTAAAAACTAAATTTGCTTGAAAATTTCTTCCTCTAATCATATAATAAATGCTCTTTTGGATGTGGCGAATGGGAGACCAAGGCACCTGTCATATCTCACATTTTTATTTAAGGTCAACAATTAGTTAATTCTTGCGTCCTTGCTTGCTTTCAGTCATGCATATGATACCTTTGTTTTAACACGGAGTCAAATACAAGAGTCTGTCGGCGGGAACTTGAAAACAACGATAATAGCCAATGTTAGCCCTTCAATTTGGTTCGTAATCATTTTTGACTATTTTTTGATCTTAATATAAGAGTCTAATCTGAATTTCTGTTCTTCAGCTGCTTTGCTGAAACTCTGAACACTTCACAATATGCTCAGCTAGCGAAGCTCGTCCATAACAATGTAAAGCTATAAGTTGTATATTTGACATCACTAAGCAATTCAAGCTGATCAATAGTGTGATACTCGGGACTTTGTCCTACATCGATTCGTGAAAGGAAATGAAATGAGTTTATAAGTTTGGATTTCATTGATTACTAATAACTTGGTTAACTATTTAAGGTCAGTAAATTTTGGTCCAAAAGTTATTGGGCCAACCCTTGGGCCTGAGTCGTGACAAATAGTTTATTGATTTACTTCTCCATTTGTTTTTTTTCAGCCAATGACAAAGGCTGTTGCCAACGAAGTTTCTTTCTCGGATATTGTTGCATTACCAAACCAGCTACGCCTTCTTAAGGTGGTGCTTAAGTTTACTGCTTAGAATATGATAATCAGTTTGAAATTTGTACGCTGATCTTTCATTAAACGGTTGGATAGGAGGAGGATAACACTGCCGATAAACACGACGAAGAGAACACTGATCACTTTGGAGAAGTTTTTGGACCAAATAATCGAGGCTGAAATTGCTGAAGTCACTGTGAGGCTGCAGAAAGAACTCTCTTTTTCAGCAGGAAGACAATGCTTGTAACCTGAAAGAGATCGAGATCGGAAAAATCCTGGAACTTTTTCAAACTCAGATCAAGGAATTGGAGGATGAATTATCCATGAGCACTGAATATGGTACAAATTTGCTAGATGACAAACCAAATGAACTAATAAAGTTATCTAAAGAAATAGAATGCAAAAAAGGTTGAAGCTGACCTACAAGGGGGGAAGGAGTTCCTTGAATATGTCTCTGAGGGATCATGAAATCCAAATGTCTAGACGATTGCGTTGACATTGATATTATAGAATTTTCATGTTATGAGAATGCTTTGGTGTGTCAAAATATTGAAGGATGTAAACAATAAAGTTGCAATCAATCTTCAGGATCAAGAAATAGAATCTGTACATGAAAGGTTGAAGCAAGTGCAAGATGAGATGGCCAAGAAAAAGAGCAAGATATTTTCTGAGTCCATCATCAGTTAGATACTTCTTCTGCAGAATGCTATGGATTACCTTGAGGAGGCATTTAAATTCAAAATTGATGCTCTAGAAGGTAAGCTACAGGGATTTGTAGAAATTTTGCAGCATTATTATACTTCATGGCAGGAGCAAATAGAGGTATGCTACTCCATGTTTCATTTTACCACTACAACAAAAAGGACCTTTCCTGACATGCCTATAACGACACTAATTGAGTTATGTCACCCTAGCATGTCTGTACTAACACTTGTAACAGTACCCAATATACTACAACAAGAAAGGCATTTACTGGCACTTAGAGGTGTCAGTACAGACAATTTAAGCTGACACTTTTACTTGGAAAACACTGCCATGAGTAATGTACTCTTAGACTACCTTTGATGACACTTGTGAGTGTGTGAGAAATCGAAAAAAAAAAAAAAACAAAACGACGTCGTTTTCCAATTGAGTTCTATGGCAGCTTATCTTTTACAATTGAATTACATATGTAATATAATAATTTCATAAACTCTACTATTGCACCCTAACTTTTGCAATTTAGCCGCGTATTTAATACACCAATTTTATTAACCTATTATAACATCTTAACTTAAACAATTTAGCACCATATGTAATTTTCTAATTGTATTAATTCTAATATAGCACCACAACTTTTGTAATTGAGCCCCATATGTAATATACCAATTTTTTTAATTCTACTATGACACCCTAACTTTTGCACTTTGGCCCCATAAGTAATAAACCAATTTCATTAATTGTAGTATGGCACCCTATCCTTTACAATTCTGCCCCTAATTTATTTAATTATCAAAGTGCTACTAGTATCTTAATAAACAACGAATGCATATTTTATGACTTTTCGAAGCTCAATTAGTAAAATGTTATAAATGTAAAAAAAACGTAATAGATTCCCTATTTAGTCATCATGACAACATGTACAAAATTGGTAGTTAGCATAATCTAATAACAGAGGTAATGAACAAAGGAATTTAACATGAAACTAAGTCTAATCCTCATATTGGCATGAGGAAAAGTTGTTATTATTATAATTTTCACATTTAGTGTTCATGAACTAGTACTTTATAAAATAGATTTAGTATTTTATACATGTGTTAGCAAACTATTTTAATTGTTTGATCAACTAATTAAATTGGTTGTAAACCCTCATCAAACTGTAACACTCACAAAATAGATAGGACCACAAAATGAGTATCAAAAAGATTTTGATTAAGAGAAAGTTTATGTTTTTAATCATAAACATATTTTGTAATAGCTTTTATATTTTTTTAAAACAATTTTACTGTACAACAAATAAAAAGGTTGTATATTGGTTAAAAAAATCTAAAAGAATATTTGTCCAAACACACAAAATTTTTACATTCTAAAATTGCAATTCAACTTGAGGGCAAAAGAAATAAGAAAATTGAAAATAATAGAAAAAACTTATTGCATGAATACGAGAAAAAAGGAAAAGAGAGAAATAGGAAAAAGGTCAAAGAAAGCGTGAAATTGTTTACTGTAAATGGAGGGAAGGCGTGATACTGTTTGAACAATAATTAATAGCGGCAAACTGAAAATTCAAGAGGCATGCGCGGCTTGATGAAATTTTAGTGAAACAATGTCGTTTCATTAGGAAGGCTATCTACACTCTGTCGGAACACTTAACACACTGTCCGAACACTAAACCAAAATCAGCTTCAGTTCTTCTTCTCCCTTGTCTTCCTCGCTCACTCACACCAAATGCAGCAACAAAAATGCAAGTCTTTCTCAATTTCAACCATGAGTTAGTGTAGGAAGTGCTTTGAACAAGTAGAGCTTTAGCTATTTTGCTGTAGAAACTTCAGAAATTTGGCTGCTGAACTGACCTAGGGCAAGAAATAAAAAATTGGGCCATGAAATTTGGGTGAAAGGTAGAGGTTGGAGTTGAAGCTTGGGCGAAAGCAAGAGGCTAGCAACTGAAGGCATAGTTTGAGGTAATTTTAGTACTTTGTGTTTGATTTTGAGTGCATTGTGCAGATCCTGTTAGCTGGGGTTTTTGTCTGTGTGTGTGGATACTTGAATTTACAAATTGGTTGCATATTTGCTGGATGTCTTTCTCTGCTATTTTACCCATTTCCTTCAGCTTGTAGATGACATATTCAGATTTACTGCACTCAACAAAATCTTGTAAGAGTAAAATTACTGCACCCAGCAAAATCTTTAGAATATAGCTCTGCTCTGATGAAAATAATCTTAATGAAGTAAGCTCGGTCAGAATTTTTTGGTGTTTTCTTATTAAAATTGGCTTTCTATGATAACAAAAATAGTAACTGACATTCTGTTGGCTGAAGCTTTGCTCTTGAAATTGTTAGCTTGCAAGCATGCTTACTATTACTCTGGTTCTAGTTTACACCTTTTCCTTGCACAATTGAAAGGTCAAAGAAATTCGGGTTCTAGTTTACAAATGTTTGGAGGTATTAGTAAATGTTTACACCCATATGCATTATTAACTTATTATAAGCCTGTCGTGTATTTTCTGGCTTGTTCAGATTCAAGATTCTATATCACCTATCAACTGTATTTAAGCCATAACCTCTGTATTTAAGAATCTATCATGTATTTATGTTTTTCAAATAAAAGCATGGTTTTCTTATGAATTTCTTCGTGAAACCATACAAACAGTATATTTTTTGGGTTGTCATTTGCTTACCTTTCCTACTTGACTTAGTTCCTGTGTTCCTTTTCTTCATTTTCTAAATTTATTCATTCAAATTTCTTTGGTAAAAATGCCCTGGTTCTTCTGTACTCTTTCATATGCACTGTGAGTTCTGGATTGCATGGTGAATGAGCTGTATTCGACTTGTTTGTATTTGTTCATTGATAAGGTTAATCTGATACAAATTGGAGATTGAATGCTCAAATGGACGGGCATAAACAAAAAAAAGTCAATTTTATTATGCAAATTGTTAATCTTGTGAGGAAACTATTGAGCAGAACTTTGAACTTTTCAGCGGATTACTTTACTTAATTGATCAGTATTTAGTGATCTAAACTATTAGTTCAGCTTGTTTACCTTAAAATTTTGGATAAGTAAGCAAGAGAACAAAAACTGGTGCGATGTGACACCGCTTTCTTTCTGTGATATTTCCTATTTTTGTTGGATCGTTATTTCTTGTCTTAGTTAGTGTGATATTGAAACACTTGGCAACACTAATTTGGATATTGACGTCCCCTCAATGTTGTTAGAGTTTCGCCTCATGACAATGCTTTGGCAATTTATGTTCCTTTCCCTCTCCTCTTTGCTTATCAAAGATAGTTTTGTTTATTCCCTTTTTCCTCGTCATGGTATATGTGATGTTTTGGCTTTTTATTTGCAATCCAGAACTCATGAGTACGCATTACTAGAAGTTTAGCATTGGCAAGCCCCTCCATAATTTTAAGCTGAGTTTCTACCTTTCTTGTTTAGTTTCTTGACCTTGTCTTGGCACTTCACTTAGTTTTATGTTATATCTCCGGGATACTGATCATGCACTTGGAAAGGGCAAAAATGCGAGATTTTGTTTTCCTTTGAAAATGCATGATTGTATCTTGAAAGGGTGAAACACATTTACACATGGTGGCCAACCTAGGCTACTTATTTCTACCATTTTACCTGTTTTGTGGTTAATCACCTACATGCATTTAATTGGCAAGAAGACTATAGTACCCTCTGTAGATACCCTACGTCTTAAAAAAATGCCCCACAAGCACAAAGTGAGAACTTCCTTTTGGTATTATTCTGCCTACATTTAGGAATCAAGCATTCCAGTATATAATGTACACAAAGCCTGTTCCTTTAAGAATCTAACCTTTTAACATCCAACTTTTGTGTTGACCACTTTCAGTATAAGTAAATTTGCTATCTGTTACATTTGAGGTTGCCTTTGTTACTGATAACTAGTTTGGAACAACAAAAGCAAGGAGCTTGTTCTTGAGCAATCTCAGTTTTTGTGTTTTTGGAAACTAATTGCTCAAAATTTTGTCATACCAGGTCATTTTTCCAGCTCTTGATATACGTGTGAAGAATGTAGCCCGGACATACTCCCTGGAGCACAAAGGTGAAAGTGACCTTTTTGATCACTTGTTTGAGCTGCTAAATCCTAATAAATGGAAAATTGAGAATTTTGCAAGGGAGTTAGCATCTTGCAGTGGAGCACTCCAAACATCAATCGGCCAGCATATGTCCAAAGAATAGGAACAGGTACTCAACAGCTATTTCAATGCTTTTCTTTATCAGAATGTTCTGGACATTGTTTGCATTGAAATATAAAACACTTCTTAGGTTTTGTTACTCGTCTGAATTTCTCAGGGTAATAGTTAGGAGTGTATAACATTTCTTAAATTCTTGGTTAGATATGCTAACATTTTCATTGGGTTTTCCAAATCAGAAGGACATGTAAGGCTATATACCTACTCTTTGACCATAAAGAACAACATGGGAGCAAAACAAAAGCATGAATAAACATTGCCTTTCCAAAAAAAAATCCACTTATTTTGTTACTACATTATACTTTCATATTTTTTACGCTATTAAAAGAATGGATAAGAGTTGGATGGATTTCCCTAGAACAAGTGAAAAGTACGAGGCAGCACTTAGAAGCTTTCTAGAATTTGCATTTTCTAGATCAAGTTGTGATGGAATCATAATGTGTCCTTGCAAAGATTGTGGCATGGGTGTTTGTGTGACTAAAATGGAAGCGTATGACCATTTGAAAGTGGTAGGATTTATCAAGGGTTACAATAACCGGATAGCACATGGAGAACTTTCAAACTACACCGAGGCAACATCTACTTTTGAAAATACATCAAATGGGGTTTCTAATGGGACTACTGACTTGCAAGACTTAGTCCATGATGTGTTTGGGATACCACATGGAGCAAATGAATTGAATACAAAAGAGAACTCTCCTGTTTTGGAGGTTGAAAAATTTTACAAGTTAATTGACGATTCTCAACAGGAATTGTACAATGGTTGCAAAAACTTCTCAAAGTTATCATTTATTATTCGTTTGCTTCACCTAAAATGCTTTGGTAAGCTGACTAACAAGATTTTTAATATGCTTCTTGAGTTGTTGAGAGAAGCATTTCCGGAGGCCATAACTAATTTTCCTTCTTCTTACTATGAGTCTGAGAAATTGATGAATACATTAGGGCTAGGATATGAAAAGATCAATGCTTGTCCCAATGATTGTTCTCTTTATTGGGGTAGTGCTGAAAAAAGAACTTCATGCGAAACATGTAACGAGCTTAGGTGGGTGGCCTCAGAAAATGATCCTACTGGTGAAAAAAGAAAGATTCCTCAGAAAGTATTGTGGCACTTTCCTTTAAAAGCTAGGTTACAAAGACTGTTTATGTCGTCTAAAACTGCATCTCATATGAGATAGCATGAAGAAAAACGTACGAAAGACGGTTGTAACATCCAGCTGATTCCCCAGCCTGGAAAACTTTTGACCATTTACATCCTGATTTTGCTAACGAGTGTCGAAATTTCAGATTGGGGTTGGCGTCTGATGGGTTTAACCCATTCAAGAATATGTCTTCTACACACAGTACTTGGCCTGTGGTTTTAATACCATACAACTTACCTCCATGGATGTGTATGAAGCCACCACACTTCATGTTGTCGTTGTTAATACCTAGACCATCCTCCCCGGGGAATAATGTTGATGTTTATCTACAGCCGTTAATTAAAGAACTGATCGAATTGTGGGATTCTGGCATTGAAACTTATGATGCATCTAAAAACCAGAATTTCCAAATGCATGCAGCTTTGTTGTGGACCATTAGTGATTTTCCGGGATATGCAATGTTATCCTGGTGGAGCACTAAAGGTCAATATGCTTGTCCTATTTGTCACAAGTTCACCCATTCACGACGGTTAAATCATAGTCATAAGTTTTGCTACATGGGGCATCGTAGATTCTTAGATAGTAGGCATAAATTTAGAAAGCAGCCCCAATTATTTGATGGCACCGAAGAATATGGAAAGAGACCACCTTTGCAAACCGGGGATATGATATTGAGTGAGTTGGGAGAATCGCAAATTCAATTCGGCAAATCTATGAAAGGTAATCCCAAACTACCTTTTAATTGGAAGAAGAGGAGTATCTTCTTCGACTTGCCATACTGGAAAGAGAATGTCTTAA
Source organism: Gardenia jasminoides (assembly GCA_013103745.1). NCBI lineage: Eukaryota > Viridiplantae > Streptophyta > Magnoliopsida > Gentianales > Rubiaceae > Gardenia > Gardenia jasminoides. The sequence continues at coordinate 4,846,734 of CM023104.1, read as the reverse complement.
GACATAATCTTGACTTCATGCACATTGAGAAGAACGTTTGTGAAAACATTTGGGGCACACTGCTGGACATTGAGGATAGAGCTAAAGATCATTATAATTCACGCCTTGATTTGCAAGAAATGGGAATAAGAAAAGAGCTACATCCTGTTGACACCCAACCTGGAAAGGTGTACTTACCTCCATCTTCATTTGCAATGGATAACAAACAAAAAACTGTATCCTGCAATGTGCTAAAAAAAGTGAAGGTTCCAGATGGTTATGCAGCTAATGTCTCAAGGTGTGTTCGAGTAAAACCACCTAAAATCATGGGGCTTAAAAGTCATGATAATCATATCCTAATGTAGCAACTGTTGCCTATAGCTGTGAGGAAGACTTTGCCAAAATCCGTGAGCTATCCTTTGATTCGATTGAGTAGATACTTCAGGCAACTCTGTTCTAAAGTGATTTGTCCCCAAGATGTGGTCCGTTTGGAAAGAGAAATTGCAGTTATACTTTGTGAACTGGAGACATGCTTTCCACCATCATTCTTCGACGTCATGGTGCATTTAACTATTCATTTGGCAACTAAAGTGAAGTTGGGTGGCCCGGTGCATTATCGCTGGATGTACCTGGTTGAAAGGTAATGCCTATACTTTCTATTTTGGCTTAATAATTTATAATTTATGTATTTCTTTGTTTTTAGAAACTTGCTAATGAATTTCAAATTTTGATACTTTAGGTACTTGGGAACATTAAAATCTTATGTTCGAAATAAAAGTAGGCCCGAAGGTTCAGTTGCTGAAGGCTACTTGGCAGAAGAATGCATAAATTTTGCTCATTGTACCTAGCTGACTATGTTGAGATGAAATTCAATCGTCCAAGTAGGAATGAAGAAATACATGAGGAAAAGGAAGAGGGATTAGATATTTTTTCCAAATCAGGTCATTCATTGGGCAAAGGCAAGCCTACAGTTCTTGATGCTCACATCTTGAACAAAGCACACCAGTATATTTTGTTTAACTGCGATTTTCTCACACCTTACATAGAGTAAGTTCAATAATAACTTGTTCCCTTTAAATTTTTCGTCTGATTATTTATTATGATTACAATGTTGACTGATATATTTCCAGGCAGCATTGTAAATTGACACAAGAAGGCCATCCTCAACATGCACAACATCTTTTAGTGCGTTTGCATTGTGAAAATTTTGCTTCTTGGTTTGCTAAATATGTGAGTAAAATTCTGGAGAATGTATTAACTACTATATTTGCTCAAAGTAGAATTTGCTAAATATATTTTACTTCTTGGTTTTAATAGGTTGACAAAGTAGAATTTGCTCAAAATGATCCAAAGTTGAGAGACTTGAGGCTCCTTGCTAAAGGTCCAGATCTTGTTGGAATACACTATGACAAGTATGTTGTTAATGGTTTTCGGTTCCACACGAGAGATGTTGAGAAGAAAAGAAAAACACAGAATAGTGGTGTTACAGTGAAGGCAACTACATCCAGTTTTTCTAGTATAAGGGACCAAAATCCTATTTTCAGTGAATTAGTTTACTTTGGCGTGCGGAAAAATATAACTGAACTGATTTATGGAGGTCGTCGGGTGGTGTTATTTGAATGTGATTGGATATCGAATGGAAAGAGAACGAAACAAGATACGAATGGGTTTACTCTAGTTAATTTTACAAATGTGAGGCCTCACGCCGAGTCATTTATACTCGCATCACAAGTATTTTATGTGGAAGATCCAACGGATAAGGATTGGCGAGTAGTCATATCGACCACTGCAAGAGCTGGATATAACATGGAAAAAGTCATGGATGTGGAGACATATTTGCAAAGTGATGTTGGCAATCCTGTTATGGACACTAAAAATGAGGAAATTGGTTGGGTCCGAGAGGGAGCTGTTGGGATTGAAGTTGATTTGAGTCAATATAATTTATATTAGTATTGTATTTGATAGAGATAGTTTAAGACATTTAATATCCTTTTTCGGACTTTGTAATGTCACATCTTGTATTTCTTTCAAGGGAAGTGTTAGTGTTTAAATCGACTTTATGCTTTCCTATTGTATTTCTTTGGATTTAATGTTGTTGGGTTTTTCTGTGTGCCATTGTTTAAGGTTTGACTTCAAATTTCAGATGGTATTGTGCGGGTATGGCTCGTAAAACTCGAAAAGCAAGGCTAGTTTCGGGTGGATTGAGAGATGAACCAATTGAGCAGCCTCAATCATTGCGTGATACAATGCAGCAGCCCCATACTACAAGAAGGACAGAATCAGCTGAACAAGTTCCAACAGATGATGCTCAAGATCAGCATTTTTCTGATCAAGGCGAGAAATCTCCAACTGAGCAGCCTCATATTGGTACAACGCCTACAGCAACTGCACAAGGGATGGCACAAGATGTTGGAGGTCCACAATCAACTGCATCGAACTTCCACACATGTGAAAGCGGAGGTATTATTAACTTTTTCATACAAACCAGAATTGCTTTTCTTATTATCACAATATGAAGGTTTATTTACATCTTCTGCTATAAGGTACGGCAAATGATTCAAGTGAAGTGCAAAAGTTGACTCAAGGTCCAACATATATGAAAGAAATTTGGGGTCGGCCTAAGCACTTCCCACGGATTAAGATTGAGCTCGATGACAATGGGATCCCAATCAGTGAGAAAATGACATTCTCTAAATTCTTGGGCAGTTTGGCTAGGAATGGTATGTACTGTCCACTAGATGTTGAAACTTGGCTTAAGGTGCCAAAGTAACTCAAAATGGACATGTTAGATGCCATAAAGGTAATAAGCCAATTTTATAATCTATATACCTTCTATAAAATTGTGGTGTTCATTTTTTGTGTTTGTAAATATGTTTCAGGAAAGGTTCATTTTGCCTATTGGACTGGAAGCATGGACCTTGAGATCTATCAGCAAAAAATGGAGAAGCTGGAAGGCAGACTTAAAAGCTGCATATTTTGATCCAGACTTGCCAATTTCCTCAGCTCGTCTTCAAAAGGATACAAGGGTTCGTGAAGAGCAATGGGCAAAAATTTGGACTTATTGGAAAAGTGAAGAGGCAAAGGTACAATCAATTTCTGCATTCTTAATAAAGTTGTGTTTATCCAATTGCATAATTGTCGTCATGAATTTCACTTGTAGAAAGTAAGTGAGAGGAACAAGAAAGCTTGAGAGGAGAAGAAGATGAACCACACAACCGGAAAAAAGTCATTTGCTAATCTTCGGTATAAAATGGTAATATTCCTAAAATTTGGAAGTATCAAACTTTTTAAATTTTGATACTTGACTATGTTAGGTTTTTTTTTTATGTTAGCTACTAATTCTGTAATTTAAAAGAAAATTTACATTCCGTATAGGCCAAACAGATGGGGCGACCTCCTAGTAGACTAGAAATGTTCAATAAGTTTTACACCCATGCCGATGGAACTCCATCTAGTACTGTGGTAGCTGAGAATTTGGTAAGGGTCAATGAAAAGCAACACAATTATTTTAGTTGTGCCATTCTTTTTATTATTAGTGTAATAACAATTAATTTCCTGTGAGTTTGTAGGAGAAAATGAATGAGCTAAAAAATAATCTTCCACCAAATTCGGAAGACCCAGTTGGGCGAAATGATATATTTGCCCAAGTGGTTGGCCAAGACAAACATGGTCATGTTCGCTTGTTTAGCGAATGTGTCAACCCAACGGATTTATGGGAAGACATTCTTGGTCAGAGCACGTGTTACCGTTTAACTCTTCAGCAACAGGCAACATTGTCAAGAGTGGAGGAAAGGCTGCAGCACCAAGATGAGGAAATTGCCACTTTGAAAAAAATGGTTTTAGTTCAGCAAGGAGGGGGTGAACCACTTAGCAGCCCGAGATTTGCTTCATCGTCTTCTAACAATATGTCAAACCATACTCCATCACCCACTCGACCCTCTATTCGAGTAAGTCTTTACAACTTCTAAACTTTTAGGTGCTTAATCTGAAATTTGGTTTGCAAAAGTTTGAGTGGATTTTGATTCTTTTACTTGTTCAATCATTTAAAAGGTGGGGAATATGGTTTCCCTTCAAAGTTTGTTTGATCCGAAAAAAATTGTGGCAAAGGGATATTTGCGTAGTCTGAATCCATTGGATGAAATTGGGGGACAAGCACTTGGCCCAAACTGGTGTGAGATACAAGTACAAGTTGTAGTCAGTCCAAATGAGCAACTGATAAGACTGTATGATTTGCTACAAACAATTCAAGATGCACTTGGAGCACCAATTGCTTGGCCTTGTCATTTGGTAATATATCCACTTTTTGCCTTTTCTGGAATTTTGTTGCTAACTATGATCTATTGATCCCTATGGAATGTCCTAACTAGTTCTCTTACTAACTCCACAACTAAAAATGTGCACAGGTGAAGCCAACTACAAATTGATGGCGTTCGATTCTTGACTTTGATCTGTTATTTTAATGCGATGATTCCAGTGATCAAGTTTGAGGACAGGGATGATATCATCCATGCTAATGTAGCTTAATTAGTTTGATTCCTTCCCTAGATCACTTTCTTCAGACCTTCTGTGCTGAATTGATGCTGTTTTTTTTTTCTTTTTTCTATTTCCTTCGTCTTATGGGCTTGTGGTGTTGGTAGTTTTTTATCCCTTTTGCTAGCTGAGTCCATTAATCCCTGGCTGGAGTCTGGGCTTAGTACTTTCTCTTTCTTTTTCTCTTTTATCAAGGGATGGTAGAATTTTGTATGGGTACTGTTATGACTTGAGCAATGAATTGCAAGTATTACTAAGTGCATTATGTTCTATTAGGGGTCACTTCTTTGAAATGTTTATCTGAACTGTTATGTAAATGGGATAGTGGAAATGTAGCAGGGATCTCCATTGCTTCGTTATTTTATTTACAAAAAAAAAAAAAACTAGCGGTTGAAAGTGTCAGCATAGCAACACTGCAAACCAATGTATAATGACAATGTAAGTGTCATCAAAAGCAATTTTTTATGACACCTATAAGCGTCATTAGACGGCCTATATTACGACATTGAAAGTGTCAGCAAAGACAAACTTCAAACAAGTCTCTAACGATGCATGAAAGTGTCGTCCAAAGAAGTTTTTTATGACATTTATAAGCGTCATTACATGGTTTATATTACGACAAACCAAAATGTCTTCCTAGATTTCGCAAGTACTATAGCTATAGTGAAACCTTTGATTGTCAATATAGGGTATTTGTGTTGGCAGTGAAGGTGCCATAATAGATATGTTTGCCTAACACATTGGCATGCTATTAGGCTATCCCCACATTGGAAGGCACGACACACATCCGAGGTGTTGGGAAAGGAAAAGTGTCGGGTTAAACTGTATATACTGACACTTGTAAGTGCTAGAAAAGGCCCTTTTTATTGTAGTTTACCCTTATATAACTGGATTGCATAGTTCACTCAGCTCTCAGATCTGAACCTTTTAATGAATAACACAATTCTCTATTGTCAATCTTTTGAAATGTTAAGGACTTCCTAACCTACCTACAAAATTCAAGCGTCTGAATGATGATAACTCATGAGTTGGCCTTGGCAGAAAAAACTTTTCAACTTCATTGATTGGGAATATCTGTACTAAGATCCCATCGCATTTGTTTGGGTATGCTTTTAATACTTGAAATATCATTTTCTCTTTACTTGTGATTCTTGAAAAACAATACCTGCATTTTGTAGTTGCTTGAAGGTGAACTTGGCCATGCGAAGGCAGTGTCCTCTCAGGGAGACATAAAAGTTTCTCTATCACCTGAACTACTCAGTCAAAAATTAAGTTTCAAAAACAGTTGATGACATAACAAGCAGAAGCTGTTCCTTAAGCAAATGGCATATAGTTTCTAAACAACTAGTCCCCTCCACCATCAGGACTGAACAAAATTTCTATGCCAACATATCAGCAAAGGCTAACATCTTAGTCGAGCTTGTAGTGCTTCTTAACCCCATCCAAACAATCCCTAATCAAATCCAACCTCTCCATATAAAGCTGAGCTGCTTGTATCTCCACTTCTGCCAATTGCTCCACCAAATCTTGCTCGTCCAAAGTCTTCTTTGCCCTGGCATCCCCCCTTGGAATTTCACTAGAAGATGAACACTGTGCTTTCTCTCTTTTGTGATTATCTCTACCATGTTCACTGTCAAGCTCTTGAAACCTCACACATTTAGACGGTTTTTTGTCCCTACTAGCTCGTGAAACCACACTTTTTAAACAAGACTCTTTAACAGTCCTCTCTGAAATCCTTAAATCGGTTTGAGTATTTCCACTTTCTGAGGGTTCCTTTCCTTTATCATGGATGGATGTCAGAAAGGGTTCCTTTCCTTTTGCATGGATGGCTGTTGCAAGAATTTGCTCTTTCATAGAATCAGCTTCGTAGCAACTACGAGACACAGAGCCCTTTGCTGTGCTTTGAGCAACTAAAGGTCCCTTTCCTTTTGCAATGGACTTTGAAAGGCTTAGCGCTTTCGCAGAGTCAGCTTCGTCGTAACTATGAGATACAGAGCCCTTTGCTTTGCTTTGAGCAACTAAAGGTCCCTTTCCTTTTGTAGTGATGGAGCTTGAGCAATTAAAGCCTTTCCTTTTGGCTTGGCCTTCTGCTTCATTTGCTTCTGAATCCAGGTGCTCTTTATCTGGACTGTATTCAGTCGCATCTTCAGATTCTGATTGTGGATGATTGTCATCCGTGTCTCCTGAGGTTGAGTTTTCTACTTCAAGTCCACTATACTCGTCTTCTTCATCTACAGGGGTATCGATCAAAGGCAGAACCAACTTCTTAGGTAATGGCTTGCTGAAAGTTGTGCCATCATGAGGTTGTGCTTCATGCAACTGGGGTTCTTCATTTTCATCTACACTTTTTCTTGAGCGTTTAATCCCCATTTATCTGATAAATGAGTAGTAAACAGAACATTTGAGTTTTCAGATCACATCATAATTATTTAAACATTAACAACGGATGCTCCTAAACGCAAATTATTACATAATGTATTAACGGTTGAGGGAGATAGAGAAACTTTTGCACTAATCATAATAGCCGCTTAAATAATCATCTTCAAAGCATATTTTGAATTCTACTGCTTATCTATTTTTGGATTAAAAAGTACAAGTCAATCACACCTCTCAAAATTTTTTGGCAAAATTGGTGCATGTACGTAATAAAAGCTATTCATATGCATTCAACTTTACAAAAACTGAATCAGACATCATTCAAAATTTTGTGAACATGAAAGGGAACTCTGATTTTCAAGAAATTCGGGATGCATCATAGTCAAATAAATTTGCATAAGTGTATCGCTCTTGAATTGTGGTTTCACACATATGGACTTTACTACATGAACACTTGAAATAGCATTAGCAATTAGCATGAATTTTCCTTTTCCTCTTTTCTTTTCTAACGAGAAAGAAGATAAATCTCATCCTTTTGTCCAGAACTTCTTAAAAAAGTAATAAAAAAAAGAAAATAGAACAGACTCTAGCAATAACTAGAATATTTGTATATATACTTGCAAAAGAAAGAGATGCTTAAAGCAAAGAAAAAAATGTGTACATACCTGGCATGCAGCAATCAGCAGAGAATGGGGATGAAGAAGTTTAAAAGATGGCCTAAAAGCTCTCTGCATGTGACTAATGGCATAGTTGATGGCTCTTCGTGTCTCTCTCGTTATTATTTGTCTGTTGGCATTTGAGAGAATGTAGAATATACTTTCTTGGGGCTGGCATAGCTCATTTTCCGATACAATTCAAAGCTGAGGAACTTTTGGTCGCCAGTAATATCTTGGTGCTTTACATGTGATTTTATGATCCCAAAGTGTACTATACTTACTAGATAGTAAAATTTTTTTTTAAAAATTTTAGTTGTCAACTTCATACTATAATATTCTTCTATTTTTCATTTTTGTTATCCATATTGTTTTGAATGTTTTAAGTCTTAGCCTAACATTTTCTTTTCCAAACTGGCCCTTTTTTTGACCCTGTAAATAATTTGTATAATTAAGTCTCACAAACCAATATGGACACTATCATGTTTTACTACATTTATTGTACATTTTTAATAACATTAGACTTGAACCGTAATATCATAGTTTTAATATAGAAAATAATGCTGTTAAGACTGAACAATGAATTTAGATGTCGTTAGAGCAATAGATGGAACTTAAAAATATTAGTAGCATAAAAGGTTAAAATGTAACATCAATTTCTAGAAGGGCATTATCATAGTTAAGTTAGTTTATATTAATTATGTAATTCCAACTCAACTATCCTATCTTATTATATGTTTATTCTATTTTCCTCTTCCTCCTATTTCCCAACAAACTCACCTTCTTGCCAAAGTGCAAATTGGAACCATCAAACTATAACCATTAAAAGTAATAGTGTTTGACTAAAATACCAAAGGTTTCAACATAATTATCAATATTTTGAACAATATACCAATATCAATACCTTTGCTTAAGTGTTTATTTATTTCATTTACTCTTTTTTTTTTCTTTTGGGGGGTCAAGGCAAACAAGTTGTAGTAGTAGAGGTAGAATAGCTTGACTAGTTTACAAACTCTGACATAAGTGTCAGTATTTGAAACAATGTGCACAAGATGAATATTTTTGCTTACTTTCTTTTGACTAAGTTAAACAAATTATTATAGTAGAGACTATAATGTTAGAATGGACTGATCAATTAATTTATATATGAAGCATACCAATACTAGTTTTGATTTTTCCTTTTGACATTGATGGAGTAAACTCTCGTAGTAAAAGTTAAATCCTATGTAGATTTTTGCATGTTCTAATATTGTTATATTTATATAATGTCAATTGAATTTGTTAGTGATTTAATGAAACGATTAAATGTGCAACTAGATGCATGTTTTCTAATTTGAATAGATGTAAATTCTTTGCATATGACTCTTCTATATTTCTATAAGTATTATTTTTGTTAATAATAGGATGTAAATGATCCACCACATTTAGTTGTTTCTTTCTTCATATTCATTTCCATTGAAATGAAATTTTATTAGGAGAGATAGTTGTGCTTTCGTTTATTTTTTTATTTACTTCTTGTATTTTTAGGAGACTCTATCAGAAGGCATAAGCAATAATTTTTGTGTCCTAAGAATACTTTTTTTCCGGTACAGATATATATACAAAATAAAATTCGAGGTGGACTACAAGAAGAGTGTTATAGTTAGATAGTTTATCTTAATAACTATCATTATTTATTAAATTTAATGTTTTATTTTTAACTATTTCCACAATTAAACTATAATAAATATAATTGTGGAACTAATCAGCATCATTATTTATCGTAATTTACATTTGATGTCACACTTGTATAACTGCTACCACAATTGAAGTACAATGAATATGATTATTAGATCAAAGGTAACTCTGTATATGATGAAAACTAAGATAAACTTTTGCTTATACTCTAAATTACTAAGGCTCATAATATCGTTATATAGATTTCCAAAGATTGAAAAAGATATAGCAAAGTACATTTTCTAGTACAGGTTCAAAGAAAGGTCGAAATTAAATTATATACTCCAAAATTCAATTTTCATCAACTAATGAACCAAGCCAAATTCTGGAACCAGAGGTCCATTCCATTTCATAATCGTGGTTAGTTAAATTTGGCCGCTAGTTATCCGAAATAGACTTTACAAACATTAAAAACTATGTGTTCAATAAATTTCAAATATTTGACCCCAACAGTCCTCAATATATATATATATATATACACATATATTTGACCCCAACAAATATGTCTCGAAAAAGGCAAGATCTTCAATTGGGAGTGTGAGAGATGAGTTGACACTTGACAGTGCACTTACCAATGAAATTGGAACTCTGCAGATTTTACTTGGCAAGGATTGTGTTACCCCACCCAGAATATGGAAAGGTGGGGAGAATTTTGGAGGGAAGGAACCGCAATTCGGCTTCTTCACCAATGGAAATTTCTAATTTTTTGTCTCAAACATTATGAAGAACTAAATTCTGAAATAGTGTATTTGTCGATCCTCCCACATTTGCCAACAAATGATATAATAACAACTAGTGTTAAGAACAGACTCATATATGTATAACTTAGAAATAATTAAAATGAATTAATATAATATAAATTTTATTTTTTACATAATGAAAATTTTATAGAAAATTTTTATTAAAGAATTTAATTTATAAGGTTATACTAATTTGATAATTACAATACTTAGCATAAGGATGTGGATTTTAAATCCAAATTTAGCACCATCTTTTTTCACCATAAAAAGACTAATTTTTTATTGATAGTTTCTATTGAACCCCATAAATGCTATGGACATTTTGGTCAACTTAGTTATAAGGGTGTGGATTTAGATTATGGAGGTGTGGGTTTAGCCTCCACCCTATTCTTTTTTTTTTTTTCCCTTTATTGTGCGTGTTGTTATAATTATCCTCTTGTGCTTGTCATTTTTTTCTCGGAAATGAAACAAAGAACTAGTGCTTCTGGAGCTTGATGATCATTGAATTTCCTGTGCTTTTCTAGGCTAATAACATTTGTTGGTGGTCCAATAGAATACATCCGAAGCAGTTGTTTAGAATCTCCCCCGAACATGGCTCCAAGGTACCTTTTGCTTCTGATAGCAGAGTACCTTAAGAAGTCTATTTTCACGGTCATTATCGTCTCTGCATCAACTACTCCATTTATGGAAAGTTTACGCTTGAATGCTGTTCCTATGGTAGGTAAACCTGATGTGATCTTGTCAGAACTGGTGAATGCTTGCAAGAGCTAACTAAAGTGTGGAAAAGAATATTACGAAGAATACGAATCATCTGAACCAGGTAGGACATCTGAAACCAGCAGGATACCAGCTGAGCACGTTTCTGCAACGACCATCCAGGTGATTCTCTGAGCTCTTTTCTTCCATCTTTGGGCCAATAAGGCTTAAAAATTCAAGTGCGAGGTGTGTACTACTCCAGAACTATTGGTGTTTTTTGATAACCAATAAAGATAATTACAAGGTATTTTTCCATTCGGCCAAAACTTTCTGTATGGAGGAAAAGTGAAGAAGTAGCTAAAAATTGCAAGAAACCCACTGTTTGATAAGCTAAGTTGAACTTTTGAAGAAGCAATTGTATCTGTTGCTTTTGTCCGTTTATTCAACCAAATAGTAGTTTATTTATCCTTTTCCTCCACTTCACAACACAAATAGATTGCATAGAGTATAAGGAATACAACAGTTTTTGCAGTGTGTTCACCAGATCTATCGAAACTGTTCTTCTCTTATGCTTGTGAAACCGAATGCTAAAACTGTTCTTCTCTTATGCTTGTGAAAACGAATGCTAATTTTGATGATTTTCTCCCGCAGCACCTTTTTTTTTTTTTTTGCTTGGTCTGAAAGCCATCAATGTGATCTGTATCTGTTGTTTTTGTCTATTTATTCTCCCACTTTAGCAGCCATTTTGGTATTTCAAATTGATTGCCCAGAGCATAAAGTACTTAACCTGGTGGCATTCTTAATTAGGTATACCTCAGTACTCAAGTGTCTTCACCAGGTTTATGCTTGTGAAACTGAAACCTGATTTGAGAAATTTAACATAGCAATAAGCAATGGAATGAGCATTCCAGTTAGTCTAATTAATCTCTTAATTACTGAACTTGGCACACGTTATGTAGCATAAGTTGCAATGTCCATAAGGACTGAATAGGGTTGTTAGTACTGCTCCTTCGCACCGTTTTGTTTGCAGCATTCTGGCTATAATGATAAGGATTGACTGAGGGCATTGTAGAAGTTGGCCTTGGGCATCTGGTTTCAGTTACTTATGTGAAACAGAATGTTGTAAGTTTCATGTCAATTTGATGGCAGGAGTTGGTGTAGAAAGAAGAAATCTAAAATATGGTAGTAAGATAGTTGAAAGATCAAAATTCCTTTAGAAGAGGTATGGAACGCATCAAAATATAATGCCATACAAATCAAGGTGAAGTAAATGATTATACTTTTTTTCTTTTTTAAGGATCAACGGATAAATGTAACTATTCGCGTTGCTTAATGAGGGCTGCTTCTTTAACTGTCTTGATTTCTGGCTATTCACTTTATATCCGTGGGACTTTTCTGTTTTTCCTCCTCTCATACATTTCCTTTTGTTTATTTTCTAGAGTAAAAAGAAAAAAGTAACTGAAAAATGACAAAGGAGACCACCGTCTGTAGCAAGTTGTACATGCCACTCAAAGACTATCCAACTTTCAACTTAGAAAATGCTGTTTGCAACCATGGCTTTTTTATGATGGCTCCTAATGTGTGGAATCCATCTACTAAACAATTTACACGTCCACTGAGGCTTGCTGATTCAGTAAATTCTGTCAAAGTTACCATTTCACAACCACGCGACTGCAGTTTGCTCCTTATCGAAGTTCTTGATATGGAATGCATGTCCGATCTAGACAAAGAAGCCATTCGCGTAATCATTTCCTTCTCTATTTTCATTCCACTTGATCGAGGCAGTAATATTATTTGCTACTGGATGAAAAAACATGCTGTAATAATGTCCAATTTACAGGCTCAGGTTGCAAGGATGATGAGGCTATCACCACAGGATGAAAAGGATGTACAGGAATTTCAAAATATTCATCCAAAAGCCAAGAATATGGGTTTTGGTAGGATTTTCCGTGCACCCTCATTTTTTGAAGATGTTGTGAAGTCCATGCTTCTTTGCTTTTGCAGGTATGTTTCTAGAAAGCATATCAAAAAAGCAACTCTTATACGACAGGAAGACCCCTTTAAAGCATGATGAATAATGAATCAGAAACCCTCCATTATTTTAGCATCTTCAAGAAAAACGTTTAGATATTCTGATGCATAATATAAAATGAACAAGAAACTGTAAAAACGTATATTTATGGAAGACATGAGCAAAAATATCAATTTTGAGCTAAGCTGGAATAACGGTTATCCATACTAGACTACCAGATCCTAAACTAGTTTTTACATTCTGAAGTTAAAAAATTTTGTTGTTCAGGAATTTTTCTTAACTAGTTATGAGTTTATAAATTGTTATTTATTTGTGACATTGTTTCCAATTTATGTTTTTTTAATTAGTTGGCAGATTTCTCTGACAATGGCTGAAAAGCTTTGTGACCTTCAATTGGAGCTATCTAATAGTCTTAGGCCAAGTAAAGACAAAAATTCATGCACTCAAGGGAAAGGATTGAAGAGGAAGCGCGATTTTCCTGAACATTTTCTTGAATCTACAAGGAAAATTCAGTCTGTGAGAAATTTTCCAAGTGCAAAAGAACTAGCTGGTATAGATGTTGAAATTTTAAAAGATCATTGCAAGTTGGGATTAAGAGCCAAACACATTCATGAATTTGCAAAAGATTTTTATAGAGGAAGATATCGGCTAAGCAACTTCGAAAAATGTGCATCGCACGAGGAATTGTATCGGAAATTGATGAAAATAAAAGGATTTGGTGCATATGTTTCTAACAATGTTTTGATGTGCTTGGGATTCTACAAAAATGTTCCTATTGATACTGAAACTATGAGACACCTACATGAGGTATGCATGCTTCTTCCTTATATTTTTGCTGCTTTGTTCTTTAATCAATCCTGAATAGCAGTTGATCTAGAAACATGAGGATTTTATATTTTATAGCCACTTTGTGAAAGCAATTGTTTGAAATTTTAAAGGCTAATTTTTTAGGTCCATGGAAGGAAAGAATGCACTTTGAGAAATGCCAAAGCAATCACAAAACAAATTTATGGGAGTTTTACACCCTTCGAGTGCTTGGCTTTCTGGTAATTTACAGCTCCAAAGTATTATGCCATGTTTGGATTGCCATTTTCTATAGAAAAATTTTTTCATTTTCCTTAAACATGTTTTTCAATCATATTTTTATCTCACATACATCAAATTGCTACAGTCGTTTTCCCACAACAAATCCTAAAAATTGCAATCTAAACACACTCTTACATTATCTTGCATTTAGAGTATGGAAACATTGGATAGGAGATTATCTCCCAAAATTTACTTGCTTGCATCATCAACACATTTTCCAACCACCTTTTTATTTCACACACATCACATCAAAAAAGTGCTACAGTGTTTTATTTCAAAAAATTATTTCAAATACTGTCTATCCAAACAAACATAATATTGTTTTGGTTGTCAATTATGAAGTTGCAACTTTGGCCAAAATTTGACACGAGCTTTCTGAACAACTTAGTTAACAAGTGAGAGTTCTATTGATCAAATTTGTTTGTGTGGAAAGTTTACCCAGATTTGCTTACGTTATTCAAGAGCAGAAGGGAGAAAAAACAATTAGAGCCCAAATGTTTTAAGAAGGGCAAAATAATTTTGGGGCTCACACCTACCACATTGTGAAATGGAATTTGCTGTCTACTTACCTCCACATATGTTTCTTTCTTTCTTTCTTTCCTTTTATTATTATTTTTTTTTTTTGGTAGTCTTAAATTTTGAAGCCGTATAGTACCTTCCAGTTTCATATGGCGTTGTTTCATCTGTTAATGTCAAATTTGGATGCATCTTTGGTAACAGGTTTGAACTTGCCAGATTTTACGAGACCAAATTTGGGAAATTAAGTATGTTACCAAGTTCGAGATATGGCATTGTTACCGGAAGTCAATGTGGAAGGAAAGGCTCGGAAGAAGATGAATGATGCTGTTTTTGTGCAGAATAGAAATCATGTCTACAAACAGAATTGCAATTAAAATGCTTCCAATTTTCTTCCTTTTGTTTCATCATTCGTGTTATTGCCTATTCCCTTTTGTTCCAATTTTCTTCCTTTTCTTCCTTTTGGTTCTTTGCCTTTCTGAAGGAGGAGAACTAGGATGTAATAGATCCTAAGATTTGCTTTTGTCACTGCACTAGTTTTTCTTTTTCCTTTTCTTTTGTTTCGTGGGGGATTTTTCTTTTGGCAAGTCCTGCTTATTGACATTTTGTGGATCAGACTGGAAATTTCGAAGCAAAACTAAGTTTTAATTTTTTTTAGAAATTTACTAGATTTCTGTCATCCCTCAATTTAAATTTTTTTTATATTTATTCCTTACCTTTTCAGAGCCAATTCGCTTTGGTTCTCACAATTAATTATCAAATCACACAGCTCCTTTTTATATAATTAACAAATTAACCGCAAAATAAGCCTTGACTTGATTGAAGCCCTAAGGTACCCATTTCTTTTATGTAGATTGTGCTTGACTGAGCTAGAAAACATATTCAATTTTTTCAAGTGAAATCTTTCTATTTTATTTATTGACTATGATCTTGTTTGACAAATGCAGCCAGAGCAACTCTATATCATTATTCGTTTTTTTCTTGAGTAATTCTGGTGTATACTATAAGTACAGAAAATTTATAAGTTTTTCAAAATTATCCTAAAATTTGAAGGAGTAAAGATAGAAAAAAAGAATAGAGAATGGTTTTGCTTAAAATTTTAAAAGATATAGATGCTAATATGTCCCCAATCATAGTTAGTAAAATATGGAAGTACAACAAAATGTTTATAAGGCACATATTATATAGACTTTTTCTAGAAGTATAATTTGAAGTTCAGCTAAGAAATATGAGTCTAGGAAAATGTCGCATAAAAATCTTATGCAAATAATACAAACAAATATAAAAATTGTAAAACTAGAATTATGATTTCATTTACTGTGATCTTCAGATGTTACACGATGTTAAAAATTAAATTTAACTTGCATTTTTGTGCATGAGATATTAGGTCAATTGTAATTTTCTCAAATTAATGCTGTGATATGTTTCTCAAATTAGACCTCCTATTTACAATATCTCTCATATTACCATCCAACCCAACCCTCCCCTTAATGCTACTATACATATCTATATATGCCAAGAATATGATGTAATGTTCTAGTGTTTTATGCATAACTCATAAAACACATAGTTATATAAAACTATTATTTGTGAAGTATAATAAGGAACAAGTGTTTACGTGTTTTATACTTTTGGTTGAAAAGTACAAGCATTTTTTAGAGCATTTGAAGAATGAATATAATATAGGGGTTTTATTCTTTTAATTAAGACATGTACTATAAAAATAGAGAACAAATTTTTATTAATTGTGGTCCCAATCAACATTATCAAATCAATAATTTAATGTCTTTTGCATCGCAGTAATGAGACGTCTTTTTCACCATCTTTCTCTTGATTAAATTGTTCTAATACTTGAAAACTTCCTAAACATGTACAACTCAAAACATAACTTCATTTCCTTAAAAAAAAAAAAGAATGAAGAAAAGGACAAACACTTCAAGCTTAGCACCATTCTAAAAAGGAAAATTCGTAAATGAAAATTTCAAAAGTCAAAAGTTGGGAATAAAGCTAAGGTTGGATGCACAACATAATTCTATTTTGAATTGTTCTAGTGTTTTTTTCTCTTTTGTTCCTAATAATTCTTAAATCTCATTTAGATTATAATTCTTTTGGAGTTTTTGGATAAAGATTTATTGTAGTGATGTGATGTATGTGAAATAAAAAAAAAAGATTAAAGATTGTGTCAAAGAAATATTCTAAAAATTTTTCTACAAAAAACTTACAATCCAAATGCCCTCCTATAGTTTTACAAAGCATTAGATTTTTCTGGTAGTTGTTTCCAGGTTAATTTATTATATCCTACAAAAATGGTGGTGGGTGGAAGAGCAGCTCAGGTAATATTAGTGAAAAAGTAAAAACACATAATTTTCAACTTTTTTGGGGTTGAAATTCATTTTCTCACTCTTAGTTAAGGCCCGGTTCCGTTCTAGGAATCTACTGTGGAAAGGGAAACAAATTCCACAGAAATTGGTTTTCTGTGTTCGGTTAAAAAGGAATAACTAAGGATAGCAAATCGTTGAACTTACCAAGGAAAGTACTAGTTATATTTCGCCAGTTTCCATAGCTTTGCCTCTTTTCCTTGCTTAATTGCAATTATTTGCTCGCATTTTCTTGAATCGTATCTTGTTGTGATAGGCCAAAAGATAAATTCATCTCTCAATCAAAGCTGTTTTCAACCACCGAACGCATGAAGATGACAGGGGAGGTATTGCAATTTTTTCATTCTTTTGTATTTTGAATATCTAGATTGAATTACCAAAAGCCCCTTTCATATATTTGTCAATTTTATTTGTAATTTTTTTTTTGTTTTCTTACTTATAGTGTGTGAGATTTCTCTGAGTAATGGCAAAAACAAGCATGTATGATGAAATTCAAGGACTTTGGCATCCTCATAAGAGAAACAGAAGTTATATTCTAACTACATACAGACAGAGGGTGTTAGGGGTCTGGATTGGGAGAAGGGCTACTAAGCTTCAGTCACCTTCCCAACTTCATAAATTTTCAAGTAAATAGCTACAACATGAATCAAGCATCCCTCCAATATGATTGAAAGTCATATTGATTGTAACAAGTAACAAGTGTTTATTTTGCATGCTTTTAATAGGTTTAATTATTTAGTTTTTCTGTGTTTTTGTTATTATAATGGCTAATTAACTAGGGTTTCTAGTGAAGTTTTGCATTTTATGATTTAAATTAGAAAAATGCATTTTATGGATTAATGTAGTGAAAACTTCATGTTTTTGTAGGATTAAGGGCTCGATCATCAAATGAAGTGAGAGTGAGAAGATAATTGCAAGGAAGCTTGGACAGGAAGTTGGAAAATTGAAATATCCGAAGTTGATGAAGTCCAAAATTGAGATGAGAAAATGCAATTCAATTATCGAGGAACTAAAGGGTCAAAAGTTGGAGGATTTAACGCTTCAATTTCACGATGAAAAATTCGGATTTCGCATACTTGGAGCAGATTCGCGACTCGAAACGCGATGCAACAATGGGAAATTTTAAATAGCTCGCGAATCCTTCTCAGAAGAGACAGGGGAGACGATCCGCAATGGGATCCGTGAGCCTCTGCCTTGCGGATCCACCTTGCGGATCCCTGACAGAGACATGATCAACTTGCAGCCGAATTCTAGAAAATTTCCAGCTAATTCCAGCTCAACTTTTGAATGAATTTTTGCTGAAAGTTACTTGAAGAATCTTGTGAAGTTGAAGAAACAACTCATGACAAATCCAAAACACAATTTGCATCAACTTTACAACTCATTTGAGGTTGAAATTCAATGGATTCAATGCATGAAGACATGTTTGAAGGACAATTCAAAGGATGAAGATTCATGAAGCCATTTTCCTTGACTTTTGAAGCTCAACCTTTTCTTGTGTTCGCATGAGGAAATTTTGGATGCTTATGAAGGAAATCTTCTATAAATAGGGCCTTTTGTAGACAAGAGAAAAAATGAGAAGAAGGCTAGAATCACTACAAAAATATAGTTTTCACTAGTTCCTTAGTTTAGTATAATTAGTAGTGTAGTTATAATATATTTCAAGTATGTTTAGCTAAGTTATTGCTTTGAGTTATGGATGAACTTTCTATATCTTGTTTGTGATGTTTACTTAGTTATTTGATGCTATTATTTTGAGCAAGTATTTAGTACTTTGGCTTTTATAATCATGATTAACCGGCCATTAATTGTGATCATCTTAAGGTGTTAAGTTTGTAATGAAAATTGGAATTTGACACTAATTCGTGAAGTGCTAAACCTAGGGAGTTCTCTCACAAGTGTAGGGAGGCACCTTTGTGACTTTAGTGATTCATTTCATGTAATTTAATAGAGCAAATTAGCTTGTAGTTAATTCTATAACCACAAGTGTAGGTATGGTTTAGCTGTGAGTATAGTTGATTCGCTACGAAAGTATGTTTCACGTGCATTAGGAAATTGCACCATGCTTAGCCAAAATAATATAATTAATGCAATTGGTAGCTTCATTTGCAAGAGTAGTAAGGAAATCTATAGCTTGAGGAGTTTTTAATTGTTATTTTCTACTTATTTTATTTCATGTTTGTAGTTTAGATTAATTTCCATGTTTGTGACAGTCTAAATAATAAAGGAGTTCGAAAATCACCAGTACTTGACACTCTTTCCTGTGAGATCGACACCTATACTACCCTATGCTCGATAAACGATCTGTATACTTGCAGAAAACGAGGTGTTTAGATTTTATATTAAAATTTGGTGTATGGTAAAACCTCGTCAACAAGCCACTTCTCTCTTTTAGTATTGATGCTATCTATAAAAATTATCTTCTTTTGTTCCTATGTCAATTTTTCTCCATGAGCTTGAGCTTATGCCTCAGTCTTGGCTTTCACTACTATATTTCTCTAATAGTTTTAGCTCTCTCTTTCTCAGTCAGTCTCTGCTTTTCTTAGATTCACTTCATCGATCTTCTTAGTTGTGTCTACAAATAAATACCTCTTCCGTTTTGACTAATTTAGAGTTATGGCATATTCTAGCCTTCCTGATCTACCAAAATATAGTAACCAAGATTTCGTGTACTTGGTCAAAAACTTTGAAATATAATAGCCAGGAGCAAGAAGAGGATAAATTTATTTTGGTTATATCAATAATGTTTTGTGTTATCTTTGCCTAAATAGAACAATGTTTTTTCATTAATCCATCCACAAACCTCCTCTAACAGTTCACAATCTTGCCCAACTTCAATGCCAATTCTACACTCTGGCAATACCATAGGCAAGAAAAATTAATTTCAATAGTGTCCAGTACCACATCATTAAGATGGAGATAATCAATATAACATAACAGAAGTTCCGGCCAAGCAAAATTATGATACTCCTTCATAATTGAAGGTATAAAGATCATACTCAGGTACTCTATTTTCTTAACAACCCAAATAACATCCCCATTATATCTCAAATAGTACAAATGACATCCTATAACATATAAAGAAATTTTCATACTTTAAACACTAATTACCATATTCGTACCCACAAAACATGTTGCATCTAATTACCATAACACAAAGAAAAGGAACTAAAAATTTAAAACTATTTGCAATAACTGAAGCTAGTGCAAGTCAAGGATTCAACGGATAATTAAGAATTACCTTGCAGCAGCAGTGAAACAATCCAACAAAAAAGCAACGTATTCTTGATGAAAATTTTGATTTAATCAGGTCATGCTTTACATGATTTCCGAGTTTACATTATTAGACATTCTTCACCATTCTAGGTAGAAAATTGCACGCTGAACTTTCCAAACTTGAGGTAGAACTTCCATGTATAAGAGTGCAAAAAACCCAACTTTCGTGTCAATTTCAGTATTGAAGTTGCTAGAAACTACAAACTTTGAAGAACTCAACACATACACAAAAATTTGCAAGCTTCTAATAAGATAACCACAAATTTATGCAATTTGTTCACATAAGAAGCAAATAGAACACTTTTGTCCAGCATAACAGATGTACAGATTAGGGATGCTTAATTTAAAGCCCCAATTTCCTTTCTTAATTAACATGTATACAAAGGTACTCGCTTTGACTTTCTAAATAGTGTACAACATAACTCATTAGCTCTATAGCCATTTAAGCATTACTGTGTGTAGACACCAAATTTTTGACTTTTTCAATTATTAACTCATGTTTTTTATCTATTAGTATTTATTTATTATAACATATTTTCTTATTATTGTAGGGTTTAAAAAAAAAAAAGGGTTTAGAACTGAAACGCGAACTTGTTACGCGGAGTGGTCTGCATAACCTGATCAGAGGCTTAAAAAAATACACGCGCAATTTTTCCAGCCATTTTTCTCCTCATTTCCACCTGTATTTTTCTGTGCCTTGAGTATCAAGGAACTTATTTAGTTAATCCCTAACTCACCCTTAATCCCTAACACCCCATCTAATGATCAAAAATCAACCAACAAACCCTAAATGCATCCAAGCCTTTGGTTCTAGGGTAAATGGGTTATAAATAGCTCTTTAGGTTTTCTGAGGAGAGGAGAGAGAAAAAAGGCTGAGGAAGGCGAATTGGAGTGAGGAAAGTGAAGAAAAAGAGAAAGAAACAGCTGAATCAAAAGAAAAGAAAAAGGGAAAGGAGAGAAAAGAAAACTAGGGCTTTTCTTTTTTTTGGAAGTGAGTGAAGATCATTTTGTTTGGAGTTTTGGTCCGTTTTTTTAAAGCTTCTGACTCAGGTAGTTTCCCTCTACCTTATCTGCTTTATTTTGATCGAAAAATCGCTGAAAAGTTGGGCCTTTTGGTGGAACCAAGGCCATGGTTGTGTTCTTTGAGTTTTTTTATGATAATGATGATGATTATGTGTTATAGTTTGAGTATGGTTGTGTTTATATAGTCTTGGTAAAACTCATAGACTTGTTTTTACGTTTAAAAATCAGATGTCAGATGTTTCTGTGTTTATTTTGTTATGTTTTCTGCAAAATTTCTGGAAAAACGTTCTTCACGCTTTGAAGATGTGAAGAAACGCGGGGGTCTTACGCGAACTGATCCGCATAACTCTCCGCGTTTCTCTTTGAATGTTTGAAGATGTGAAGAAACGCGGAGTACTTACGCGGATCTCTCTGCGTAACTCCCCGCGTTTCTATTCTGATAGTTTCTTTTCTCCCCTTTTCTTCCTACTTGACGATGTTAATGCTTAAGATTCGACCTTTTTGGGTTTAGCTCGTCTTTATGTGATCTGAATGATAATATTTATGCCTTGAAATTGATATTGCTGTCTCTAGTGTTGTATTGGTGTTTTGGTTGGAAAAACTGGAAGCAATCTTCATGGAATTTTGAAGATGGGAAGAAACGCAGGAGGTTACGCAGCTCGATCCGCGTTTCCAATCCGCGTTTCCCTTCTGAATCTCTTTTTTGCATGAAACGCAATCTTGGTTGCGCGTACGGGTCCGCGTAACCCTCCGCGTAACCTCTCTGTTTCTCTGTTCTGTTGCTATTTTCCGCCCTTTTGATTCAGAAACTTACTTTAGTATTCATGTTTTCCAGTCTTATCCATGTTGCTTGCATAGTTTGTTTTAATATCTCATCTTTGAATTCTTGATTGATTTTTCCTTTAAATTGGTGCCTTGATCCCCTTTTGTTGATATTGAGTCTTAGATAGCCATTCCCCTCATTTGGGCATTCAGTTGAGACATCACATCAAGGGATGGTAACTTCTCTCCCCTTATTATGTGCCCTTATGTGCTCCTATGGGTTTTTGCATGATTTTGCATGTTTAAATTAAGTTTTCCTTTGTTTTTATTCATTTTTAGTCTTTATGTATTTTATTTAAATTTTGGGTAAATTATTTGGAGGCCTTGAATGCCAAGTTGTAATAGATAGGTTATTATTTTGATTTCCCCCTCTAGAATTGTATAGGTTTTCCCAATGTAATAATTAGGTTTTATATGCTTTTATTTGTGTGTTTGCATGCTTATGTGTTTATCGCTTTCCTAGGTTTTGCATTTAGATATTATGCCTATGTGTTATGTGTTTATGTGTTTTATGTGTTTACTTGCTTTATTATCATGTCTATATGTTTATTGTGTAAATGTATTGACATCACCACACTAGTCCAACGCTAGTTGTGGCTTTTCCTTTCGATTTCTCACTAATCCAATGTTAGTGAGAACTTTTAGACGAGGGCTAGTCCAATGCTAGACCCTTAAGGCCGTTCATGCATTAGATACAAATTTCACACACTTTTCACTTTTAGAGTTTCTTTTCCATTTTGCATGTTATTTTTCTCCCATCCCGTATGCGAAACATCTCATTTAGTTTTCTTTTTCATCAAAAAATAGATTAGCGCATTTTAGAGCATTACCCTTTGAATTAGGGAAAAAAGCGAGTATGGCTTCCTAACCTTAGCACGCTTTTATTTCCTTCTATGAAAAGGAAGATTTGAAGTCACGAATTTAGTCCGCCGTACCCATTATGTTGCATTATCCCTCTTTAGGACATACATGTGCATTATTTTAAATTCTATCAAAATCATTCTTTAAAAATCAAGTTTCTTCTTCATGTTTAGCAATTCAAAGCCAAAATCCATTTTTCTTAAAATTGCATCTTTTGAAAATTCAAGTTCCTCTTTGCACTTAAAACTGATCTTTTCAAAAATCCAATTTCTTTTCCCTTGAGATTTTATAAAAATTTCATTTCTTTTGAAAACCCTAGTTTTCCCGTTTTTTTCGAGTCTCATCATTTGCATTTTTCATGACCTCCTCGAGGGATCAAATTTGGATGACACAACTAATGTGATCAATTCCAATCAAACCTCAAGGAGACATTTTGCCCCTCCCAACCGAACATTAGGTTTAGGTTTTGCATCCATATAGATAACATCCAAAGGTGATAAATTTTAAAGTTAGAATTAGGAAATTTTTAACTAAATCATGCAACTAGCTTTAGTTAGGTTAGAAGGGTGCCTTAGAGACGAGTAACATCGAATCTTTGCTTTACATTCTTTCAACCGTGACCCCCGAACATTTTTCTCTAGTTTTTCAAAGACCTGGAGTCGTCTAAAAAAGGGTTTTCTTAGTTTATTTTCATTAATTAAAATTTTTGGGTGATTTGGTACACCTAAACTCCATACCAAGTGGCGACTCCAAACTTTTCTAAAAACCCTTTTCTAGACTTTTGTTTTTGGGTCCAAATCGTCGTATTTTTGTAGTCCCATGACCCATTTCTTTTTATTTTTAAAAAAAATCAATTTTTAACTAAAAAACCTTTTTCCAACTAAAAACCCGAAACGATGAGGTTTCTTCCTCTTTCAAAAAAATGGGGCGCGACACTGTGATATTTATTTATATATCATTTTCTTATCCTTGTGCATTGCATACTTGACTCCGTCTTGTTAAAGCTTGTACCACGTAGGTTTGATGGAAACTTTTTTCTCTCTATTTTTTTTTTTTTTGATAATGCACAGGGAATTTTGTGTTCTAATCGAGTGATAGGAGTAAACTGGTAATGACTATTGGAGGAGCTATTGCATTAGTTGCTAGACTTTATACCACTACTGTCAATTTTGCAGTCATTACTTCAAATATTGGAATTTGAGTTTGATGTCAAAGCTAACTAGATATTATTATTGAAATTTTTAGTGCATATTTCATTTAAGAATGCTTATTGCTATGAATCTTTCTTTGTTTGGAAGGTGGACGGATGTTAATCAAATGTTTCACATGGTTTAGAAAACATCTCCAGCTATTAGTTCTCATAAATATTTTCTTTTTCTTTTTTCTTAAGACAGTAAATGTCTATCCTCTTTGTTTTTAGCCCTAAGTGAATGTATAGCTTCAACTTTATCAAACTTATTGCAATAATGAAAATTTCAATTCATTTTGCTTCTTTTATATTGTTGAGGCAAAATTAATTTTCTGTTGCCTTTGAACAAGTGTTTGGCATGTTCATCTTTACGCTGGAGATTGACAGGCAATGAGAAAAAAATTGAAAATTAATTTGAAGGCAGGCTTATGACTGATAAATTTTGGCAATAACATTGTTGGCTTGCATATTATCAAAAAAGATTATTTGAAGCAGTTATGAAAACAAGGAAAAGGTTAAAAGAAACACATAGCACGTGAATTGCTATCAGTATTTTTACTTTCTAGATTATATTCTCTTCTCATATCTGTTGCTTTGGCTCCTTTTTTTATTAATTTTCTTTTTTTTTGGGGCATGTGGTGCAACGGGTTACTAAGTAATTGAAGTTGCAAAATTGAAATTATGACTCAATTGCTTGAAGTTTCAAGATTTTATAAACTCAAGCTTTGAAATATTCAAATTCCTAAGCTGTAGAATATTTAACGCAATTAGTTTTAGTTGAGATTTATGTTCTTTATTATTTTTTGCTTTCCATTACCATTTTCTTTTTGAAAAATGCATATTCCAAACAAAATTTATTTTTTTGAATTCTTTCCATTTCCCTACTACTTCCCTTAGTTAATCAAACAAGAGAGCGCATTAGGTTTTTCAAGGAATTTACTTTCCCTTTCCTCATTGGTTTCCTAGAACCATACAAGGCCTAAAAGTTTTGTTGTTTCGGTGTCTATTATAAGTAAATCCCATATTCTTTTTACAGGTTATATTTTAAAGAAATTTTAAATTCATTCAAGCAACAATCATGGGATGTTTTTTACATTAACTAGGATAGTATTAGAAACCTCACATGAGGTTTCTTTCAATATCGCTTAGCACCCCTGAACTTGATAAAAACCAACCAAGTCATGATCATGTGAGGTTCCCTTATGCTATAAAATTTTTCATTTTTTGACCAAGTTTCTTAACTAGGATAGTATCAGCACATGTGCGTCCCGTTTACGTTTAAAAGAGAAGTCATGCTGCATAAGTTTCTAGCGTCGAGGACTCCAACTTGCTCATTTTCCTATTGCCCGTCTATAGAATAGTAGATCTATGCATATGTGATCTGGTTAATTAAATGAATTACTGATTTATTAGTTTCTTAGATTAAAAGATGGCGGTAGATATAAGTAAAACTTGATGCATAGAAGTGGATATTGTTGTGATCGATCTATGACTGATAAATTTTGTAAGTGCTGACAATACATATTTTCCCTTTAGCAACCATAAAATCTCATTTTTATTTACATTTGATAAGGTTCACACCCTTATTTGCAACCTTGACCTTAAAGTGAATTTTATTGGTGAACATATGTTATCTTGATTTCCTGCAGCTAGTTATTGCAATTTAGGATATGTACAAGGCTTAGGAAAAATAAAAAATTAAAAAATTAAAAACAATATTAGAAAACAAAGAAACTAACAAGAATTCCAAAAAAAAGGAAGAACCCTATTAACAGTAAGATGCCATTTGATTAAATAGTTTAAGACCTCGTTTGATAATCTCATTAAGAACTTAAACTTAGGCCCTGTTTGATAACTCCATTCAGGACTTAATTTTAATGACTTCAGATCTTAATTGTGTTAAAACTGTTTAATAACCAAAAATACTACATCTTAATTGGTTAAGTGGGTCTGAATCAGTTAGGCAAAATGGAGTCCAAAAAATAAATGATAATCTTATCACTTATCATCACTGAATAAAATGTACGCTCAAATGTTAGGGTTTAAGTATATTTTTTTAGGATATAAATAACATTTACCAAATAAAACACTATCACCTTTCTTTTTCATCTTTCTCATTCTTTTGCCATCTGTTTTCTATCTTTCCTCTTCCTTCCCCATCAGCTTTGCCTCCTATGCCGTCCACACTTCAGGCTTGAAAAGACTCGGGAAAATCTTGCTTTGGTAGTCCGCAAGTCCTTGAAGCAAAGAAATCTCTATCGGAAATCTTCGGAGGACATCGGAAATCTACTTCGGCAACCTCCACCAACTCCACCCCGTCAACTCTAAATCAATGGGCTATGCAGATATTTGAACAATATAATATAAGTGAAGCTGCTTGCAATTTTTGGTGAAAAACAAAAGACCCCGTTAACCCTGGTGCATGATAACAAGTAATCTCTTATTTGGTGTTGCATAATTTGTTAATATTTGAACCAAGAATTGAGAAGGGTTTATGATTTTCTGCGCTTCATTGGTTTCTCTAGAATTGAAAAGGATTAGATGTCGGTTGCATGTCTTTCTTTTTTTTCCCCTTTTGTTTTAGTGCCTGTTCCAAATCAATTGTTTAGATGCTGTTCCTATGTTTTCTTGAAGGTTTCTGTTAATTGTTCAAAAAATAAGTGATAAATTATTTAGTGAACACTTAATATGATATACATTCAAATGTATTACATTTAGTACTTAGCAATTCAATAATTTAATGAGTTCAAACTTCAAATTTCAGGTTCAGTTTTCAAACTTTAGTTTTATCAAATGCATAATTCTTAGGGTGTGTTTGATAAATCAGAAGTATGAAAAATGAAATTTGAAATCTAAAATCTAAATCTATTAAGTCACTAAATTATTAAGTACTAGATCTAATTCATTTGAATATACATCGCATTAAGTGATAAGTAAATAGTTTATCACTTATTTTTTGAAACAAATTTTATCTAGAAAATTCAGTGCTACTTAATTAATACACATATTCCATTTTTTTGTTATCAAATGATTTTGAACATATTAAAATATGAACTCATTAAGATTAAATGCTGAATTGAATTATCCAACGGAGCCAAACTTAACTGTGTTTTAGGCGAATCCTTGTTTGGATGCAGTTGAAGATTTACATATCTAATGTCATTAACTTTGACTAACTTGGATGAGAGATGAATTAAGAAGTCATCTCCTTTTACAATCTGCAATCTACTACAATTAGAGGCCCTTTTACTTCTAGCTTGACATAGTGAGCAATTGCTTAAATCATTCAATAGTGTTTGATGTTTGAAGTTATGAGAATTTTGGAACTTTAATTCTTTATGTGAGGCCCAGTACCATCAATTTAAATTATAAATTACAAAATTTCATATTTTCAAAAAATTATTTTAGTTTGAATTATTTGACCATCATATGTCAGTAGTATTGGCATGAAAAGTTTTAAAATACATTGTGCACATTACGTTTAAACTATGTCCTTGATTGAATTACTTGGATGTTTAAATTTCACATACGAGTCTAGAGTCGACTATTAGATATAAGTTTTGAGTGTTAGGAAGTGACAGCCCCACTTCCCCCTAAGGCTAACCAAAGGGTTGGCGGGCTGCCTGCCTAGTTCTCGCTAGGACTCAAGCATTCGAAATACTAACCCTAACGGACAAATTCTAAAATCCACATTAGAATAGAAAATGAAAATTGTAAGATGACATTCAAACTTAGAGTACAAACGTTAACTCAAAAGCACCTAAAGCTTCAATTTAAAACTTAATACATCCCCACGAGTCGAAATATACAAAACTAAAAGAATATACAATTTATACTTCTAAACTCGGGGCAAAAGCCAAAAGCAGGTACTAGACCTATCTAGGTCTCTGGATTCTCGTCACCTGTTAAGGAAAAACAAAATGGGAATGGGGGTGAGTTAAAAGCTCGTGAATTTCCAAAAGAACATGCACAGGCATAAAACAAGATAAATAACACTTTAAAACAAGTAAAGAAAACACATAACACACAAGAAGGATACAGGAGCTCTCAGGAGCTCAAGTCCACAATACACGATCAATTCACGTAGCCGACACTCCGTCAACTTTCCAATCCATATAGACGACTCTTTACAACCATTTCCTTCTACCAAACTTCCTCCTTTACCAGGCCCGCAATCCAAACACTTAACACTTACTACTCAAGGGACGCAGCCAAGAGTAGTTTTATAAACACTTTCTCCACGAGTTTAAACACATGCAAAAACAACTATGTCACCAACTCTACTTAAAAGAGAGCAATAAAGTATATCCTCCCTAAGTGAGTGGTTCAACAATTTTAATTTCAAGTAATCAAGTACATAACACGTTCACACAAAGCATTTAATTAAAGCAAATAACATGCATTGGAAACTCACCAACAAAGTAGGGTTTGGAGTCCAAGTTTTGATCACTTTGCAAATCAGCACCACTCCCTAAAATAATTAAAGAACAATGGAAATAAGTTTTCTAGTTCATCGATCAAATCTAGTCCAAGAAAGAGTAGGTTCAAAAACTTCCAATTTGAGCAGAATTCTTTGAAAAATCGTAACTTGAGTTGTATAAGTCCAAATTTCACAAGGTTGGTACCGTTGGAAACTTCATTTAAAGTATAAAACTTTGTAGAAGACACCATTATGAAATTCCAGACAAAAACTGCCCAGATTTTCGTTTAAAATTTGGCTACAGTGAAAAACAGGACAGCACAGGCTGGTTTTCCAGCAAACTTTAGAAATTCCTCAAAAATTGTAGGAAATGAATTAACCCCTTAAATTTACACAGTTTAAATCCCTATGAATCTAGTTTCAAATGCCACTGACAGCACTCGATTCTGACTCTCGAGTAAGAAAATATAGTTGTCTAAACAGGGCAGGTTCAACATTCTGCTTTTTCTGAATTTCCAGATTTGCAGGGCAGATTTTAGGCCTCATTTGAGTGACGAATTCTTACTCAAAAATCACCAAATTTGGTACACTAACTATACTATATATAGACTAAGATCATACCAAAATTCAATCACCAAATTTGGTACACTAACTCTACTATATATACACTAAGATCATACCAAAATTCAGCTAAAAACTCTCATGGGACGACAGTGTTTTTAACGCCCAAATTGTACTCAGCAAATTTGATCCAAACCTGTGAAGTTTTAGTTTTCTTCATCTAACTGCCTCTAACACATCTAAATCACCACCAATTGTCCTAATTTTTGGAACAAGATAGTATTAACCTCCCTAAGCCTAATGATGGTCAAAAATGATGGAAGCTTTTATCAATTTTTAGCACTAAAATAGCCCAAAATTCAGACAGCATGCTCCTCCAAAATTTCCAGATTTTATTCCAACTTATCAACCATTATTGCAACAACTTTTGAAGGGCTTTTTATAGGAAAATTTAACATCTTAAACCTCAACATTTAAGCATTAAAAATCAGCCCCTAAGCCTGAAAAATGCAGCCACGAAATTAAAGGAAAAACAGCAACTTTTGACCCTCATTTCCCTCTCCCTCTCTCGGTTTTCCTTGGAGGTTTTTCTTCCAAAAATCAAGCCAATAATTTCCAATATATCCACACACATTTCATCATTCATCATGCTAGTAAACAAATTCACATATTTGTGGGAGTTCCAAGAGCCCACCATCATCCATAAACAACAAATGCAATTTAAAGAAGCTTAGCAACTTAAAATTTCAAAACCAACACAAAGCTCAAGTCTACTACCTAATGTCAAGGTTCTAGCAACCCTTCAACAATCCAAACCTAATTTCATGCTTGGAAATTTAAGGGATGGACAAAGATGATAGCTTTAAGGGTTTACCTTTTCCAAGTAGCTAACAAAACACCCAAGAATCCTAACTTTAACCACCAAAAGCTTCCTTCCACAAGATTCCTCACTAAGCTTTTAGCTTGAGCCAAGATGATAGCAATATTGTGGATGATTTTGGAGAGAAATGGAAGAAGAAGATGATGAAATTTCTAGGGGAAGAGGGGGGGAGAGTCGGCCAAGAGAGAGAGAGAAGAGTGGTGATTTGTGAGGTGATTTAGTGAATAAATGAAAGGAAATCAAGCCAAGACTTAAAGCCCAAATTTAAGGGTCAAAAGTCCAACTTGGAATAGTGAATTTGCTAGCAATTTTGGAGGGAAATAAAATTAGCTCTCTTGGCTGAAAATTAAGGAGTAAACTCAGCTAAGAGGGAGAAAAAGAAGAGAAAAATTAAAGTGAATTGGAGGAAATTAAATGGATGAAACAATCGCAAGATTAAAATCCTAGTTTTTGGGAAAGTTGTCTAACTAGGTTTAAGGTTTCAAAACCCTACTAAATCTCACCTTTAATGATTCACTTCTAGTCCCTTCGTTGTATTCTTAACCTACGAGTGATCATCCTTACTATCCATCGCTACTTCACTCACGGCCCGAATTTTTACCTCAAAAAACGTGTTTTCTCATTTTCTCTCTAATTAATGCTAAAAGGGTGAATTTTAAAAGGTAAACCAGATATTGAAAATCTATGAGGAAATAAGTGTGAAATAAAATTGGGTTACCTAAAATAGAATGAATTTTCATTTAAATTTTCTGAAAAATATGTTTGAGTGCGACATTAAAATAATCAAACGGATTAATGATAATAATAACAATATTTAAAATAATAAATTTTGAGACCCTCACATAGGATATGCATTTGAGGTATATATGTGAGAGAAATTGGAGTCGTAGTGCTGCATCGCGAGAATCGACCCCGACGTGACAATAGGTGACTTTATGTCAAATCAAGTGGCATCTTTCATTTCTTCCCTTTTTCCAACAAAAGCCCCAAAAGTCAACAAGCCTCAATCACTCTCTATCCTTCTCATTCCTTGGCCGAAATCCCTCCCGCATTTTCCCCTTCATTTCACCTTCAAAATCTACTCCAAATCTTCATCAATCAACCAAGAAAGTTTAAGAAATCTTCCATCATTCCACTTGGAGCTTGAAGGCCATCTTGCTGTGTGTGAGAGCTGAGCTTTGGAGGAGAGAAAGAAGGGTTCTTGGTGCATTTTAGATCACATTCAACTTAGGGTTTTCACATGAGAAGGAAGAGGTAATGGCTTCTACAAACCCTAGTTTTCCTTGCTTCCATTGTTTGGTTTTAGCTTGTAGCTTCTTGTTTTTAATTTTGTTGAATTTGGTTGGTTTTGTGGACTCTATGAATTCCCAAAATTCTTGATGGTTGGCTGCTATGATATATGTGTATATGATAGAGTGATTGTGATGAGTTTTGGAGTTAGAAAACTAGAGAGAAAAGAAAGAGGCAAAACCGAGAGAAAAGGGAAGTTATGCTGCCGGTTTTTTTTCCAATTTTTCTGCTTTGTTTTAGCTGCTGAATTTTGTGAGTTTCTTGCTGTTTTGAGGGCTGTAATGTTGAGCTTTAAGTGGATATTTTTCTAGCAAAGAAACCCTCTCATTTGGTGCTTCAAAAGTTCATGAAAAGATGGCCAAAATCTGGAAAAAATTCTGCCTCTATGCTGTCGAGATTTTTGCCCTGTTTTGAATGTTATTTGATCCAAATTCTTGCTATCATTTTATCACCATTTGATCAAGAAATGTAGTTAGAGTCTTGGTTTTGAAAATAGAATGGAATGAGGGCTGTTTTCGATGAGCTAAATGTTGCAAAAGAAAAGGATTGCTGTCAGGCAGAATTGAGTTTGAAAATTTCAGTCAAATTTTTGGTCGCTTTGATCACTACCTTCCTGTACGAATTTTTAGCTATGTCTTGGTATAAATGTAGCTCACATACTGAGGTTTATGTGTGCAAAATTTGGTGTTTTTTCTGTACCAATTCATTGCTCAAATGATGCCCCAAAATTACTCTTCAAACCTGGAAATTTTGCTGTCAGGACAGCTTTACGCCCTCTATTCAAATGACTATATTTTCTTGCTCGAGAGTCAAAATCGAGCGCCGTTTGTGGCGTTTGAAACTAGACTTCAAGGGCTTTCTAATGGTATAAAATTTGTGCGCTAGTTCATCTTGTACAAGTTGTAGAAATTTCAGGAAATTGACTGATTTTGCAAACTGATAACACTGTGCTTTGACTACTGCTGAATCTTGCGGCTTGATTTGACTTATCTTGCAAAATGAATTTGAAAGCGAAGTCTTCTAGTGAATTGTAGTACACCGAGTTTAGTTTCCACAGCCATAAGTCTTGTCTAATTTTGATGAGTGTAGCCATAGATATGGTCTGAACAAGAAACTGTGGCGGTGTGGTCTCGGTGATTCTAAGTAGTTAAATTTTGGCTCAGGTGACCAAGATTTCGCCAAGGGCAAACCGACTACCGAAGTTTAACCTTCTTACTTGCTCACTCGTAAATTGAATCACGGTGAGTGTTCCTTGCATGTTGTGTGAATTACATGCTTATGTGATTAATACTTGATGTTACTTGTCCTCTTAAGTGCTAAATACTTGTTCCTAGATGAGTGTGTACTTTATCGCACTCGACATAACTTTCATTATTCTGCTCAACTGTTTATTATTCGACTGTTTGTATGTTACTTGTGCATGACTGTAGGCCATGTGTACTTTAACACATTGGCTGAACAAGGACTTTCCCCCTTCGTTATCAGCCTATTCAAGTCAGAAGCGGACTCGGTTGGGTAGGTTGGTAACTTAGGGCACTGTATGGTGTACTCGAGTATTACCACTGGGTGTTATAAGGAGGAGTAGGGGGTTGAGTGACAGACAAGTTGGACTACAACTGCTTCCAGTGAACCTCGTATCCTTTCACTGAGTGTTTTCTCATCTATATGTTTTATAAACTTTATGCTCCCAAACTAAATTATATTGAATTATTGAGTGCTTAATTGATATATTATTTTACTACTACTATGAGATTGCATGTTATTGGGATCGCTCACTGGGCTTTTAGGTCATTCCTTCCAATTTTGTTTTTTCTTAGTAGGGTTTAAGAATGAGAGCCTCCAAGAAATGCACTAGGTTGTTTGTTTGGAGACATTAAGCTTGTATCCTGATGTAATTCTTGTATTTTGGAGTGTACGTAAGAAATTTTAAATGGATGAACTTTTGTAGTTGTAACTGAAATCTGGATGGTTGTGATTCTCTATTAAAGTCTAAGATTTAAACGCTTTGTTGGACTGGTAGATATTAAAGTTATCTTGTTATTCGAAGTATTTGCTCGCTATTGAATTGAGGATTGTACTGAGTCCTGGTGAAAGTTGGGCAGGCGGTCCACTGAACCCTTTGGTTTGTCTTAGGGGAAGGTGGGGTCGCCACACTTTAACTGCTTTTAGTGCATTTTTCATAGACATTATTGATATTGTCGTGAGCCCGATTTGAATTTTAGAGAGATTGTGAACCTTTATTTTTCCCAAAGTAAATTTGGTAAGGTTGGGTTGTAAAGTGTTATCTCAGGTCCTTCAGAACAGTGAGAGATTGACGTTGGACCTAAATCTACCTTGATTTACCCATTCAACAAAGTTAGGAGCTTAACTTGGTTTGTACCAAACAAATTTTTTAAGAGGCAATCCGTATATACGAGATAGAGATGTCAGCCCTTAATTTCATTAAAATGTTAAATGTTTACAGCAAAGAGAGGGCCGAACCTGACCTCTTGAAGATAAAGAACACAAATTCTAAAACCTCTAAAAACATAAGATATACATTTCGGAATTGAAGGAAAGTCTAATCTATCTACTCACTAACTTTTGAGTATGATAAGTAAATATTTTTCATATTATAGTGTGCTTTATTTGTCTATTTTTATGTACTTATTTTATGAAAAATGATGGAATTAAGCTCTTTATTTATTAATATGCATTCAAGTGTGAATTTTAAATAGAAAATGCTTTTTGGACAAATTAATGCACAATTGAATGTTTATTTGAAGGTTATGAAGTTTGGAGGAAAAATTGGAAAATTGAAGTATCAAAAGTCGATGAAATTCCAAATTGAGATGATCAAATGCAATTCAAACATCGAGGAATCAAGGGATTAAAAGTTGGAGGATTGAACGCTTCAAAATCACAACGAAAAATTCAAGTTTTGCAAATCTGAAGCAGATTCGCGAGCAGAAACGCGAGGTAGATAATTGGACAATGAAATGGCTCGCGACTCTCTCTCAGGAGAGGCAGGGGAGCAGGATCCGCGAAGGGAAGAAATGCCTCGCGGATCTCTGACAACGACTGCTGCAAGTTGCAGCCAATTTCCAGAATTTTTCCAGCTCATTTCTAGCTCAATTCTGATGGAATTTCAGCTGATAGCTGTACAATGTGGACTTGTGGAATCAAAATTCAACTTTAGGTCTTTTCATTTGTAATCTTTTCCATCCTCAATCCTCTATAAATACCCCATGTATTCCAACAAGAAAAATAGATAGAGGGAGAGAGGAAAATAGCAAGGAAAAAAGAAGAGAATAGAATAGAGAGAAAAACTAGCTAGTTCTCGACAAGAATTAGTTTAGAATCAAAGTGAGAGGTCTATTGAACAAGGAGAAATCCTTTGTGAGCTTGTAAGTGACTTTAAAGATTGCAAAAGTGAAGAATAAGAGTTTATTTCATCAATTGGAGAAGTTCCTTTATCCTTTGCATTTTATTTCTTAAAGTTCATTCATGATTTCTTATGCAAGTTTTGTGTGCTTAATTAAGATGAATAGCTAAACTTTAGTATCCTAGGGGTAAGATGAACTTGTAAGGGATTGGATGTTGTTCACTGAAGTAAAAAAAAGTTTAACTTATGATTGTTAGTTCATTTTATTTGTTCTCAATATTCATGGTTGCTTGATCATCAATTATGAATTATTCAAGCATGTGTTAGTACATGAAATATGTCTTGCATATGTAGTTCAAAATATATGAACCCTAGGTTGTATGTTCACGTTAGTAGGAGATGCATTTAGGAGGAATCATATTTGTAACTCATTGAGTTTCATGAACTTATGTTAAGCTAATTCATCATGTTAATAGATGAAGGTTTAATATGAGTATGTTTGTTTATTGTGAAAACAATCTACAAGTGGAATTGGAGGTTACTTCCTTGACAAGCCACAAGTTCATAATCTAACTTAACTAAGTGAATATATCCTTAACCTAACAAGGGATTCAAATCCCTAGGCATCTCTTACTCTATTCTAACTTCTCTAACTTGTTATTTTATACCGCCAATTGGAGGATTACCCCGTTGGATGGTTTTATTTATGTTCTTGTTTACCACCAATTGGATGTCTTTGACACCTAGCGGTCGGTTCTAATTGCTTAATCCCCATTCCTTAGGTCGGCCTAGTCCGCCTTCTCCCGTTTTCATTCCTTTTCTATTTACTTTTCATTTACCACCAATTAGGGTTGGTTCTACCACCTTAACCTATTAGTTTTAATTGCTTTCAATAGGGACGGTTGTACCGCCCGACTTTTTATATTTTGCACTCATCTATCATTTTCTATTTAGATAATAAAGCAAGCTAAAAAGCCATAGTACTTAACCGAGTCCCTGTGGGATCGACCCTTAATTATCACTATACTCAATCCACGATCCATATACTTGCGGAAAATCAGGGTAAAGAGGCCATAATTGATTGATAATTGGGAGAATTAAACTTGAAAGCCTAGACCACATCAGAGTACAAGAGTCATTGCAAAAAATTACAATCTATTCACTAACTTTTGCTTCTCCCTTACAATTCAACAAAATTTGAACTTACATCCCCTGAAGTTTTATTTTGTTAAAATATCTAATTACTTTCATACTCAATCAACTAACTAATATACTACATGAGGTGCTAGGAGCTTAATTTCTATACTTTTGTAACTTAATTTCTAAGGTGGTGCTACTCCAAATAAGAACTTTGTCACTAAAACAGTTGATAAAATTTTCAATTTTTAAAAGAAAAATAGTACATGCAAGGTATTGGTGGAATAACAAAATGTTCTCTCTCATGATATCATTTTTTTATTATGAAATGGGTTGACATGTTACACGATTATTAATCTAAATGGAGATTAGTGATATTATCAAAATCTCAAGGGAGACCAAAGAAATAGTTAAAAGCCTCAGGAGAGGTTTCTAAAATTATCCCTATGTAAAATTGCAATGGGGATATAAGTAATTTATCCTAAAAAATTCTTTCAATCACTACAAAAAAGGGGTCTTTTTTGACAAATCTTTTGTGACAAACTATGAATTCGCCATAAAGTTTACTTTTTCCTAATGACTTCTTCCCTTTTCATCATCAAAAGTCAGGCTACCGTAACATTAGTTGGAGTATTGTCACAAGCCAATACGTTAAGGCAAAAACGACTTCGCTTGTACTTGACCTTTTATTTCTAAAAAAGCCACATACAATGGCCCATAGAATGAGTCTTTGACACATTTCATCTCTCATCTTTTTCCCAACTCCAGTGCCTATTTATCTGAAAAAAAGGAAAAACCCTTTCATCTCTTAACCACCACCGCAATTTACCGAAGTGTTCAGAACTTAAAAATCCTCTTCATCTTTTACTTATGGAAGTGGTCCCATCAATTGTTTACCGACATTCACTCAGTACTCGTCAATTCAAGTTAATAGATCGGCAAACCAAAATCACCAAATCTGGCCACAAATCATTTATTTTTACATATCAAAATTGGCTAGCATAGTTTGGTGCACAATTCTTATTCTCTATCTCACCATTCGATGCCCTTATTTTCTTTTCTTTTATTTTTTGGGTATCATTGAATCTCCTGTAATCTTATTTTTGTGATTCTACTTTTGTAGATTACCCCTAAAACTTAATTATATTGTAAAATTAGTCCCTAATTTGGATTCACAATCAAGTGTTTGTTATTTTCACCTTTAGTTTTTTTTTCCTCTTATTCTATTTTCTTTTTTTCCTTCATATTTTTCCTAAAGGAAAATAAGCAATAAAGCTTGTTAGGACACTATATAGCTCCCTAATTAGCAGGCTTGTTATTTTTATTTCTTGCGAAAGAGATGAACTTACAATGAGTGGCTTTTGTAAAAGGAAGATGGTTAAAAAATGTGACAACTTTGACATGC
Organism: Gardenia jasminoides; assembly: GCA_013103745.1. Classification (NCBI taxonomy): domain Eukaryota; kingdom Viridiplantae; phylum Streptophyta; class Magnoliopsida; order Gentianales; family Rubiaceae; genus Gardenia; species Gardenia jasminoides. Next base: position 4,809,804 of record CM023104.1, on the reverse strand, counting down.
TAGCTTGGGGTGCAATTTAAAAGAGAAATACTGTACGGAGTTCTGTAAGCCAAATTTAGGTAATTTTAGGATTTTTAGGGATGTTTTAGAAATGTTTGGTAGATTAACCTAAGAATTGTTTTTTGTTGAAGATTGATTCTTTTCAGGTTGAGGTCTACCGAGTCAATTGTCCTCAACAAATCTCTATCCATTTGGCTCTTCAAGTTCACTAACTCCAGTCACTCCTACAATTAAAAAGATTGGGTCATGTTGTATTTTCTTTCTCCAATGACTAGAGTAGTAATAATAGCACTACTTCAATGGTGGCTGGCTAATTCTAGATTCAAATGGGAATATAAGCATTTTCAGAGGACCTATACATTTTCAACAACTCAAGCCAAACTCATGTGTTTGGACTCTTTGAGATGGTCATAAAGATATGGTGCTTATTTAGTTCTAGTTAAAACTGATTGTCTAATGCTATTACATCAATTATATGACATGTACAAGTCTATAGTTAGGCCAATATTATTAGATATTCTTAGGATAGCTTTCTCGTTTTCATATATTGTATCTACTAAAGTGGATGGAATTCATGTTGAAATAGCACATGGCATTGCCAAAGCAGCACATGGCATTGTTAAGGTTACTCTTTGAAAATATATATGTTCTTAGAGGTCAACCATGGCGTAGTTTGCTCCCAATTAGATAGAATATTACTATAAGCAAAAAGAATCTTGTTTCCAGTGATAGAGTTCCTGAAAAAATCTTGTGTAATAAGCTAGCATACATAGTTGTTGTTTTTTATTAATGTTCGGACAATGCTTATATTGTTCAATTTGCTCTATGCAATTCAACATCTATCACTATCCAATATATAAGCTGTAATCTTCCTCCAGTTAGTTAATTTTGCTTTTAAGAATAGTGCTCTGTTTTCATATTGACTAGCCAAGTTTTGGGTATAATTTAAGTAGGTTTCTATGGTTATTGGTGCCTACCTCAGCAACTAACCATGGAATGGTCTTTATTGAGTGCATGTCTATATGGACTAATAAGTTTATTAATACATATGTCTTCTAAAGTTCTCTACTTATGGATGAAATTTTCTTTCAAGTCAGGTTGTGGTGAATGCTTCTTGCTAAATTGTCTTTATCATAATTGATTTCCTCTTTTCTTAAATAAATATACTATAGGCATTTGCTGCTGTAAACTTAGTTAATGCGGCAACAATATTACCATTTATTTAAAGTCTTAGCCATGTTAACATTGTGATTTGTCTTGTTTTCTTTTTTCTTTTTTTTTCTGGAGAGTCTTTTATTTAGCTTGAGTTTGTTCCTACGTTAATTTGGCAACTGTGAATGGTTTGGTCATTAGCACATTTTTGCACAACTATGAGTAAAAATCTATTTCAGTGGTACAACAATTTAGGATCTTCACTCCATAGAATCCATACATGTTTTCGGGATAGGAAAGACATGACATCCGCTTATTCACTTAAATATGTTGGAATGATTAAAACTTCTATTTTAGTTTGATATACAATCCATCAAATACATGTAAACAATTAATTAGTTTTTTTCAAAATTTTGTTTATTAGCTTGTAAAGTTATAGATTTAGTTTCTTTTGGCTCATAAAGTTGCAGTTTTAGCTTTCTTTCATTTTAAATTGGCAGATTCAATAGTTGAGTTATTAGTGCATAGCCAGTTTGGATGTTTAAAATCTTTTAGTATTGGTTCTTGGTTTTCTTCACCTTGTTCATTCTTTCTAATCAAAAGGTATTTTTCATGTACTTTCAGGTTGTGGAATGGTGAAAACTTTGAAGTCTTACAGCGCTCAATATTTGACATGAAAAGATAATAACATTTTCTTAGTTTTAGCCATGGATACACGACTATTTAATGAAACTATACTAAAATTTATGTATTTGATAACCTTTGCAATAAAGATGTTTGTTCTCTTCATTCTTTGCACAATTACATTTACATTCTTTTAAGGATAATTTCTATTGTATTTAGGGATTGAAAATGATTGTTGTATTATGGAAGAAAATCTTTTGAGAAGTTCTATTTTTGGTGATAATAGTCTTATCACGAAAAGTTCCCTAATAATTCTTTTAATACCACCTTTTGTGATGAAAGGACTGTTTGTGATGATAGACTATTTGTAATGGTAAGAGTTAGACCTTTAGTGACAACATGTCATCACAAATACAACTCTTTTCTGATGATTAGGCATGCTTTCACAAAAAGTATTCATGATGATTATTAGTTTTCCATCACAAAAAGGTTCTAGCCACGAACCATCTTGGACGAGACTTTGGTGATGAAGCTATCATCAGGAAAAGTTCTCGCGACAAATATTCGACTTTTTGTGATGGATTTTAATCATCACAAAAGACCCCCTCTTTTGTAGTGAATGTTCATAGATATTTAAAGAAAGGACTTATTTTTTAAAAGAAAATTACAATTTGAACTAGATGTGCCCATACAGTTCTCATTGGCCTTATTAGTTTACACGTTTTCTTTTCCAAAAAAAAAAAAAAAAATTGATAGATAGGATGACTGAGTTCAACTGACTCGTCGGGATCTATTGGTTTCTAATTCATGAGGGCCAAGTGAGCTTGTTGCATTTATTCTTACAATCAAAGGTTAAAATGAATATACATAATCAAATTGGCAACTAATAAATCTATAGAAAATCTATTTTGTATTTTTGACTAATCTATCAACTAATGTTATTAGATAAATATAAAAAATCAATACTAATATTGAGTTTATTTGGATTGAAGATTATTTGTAGAAAAAATAGAATAATACTACAATCATTTTGTGATTTAATATATGTGAGATTAAAAGTTGTTTGGAAATATAAAAAAATAATTTAAAATACGTTTATCAAGCAAGAAAAAAGATTTTCTAAATTAACGTTCCATCCAAACACACCCAGTATCACCGGACACTCTGGTGGCTGTATGTAGAATGTCAAATCAAAATAAAAAATCTCAATAGTTGACTTTTTGTATCACGTACAATAATTTTGTTGGAGTATGTGCAAGTGTTTCTACCCCAAAAGTTGAGCGGGTAAAGTGTTATTAACTGTATGTGAAAAGTTAGCAATTTCTTGATTCACATTTCATCCCGTTTGTGGATAAAGTATTACTGAGAGTATAACAAATTTTATGATTTTGGCATGCCTAAAAGTTGATTTAGAATCAAACTCCAGGTAGACATATAGAAGCACCTTTAATTCCATTTAGCATGCCAAATGAACCCAACCCCTTTGATAACATCCATTATTTTGGGCCGGCGATACTGCCAGAGCAGTAATCTTCCGGTCAGAGCGATTTCTATTCAAATTCTGACATGACCCTCAATTGGTCAAACTCATATATTTTGATTATTCTTTTGGAACCCATTTTCCACTGATTACTCACTTTTCTTTCTCTCATTTCCCCTTCCATTCTCACCTTACGATCTTTCTACAACTTTCCTATTTTATAATTTTTTTCATTTTCTTGAGATCTTTATAGCATTTGTTTCAAGATTTTTTGCATAATATTTTTTTCTTTTCTTCACTCTTACTACTTCTCCATCATTATCAATAAGTTCTTTCCTACTTTTTCCTTTTTCTTTTTCGGTTTTATTCCATTATGTTTTTTATCAAATAATCTTTGTTTACAGTTTTTGGAGTGATCATAAATTTTGATTAAATTTGGGATGCAAGTTTGTTGCAATTATGGTGCGATTCAAGTTTTCATTTTCTGAGCAATTTTTGTTGCAATTATAGCAATATTGTAGGTTTTTTTTTTTTTTTTTTGCAATTCACCTAATTCCTATTCGCATATGCTTGTTTCTAGATTTTGCAAATGGAAAATAGGATTCATAATCAATATGAAAAAAATAATTTGCACAACTCAAGTAGTAATATACAACAACTGCAACAAGTTGGTCTAAAAAATGTTGTTGAATTACTTGATTTTGATTCAAAATTTGAAACACATAATGATCTAATGAAAATTTTAAAAAATTTCTACTCGACTTACGGTTATATCCTATCAATTAAAAATTTGAAAGGAAAAATATGTTACGATTGATTGCTGATTTCCTTACAAACTTTACAATATTTTTCACTTATTACTTTATATAAATATTGACTTCAAATATATCCATATTTTCTAATAACTAGATTAAAATAATGTTAAATTGCATTACATTTTATATCCCATGAATATTGAAGGAAAAAGTTTATCTATATTTTTTTGGAGTTTTAATAGTTTAGATCATTAATTGTTTGAGTTAATTCACATTGGATTTGTAAAAAATAACTTTTGAATACAAGTTTGAAAATAAAAAATAAGAGCGCTTTGAAGCAAAAGAATTATAATATAAGAAAAGATTATGGTAAAAAAACTCAAAACCAAATAAGTGAGTTATGAAATTAATAATAAATAAATTAAAGAAGGAGAAAAATACGGCAAACCAGTCAATTAATTAGAGAGAGGGGAACAAGAGTAATTAATGGACAATGGGTCCCAAAAAATCAATCAAAATATGTGAGTTTGACTAGTTGAGGGTAATGTAATGTTAGAATTTGAATAAAAATCGCTCTGGTAGGAAGATTACTGGCAGTATCACTAGCCATTATTTTGGTGGAATATGAATTGATAAGCAGGGTCTTTGTATACCCAATTATCCACACGGAGCATTTTATTGGTTTTAAACTAACCACTAATCATGGCAACCAACATAAAATTTCTGATAAAAACCCATTGTTTCCACATAAAATTTAGGGGAAATATCCTAAGACAAAACCATGTAGCATCTTTCCAAACTTGTTTAATAAGACAATTTTGTACGATTTAAGTTTTTTGTTCTAAGGGACTAATAAATCGTAGTAGGCTTTTCAGAAGTTATTTCTTCAGATCTTGGAGACAAAACATTGGTTACAGTGTTTAGATGTACAGTCAACTTTTTGGAAATCAAAGAGAAAGACTAGCAGTTTTGGTTTGTATTTTGATGATCATTGAAGATTTCCTCCCTTTCAAGACGTAACAGCTGGTGGTCAAATATCTTGCAAGTACTTGAATTAGGTAGTTGTTAGGATTTCTGCACTGGAGTTTAAACAAGGTCTTAATAGCTTGTAAAACTATTGGACATAATTGACAGATCACCAATGGACTTCGATTTCCAAGATTTGGCTCGATCCATTAGTTGATGACGGGTATGTTACTTAATTTCGAAATTAATAAAGGGTTATAGTCACTGATGGAATTTACTTTGAGGGAGTAAATTTTTATACACATATATGCTTTAGAGTTAACTTTAACTTAAAAGCTTTTAAAAATTGTTGAGGTGCAGAAGATTTTACTTCAAAGGAGATTATCGAAATCTTTCCCTTAGATTTGTACTGGAGCTTAAGGGGCTTTCCTTAGGCTTTGCCTAGCGAGGAATTCTGAAATTGTTATTTAATATACTTATGATCAGTCACAGCTTGCAGTAAGCTTCTGTGTTAGAATTTTATATATAAATCTTTTCTTGGACAATATTGCTAGGACCTATATTTGACATCATTGATAACTAAGGACATTTGTCCCCAAAAGAAACAGGAAGACTATTCACCTAAGTTCACTACATTCTTCTGAACTACTTTGGCTCACAAATACTGTGCCTCTAATTAGCAAGGTTATATGTGTAATCCCGATTTTCACTCTTAGATTTTGTTACTCTTCAAATAGTTTGATTCTATAGAATAGTCAAGTCATATCTTTTCCATAGGAATGTAAAAATGAGAATATAGAGAAATGAGTACTTATACTACTGAATATTAATGCTTATTTTAATTTACTAATAAATATATAGCTTCCTTATTATGTTTCGCATACTTAACTTTACTGGTGTGCTGTCTAGTGACAAAAAATAACTTGCTGATCTACAAACTTGATTAAAAGTTTTTTACTTTGAGTTGCAATCAGCCATGAAGATAGTTAATTAAGCGTCAAAAGCAAAAATAAAATATTCAACCCATAAATATAAATCGCGCTTGTAAAATGATAAATTTCTCAAAAACAAAGAAAGATGGATGATGACAAACTTTGAATTGTAAAAGTAATTTGATCACAATGACTACCCTTCGGTAGTGCATTAAAAACAAAAAAACATTGCGTACACTTAGCTAAACACAAAATATTTCAAAATGAATTAATGCATTATCTGTTTTAGGACATACTTGTATATATTAAGAAATGATAAAGCACAATTATTTTTAAAGAACCCTTCCTTCGCTCTTCAGTATGAGAAAAATACAGAATTTGACCAAAAAATAAAAAGGAAAAAAATACTAAACACCAACAGAAAAAGAAATCATACATTTGGACCCTACGTTTCTTTGTAGAGATGAGAAGATAGACTGACTTTCTTTTGTGTTCTCAACAGAGTAGATAGAGTAATACAAAGAGAAAATTGAATCAAAAGAGAGAGGAGACAATAGCGGGAGAAAATTACAATTTAAGTGACATTAGTCAATAATTTAATTTTACAGCTCACTTTTGCTATCAATTTTGATAGTTTTCATTCATGATAATGTGCTAAACGAGGCTTGGAAATTGTTATAGGTGATAAATAGAAGTAACCCGCAGCACAGCGGATAATTCGAAATTGTATTCATTCATGATAATGCGTTAAATGAGGCTTGAAAATTGCTACAGGTGATAAATAGAAGCAACTCACAGCACAAATGACAATTGGAAATTGTTTTCATTCATGATAGTGTGTTAGAAAAGGCTTGGAAATTGTTTTCATTCATGGCCAAAAAAGTCCATTTGTCAAAGACGATTTCACTTCTGATGATATCTTTACCATATATTTTACTGATTGTTGTGCTACTAAACTTGAACTCCGTTTGTAACTTAATTGAGACTAGTTACGTATTACGAATGTTGAGTTTCTAGTTCACAAAATATATATTTCATAGAATAACATTTCTTTTAATTTTCTGGATTCATAAAACATCAAAATTAAAAAAATAGTGAGTAATATATTATAGAATAACATTTCTTTTAATTTTCTGGATTAATAAAAAAGAATGGGGTTAGAGTTTTGTAATTTATCTAGAGCATGGTTCAGTTAGGTGAACACTTAACTCCATTAGCTTCATTGGAAATTTGAGTCACCCTAATGAATGAACAAAATACTACCCAGCAAACTATTCCCAAAAAAAAAAGACAATAATGGTAGTTTGTTTTAAGCACATAAAAAATGGTGTCCCGTCATTAATTAGCAGAACATGTAGTCAAATTAAGGTCAACAAAAAAGATTTTCGTAAAGTATTTGAAATAGCCGACGTTATTACAGTATATAAAATAACATATCTTGTCTTCTCCCTCAGAAGTTTGTACCAACAACGGACCCTTCTTCTTCCTCTCTCTCTTTTCAGGCCATGGAACCCAAGAAACCAACGACCCATTATCCTCCTCCACCAACACAATCACAAGAAGAAGAATCAGGAGAAGGAGATGAAGAGTCAGAAGGAGAAGAGTCCGCATCACAGCATAAGAAAGAATCTGGGAAAGAAGAAAGATCACAAGGAGAAGAATTTGAAGCAGGAGAAAGCATCTATGAATCAAGAATCCCTCATGCTAAACTACCAACTCAACTCAACAAAGCGTTCAGTGCCCAAAAGAAAATCGTCACTCCATCTCAATCTTCCTCAGATTCTGGAGAAGAGAAGGAAGACAATGAAGGAGGAGATGATGAAGAACTAGAAATTTCCACATACTCTCCTTCTGGATCAAATTTTATGATTAAGTTTCTTTCTCCAACCAGGTCCACGTCAAAGGACTCAAATTCCACCTCAAAACGCCCCTTGGAATACCAAAGAGACGAAGAAAAACATTTGAGAAGTGAGAAAAAGTCTAAAGGTAAAGCTGATGAACCAAAGAAAGATAAGCCTCCTGCCGTTTCAGCCGCTATTGGTGGAGGCGCTGGTAGGATGCTGTGGAACCATGACGAAGTAAAGTGTCTTCTTCGATCGGTGATCGATTTTAAGAATGAGAAAAGCATAGAGCATTCCGCTGATTTGAATGCTTTCTATCAGTACGTTGAAGGGAAGTTTCAACGTAAGTTTAGCAACGGTCAGATTTATGAGAAGATTCGGGGGTTGAATAAAAAATTTTCCAAATCTGTGGGTAAACTTGAGAAAGTCGGGGATGGCTTGGCTCTTTTCAACCGTAATGACCTTGAAATATTTGAGCTCTCGAAATTGATTTGGGAAGATAAAACTGGTAATGGCACGACTATGAGCAGAGCTAACAAAACTGCAAAAAGGAGGGGTAAAGTTTTTAGTTCTGTGAAAGAAGATAAGAAAGAAGAAAAGAAGAAGAAGAATGCAGTGAAACCGTTGTTTAGAGATGATGCTAAAGATGATTTCCAGTCCAAGTATCCTTTCCTAGCTAGTTCTTTTGATGATTCGGGATGCATTATGATGATTGCAGGTCAAAGGAGCTTCTTGAAAGAGAACATGAGTTTGATTGACCATAGGAAAGCATTGGAGTTGGAGGGTGAGTGGAAGAAAATGCGCAAGGCTGAAGTGGAGCTTTTGTTGAAGAGGTCAGAATTGATGACGGAGCAGTGTAGCCTGGTGTTGGAAGGTATGAAGGAGAAGAGTAATTAGGGGCTGATGGGTTATATTTTCTTGGCACAGAGGCTGATGGTTATATTTTTTGGCATTCCAGCATCTTTTGAATTTCGAGTCATCTGGAGTTTAAATTTTATAATGCATATATTTAGCTAGTCTAGCACTGGAAACCGCTTGGTGCGAATTCTGTCCATTTTGGTTTGTAGTTCTTTTTCAATTAATGTATTCTGCTGCTTGATGTTTAAGTTGAGAATTTTACTAGTTTCCCAATATTAATTACTCCTTTTGTCCGAGAACTTTTCTGATATCATTGCTTAGTTGTTTTGGATGATAACTTTTCTGACAAGTAAGATATGTATAATTTCCAGAATTTGTTGTCCTAGAGGACACGTGAAGTTAGCTATCAATGCTATACCATGAAAGTGCAAGTTTCCCCCGGTTGCTAGAAAGTTGCGAGTCTTACCTTGTTTCCAAAACTTGAGTGAGCTGATCATACCATATTAGCCAGTAGTGATATTCACCTTGCATGCATCTGATAGATTATTCCATGTATTTCTGATATTACTATGAGGGTATATAGCTATGAGGGTGAAAAACAGACCGATGACCTTATCAACCAAAGATCAAAATGATGCAGCAGACAGGACTGTATATGCAAACATGGTAGGGAATTTATTTATTTGCTTGCTAGTGAGTTTCTCTTAAAAACTTTTCTTTTTTGGGGCGTAATGCTATCTTCATTCCGACTTCAAACTGAGTTTGTATGGTAACTCACCAAATTACCTTTTCCATTTTCTTTTTTGCTCCTTTTCCTGCAAGCAATTTTTGCTCACTTTTTTTAGGCATTATTTAATAACAATTTTAGTACATATTACTGTCATTTTATTTTCATCTATTACCTTTTTATTATCATGTTTTACTCTATAAATTGGAGCCAAGAGAATGCATTAATTCTATAGGAAGTTTTGGTGAATAATATTACCCTGGGAGCTTTACTTTTTATCTTTAATTTGAGGTTGAAGGGCCGCCTGGGGCGCATTAGGGACAAAATTGTGGTTTGAGGACAGGGTTTTGACAGACAAAGTTATGCTGGGAAAAAAATTTTGACTGTTAAATATGGATTAAGCGCAAATGGCATCAAATTGACAAAGATTACTCCCCAATCAGGCTTGCATGGTGACTCCCCAAGTCAAGCTTACACTATAGTATAGGAGTGGAGCTTGAGCTTGTAATTAACTAGGTATTCATTCAGACCTCATACATTTTCATCGAGCTCAAACATTGCACCTCGCAGGCCTGATTGAGCTTGAGTACACCCCTGGAGTTCGCACTGTGCGCTTGATTCTGCTTGAGTACACCCCTAGTGTTGGCATAATGCGTGTATACGTGTTAACTTGTTTATACTGCCCAATTGGTCCCATTACTTCATAGAAAAACATGCATACAATTGAATTTTATCGGACCATCAACCTTGGCAGCAAATTAAGCAATAAAATGATTAGACTTACAGTTGATAGTAACTTATGTAGTATGAGAATTGGAAGAACCGAGCCATTTGTATTTTAACTCCCTAGTTGAATTAAAATTACAAAAACTCTTCTTTCTGTTAACAGTGTAGACGATGCATGTTTAAGCTTGCATATGGTAGAAAGGCAATTTCGGCATTTTGATTGGGGATTGCATCGTAGGCTGCCTGCTTAATTGTTTTGAGAATTAGTAGGAAAGAGATTAGACACTGGAAGGTTAGTCTAATCTAGTGTGTGTTGTAAAAGACGAGGTAGGGAACCTCGATTAAGGACTAAAGCAGCATTAACTAAATGCATGTCAAAACATTTTAGTCAATGAATTTGAGTTTTCTTTCTTTGTTGTGACTTAGTGATTGATCGCTCTTCACAGTGGATAATTTGGGTCCATCATCTAGTTAACTTACATAGATGTAGGATGTACGTTAGTACCTCCCATTTTGTTCCAATTTCCTCAGAATGGATAATTTCCTCCCATTTTCTTCTGAAATATTATCTTGACGCTAAGTGCCATCTTTCTTTCATTAACTTGTGTTGCTCCAATTTAATCTTTTATTGGACAAAAAATGTCATGTGTCAAACTATCTGAAATGCCATGACTGGATTAATAGTTAACTACATTGGCCTCAATCTCCTTCGTGAGGAGATCCTTGAAGCCATGGGCACGAGTCTTGCAGGTAAGTTTCTGTACCAGATATCACTCATAAATTATGGTTGTGCTCCTAAGCAACAAAATAACTCAATTGATCAGGCCAAAATAATTTTAAGTAGATATCAACACCCTTCTATTTTCTAGTCCTAGTAAATGCATGCATTGTCTTGCTACCTTGCTATCTTGTTTTCCTGTTCCAAAGTCTCAATATGTAAACTTAAGCATGGGATATGTATAATCTATCACAGGGAAGATGGCAGTGAGGTTTTACAATCGTTAACTTATCTCGTCCCGTTTTTGACATTTCATAGAATTTACTACTGTGTCTCAATGTGGTTTGTTTGAACATAGGTTCGAAGCTGTTCCCCGTTTTGCTATGCTTAAATATTTAATGAATACGTGCTAGTTGATTTCTTTCTAGTTCCTAAATAAGAGATGGTTAGTACTTGTTGCTCGAGCTGAAATCTTATGCAAGCTTAATTTTTTGAACCTTTGATTCTAAAGCTATATTGAGAATCCTAATTCTTGTTTGAGTTTGAACTCGAGACATAACATGGTTGAAAGCCAATGTGGATTGCATATGCCAAAAATGCTTGTGCTAGTTACTTAGAGGTGAATTGCATTTTGTCTCAAAATCATAATTCATATGGCAACAGTTACACAAGCACATATTTTCCAGACACACTTGAAAATGCTTCTTGTTTTGGACTTTATAGTCTTTGTTCACTAAATTTGTAATATGGCCTTGCCAACATGAAATGATAGGTTTGACATGATTTTAATTTCATTAATTCCACTTAACCAATTGTTTCTTGAATTCCTGCTTGAGTTTTGATTTCCCTGTCCTGAAATCACTATTATGTTGAACATCAACATTTCACATGAGGGGTACCATGAATAGCGAAGACCGCAATAGTTCTTGAAATGATGGTTGTAACAAAATTATGGTTAATTGCTTGCTTTCTTCAGACTTCAGCGATTGTTCAAGCCATCTCAAGCTGTCTCTAGAAATCAAGGATTTTTCTGTGCAGATCATCCCTTTCAGCAATGACATCTTTCAAGCAGCTCTTTATGGACCCAACCTTGTCGCACACTTCATCAAGAACAATTCCAACAGCTTTAGCAAAATCAGGTTCCAGGTTCTTACTAGCCTGAGTGAGAATTGCTGTAGCATGGCCACGTTTGGCTTCAAGAAGCTGCAAAACGCAGGGATCACCTTTCAAGAATGATGAGTTAAAAGGATAAAATATTTCCGAGTATTAAGAGCATTAATAAAATGGTTTAATGAGATATTGCAATATTGGTAAAGATATTACCAGACTACGAAGTTAAAAAACTTCTTCTGCCAAGGCCTATTGATGAGTTATCATCAGAAGAGGCTTTAGTTTTGTAGGTAGGTTAAGGAATCCTTCACACTTCAGAAGATTGACATTAGAAATTTATGGTATTCAGGAAAAAGTTCTAATCTCTGAGCTGAGTGCACCACGCAATCCACTTAATACAATGACCAAAGGAAAATACGAGTAACATACCTTTTTCTGCTCAAGCCATGAAGTACCATATTGCTGCACAGTTCGTTCCAACACCTGTAATTTACGCTCTAAAGCATCAATTTTGGATTTGAATTCCTCTTCAAAACAATCCATAGCATGCTGCAAACCAAGTATCTGACTAATGATTGACTCTGAAAACCTCTTGCTCTTTTTCTCGGACAAGTGTAGCTGTCCTTCTCAATAGGCAATTTGGTCATCTCAGCTTGCACTTGGTTCAACCTTTCAAGTACAGATTCTGTTTCTTGATCCTGAAGATTGGTTGCAACATTACTGTTTCCATCCTCCATTATTCTTTGACACACCATAATATTCTGATCACATGAATGTTCTTTCATTTCAACGTCAACACAATCCTCTGGCGGTTTGGAGTTTGTTATATCCAAGACAAATTTAAGGGACTCCTTGCCAACTTGTAGAGCAGCTTCAACCTTGTTTGCTAACAATTCTATTTCTTCGGACAACCTTATTATTTCATTTTCTTTGTGATCTGGAAATTTGGTAAACTTTGTACCATAACGGGTGCTACCAGATGATTTCTCTAACAATTTCTTAATCTGAGTTTGCAGAAGTGCAAAAGTTGTTTTGACCTCGATCTCTTCCATGTTACAACCTTGGTCTTCCTGCTAAAAAAGAGGGAGCTCTTCCTCCAGGTTCACTGTGCTTTTAGCAATTTCAGCCTCAACCTGATGATCTGGTTCAAATGCTTCTCCAAATTGACTAGTGTCCTCTTCCTCTTGTTTATCTTTAGAGTCCTCCTGTCCAATATGAAACACTAGCATTTCAAAGTTCAAACTGATTGTCATATTATAAACGGTGAAATTAAGCATTACCTTAAGAAGGCATTTCTGGTATTGTAATGCAACAACTTCCGGTAAAGAATCTTCATTGGCAACAGCCTTTGTCATTGAAAAAAAGAAAAAACAGGAGAGGTAAATCAATAAATCGTTGATCAAAACATGAAAGGAAGGATTACTCAATTGATTCTTTCTTAGTTTCATGATGGTGAACCTGAGCAGGATTCAGAGCAGAACATGAAACAACACTAGAAACTGGTGGCCCTTCACACAGAGCAGAAATCTTGGACTTCCAACCCCCGCTAGTGACCTGTGAACGTTTTCTTGCCAAACAAGACCATGAACTCGGTGTCTTGCTCAAATTACTCTTGGTCCTAGTCGAGTAACTAGACTGGAGAGTTACGCCGCTCGTGCATCTTTTTCCCCTCATCCTTCATTTCCACAGTAGTTAAACTGGAAGAATCACTTCCCTTTCGCTTTTTCAATGTGATCAGAGGAGACAATGATTCTTCTCCATTCATTGAAACGATCCTGATTTCGTCTGGATTGGGACACTTAATGGAATTTCAGTGCAAAGACTGCTTCCTGTGATGATCTGTCAACACAGTATTTTTGAGGGACAATTATATGAAGCAAAGCAAGAGTAAGAACATAGATTTCTTGTTACCTTTTCAAGAAAAAGAAATAATAAGGATAGACAGGAATTTATATTCTCTACCTGCTGAAAGAGGAAGTGAAAGAAATGAGTCCGTAATCCGACAAACTCTGAGTTTTGCTTGCCTTCAGGGAGAGAAAAGAGCTGATTCAGATTGATTTCGAACGCATTAACAAAGAAAAAGAACTAAAGATAGAAAATTTGAATTGTAAAACTAACTGGTCAGTAGTACATAACCAAGAAGACAATGGCCAGCTTAAAAATGCCATCTACAAATAGCTAAACACAAGATACCAAAAAAAAAAAAAAATTCAAATCAATGCATATGAGAAAAGAAAAAAAAATTAGAAAACAGAAAAGGAAAAGGCACTTTAAAATAAAAAAGAAAACTTACTGTTAGATATATGGAAAAGAGATAGATAAGGCAACCGATTGCTTCTATATATGTTTTTAGGCTTTTGGACTGAATAAAAAGAAATGAATAAGACAAGTTGGACCAATTGTATCTCAATTCTCAAGAGAATAAAATGAGTAAAAGAGTCAAACATACATGGAAAACAAAAAGGTCAAAAAACCTAGAAGACACCTCATTTATTTTCCACCTAATTTTCCTTTCATTGTCAAAACGTATTAATTCAAGAAAGAAGTTTGACTTGTAGTCAAGTATTTGAGGCTTGCAAAATTGAGCCAAATAAAAATTCTTTTAGTAACTTCTTGGCCTCGAAACTATAAGTGTCAAGGCTTAACTTCATTTGGTTTCTTGAACCTATATTCAAGATAAAGATAGATCAGAAATCTTGGATTAATTCATTAGCTGGGTCCAAGGAAAAGGTGTAATGGTTTATGTACAATTGAGATGTATTATTGCAGTATCATTTTGGTTTAGTTTAGAAAAATGACCTATTTCGTCCATAACATTTTGATGAAGATTTTTTTTTATCCACCACTTAAATTAGTCCCTCAAATTCAAAAAACAAAGCAAATTACTCCATCATATTCTTTTTTTTTTCCCCTCCATCATATTCTAAAAATGAAACAAGTTAGTCCCAAAATGACAACTTAATGTAGATGTTAGGAACAAAATTAAAACATCAGTTTTAGTGTTTTGGGATAAAATTGCAACATCACTTAAACTTCATTCAAGTCTAACTACACTTGCTATGCAGATGCCATTAGATCAACATAACATCAAAAACAAACCTTTCACTCTAAAAAAATTTTAAGATTTTTTTAGAAAATGATATTAAGTCAACATAAAAAGGGAAAAATTAAAAATAATAACATCAAAAACAAACCACACTCTCTAAAGAAAAAAAAAAGAAAAATTTATAAAATTATAAAATCAAAAACAAAACCTTCTCTCCAGAGAAAAACTTAAAATTTTTTAGGTACAAAATTTTGTGGTTCAGGGGTTTAATTTATGTATTATGACTTTTAATCTTTTTCCTTTTTATGTTGACTTCATGTCGTGCTCTAAAATATATATTTTTTTACAGAAAATGCTTTTATTTTTGTGTAATTTTTAATCTTTTTCCTTTTTATGTTAACCTAATGTCATGTGTATATCAACTATAGTTAGATTTAGAAGAAATTAAGGTGATGCCTCAATTCTACCCAAAAAATATATATTAAGTTGTTATTTTGGAACTAATTTGCTTCATTTTTAAAATATTAGGGATTCTTTTTAAAAGTACGGGAGAAAAAAAAGTACTTTGCCAAAATGTGAGAGGTCAAACGAATCATTTTCCCAATTACAAATGATGGACGGAACATTTAACAAATAGTTAAATGAAACTCATGCTAATATATAACTTAATTGGACGTGTTTCATATGTACTGAAACTTGAAGCAAAACTTAAAATTCTTGAAATTTCAACCTTAGTTATCTTTATCATTAGACTAAAGGCTCATTAGCAACACTATCAACGATCTTTATGTAGGATTATTTCTTCTAATATTGAAACTAATTGTTATATTAATATCAAAAAATAAAGGTCTCAAGCAGGTAAACATCTCCACTAAATCAATATTATAATATGAGTAAAACACAGTAAATTATCTATGCATGAAAGGACAACAGTATAAAAATTTCTGTTATCTTCCAGTTTAAAGCATAATTAGCTTTTTTTTTTTTTTTCAATCTCCATTTCGTTACACACTTTGGCTATGAGTACTATTTAGACTATATACAGACATGATTGAAGGTTATGCATCAGTATACATGAGAGATCTTCTGCTGGCACTCTCTAGCCATGTACCATCTTACTCCTTGGAGATCTTTCTCCAAACATGTTTTTCTTTAAAAACTCTTTTTAATCTTTTTAATAGCAAGGAGGCGTCACCTTAATAGGTCGAATTATAGATATTATTCGTACTCAATAGTCAATACCACATTAAAATACTCAATCCATTAACTAGGAGAAAAAGATTACAACAGTTGCATCAGCACAAAATGCTCATGCAAAAAGAAGAATCATTGCACAAAAATGCTGATCTTACTCTCAAAAATATTCGGTAAATTCTGCAACTTTTTCTTCCTATACTGAATAAAGATAGAGTGTATAAATTTCCCTAATTTCTTCCTATATTGACTCTTACTTTTGACAAAAGAACAAAACAGAAAAGTATAAATAAATTGGCATTAAGAGTCTTTTGAATTTTCAAAGGGAGAAAAAAATAAAAAATTGTGTTTTAATAAAGGATTAAACAACTGATAAGAATCGGTGATATTATAAATCCTTTGAATTTCTAAAAAGAAGAAAATTAGAAATAATTCAATGCATTACCACATGGCATATTATGGTGTAGAGAATAGAGGGGACAGAGGAAAAATGGGAACAAAAAATTTGAAGCCAGAGGATAGAGGGAACAGAGGAAAAATGGGAACAGAAGATTTGAAATCAATTGTCTTCATAATGGATTCAAATCTTCTGTCCCCAAAATCTGTCTGTCCCCTCTGTCGCAAGGCTATAATGCTGCCACATGTCCCAAGCCGATAATAATGCATCAATCGAGTATTTATTATGGGTTAGTTAGAATGACCAAACCAAGACACGTGACAGTACTATAGGTTTGGGACAGAGAGAACAGATAGATTTTGGGAACAGAAGGTTTGAAGCCCTTAATAACAGTCTAATAGGTCGTTAAAACTGGAAAATCTGAACCTTTAAATCTTCTAACTCACAGGGAGTCTTACATAAATTTCCAGGAAAAAACCATACCAAAATGCATTTCCTTCTGAATCCTATCCATCCTTCTATTTGAGCCAAACACAGGACAATAAGAAAACCCATGCCCACAAGAAAAATCTTGTTCCTTTTTAGTACCTAAATGCTTAAAATAGATTGAAGCAGACCTCTACACCATTTTATGCCATTTTTCCTCTATCCCCTCTATTCTCTACACCATAATATGCTATGTGGTAATGCATTCAATTATTTCTAATTTTCTTCTTTTTAGAAATTCAAAGGACTTAAAATATCACCAATTCTTATTAGCTGTTTAATCCTTTATTAAAACACAATTTTTTATTTTTTTCTCCCTTAAAAAATTCAAAAGACTCTTAATGCCAATTTATTTATACTTTTCTATTTTGTTCTTTTGTCAAAAGTAAGAGTCACAAAAATATTCATCTTTGTGCATTTTTTTTAAAAGAAAATGACCATATCTCCAAGAAAAAATGGAGAAAAAAGACGTTCTTTTGTTATCTAACTATATCTTTTATCAATTGATTTCTTATTTCACATCTTGTTTCAATCAACTGCTCTTTTTCTTTTTTTTTCTTTTTGTTATGTTTTGCAATTGTTTCCATTCTTTTTTTGTTTAAGAAAAAAAGTTAGAATTTGTACAGATGTGATTATTTAAAAAAAAAGATTTTTTCTCTGGAGTTGCCATTTGATTAACAAAAGAAAAATGAAATGAATTGGGTTTGAGTAAAAGATTGATAAAAATAAATAATTGTTTGATTTATCATCTAAAATACAAGATATATATCTAATAAATATTTGATTGTATGGACATGTGTCAATTTTTGGTGAAAGGGACAGAGGGATAGAGAAAAAATAGTTACAGAGGATTTGAGCCGGCCTAATAGGTCGTTAAAACTAGAAAATCCGAACCTTTAAATCTTCTAACTCACAGGGACTCTTACATAAATTTTCAGGAAAAAACCATACCAAAATGCATTTCCTTCTGAATCCTATCCATCCTTCTATTTGAGCCAAACACAAGACAATAAGAAAACCCACGTGTGAAACCCTGTAAATTTCCTATTATTATAGGGAAGAATTATCCAATAATCAAACTACTAGGAAATAAAAAGAGATTTACACCTTATAATAACTACCCACTAACCTAATCCTAACCAACCACTAACTAGGGAGTGGGGTGGTTAAGCCACCTAAATCTATTGAAATTCAGACAAAAAAAAAATTCTAGATAAATACCTATTATCAAAACATAAAATACGTAATATCTTACCATTCCAAGCAACGTAGTTTTTTCTCCTCTACATCTGACAAAAGAAAAGCTCCAGAACTTTCTTACCAAATTAAAGACACAAAGGCAACTCATTAGAGAATTTTTGCGTCGCGTTTTAACCAAGTAAGTTTATAATTAACGATTACCTTCTTTATTTATATTACATAATCCACTACCATATTTAATATATTTCCATGTTATTATTTGAGGAAATTATGCCATGATTGTTGTAATTTTATTCATTCAAGATTTCTTAGGAGATTAGATGGGAATTTCCTAAATTAATAGAGGAATTTGTGGGCGAGATTGGTGGATGATTGTTACATTTTTTGCCTTAGTTGAATGGAGAGAAATTGCTGGGATTAAAAAAAAGAAAGAAAGAAAGAAACATGCTCACTGAAGCTTGAAGCTTCAGCCATGGCCGATTTGAAGAAGGGTCATCGGACCCTCCCTTGTGCTTAGCGTCGCAAAGGTCGGCGACATCATCGGTGATGAGAGGTCGCCTTTGAGCTGCCCCCTTAGCCGTGGCAACCAAAGAAAAAAAAACAGACACAGAGAGAGAGAAGGGCCATGGCGCCAATGAGGAAGATAAAGATAGGGAAGGCGGTGGTGGCGCCAAGGTAGGAAAGAAGGAGGAAAAAAAAAAGATTAGGGTTTTGCTTGGAAAAAAGAAAAATCTGGAAAAATTGGAAGGAGGAAGAAAATGACCCGTTTTGCAATTCGGGTCTAGGATAGGGTCATATCCAAGGAAAAATCGGGTAGGGTTCTAGGATTTGGATCGGGTCAAGAAAACAAATTGGGTCGGATTTTGGATTGGGTTAAAAGAAAAAAAAATGAGTTGGGCTAGAGAGTTAGGCCTAAAGGAATTTAAAGGGAATCTGGTTTCGTTGGGTTAGAGAAATTTTAAGACAACCAGCCCAACTTTCATAAGATACCAGGACTACAACTTAACTTGTGTGGCCCAAGGTTAGTTAGTAAAGACCGAAACTTATTAACTCAACACTAATAAAATAATATAGCCCAATAGGAAATTAAGACTAGTATTAATAATATTAATCATAAGTAATTAATGGATTAATTAATTTGTTAATTATTAATAATTGATGGAAGAATAATTGATTAATGGTAATTGATTAAATTAGTAATTAGTTAATAGGAAATAGTTAAATATATGATTAATAGTTAGATAAATGATTAATCGATACAACTAGCTAAACGATTAGTTAACTAACAATAATTAATTAAATAATTAACTAACTAAGATTAATTTGTTAAATTATTAATTAAGTAATAATAATTAGTTAAAATTATTAATTAGTAGAAATAGTTAAATGATTAAATAATTAATGGAAATTAGTTAAATTCTTAATCAGTTAAGGGCAATTAATTAAATGACTAATTAATGGTAAATAACTAAATGATTTATTATTACTAGTAACTAGTGAAATTCTTAACTAATTAAGTGGGGATTAAATAAGTAATTGATAGCAATTAATTAAATAATTAATTACTGGATAGTAATTAGTTAAATTCTTAGTTAATTAAGGGTGACTAAGTAAATGATTAATTAATAATAATTAATTGATTAATTAATTAATAGTAATTAGAGAAAATTATTAATTAATCACTGTGATTAATTAAATCAGTAGTTAATAGTAATTAGTAATTAGTTAATTGATTTATGATAATTTTGATGACAATAGGCTAGAGAAATAATAAGGAAATACTTGTAAATAAGTTAAATATGTGAATAAATGAATGAGATATACTTATAAATATTAAATGGATAAATAAGTTAAGTACTTATTATAAACTAATAAGTAATTATTTTAATTACATAAGCGCATGAATAAGCTAGCATAAATAAATAAATAAGTAATATATAAGATAAATAAATGTAATAGATGAATAAGTAAGCAAATAAATAACATTTATTCATATATCATAAAATTATACCACTTTTGATTAAAATAAAATATAAAAATTCCTAAATATGGAAATTTTCTAAAAAGAGAAACTTTCTAAATTAGGAAACTTTCCAAAAGAGAAATATTTTACTTTTAGAAACTATTTAAGTGCACTTTAATGAATGTCTAAACACCTTTCTAGGGTTGTTTAAGTTAGGATCGATTACCCAAAAAATAAGTTAAATAATTTAATGAATATATACATGTCATTTATTATAGGTTTGATGCAAGTTAAGAACGAATTAAGAATAGCTCCAAGTCAGCGGCTCGAGGTTGGTGGTTCTTACCCCTCTGTATTTTTGAAATGCTAAATATGAATTTTTACAAGTGAATGCTTTATTTTGGTATATGAAAAATGGATCATGTATGCCTATTTGAAATGTTTTACTATTCAAATTGTTATGAATTGAGTGGCATAATTTTGTGAAAGAAAATGCTTGTGATGTATGAAATGAGCTCTGAACGGTCATGAAATAGATGGTAGGGACTACTATGTGCATGTGGATTGTGTGAAAGGATTGGCAAAAATATATTATGTATGTAGCTACATGATCCGACAGGGGAGTAAGTACTATCTACTGAGCATGTGTCGCTCAACCCATATTTTCATAACTTTTATTGCAGATCACAAAAAGCAAGTTCGGATACGAGTAGACGATAAGAGCAAGGTAAATAGTTAGACGTTTATGTTGTAATATAGTATAAGTGTTTCGCAGTTGCAATAGTTAAATACCATATGTATTTCATTAGTAGATATAAGTTTTAAATTTTAGCAAATTTTTGTAAGTTATGATTTGCCTTGTATTTGTGGGAGTAAGGTCACACAGATACGGCATGCCACGTTACAAATCTGGTCCAGGGACGCGGATTTTGGGCGTGCCACCATGCCCACAAGAAAAGTCTTGTTCCTTTTTAGTACCTAAATGCTTAAAATTGATTGAAGCAGACCTTTGCCTTTGGACTACAACCAATGGCCACTTAAGCAATTAAAGTTTGTATTTCTCCAATAAAATTACAAATAAAGGGCACAAATTAAAGAACCTTGACAATTAGCATTTAGGTATAAGATTCTAATGAACAAAAAGTGTAAAGAAACAACCCTTTATTTCTCTTTTGCTTTCTATGCCCCTTTTAATAATCACGCTAATAGGCATATAATAAGAGTATCTTTTCAAAGATAGTAGAAACAATATAAAGTAAAGAAACTCCAGACACCGTAATTGACATAGGACAACTTAATTCTTGTGAAGCCTCAAGATTAAAATTTGAAATTACTCTCTAGTGCACTAAGCATTCTGCCACATTTTCATTAGTCAAAAAAATAAGCCAGCGAAAAGTAAATTGAAGATCCAAAAGCGAGCAAAAAAGTTATTAACCATACAATTTTGGGTAAATTACATTTAACCCCCCTGTAATTTTGACTGTTGCCACATAACCCCCTAATGTTTGAAAATATCCACTTCACCCCCCTATAGTTTTATGTAAAGTGGAAAGTGGACGGAATGTACAATTTTGTACCAAACGCGCTCCAAAAGCGCGTGTGATAAAATTTTAATATCCATACAACCCCCTTATGATTCACATAAAAATCCACTTTACCCCCTGTAATTTTTGCAATCGTCCACTTCACCCCCCTATACTTTTATATAAAGTGGTAAATCTACTTTACATAAAACCATAGGGGGGTGAAATGGATATTTTTAAACATTAGGGGGACTATGTGGCAATAGTCAAAACCATAGGGGGATTAAATGTAATTTACCCTACAATTTTTTGCCAGAGTACAAGCCATCTTCAGCAAATCGAATAAAAAGTTCCCAACTATCAATTGTGAAAATCTGACTTAAGAGTCAAAAGTCAGATTTCAAGTACTTTTCTGAAAATTAACTGAAATGTACTCCCTCCGTCCCACTTTGTTAGGCCTATTTTCCTTTTTGGTTTGTCCCAAATTGTAGTCCACTTTCCAATTGTAGAATATAGTTAACCTATAATTTCTCTAAAATGCCCTTAATTAATGGAAGTTGTTGTTTAGTACTATCTACTTTATCATTTAATGCAAGCATTAGTCTTTCTTTATCATTTAATGCAAGCATTACTCATACTATATTTAATTAAGGGTATTTTAGGAAAATATAAATATTTCAACAATGTTACCTAACTTTTCTTAATCTGTGTGAAAAACAAACTAAGCCTAACAAAGTGGGACGGAGTGAGTAATCTAATAAAAGGAAATTGGTTGACATTGAGCTATTCAAAATTCAGTGAGAAACTGTGGGAATGAGGCAGCAAGCAAGAATAGACTGTCTAACATTTGACGGAGATTACAGCCATAGCTAGACATAATAAGATAACAAGATTTTCCACACAACAGGACCATTAAAAACTAGCATCGATCCAATACAATAGTTCACCGAGACTGCTTCAAGAATTAAAGTACAAAAGTTTACTAATCATTATCTGAATCATGCAAAGATATCTCAGTGAACTTGGAGTGCAACCTCGACTTCTTCCTGAGGAGCTTTTCCTCCTTGAGATGTAATGAGATGTAAAAGCTTCCATTTCACTTCCATTTCCTTTCTCTTTGCACTCTCTATGAATCCTATGGCCTCCTCCACCGGAAAAGGAGACTCAAAAGATTCCAATGCCCCGCAGAGATAGGGATACTGATGCCACACATCTTCTTCCTCTGCCTCTTCCTTTGTATCCTCATGACCACCCCCTCCATCGGCAGCACCCCAAACTTGTTTGGAAAGCTCAAAAACTTTAGCCTCATGCTCAGAAAAATGGTTTTTTGTGGTTGTCTTTTTTCTCTTAGACCTTTTTGGCCCATCTCCGGGGTCGTAGTCAGGGTCATTTTGAGAAGTAGAATGCTTCCTTTTATCGGCTTTCAGAGTACGTTGAGTTGTGAGGACTGTGGCATCATCACCAGAGTGGGGTGATTTCTTGACGGCTAAGGATCCAAGGCCTTGGGATTGCTTTTCTTTGGACATTGTTACTGTTTTTGTGAGAAGGATCCAAGGTTTTGTTACCGTTTTTGAGATTGCAAAGGTTAAATAACAACGAGGAAGAGAGGAATTTACATACAGAGGGTAGACTTCTTGAGCCCAACCGAAGAAAATAGATAAATAAATAAACTCTATTTGTGAAATTAGTGTACTTTTTCTTCAGGATATATTAATCTAATTGCAATTTGAACAAATTAGGAGAATTTCAAATTACGAAATTGTATGTTTTGCATTAAAGACATTACAAACCTTTTTTAAAAAAATTATAATTTTCTTTATGAAATTTAAATGTTTGTTGAAATAAACGATTGTAATTACATCCCATATGCTGAAAATGCCGCATCATGTAACATACTTCTATTCAAATTTTATCAACTAATGAATTGGCATTCAAAAGCAACTTAATTTCCTAATTCTGTTTAGTTAATTTTGGCCATTAGTTTTTTGACCATTAGTTTTCCGATATAAACAGCACAAATCTTAAAACGCCAGTAATAAAGTATGCTAACAACTACCTAATTCGTCTAGAAAATAACAAGAACTTCAATGCTCATCAAGCTCCAGAAGCATTAGTTTCTTTTCTTTCATTTCCAATGACAATAATAACAGGCAAACAAAAAGTTTAAAAAAAAAAGTAAATAAGAAAAACAGAGCAACTAATTGAGAGCAATTAATTGGCCATTTGTGTTTTCGAAACCCGAATTCAGAAAGTGGTTGGGAGGATATTAGAGGGAGCTTTAATTGAGTAATTCTGCCTCTTCGGTTCCATTTTTCAGCAAATGGGAATTTTCTAATGCTTGTGTCAAGGATTTTCATGAAGTGAGTTTTGAAAATCTCAGGGTCTTGTCAAGGACTAATTCTATCTGCATCTGGTGGCACTGGTCAAATAAAAGAAATAAATTGCACATGAAAAAGAAAGGAAAAATTCTAAGTTTATGATGGAAAAAAAAAAATTTCTGAGAAGCGGCTTGTTTGGGTTGGGGTGGTCGAAAATAGGTGCTTCGCATTTCTCAAATGCGAGTTCATTAATCCGCAGGAAAAAAAAAAACAATTTAAAAGTGAATTTACACGTCGAACTCGCATTTTACGAATGCGAGGTCCCTGAATTTCGCACAAAACTCACCAGCAGCTCCAGTCGGCGTCCGAACTCAAAAAAACCTAGAAAGCGTCCAAGCGAAAATTGGGGAAAACGCAGCTGTTGAATTAGGCCGTTCGATTGGGGAAAACCGTGAAATCGAGGTCGGCTGTTCGATTGTTATCACATCCGAAGGAGAATCTGATTTGCAGCTACCGTGATTGAGATTGCAACCGGGGCTTTTGGGGAGGAAAGCGACGGAAATCCACCGGCCGGAGCTGGGAATCGTCGGCCACGGCGCCGTCCTTGTTGGCCCAACAACCAACTGCGGCGGTGAGGCAGGTGTCCGTTGCCCTTTTTTGTTTTCCCGTATGTACTGCCCTCTTTTTTTTTTTTTTTTGCCATTTCTGAAGCAATTTGTTCTGCGTTTCTGTTGCAATTTCTTTTTCCATTTCTGATGGCATTTTTTTGTTTCTGTCTGTGTGGGTAAATTCTGTTGCGTTTTGTGATCGAATTGGTTTTTTTCTTTTCGTTTCAGTTTCAATTTTTTTTTTATTTTTATTTTTTTTTTTTGCAATTTCTGATGCATTTATTCATTCCATTTCTGTTGCTGTTTATCTATTCACTTTCTGAAGTAGCTTAACTATTTGAAGAAAAACGTAGAAATCTGTATAAGAACCTGAAGGTTCGACTGTCAATTTGTTAGTAGTCAGGATGCAATGCAGGTGGAATGGAAGCAAATTTAGTTTCATTAATATAAGATGCAATGCTTAATGTTTTGATGTTGCCCGTAGTATTAGAGATGCTTTTATATCGATTTTACATGGAATGAGGACATGAGAAAAAACAAGAATAATTCTTCTGTACATTGCAATTTTTCATTTCTCCTTTTTTTTTTCCCTGTAATATAGAGATTTATCAAAACTTGCATTCATGGTTGGAAACTTCTCCACCCACATTGCTTTTTACAAGCATTGTTCCTTATAAATTTGCGATGAACTTTTTGTTTTTTAACTTTGAGATTAACTTATTATGAGATAGCATTCGTGGCAGGAAAATTGACGAATGACACCTTTTTATTTTTTTGGTAAGCAAGAGATAGTTGTAATTCTGTTTCTTTAATTTTCGTCTTGGTAAGCAGAACGTGTTCTGATTAAATGCTAATGATGCAATCAAATGAAAATAAGAAGTCGAATGGAACAAAAGAAAACCTGATGTTGAATTTCCAGATTTCTTGGTCACAAGAACAAATTTCAGGGGTTGAAATTTTTTTTTTTGATTTTTGAACCAATGGTACAGGCATAGGGTCCCATCTCATTCATGGTTTCGAATTTTTTCAAAAGATATGTTCATGATCGCAGAATGATATCCTTCTAATGTGTTGGACTGTAGAAATTCAAGTGATCTGTCAATTCAATGCATTCACGCGGACACCTGGATAGTGTTTTCACAATCTTTGTTTGATGAAGAATTGGGAATCAAAGAGCTTTGATTGTGCTTTTGTGGGTAAAAGATCATGTGGTTTTCGTGGCAATGGCTTTCAAAAACCTACATTTACAATTTCGCAAACATGTAAGACAGGTTCATGAATCAAAGTACACTAGTGTTACCGTTCGTGCATCTTTTGCATATGGAAGTTTCAAGAGTTTTGTGTTACAATGGCAGAAGAACATATGAATTTTGTTGTTGCTATTCGAGGATAGAATGGTGCTTAATGTGATAAGAATGCTCCGTATATCTATTGTGCATGTACACTACATATGCCAAGATTACCAATTAGCAGCTTCTTCTTATGATACAGTGAGGGAATAAGTTTGTGTATATAAGACATAGAAAATCATGAAATGCTCTAAAAAACTAAAAGTAAATATTGACTAATACCCACCACAAATTAAATTCTGGATAATTTTTTAAACATATTGACTTAGGGTGTAAAATCATAGTTAATAATACGAACAAAACTATTACATTCTAAAATACGATAGGTAGATAATCTTCACAATTAAACTATTAAATGAATATTTGGTCTGCATGTAATTCATATGGTCGAGCATACAAGTAAAGTTCAATTTTAAGTAAATAAGATGTATTGGAAAAGAATGAAAATATCGTGGTATTTTATTTCAAACTTCTAACTTAAGAATAATGAGAGCAATTATCGAAAATTTCATCACTTTTGGAGGCAATTGTAGGGCTAGATGGAATAATTTAAAATTTTTGTGTTGGGGGGGGGACAAATGTGAGGCAGCACTTAAAAGTTATAGGCTATTTAATAGTTTTAAAAAAATTAAGGAGGTGCAGGTAAAACGATTTAGGGTTCGCCCTGACAAGGCTCCTTACTGAATCTCTTATTTTCCTTCTATACCCATATCAAAGGATTAACCAACCAGTCAATCAGTGCAAGCTTTTTCTTGTTTGCTCGAGACAGGATCGAAGTCAAATCGACAAGTGAAGAATCACCATTAAGCTTCTTATTCAAAACAAATTACGAGGAGGAGGGGGAGGGGGGTCGAATGGAAGAGTAGAAATGCATGGGGATGCACCTACTCCAATTTCGTGGAATTGCACAAACCTAACGTGGTCGTATGTACTTGTTGTTTTTTTTCCCCACCCCTTTTTTCCCTCCTTTTTTGTCGTTTTGGGGAAATTATGTACGCGCTATTACTAAGTATTAAGCTGTCAAGTAGCCTTTACAGGTTAAATTTGTACCACAAGGCTTAGAAATATATTATGAGGTACAATTGCTGTGGACAGCTTTTTCTCAAATAAGTCCTAACGTTACTTTAAGGTGCAATTCCAATTCCACTTGAAGAATTGTTGAAGATGATAAGACATCGAGGAATCCGCAATTAGCGAAAAGCTGCTAGTTCCTCACAAAAGATAAATTTTTTTGGTATCGTGTATGTACTGCCCTTTTTTTTTGAGAAATTGTGCAGCATTTTGTTGTCCGTTTCTGTTGCTTTTTCCCTTTCCATTGCAGATGGCATTGTTTTGCTTGTGTTTGTGCAGGTAATTTCTGTTTCGCTTTGTGGTGGAAATGTGTTTTTTTCGTTTCGTTTGCTACTTTTGTTTATCTTTTTTTCCAATTTATGATGCGTATATTCTTTCCGTTTTTGTTGCTGTTTATGTATTCCATTTGTGATGCAAATATTTGTTTTGTTTTCTGTTGCTTCTTACTTTTTCCCATTTCGGATGCATTTTATTTGCCCTTTCTGTTGCTAATTTGTTTTCCCCCATTCCCGATGCTTTTTTTTTCACTTGGAAACTATGAATGGGTTTTTTCCAACTTCATTATCGAGGAGATTTAGCTGACACAACAGTAACGATCAAATCAACATACCAATATTGGATCCTAAAGATTTCACATCGAATTCCTTATCAAGAAAAAGTAGTCTAAGATTTTAGGCAGTGGATGTCTGTTATGCTATTCCTGTACTCGTCACCAAGCAAATCTACACAAGTAGAAGTTTAGCCTCAATGACTACGTATTTTTTTCTACATTAGATCATCTTGAAGTCCATCGATTGTACTTTGGCTTGTTTGCCGGCGGAATGAGTTTCGCCATGCCTACGGGTCCATAAACAAGCAAGTGGCCATTCTCAATTTGATGCTATTTTTATTTCGACAATATATATGATTTGCGTATAATGAGGAATGGTTTAACTCGTTAAAAAAAAGGGATGGAAAATGCAGTTTACTTGAAATATATCGCGAATTTATTTAAGTACAGTAATACGGTACGAATTTATTTCAAATGATTTTGTAACATTTCTTGGACGATTTGCAGGTTGGGGTGGAGACATAATCTGCAGAGTTGGTGTGCCAGTTTGAGGGCGTAGGAGACCTGTAGCGTTCCCCCAGAGTTGTCGGCTTGAGGCGGGTCGAGACACTTAGCGGGTGGTAAGATAAATGTAGTGATGGTCGACATGTGTCTTGTCTGACAAGGATGTCACTAAATTTTGCTGCAACACAAAATGCTGTATTTCTTTGTCAGCAATTGTATGTTACAATTGGTTAAAATTGCTGTGCATCCCAAGGCTGCCATGCCCCGCATGCCTTTTGTATTAATTTCCATTTCCATGATATTTAGTTGAGGCGTTGGATGGTAAAATGTTGTTGGCGATTGCGCCTTGAAATCTGATGTTATTCAATGATAGTTGAAAACAAATTTTTTTGCTCGTGTTGGCAGGGAGTGTTTTTTAAGTTTATAGGGGAGACTCTGCCGATTTTTTTATAGATTATGTTTACATAATGCCGTTTCTAATTTTGCCCAAATTATCTACCATGCAAACTAAGAAAAGTTGAGCGTTCCATAGTATTTTTCTCCATTTCATCATGTGCATTGAATCGCTTTTTTCTATCCCAGGTCTGCCATGCCCCGCATCAAATGGTTTTGTATTACATTAAAAAATTTACTTGTATGACAATCATCGGTAAGGCTTTTGG
Source organism: Gardenia jasminoides (assembly GCA_013103745.1). Classification (NCBI taxonomy): domain Eukaryota; kingdom Viridiplantae; phylum Streptophyta; class Magnoliopsida; order Gentianales; family Rubiaceae; genus Gardenia; species Gardenia jasminoides. Next base: position 4,781,044 of record CM023104.1, on the reverse strand, counting down.
TGCGGTTGCGCCCACATCACGTTGTCGGCCGTACCTTGAGTTGATGTTATGCAATGACAGTTGAAATCAATTGTGGGCATTGGCAGTGCGTTTAGGGCTGGTTTTATAGGGGAGACTGCCGCCAAACACTTTGCAAATATTTTTCACACAATGTCTTTTCAAAATTCAATAAGTGTTTGTTTATGAGCACGTATGGGCAAGTGTGGAGCTGTCAATTACTTTTCATTCTTCTTCTTCTAAGAATGCTGAACTAATACATCTAAGTTTTGGATTTGGCTGACCTTCATCTTCTCTTATCGATTCCATTTTCGTATGATTTCTTGATAAACAAGTGAATAACAGCATAGTTCTGGATGTTTTGCAGCCAAAACAGCTACTATACATTTTCACCCCTTTGTCTTGCTTTCTCGGAGCTCAAGGGGACCTGCAGATTCAAAGCAAGGTACGTAGTCTTGAATCCATAATAATTGACAGCTATGTTTGATGTTAGCTGATGCATGTTAGAAGGGTGCTTGTTTTAGTTGGTTTTCTGGACCTTAATCTTGTCGTTGTTGTTTGCTTTGTTGTGAATTCGTTCTACCCGAACTGGAATAGAAAGTTATGATTATATTGTTGTCATCTAGGTAAGAATATTACGTAATGCATTCGCTTGCACTAACACATATATTCTTACAACTACATATGTAATTACACATGTATACTTTAACTCCTTTTTACGTTAAGTAAACTTGTATGGTTCGTATGTGAATCAATAAGACATCGTTCGTTCATGAGGTGCATTCTATTCAGGTTGACCAATACTAAAGCATGCGCGTCCAAACATACTTAAAATCCATAATGTATTATAGATTCTAAGTTAGACACTTGCGTCTTAATTTCTTAGCTTTGTGGCTGATTTATTCCAACGTACAACATCTGCACTGTCCCACTTGCCCACAATCTCTCCGAGATTTCTATAGAATCAGATTGGAAATCAGCTTGCAAGCTATTTGTTTCCTCTCTTCTTCCTCTGATTATGCTGAACCTGTGCTTTGAAGTAATTAACAACACCCGCATGATTCAAATTACCAACCTGCAGGGCAAATTCGACTCGGTTGCTGCTGCATTCTCGAGGCTTGATTCGTACTGTAGTTTACTATACAGGTTAGTACTACCGACTCCAACGATATTACGCACAATCGCGCTTCTGCTTGGTTGGTGAATGTTACAGAGATGCATGCCTTACTTGGAAACGTGTGTACCTTTGTTTTCGCAGAAATTGATCATAATGTTTTTGTTATTACATCGCTTTTCTGTCAATTAAATCACATTTTCGCATGCTATATATATTGCAAAGGCACCTGCTTTAAAAAAATGTGTTTCCATTATGGTCACGAAGTTGACTCCAAATGAAATGGTCGATAAGACATTAAATGCGGTATCATAAGCATCGCTGTGTGTAATTGATAACATGATTCGATTTTATGTTTTGGAATCTGTGGTTACTGGCAGGGAGTTTTGATCATCTTATAGGGGAGGCTCTGTCGAATTTTTTGTAAAAAAGGTGTGACGTAAATTTAGTTTCTTAAATCGGGCACCCACAATTGCGGTTTTCACTAAGTAGGTTGGAAGACACCTGGTTGACATAATTTGTCAAGTATTATGCTCAACTGACGATGACCATTTATGAACAAGTCCGCTCGGGTTAGTTACTTAAAATCATGTATCTGCATTCGCTTATTGTATTTGAACTCGTTACGGTCACATTCAGAATGGATTGTTACGATTGGTAGTACTGATGCAATTTTATTCATGCGTTTTTCTTACCTACATCTCCATTACATTATCCATTTCCGTAATCCTTTCCCACTGCTATGCTAGTAAGCTAGTCGATGCTCAAAATATACCCACTGCTATAGTCGAAAGTACAAATCAGTATTTGTTCCAGAATACCGGTGTTTAAGTTTGTTGTCATCGTAATCAACGATGCAATCACCGATTCAAATAATACGCTTCATTTTTCCGTCTCATGTCGGCATTTTGTCATTGAATGTACCCGGTCGGTTTAGGTTTTGTTTTGCTTTCACATTACTTTCCAACCTGCTTGATTTGACCTTCGTAATCCTTAGTAGGCAACAAGTCTTGTTTATGTTAACTACATTCTAGAGTTCTTATTCGTATCTACGTGCTTACGGCACGTGTAAATTGCTGTAATAATCATCTTCTTGATCATCAGTTTACCTATGTGACAACAGAATCCGGGAACATGTCTGCCGAGTGACCTTTGCGAGTGTTTTTCTATTGGGGAGGGCAAATATAGTTCCTGAGGGTCTGTTACTTCCTCCTACCGCAATCGACAAGAAAACTACGCCGCAGGTTTCGCACGACGAAGTTAGTCGACAAAATTTATGAATATATGGGACTTGACAAAGGGATGTTCGACTTAGATTACCGCTCACAACCGTGCGGCCACTTGGTTTACACTACTTCCAATAGTGGATGATGAAACATTGGAGGATATGTAAACATTGGTGGCGAGACACATCCGTGATATTGCGTAGATCTACATTGAGCGGTGTGGCCCAATTCCCCGCCAAACTGTCGGACCGATGATGTCCCTTTTCAATGCCTGTTCGGATCCAACGCGGGAGCATCTTCCTTCCCACGCGGCTGTACCTGAGCCGAGATCCGCATCCCACCACTCGAACAGAGATACATTTAGGGAACAGTTGTGGTCACACACCGCAGCTATTGATCGGGCATGGAGCCAATCCGCACTCCCAACCCATTCACTGCCCCCAATTCCATGATCTGGACTCATTGTCTACCTTTACCGACCCGACACAGCCATTTCAGCAGTGTCCACGTGCACATCACTCTAATCCCGGTCCAAGTAACACAGTTGTTGAAGATGATGACGTGTACACCGCGACAGGCACCACAATTCCTACTCATGAGAACGAGACTGATCGCGAGGTTGATGTAGAGGATTCAGAGGAGTCCAGCTCCGACGACGTCCCCCCAAGTGGATCGGATGATGAGACCGCAGGTGTGACCGCTCCAACATGCCTACCGCAGCCAAATGGCTTTGCCGATGACTCGTCCGCCTACCAGTAGGAGTTGGGCGTAAAACCGCATCCGCCGCTTTATGTTCCTCGTGGATTGGCATTTTTCCAAAATCTTGAAACCTACAACGCAGATGACATTGGTGATGCTGATGATGATCACACGAGTATTCCTATATACAACGATCAGAACAGGAATATTTGTTTAAACATGCGCTTTGAAAGCAAGCAGCAGCTCGTGAAGGCTATCAGGTTATGGTCTATCGAGCAAAATAGAGAGTTCAGGGTTGTGGAGAGTAAGAGGGACACTTGGGTTGCAAGATGCAAGTCATGGTCCCATTGCACGTATGCACGAAAAGCGATTGGTCCATCGAGCACTTCGTAAGAAGACCCACCTGACTGCATTACTAGGTGGACTAGGGATCATACATGCCTTGGTTCATTGTCCGGCAATAATAACCGAAATTTGACTTCGGCGGTTATTGCGAATCACATTGTTCGCAGTGTTGAAGACGATCCCGGTTTCAAGGTTAAAAACATAATGTCTGTCATAAAGACAGACTTGAAGGTTGACATCACATACAAGAAGGCGTGGTACGGTCGGCGGAAGGCTATTGACATTGTATTCGGAAGTTGGGATACAAATTTTTCCGAACTCCCCAAGTACATGCATGCACTTGTTAAGTCAAATCCAGGGTCGGTTGTTACGTGGGTGCACCACCCGGAAAGCGGTGACCGTGTGAAGACCTTTAGGTACGCAGTTCGCATTTGGACCTGCACTGGCTTTCGATGTGCGCACCTGTAGTTTGTGTTGACGACACTCATTTGCGTGGTGAGTACAAAGGCAAGCTACTGATTGCAGTGAGTCAAGATGCAAACAATCAGATTCTACCACTTGCTTATGCGCTAGTCGACGAGGAGACACTTGAGAGTTGGGACTGGTTCCCCGCACTCGCCACGCTTATCATGTCCTTAAAGACCGGTTTCCGGTATGTGTGATATCAGATCGACATCAAGGTATCGTCCGAGCAATGTCGACACACGACTACTGGATGGAGCCGGTGGCATTCCACAGATTCTGCCTTCGACATGTCCGGAGCAATCTCATGACGCGCCATAAAGGATTACACCTTAAGCCGGTTGTCTTGGCAGGGAAAGCTTGACGCGCAAGTGGAGGGACGTGAGATGCGAAAATTTCGGATCGGACTATCTATCGAAATTGAAGAAGAAAAATGGTCCCCGCTCACGATGGTGGTCGCCGCTGGGGTATTCTTACCACCAACATGTCGGAGAGTTACAATAATGTCTGGCACGAAGACCGCCGATTCGAGGCCGACCGACATTGCATCGGAGAGTCGAACTATTTAAGAAGAGAAGAGCGGATGCCAGTCATTGTCGTCATAGATTTCCCCCGAGGATATGGCGACGTTTTGTTGTTGCTGAAAATAAAGCGGGCATGCACAGGGTTGTGGAGTATCATGCCGTAACCGGTATTTACAAGGTCGTGACAGGTCACCGCATGGATGGCAAAGGGGGAAATACACAGAACGTCAAGTATTTGGAGAAAGAATGCTCGTGTGGAAAGTGGCAGATGTATCGGCCGCGGTTCTCACGCTATAGCGCTTGTAGATACCGGGGATAATCCGAACATGCATGTCGATCCATCATTTACCAAAACTCGGTGGTTCCAAAGCAGATTCAGGATTTTCAATCCTTTACCGCATCCCGGGATAATTGGGAGGAGCCTGGGTGGGAACTCCAAGGTGATAACAGCAGATTCATTGCAAGGAAGGCGGACGGTTACGTAAGAAGAATTCAGAATGAAATGGACGAGAGACCCGCAGAACCGAGAAGGTGTACTAACCTGCCATGAAAGGGGTCACAACAGGAGGAATTGCCCAAACTTTAGGCCGTGACTAGTTGTATGGGGTTTATAGTATTCTGCTCAAGCTGTACTTTGACTGATAGGCCCTCGGTCGTTCGTCTATTGTATTTTAGCTTGCAGGTGTTGAAATTCATATGTTTCATGTAATCCTTGATCTAAATTTAGAGACCATTTAAATGTTGTTGTTTGTGTTGCATTATATTTGGGTATGCAAGGAAATGTATTTGTTGGCAGGGAGTTTTACTCAAATTATAGGGGAGGTGCTGCCAAATTTTTTTTGGTAAATGTACATCACGGAAAACACATCCACCATACGGCAGCGTATGTTAATGTCTTGGATTTTTCACGTTTTCTAATTCGGATGCCAAATCCGTTTTCTGGTCATGTATGTATTATGTTATGCCTTCCCCCGTGTGTTGAAATTAGCCCACTAACTGCCTAAAACTATTTGCTATTATTTACACCCACAAAAGGAAGCAAGAGGGACATAGCTTTTGGGAATTTGTAAAAGGGGTTACAATGGTTTATTGTTGTTTCAGATGTGCTTAATCTGTAAGATTATGTTTGACTGATTCTAGGTTTGTTAAAAAAGTGTAAAGTTTGAACGAGGAATTTGTTAACTAACACTTAGTTTAATTGTTTTTCTTAATAGGAGTAGGCAGATATGGCAGATGCGGCACCCCAGTCGGATGTGCACCCCGGGCCGTATTTGACTGATATTATTGCGGAGGGGACTGCCCACAGGGCCCATTCCATCTTCTATGGGTATATTCCAGGCGATCAGCTCGTCGTCCGCCGGTGCGATAAAGCATTCTGGGACCACAGACCGATACCTGAGCAGGTGCTCCACTACATCCGCATAGCGGGTTTCGAGGGGGTACTCCTATGCGGCTATCAGCACTTAGATCATGCGTTGATCACCAGTCTAGTAGAGAGATGGCGCCCGGAGACACACACATTTCATCTCCCCATCGGAGAGGCTACTGTGACGTTACAGGATGTTGAGGTCATATGGGGATTACGCATTGACGGACCCCCAGTTACGGGTGTGGATGTTGCGCACACCGGTGAGGAGTGGAGAGGCATTTGTGCGGAGCTTCTAGGATTTTCCCCAGATCCGACTGACTTTGATGGGGGCCGCCTGAGGGTTAGTTGTTTGTCTACGGAGCTGGATAGAGCCCTGCCGGCAGATGCTACGGACGACACATTCAGGCAGCGGGCTCGTGTGTACATCTTATTGCTTTTGGGCGGCCATTTATTCTCGGATAAGTCCGGGAATAAACTTTCCCTGATGTGGCTTCCACTTCTCCGAGATTTAGAGACACTTGGGGAGTATAGTTGGGGGAGTGCAGTCCTGTCCTTCCTGTACCGGTCTTTATGCACCGCCACTCTTCCCGCCTGCTGATATAGCCGACCATTACCGCTTCTCCGTAATCGTGCGATCGCCATTGCCGCCTAGCTAGAAAGTGTTGTAACATGTTACCTGCAATGGAATAACCATTTTAAGAAATGCGAGATATGGGAACGATGTCGACATTGCCCGATCGTGCGGCCACTGGAGCACTATCCCGGGCCCGATGGAGCTAGGTAGAGTACTAATCTGACATTACATACAATTCAGCTGTAAAACTGTTGTTACAAATGAACTACAAACACTATTTATTTTTTCAAAATTGTGTGGGATGTTGGTCTCGACCTACACCGAAGTTGTGCGTCATGTCTTGCCAACTCTTAGAGACCAGTTGACTGGCTTACGTCCTTTTGAGGTACTTTTAGCAATATTTATGAATAGCATGCAATGTTGAAAGAATTATTAATTTCTGTTGTTCGCACGATCGAAGTTTGTCGAACGTCGATTCTGATCTAAGATCGTGAAATACGTACTAATCATCGGTAGAGTTCGGAATCGGTTGTCACCGCCAATATCTGATGTTGCTTACCGCTCTGTGAATTTTTCATGTTCCTGTTGTGATCATAGTCTTTGGTATTAATCTGCAGTTCGTTTGGCTCCGACTGGAGGACATTCTTGCATCCCTCCCCTCGCATCAGATCGCAGGACGTGACATTTGGAGAGCTGTCACGTTCATCATTTGTTGGGAGGTTGTCGAGCCACATCTCCCTCATCGAGTTATGCGGCAGTTCGGTTTGCATCAGCTCGTGCCTGACTCTCGCCTGGCCGAGAATAATGCCGTGCTACATAAGTTTAGCCGTGGGAAGAAGAATCGATTGAGCTTGGCACACGCGTGCATTACATTGACGCATGGACACATCGGCATGGGATGGTGGCGATGGTACCGCAGCTTGATGATACCACTTATCCATCGGATGACTATTTTCGTGGTATCGCCGCCGACCGTTATTCACGTATCGAATCCGAGCCGGCATCCTCCTATTCCCGAGGGGTTTCAGGGTAATATAGCCAAGTAGAGTATCTTGTAAGTTTCACAACGTAGTAACACTACACACCAATACATGCATAACTTAAATGATCTTCATTGTTCGTCTAAGTTTCCATACTTACGCACTTCTTAATGTGCCCTTTCTCTTAACAGGTGGATGCTATGTCGCGCATTCATTACATGGCGCTAGATTCTCGAGGCAGCACTCGAGAGCGGGGAAGGCATCATCTCCGCCATCGAGAGTTTGTTCGATAGTTTACATGTTAGGCGACGCGGCGTCTTGATGTTGCCTCCACCTATTCCACGCGTGACATTCCACGCCATTTTGACCGCGTGCGTGTTCCTAGAAATGTAGGTGGAGGCCAGCATGGCGTGGTAGGCGCCGTGGGGTGCAATCTCCGAGCACATCCCGCAGCAGAGCCGGAGCCAGCGATATGGCTACCGATCACTTTTGTGGTGGATCGACTATGCTCACACCTCAGTCGCAGATCATGCATCCTGGTTCAGGTCACCGGTGGCGTTCCAAGAGCCTACACTGACGGACCTACAACATGGAACCTCCATCCGCATGGCGGTCCGGAACAATGGAGACTCCTGACCGAGGATTTGCATGATCAGCAGGAGGGACATGAGGCACACACATCGCAAGCGACTCCAGTAGTGCCAAATCCTCCACGTAGAGGAGCTAGGACGCGTAGACGTAGAGAGTGTGGTACTGGTGGACACCTTGGAGGGCATTGACCATGTATTGATTAGTAATTTTTTCCCGTTACGTCACAATTGGTGCTACATATATTTTTCGTTTGCTCACACCACCAGCTACTCGACTACGACATTTTTAAGGTACTACTTGTTGCCATGACCTCGAATTGGTGTCGACTCGCTGGCCCAATTTTCTACAACCTAGCCACACATGCCGAAAAAATTATTAGCGAATTAGCTAACATAATGGACGACGTATACTACTATTAAAAGGAAGATGCCAAAAATTTCTAAATTTTTTACAAATATCATTGTTAACTGCTCTCATGGCGCTAACATAAATACGAATTCCGTATGCAATATTAAGGCGAAGTTGTGAGTTAAGGTATTTTCAACCCTACCATCTAAAAAAACAACCAAAAAATAGTGGACAAATACGTATCAAAATTCGGTAACGGTTTATGGTTTACCCTAAACCTAACTGACAATAACGCTACATATTATGTTTCAAACACGTAATACGTGATTCATCGTAAATCAGAAGTTATTTGCATTTTGCCCGTACTCCGACCTTGAAACCCTAACTTTTCTATTATCTAGTTTAGACAATTAACTTCAACAATGTATAAGATGTCTACGAATTTTTCAATACCTGAACAGCAAAATTAATATGTCGTACTACTAATTCATATTTAATTGATAAAATATCTATTAATATGAAAAACTTCGACAACCCAAATGTGTTTAAATGTCGCATGCAAAATATTGAGGTGATATGGGGACAAAGTATTATATAATTTGAAAATATACAAGTTCACGTGAAAACTACGCTCGACGGTTAGAGGCCATCGGGCTAGTCAACATTTCTACGATGAAAGTTACAGTCTATGATTAAAAAAACTTTACATGAGGGAATATACGTTCGAGTTGTAGGGTTTATATTTTTAGGGTTGAAGGGTTGTACGGATTCGGGTTCTATGGTTCTAGGGTTTACGCCTTTAGGGCTGTAGGGCGCAATAGTTTAGGGTATACGGTTTGGTCGTTTGTGTCTATAGGGTCTTAGGGTTCATTGTTTAAGATTTCAGGTTCAAGATTTAGGGTTTACGATTTTAGGGTTAGGGGTAAAGGGTTTATGGTTTTCGATTTAATTCAATGGCACTATAGAGTTCGAAGGTTTACGATTTAGGGTTGGTTACATGAGGATTACACGCTCGGAGTCGTAAGTAGTACATAAATAGGAATCTGTGAAGGAATGGGAAAAAAATGTTATGCTATTCACCATCTTTAGAATCAAGCTCTAAAACTAAGCTTCTTATGGCAAATCTACAAATTTCTTACCAGCACGTCTTGATGCATATGCTCCAAAAAAAATGCAACTAATCTTACATGTACCGATGCTGATATTCCTATCGTATATGTTTATACACAACCACTAGCACTGAGGTTAAGCTATTACAAGGATTAAAGTGGGGAAACGAGGTTTTCAAGCTCAGTTTAAGTACTTCAATGGCAGAAGAAGATGTGGTATCTCTGAAAATACATAACCAATCGAAGCTACGGATGTTTACTAACCGCTTATTATGATAATCGCATGTCAATATAAATACACTACCTCATCAATTTTGTTTCTTTGGAGATGAACATTTTGTAAAACTGCTCAAACAAAACTTATACCCTTTGGTCCCAAAGTGATGAGAAAAGTGACTAAATGTGAAAGGCAAAACCTACATGACCCGAACTGTGACAGTCAATATCTAACCACCTGAACAACAAAATGAGAGATGGGTCCTAAGTATTTTTTGTCCCTTCAAGCATCAAGCTTAGTTTCAATGTATCTAGTCTAATAGCTATCTATAGAAACATCAATCATGGCATTGCCCATCACTCTTTAAGACTAAACATCCATTTATCCCCTTCTCAACCTCCCACCCAACCCCAAACAAATGTTTTTTAAGAAAAAGTGCCGTTTAGGCACCTTTTTAAGCATTCCAGTTGTGTGCCTTGTTACAATCAATGGAATATGACCTAACTGTTGAAGCTTTTGAATTTTGCAGCGATTCCGCCTATTTTGCATTTAAGGTGACCAATTGTAAAATTTGGTCGTTAAGCGTTATTTATGCGTCTACGACTAACTTGGTGGTTCGCCAAAAAATAAATAACAAATTCCTTTCCCTTGAATACCAAATCTCTCTACTTTTGTTATTTCAGAAAAAAAGAAAAAAATGGCCCGCAACCTGTTCTTATTTATTATTCCAAAAAATATAAGGCCCTAATTTCTTTCGTTTTCTCATAATCTAGAAACAAAAACAAACTACAGTATTTCAAATGTCAAATGTTGGTGGGTCACAAAATAGCAAAGTACAAGATGTTTACTACTACCGATTAGTTCGACCATTAAAATTATTTGACTGAGAAATTTATTTTGATTTGATATTAGGAATTTTTTACATTAAATTTTGGTCAATGCACATGGATTCACGAAACTTGCATTTTTTTAAAAGCATTTTTTACTACAGAATTCAAGAATCGAGTTTGATTTTAAAAATAAAAAATAGTTGAAACTCGCATTCGTAGAATGCTCCATAGAACTCGATTCTACGAATGCGAAGTTTCAGAATTTTATTTTTTTAAATTGATTTTATGAAGTTCATAGAACTAGATTCTGCAAAATGCTAACATCACAGTCCCAAACCTACACCCAAATTACCCTAATTGCAAAAAATTAAAAATCAGACTATTTCTAGAAATTTCTCGAAAAAGAAAATCTAATTCTGATAGTATATATACTACCCGTGTACATAAGATTTATTTAAAAAATTATAAAAAATTAATTCATTTTAAGTATTTCCAAATTAGTTGTATTAGTAATTTAATAAAAAATGGTATTTCAAAATTTCACAAACATTGAGCCAGCCCTCAGCCCTATCATAACCTTAAAAGTAGAGTAGACCCTCCTCAAACTAGTTCAACACAAAGAACACTACTTCTAAACCAGCAACAAAGGGCCCTTCGTCTACCTCTCCCAGTTTTCAAAGCTCAAACCATGGCATCCTATAACCGAATCTCTGATAATCCTCCCCCTTTGCCACAATCTGGTGATGAAGAAGAATCATCAGATCAATCAGGAGAAGGGTTCAAAGAATCTGAAGTTGGAAAACACAAACAAAAAACTCCTCATGTTAAAATGCAATTCCAAGTCAACAAAAAGCTCAATGCTCAAAAAACAACCGTCCCTCCACCTGAATACTCCTCAGATTCTGGAGAAGAAGAAGAGGACGATGACGAAGAAGGAGAAGCGGAGGACGAATCAGAAAACTGCCCACATTCTCTTTCTGATTCAGATCTTTCAATCAAGCATAATAGTCCTGCCAAGGTCACTTCCAAAGACTCAAGATACACCTCAAAACGCCCTTCAGCCAGCAAAGATGATGACAAAGGCTTGGAAAGTAAGAAGGCTAAATTTAAAGCTGATCAGCTGAAGAAAGATAAGCCTTCTTCAGTTTCAGCCGCTTCTACAGGTAAGGTTTGGAGTGATGAGGAGGTGATTAATCTTCTCCAGTGCATGATCGATTTAAGGCTGAGAAAGGGGTTCATGTTGATGCTAATCCGGCTGCTTTTCATGCGTTTTTCAAGCAGAAGTTTCAGTCTGGATATTCCAGAACTCGGGTATATGAGAAGGTGAGGGGTTTGAGGAAGAAATATTGCAATAATTTGGAGAAATTTGAGAAAGTTAGGGAGGACACTGGTCTTTCCAAGGCTGAGTTTGGAACACTGAATCTTTCAAAAAGGATTTCACGTGGTAGAACTTGTGCTGGTGATTTTGAGTTGAAGTATCCGCTTTTGAGCCAGTCATTTGATGTGGATTCAACGGATTGAAGTTTGGAGGTAAAACTGCTGATGAACTTAGTTTGTTGGAAGAAAACATGCATTTGATTGGTGATGACAGAGCAAAGGAGTTGGAGGGAAAGTGGAAGACATCGCATGCTGTGTTTTTATTTAAGAGCTTGGAAATTGATGAAGAAGCAAAGTGATGTGGTGTTGGAAGCCTTGCATAGGAAAGAAGTATATGCTAATTAGTCGCCGGTTGGTTACATTTTTGGTATTAAGCTATAGTCTCTTGAATTTCACGTTGCATTTATCCTGAAATTTTATAATCCATGATTTTTAGTCTAGCTGTGGAAAAAATTTAGTTCCAATTCTGTCACTTCAGATTTTATGAGGTCTTTTTGATGTTTTGATGCATGTTCAGTTATGGAGTATTGCTAGTTTTCTGATCAAGTTGATCCTTCCTTTCCATGTATTTTCTTTGCTGCAATGCATCTACCAGTGTTAGTACTATCACTTTATATTTTTTACTATACTTACTGGCTTTTATGATTTGGTTCTTTATAAATTGTCCAATTGGCTTGTCTATTCCATTATTTCCTGGTGATTATCTCCAACTGTCATCAGTTAAAACTTCTTGGTGAGCCAATTGCTTGCTCAAATCATTGTAAGCATATCATGGTTGAGGACTGTGAGTCAATAAGGGAAGCTCTACGCCAAAGGTCTCTCACTTCTTAATGTTGTTGATATACTGCATTTGGTTTATTGTATCCAATGATTGCCATTGCTGTTGTTATGCATAATCCAAAGTATGCTCTTGAACATGATGTAGCTTGGTCATAGATTTTTTTTTTTTACCTCGTTTCCATTTTCTTATAGAAAGAGGATCATCAAATACTGATTTTTAGAGTTCAAATAACAGTAAAACTATGCCCTCTCTATGATTTTTTTGTTTTTTGGATACGTACTCTCTGATTTTTTCCCCACATATTAACTGCAATTAATATCTTCATGCCATTCTTTTCATTTGTAGGCTTCATCTTTTGAATTGTATAGAGCTAGATTGCCTAATATTACATGGTAACCGTCTGATTCATTACTTTTCAAATCAATAGAAGCCTTTTGTTTAATCCCGTTAGCCATGTCATCTTTCCTATAATTAGAACCAATAGACTTAGGCGTTTGAGATTAGCTAAGGAAGAGGGATCAGAAATCACAAATTTGAGAAAAGAGATAGACTTTAAATGATGATGATCTCACTTTGATAAAAGGCCAGAATGAACAACTGCAAGGTGCCAGATTATTTAGATGAAAGAACTGAGTATAATGTGTTTTACTGTTTATGTGGACAATTTGCTATCGTTGAGGTTTCAGATTCAGTTTGGTACCTGATTATTTCTTTTCACGGTAAAGAAAATATAGCAAGAATGTTTTTCAAGTTCGAAATTTCATTCTGCGGCAGGCTGCATTAACATTTTCGGAGGAAAATATGGATATTAATTTTAAGGAAGAAATAAGAAAAAGGTTTGCTTTTCCTAAACTCTGTGTGTATCGGCTTTGACATTCTCCCACAAGAAAAGTCTCCTTACTACAAAAATCCTAAATGCTAAGTATGTCGTATCTCGTCATATTACTAGTACCAAATTCTTTTGCCCATTTTTGCAAATTTAGTTCTGTTCATTCCATTTAAGAAATTGAACAGCAGCATTTTATTGATTTTGGATGAGAGAAGACACAAACTGCTAGTAAGTCATTCAGCTCATTCAACTTGTACCATGCTATTTCAATGTACTTAGAACTTGATATTATGCCAACTAATTATAAATTAGTTCAGAAATTTGCCAACTCTCTGTTAAGTATTGTTAGCTCATAGCTCTATTGCAAATTATAAGGCACTGAAGAGGAATTCGTGCAGTATTACTAAGACAGAAAGTTGTGGATATTCTTAGCACATCTTCCTTGCTATTCTTTTCTATCGGTTACTTGAAGGCTTGGAGGCTGCATAGCACTGAGCCTTGACCTCTTGTTGGCCAAACTGTCACTTCTTTCACGTTGCTCCATCAGTCTGGTAGCAAGAAACTTCAGTTACTTAGCTACTTCAGCCATTATTAGTGTCAACAGGTTAAGCAGCCTCTGAATCTTGGGAGCTTAATTTGCTAACTTTTTTACCAGCCTTTGTTGTGAAAGTCCTCTTGCAGTGACAGCTGTGGCAATGAGTATTGCACAGGGGGATTCGGGTAGAAGCAGGGATTCTTGTGAAGCGTCTTTTATAGTTGGGATTACTGTCTCTGGCTCCAACCAAGCTTCATTTATTTATTTTTTTTTTTTTTTTTGGTTTGGTTGTAAATGTATGGATGATTCCAATCCTTATAGTCTCAGAAGGGCTATATTTGTGATTATTGTCTCTGCCTAAACTATGCTCCATTGATTACTAAGCCAATATATGAGATTTTCTTAGGAATTGGTTAGTTTGGCTAGTTATCCTAAATGATTCCAAGTGGGAACTAGAATTAATCATTCATAAAATGTTAATCCTCTTTTTTTGGTTAAAAATTTTAATAGGTTGAATTTGGCAGCGCACCTCTCTACAAGGTTGAAAGGAAAATAGGTGAAGGTAGCTTAGGACAGGTACTTAAGGGACGTCTTTTTCTTGTGAAAAAGGTTCAGGACCTGTGGAGGCATTTTCTGTTTTTTAGTTGACCAAGAGAATCGATATGGCTTCTGTTTTCAACTATTGATATTGTAATTTGGAAAAGAAACAATAATTGTATGAAATATTAACATTGTTTTTGTGTCAAGAAAAGAAAAGAATTTCATGTCTATTAATCTTGCTTGATGATTTTCAGGTTGCCCTGAAATTTGAGCACAAAAATAAACTCGTGGGTCTTATTAAAGATGATTATCCAACTGAGTGGCAGGTTTATTAGTATGACTCTCTATTCCTTTTCATAACCTGGCATTTTTTTTCCCATCCATCCAGTGGACTATAGAGCTGAAGTGAATCTCATTTCTTGCTGAACAGCTTCCTTGGACACATGGAGTTCCTACTGTACACTATAAAGGAATACAGCGAAACTACTTCATGATGGTAAGATTGGAAGTGCTGAATGGATGTATCTACTTTACTCACTATTCCACGATATGGGATGTATCAACGTTTTTATAGTACATGGATCTTTTGGGGCCTATTTTGCTTGATGTATGGAGGTACTCAAGAATAAAATCAAAAAGAAGGTAAATATGTTGACAGTATCCTGCTTTACTTGGACAAATATCTTCTGAACCTTGTTTTGATGCATTATACATATATTTTCATCTGAAAGGAGTTTGTATAAAGAATTATGAAAATCATACTAAATATAATAAAAGCTTAAATTTAATGGATTATAGCCATGAGATGGAAGTTGCTAAAAAGCATCTCCATCTGGCTTGCGTTCTAGCCGAAGAAACTTGAGAATCCTTATAATCTTCCTGTGTCATTAGATTCCTGGCACTATCAAACAAAAATTGTCTCTCAAGTTTGAATAGTTTCATGGAACACGATCACAGCCCAAGTACAGTTTTTGATGTGGGCTATGAACTGATATTCGTATTGCACTCCTATTAGTTAATCTTCTACTGGCTCTAACCCTTGTTGACATCTCACCATTGCATGCCTGGCCTTGTTGGAGCTTCAGGTGTGGTTGTGGTCAAATAGAACATCATTGTTATGCTTATAACACTATCAATGTTCACCCTGTATCTGATAGCTATAAGATTGCATTCTCATTTTTGCTTTTGGCATATTGGTAATATGTCAATTTTTTAGCTTTGTCCGTGCCTGTGGTCTTTGTGGCTTGTTCTCAATGCTACTTGCAGAACTTTGTCACATGCAAAATTTCTGATTGTATTTATGTCCTCAAAGTTTGCCTGTAGTAATGGTTGCATGAATTGCCATTGAATCCTTGTCAACATTGAAGAAGATACAATCAAACAGGTATTCTGCTCTTTTTTTTTTTTCTTGTTTCCTTATTCACTGTTCTTAAGGGTTGAAAGTTATTGGTGGTATGCATTGAATTTGGTAGGCTTCTCTTTGAATTCCTAATTTATAACTTAGAATGTGTAACTTTTCGAGTCTTAGGTATGTGTGTGGTTATATAAAGCCTCATAACTATTGCTTGGCCAACCATCAACACCACAAGAAAAGAGGTTGTTCTTGTTGACTTTGGGATAGGTCAGATAATGCTAATGTCCTCTCCTGGCCCAAGTATTTATCATTTTTCTACTTATCTCCTCACAAATTGCAGCAACTGAGTGGAGAATGAGTTGTGAGGGTAAACTTGTTGAGTACACTCAACATTCTTGGCACCTAAGGTGAGTATTAGCTTTCACATGTTTGCCATTCTTCAATTAACTCGTCTGCTTCTACAGAAAATCTTCTATCCTCTTTCTGTGTGATTGTCGTGGGGCTCCTGAGTTTGCAAGTGTGCATACCTAACTTGGGATGGACTGTCAGTCAGAGGGATGATTTACAGTCGCTTGCTTAACACTAATTTTCCTTCTGAAATGTAAGGTTCTCAAGAATTATTCCTTTTTCCCTCACTTTTGGACCCTTCCTCCTCTTCCACTAGTGTCCTTATTCTCCACTATGTGTATTATCTAAAGGATGAGGAACTTTTTTTTAATATCGGCCTGGAAAAGATGTCAACCTCAGCTGACATGTTGTGTTTCTCGTGCCATGCCCATTTGAAAGAGTATCTGAAGTCTGTCCTTAGTTTGAGCTTTTGTGAGGAAACAACTACTGTCTTCTACTACATGTTAATCTATCTTTGATTGTCTTATTGGAGCCAATTTTGCTATCAGACCATTGAACACCGATGGTGTGCAAAGGTGATATCTCCCCTTGTTTATTCATTTTCATCTTCATTCTGAGGTATGTACTGGAAATTCACGCTTTCTGTCATAGATGTCGTGATTATCAATGTTGCCAGATGTTGCCAGAAGCAGTCCAAATTGGATCTAGATGAGGATGATAAGGAATGCCTAGGAAGAAACGTCATGTGGGATTTCCTGAATTACATTGGATTTCAGTTTACAATGTTAACCAGCCCATGGAACAGAGGTAAATCTGTGGCATACTCTTCCCTGGGATAAGTAGTTCCTTTATGCTGTTAATCATTTCCTTTTCTGTTTATTATGTGTTTTGTTTCTTGTATTGAAAGGGTGTCATGTGGCTCGACTTGTAGGCTAAACCAATTCCTTTTGTGCTACTTCCAATTTTAATTCTTCCCCAACACACTTGCGAAGCTAAAGAAAAGAAAGGGAATTAAATGATCCAGTTCTTTATTATTCTGGTCAAACTTGTAGGAGAAACCCTGCCTACATGATTTCTAAAGGGAAAAAGATGTCAGAAATCCAGGGGAAAAAAGTCTTAAAGGTTATGTTTGGATTCACTTGTTTTTCACTTGTTTTTGAAATGCTGTTTTTCACACCCCAAATGCTACAATAAAAACAACTCCAAATACAACCCCAAAAACAACCCAAAAACAAACAAGTTTTTCAAATATATATATTTTCTTTTTCTTTTTTTTCTTTTGCCGCCTTTTTTTCTTTTTTTTTTTCTCTCTCTTCTCTTTCTTCTCCACCTCAGATCCAGGGAGGGGAGGTGGGAGGGAGGGGAGGCATGGGAGGGGCGAGGGGAGGGAGTGGGTGGAGGGCTGGAGGGGGTGGGTGGAGGGGAGGGGGTGGGGAAGAGGAGGGGAGGAGGGGAGGAAGAGAAGAAGAAGAAGAAAGGAGGAAAAAAAAACGGAAACCTGGTCATGAATAAGAGGGAAAGGAAGAAAAAGGAAAAAGAAAAAAGCAATGGAAAAGAGAAAAAGAAAAAGAAAAAAGAAAATTGGAAAAAAAAATCTTCCAAATACACCAAATACAAGCTACAGTGATTGTTTTTCGCTACAGTAATGCTACAGTAGTGTTTTTGAAATACAACTACAAAAACACCTAATCCAAACGGACTATAATTTCTTGAGTGGCTAATCATGTAAGAAAAATCAGAAGTGGTCTTCCTCCCCTTTCAGAAATTTCATCCTTAACTTGGTAAGTTTTCAAGGCATGTTGATTCTTAAAGTTACTTCAAAATATTTTGATTAGTCTAATTCCATGCCTATTTTACTTTTGATACCACATATATGTAATGGATTCGGAGCTAGCTCAAGTAGTTGAGAGGGAACGTGAAACTGGTTTCCTTGTTAGTGTTGTGACATCTTATTCCAACCCATGGACTTTGATTATGGATGCTAGCTGGAACTGCATTTACAGGTCAAGTTTTTGATCTGGTTGAGTTTTTCTTACATGAGGTAAATTCTGCCAATGTCCTTGATAAAATTAAGTTTGCTGACCTCGTCCCAAAACTTCTGTGGGTCACTAGAACACGAGCTGCCATATCAGCTCTCACTGGTGCCGCTAATGGAAGCTTCCCTTGTGGTGATGTCAAGAGGTAAGTTTGTGTAATTTGCTGTCTAACATGCATGAATGGTTGGGTAATTCTGTAGTTTATTTATCTCACTTTAACAATGTCTGATCTTAAGCTATAACAAAGGAAAATAAGCTTTCCATATACTCATGAGCAAATAAGGAAAGTTACTTCAATGATAAAGCTAATAGGATATGATCAGACTTCACAGGTTTGATGAGTGAATGCCTCCTTGCTAATGCAGGGATGAGGCATTTTATTATAAAGCCGCAATATCACGTGTGCATACTATTTGTCCTTTTACATATGGATGGTCTTAGTTAATTTATTGCCGGTTATGCTTGAAATTGCCAGTCTTTATTTGAGTATTGGGCTTAATAAGCTTAAGTTTGGTTTTTATGGTTGTGCTGGTTTATCAGACCTTAGTTCCATGTTCGCTTTAGCTGATGTTGCATGGTGTGCTATTGCTGATAAGATCGTTTTCTTTTTAAGCAAAATTATATGCAGATCAAAGGTGTGGGGATCTTGTTATTAATTGATTTTTACTTGTTATATCAAATCTCTGTTGCAAAACAACTTCATGAAATTCTACAGGCACTACATACTGTGAGCAAGTTTATATAGTGTGTTATCCTTTTCCATATAAATGGATTCAGGAAAAGTGGAACTTTTTCAGCTGACCTCTGTGATTAATATCAGTGTCTGATTGGCTTGTGATTGTCTCTCAAAATTCTGATTTCATTGAACACGTCAAGCTCATTGTCTTCTGCTTGTGTTGTATCATACATACGGGCGATTGAATAAATTGATATGTCCAAGCTTTTTTCAACTGAAAGGACTGGTTTTGTGTCTTGGTTAATAAGCATAAAAGTCTCTCATGAACCTTTTTGTAACTTACGCCAACCCAACTATTGAAACAAGTTCCAGTACTGTCTTTAGCACATCACTACAACTACTTGATGCTTTTAAGCTTTAGTTTTGGAATTACGATGGTGGAGTCGTATTTGAGTTTTAACAAATGATAGCTATCATACAACTAGCAAGAAGCTGATGTGCTTTAGTGTGGTTGTCGAAGAAAATGTAGGCAATTGAGCTGTCATGCAAACACCTAAGTGCTCAAGGTAATCCAGATTAAGTATTTCCAAAAATTTGTCAAGCTTCAGTTAGGCATTCATTAAAAAAGAATCAAGGGTAATATTAAGATGCTTTATTCAAGTTTATTCTAATTTTATGTGTTTAAAAGTTGGTTTTCTGAATCTTCACCATTTATAAGTATTTCAGTAATTTAGAGGTTTCTCAATTCTTAGCATTTTTCTAAATTTTGTATTTTGCTAATTTTATTCTTAGGGTTGAATAAGGAATTTGTTTCTGATTTGATTATGAATGGGTCTCATTCCTATTTAAGAAAGGGATGAATCCTAATCACAATAGGTTGTGGCTTAGTATTCTCTTTGAGAAACAGAGAGGTTAGGCTTTAACAAAATTCCTGTAGGTTTGCTGTCTTTTTAGGGGCTCTATGATGTACACTCAAGCCTCAGTTGTGATGGCTAAATGTGCCTAGGAGTAATTCCTACTGTTTCCTAATTCTTTCTTCTTCCTTATTCAAACTCAGCAGTTTCCTTTTAGGTCTTCATACCTGATACCTTTCAACAAATTCTTCTGTGTACTGCTTAATTGCATATTACCATGATCTCTAAGCCCTAAAAAATGCTCGTCTACGTATCTGTTGAACCTATCAACTGCATGCGCTGCATCAGATTTACTAGTGGGAACACTCTTTCGTGTTTGTTAGGTTGATCTTTCTCTGGATGAACATTTGTATGTTTCTAAAGGTTGTGGAGCTCGATTTTCTTTATCCAAGCGAGAGTATTCGGGAATACTTAGATAAAGGTTGTTGAATTACATCTCAATAGCTGCAACCGGTTATCAAGCAGCTGTTATTTTGAGTAAGCCTAAGTGTGAACTTGGCTAAATGGCTCAGGAATCTTTCCTGGCATCTAAGTTTCCATGCAAAGATATTGAGGTAAATATTATCTCGGACTTTTCATGTCCAGATTCATAATCAGGGAGATTGAAATAATTAATTTAAAGTAAGCACTTCTATGTGAAGTTTGTTTTCTATTTTGTTGAGCAGAAGGACTGGGCAAAAAATCTCTGTTTCTTTTTTGTGGTTTGGAGACGCATTGCAACACGTGCAATGATCCATTGAGATTTATCAGAGCCAGATTTCAGTGTGCCATACTTTGTGGCATAAATTTACTGTTTTACTGTTTTAATTTGCAATAGATTTACAAAGTTAAGGTACCAAA
Organism: Gardenia jasminoides; assembly: GCA_013103745.1. Classification (NCBI taxonomy): domain Eukaryota; kingdom Viridiplantae; phylum Streptophyta; class Magnoliopsida; order Gentianales; family Rubiaceae; genus Gardenia; species Gardenia jasminoides. Next base: position 4,760,429 of record CM023104.1, on the reverse strand, counting down.
TTTATAATTTATATAATTCTTAAAGCACTAAAAGGAGTAAGAGGAAGTTCGTATATCTGGTCTCCAGGTTCATTAGATGAGTATCTTCTGTCATTTTTAAAAGGAGGTTAGTTCCATACTTATCTTCTGCCATATTTCTAAAGTATCATTCCTGCAAAAACATGGGAAACTAGACCGCCCAAATTTTTATTTGGAATGGGATTAAAGATGGCAGTCTCTGCAAGTTCTGTTCTTATAATGACTAAAAAATTAAGGCAACCAGTTGAAGAACAGACATATAGTGAAATCATAATAACGGCAGTCTCCAAAAGATTATATTCCTCGTACAAGCAAATTACAAAATGGTAACTCAAGCAATATCCAAATGAAGCTCTTTTGGTCCATGAGAAACCCAACATACAAGCGAAAGATTGATTCATACTTCGAAACAGCAACAAAACATAAGAAAACAACTACAAACAATATAGCGCCTATTTCCACGTTAGAAAACAGACACAGCAAATCAAAAGAAGCACCAAGTTTTCAATAACAAGCCATGAAACCAAACTGCAAAGAAGCCGGAAAGGTCACTAATCACAGATGCCCACTGACTGGGCAACAGGAGTTCAGAAATTGAACTGTTAATACCCGAGAATCACAAAATAAAAAGAAAAAAAGTTTGTTTATCTAAACACAATCACTTGACCACATAAAAGATTGAATTCATGAGAAGATAAGGCAGTCTATTAGAATATTTTGTTCCTTGATGTTTACAATCCATGAAGAAAGCTCAAACTACGTGTAATGAAAGCATAACAAATTTGTCTAATCCAGCGCTCTTATACCTTCATGCTCAACTCATAGCTATATACCATCATCTAGGTACGTAGTAATGACTTTTGCCAAATTTAGGTGCATGCTGCCTAATTCAGACTTGGGAGTCAGGAAAAACCTGCAGAAAGGAAGATTAAGATGTAATCATCCAGAAGACAACAAAGGACGGTTAAAATATAATTATCCACTAGCTCCTCACAGGACACACACATAATTCATGCAAAAATGGTTGTAAATTAGTAAAAGAAGATACTAATACAAGCTACATTTAACAAAAGAGAGTCACAATAAGACATACTTGCATGCTCTTGTTGGAAATATGGGCATAGGTCCACTAAGACTGTCGCAATTTCCTGAAAGTGAAAATGACTTGCATGAGAGCAGAATTGATTACTATCATTCAAGGTTTGAAACGAAATCTTCCAATAAATGTTTCTTGGGAAGCCAGTCATCACAGATTCATGTTACCTCTTTCAAAGACATTGAGAGAAACAATGACAGAAAAGTATCTGTAATCACAAGAAAGCAAGCATGGACTTTTGGTAAAGACAGAGGAACGGTACCAGACAATTGTTGGTCAACCTTCTGTCATATTAAGTTGCTGGAAAGAAATTATATTAGCTGAGCCCTATGCTCTAGGGTCTGACTATTAAGTATGAAAAATTAGTCAACCATTGACGACCCAACAATGCTAAACAAAAATATGCGAAGTGAATGAGTGCTACAAATAAAACGCGGATGCACACATTTCAAAACTCAATTTCTTAGATTTTCAATTGAACTTTCATTGACAAATATATACAATTCACTAACTTATACATCTGACAAAAACGTTAGCTTGTCAATGATAGCATTCTTCATGCTGCCGAATGCCCTGAAATGTTAGTTCTCATTACGATTCCTTGACCGTTGCACAAGAGTCATAACCAACTAGATTTTTTCAAAGAGCAAATTGCATTACTTTTTTTATTAATTAATTGATTGATCGATTGCATTCTGCAACCTAGAATGATCATTCTAGAGGCGACATAAAAAGACACATTGATCTGTCAGCAGCAGTTTTGCAATCTGCCTCTGCCCTCTGTTTATCTTCATCCCGACCTCCCTCTTTCTTGAGCTTCAGCTCTGCCATTCTTTCTCTTGCGTCCTAAATCAAATGATACTTCTCATTCTTTATCGCATTCGTCTTATGTGCAAATGTGCACCTAAGAGAACTGAGCATAGAATCATTAGATTAACAGTAGTTCTCCTAAAACAGGAAAGAAAGGAAAATGAAGAAGAAGAAGAAAAAAGTATGAGAAAAGATCTACTTGGTATCACTCGTTTCATAACCAAAAAAGAAAAAAGACACAAGATAAAGTAGAAGACTCATAAGATAAATAGCTTACAGTTCGTCAATATCTTGAATCAACTGATCAACACTCCATACATAAAAACGATCTTATCAGCAAGTAGTACTTGAACTTATTACAATCAAATTCAGAAAATTCAGAATCAGCTTGAAGAAGTTGGCGAATTCAAATTTCTACAATTTCTACACAGCGACCAGGAAATGAAGAGAAATCTTCAGTGAGTTTCTCAAAATTCATATCCTGGTTTGTTGGAACCACAGAGGATGACGAAATCAAGTTACAGAGACAGGGATTCAAGATTTTAGATTGGGAGTTAGGCATAGGGTTTCAAGTGAGAAGGAGACAGAGATTTAAGATTTTAGACTCTGGTCATGTCCCGGCAATAAATAATGAATAATTAGCAAGAAAAATACACGTGATAACCAGAATGCAAGTTACCAAGTATAGAAACATCATCCATGTCAGGCTGTACTTGCAGAAAGTCCGAACTAGTAATGTGCAGCTTTGAATCTTTTGAGAAATTACACGAACAGTGCCAAAGTTATCTGAAATTAGTGGTATTGATGATCGTTTCAGTAACAGCTCAAAGCTCTAGAGGCTTGGCTCAGAACTATCGCAGAATACTGATGCAAAAATGTTTGCGTAGGATGATCTGTTCAATTTCCCTAAACCACTTTCTGCCAAAGTAGATAGAGCGCCGAAGGACACGCACTTTAGATGATGTCACATGCCGTATTCAGGCACAACAGGTGTATGAAATCCACAATACATCCTCCAATTTTCCTGATAATGAACTTAACTATCTTGCGACAAGAAATATTTTGATTGGTCCAACAAACGACTTCGACCATGCATTTTACTATGATCTCAAGAATCCAAACTTGATTAAAAGGTACTAACTACCATAAAATTTCATATGAGTTTGTAGGAGTAAAAAGATACTGTCGATACAGATGAATGCCTATTGCTAGCATATACAGAATTGGAAATTGTTGAAAACTTGAGATAGAACTCTGGAACTTCAACATCTATAGTGTGCCATTCCTACAAGGAAAATTGGAAGAGCAAGAAAACACATTAAGCATCCAACACCGCACCATATTTCGTGCTTGTTAAACATCACCTTGCAAACGTTTCAAAGTGGGCTAAAAGGAAATAATGCGCTATGTGAAATTCAGCCCTACAGTCATAGCTTAATGTAAGATGAGATTCCACATCTAAGAGCCAATGGATTTCAAGTGCTGATGGGATTCTTTCCAAGAATTAACTGCGTATGGAAAAATGCCACAATTACCCGATGCTCAAGAGAAAATCTGGTATTTCAGGAGGTAAATGTTCATTAGCATCAACTTCCACTATGGCTTAGAGTGAAATTCACTGTGGAGATCTGGAAAGTTTTTCCTCCTATAAGCATTAGGCCTATGGATCACGCCAGATGGATAATCTACTAGGTTTATTTTTATCCCCTACTCAGCAACAGTGAAAAGTTTAAAATGACTGATTTCTTAAAACCAGAGAAACATAATTTAATAACATTCCTGTTACTGTCAGCAACTTGGTTGATCTATCACCAAAGGGCAATGGGAGAATCAAGTTAAACAGTTATACTACAACATTGTTCACTCTCTACATTTTTGTTCTTTGATTTCCATTCTTACTGAAACATTATTAAACTGTCAAACCATATTTACACAAATTTGATCATAAAATCATCCAGTAACTCGCTTACAAGCGCTAGGTACGAATCCAGAAAAACTAAAGCGATACAACATGGCCACCGGAACTAATTTGACTGGTAGTACTTGTTGATTTCAAAATAACTTCTGTATATAGTGATCTTGAACGTTCGAGTGCCCCTGACCAGTTCAAAAGCACAAACATCGCCAACCTCTAAATTATTATCCCGCACAAACTGCTTCCACCCTTGACTAATTTTTGCATCCCTTGTACTTAAAGTACATATGACGGGCCATGTCTTCACCCCCTCTAAGACACGAAGTTCCAAATCGCAATGCTTGTCTTTGGTCAGATATTCCATGGCAAAGCTCAGTGGAAAGCACTAGAAAATAGAGAAAAATATATCAACAGTAGCATTAACTAGATGCAGCCCATTATGGAAACTAGTAGAGTATTAAAGCACGATAGCTTGATCAATTACCAGAGTGCATGTGTCTGTAACATAGGATGGTTGCATGAAACAAATGAAGAATGGATTCTTGGATGTGAAAGCCTTTGCTCTTTGGTACGACATGAACTTGTCTTTGTCAATCACTATTTCAATTTTGTCACCGGAAGATTGAGCATTGGGCGTTCCTGCAGAGCTTCCTTCTGCAGACAAATCAAGATAATTAACTTCAAGATGTACATTGGCCAAACTAATTATCAGTACATCATTATTAAAGAACAACGGGAAAAAGTTGTTAACTTTTGATGATGATCTGAGGTGGATTTTCCTCATCAATCTCATGAGTTGATTTTCTCCCCTGTTCCGGGCCATATGATGCAGCATCTCGGATCTCCTCCAAGATTTCAATGGAATTATCATCAGATTCCACTTCACTACCATTCACAATACCATGGCCCTGAGTGGCTTCAGAACGATATTCAATTTCTGACGCTGATGCATCAAAAATAATGACATGAAACTGGGAATTTCCGTCATATCTGAACACCAGCAGATAGCTATCTCCAATTGAATAATACTCTGCAAATTGCCTCCATCCCTCATACAGCCAGGTGCCAGCATCACTCCGGAGCAGTTCTACGGACCATGAAGCTCCGGTTGGAACCTTCAAAACCGCAACCTTTTCCAAACTCTCCCCATATTGTCTCATAAAGGCTGCTGGAATTTTCTGAGTTTTGATTAATCATTAGCAAGATAAATAATAAGTCAGCATCGGCCAAAAAATATCATGTGTCAAAATGTACAAACAAGTGCCATTAAACTACTAGCTAGTGGCCACTTACTATGCATCGGTTGACAGGAGGCAGCACAATCTTGAAGAAATGTGGGGGCCTCTTCTCTTCCTGACAATGATTGAGAATCTGCTGATGGGATCTCTTCCTTCCTCTAGCGTTGGTAGCCATGGCTGCCACCACAGAGAGAGCGCAAAGTATTTATGTAAGGTTGGTTGGTGGCTGTTGCGTTTCATTTTCTTGCAATGAAAAGTGATTTTACATTTTGACTATAAATTTCAAAAAATTGAATGTAATATTTTTAATGTATAATTATTTAAAGGAATTTAAATATGTAATTGTGAAGACAATGATATTTTAGTTTCATCTTGGTATTAGTTTTTTTTTTTGAACAATATATTTATAATATTTCACCTTTTAAATAAGGGTATTGAAGGAACTCAGGAAATATAACGTTAGCACCAGAATTTAATAAGTAATTATAAATATTTACAATATTTATTTGTTCATTTATATTTATAAAGTAGGGATGACGATTAGTATACATTTATGATCATTATTTTTTAACTACAGCTAATAATTAGCATTCTTAAATTTCTTTTAGATTAAGCTAAGGAGATAATTGAGGAAGTTTGATCAAGTGCAAGAAAGTAGTTAATGTTCTTAGAAGCCGGAAGCCATGGAATTTGAATACATAAGCCATAAATATTAGTACCAAAAGCTCAACGGCCGTAAATAATTAATAGAGGGCAGGTGAAAAAAATTGGAACTCGAACCTGCTATTCCCTAGGTGATATTTGTTACATTTGAAATGAGTTAAAATTTATGGATATAATTAAAGTTATTTTTATTTTTATTTACCTCAAAATTGAATTCATTACATCTGAAACAAATTGTAGCATACTGTTTTAACGGATTTTCATACAACATTTTAACTTATTGTACATTGCAATGTTGTACAAATGTTTGATTTAAACAATAATGGTAGTCTTACATGCTTTTCGTACAACACTTTAACTTATTATACATTGCAATGTTGTACAAATGTTCGAATTAAACAATAATGGTAATCTTACACGAATTTTTTTCCTTTTTAACTTTTTCGCCTTCCAACTAATAAAATTTTTAGTGCTTCTCCTTAAAAAGCTTGTATACTCCATTAGATCTCTGTTACATTTTTTGGCAAAGTAAATCCAGAAATGATATGGTCAAAGAATACTATATGGATAGATACTAAAGACCAGTACAATGAACAATTAACAGTTTAAATTTCTAATATTTTGCATCAGTTGCAAATATTATTATAGAAAACATCCAATAGTTTTTTAGTTTGTTATCTTTTTAAACGTCAGTCTTTCACGACACCAAAAATTGGATAGAAAGGAAAATTGTTTTTCTCTTCATGTCCAATTGCCTCCCTACCAAAAACTGTTGGAATGAGTCCTTGACAATTGAACTTATTTGGAAAATCTTGTTTCGGATTTTATTGCCTCTCCCTTTTATCCTTTTCGTATTATTCAGATAGCTATTCATTGTAGGGTTAATAACACTTTGCCCCCTTGAATTAAGGGGGTAGTCACACTTTACTCCTCTCAATATTAGATGTATATATATTTTACCCCATGAAGACTAGTCAAAGTTAAAAATATAAAAAAATGTAAGTGTAATAACATTATTATCCTTTTATGTCTCGAACTTATTTATAACTTAGTATTGTGAGGCCCCGAAATCCCGTATAAAATTTCAAACATTTAATTTAATTGCAAATGCCTCCCTTTCTTTTTATTTATGATAAACATTTAAGATTATGTATTCAGTTGTTTTATCACTTGATTTATCGCTTGAGAAGTGATTAAGTGCATTTAAATGTTTAGATGTTCAAACTTGCATGAAATGAATGGACATATACACATCTTTCATACTTAATGAATTTGAATAAGTAGCGCTACTTGTTTTGACCTAATTATTTAATTTATTTATTTTATATTGAATTATATATTTAATTTTGTGTTAAATTATTTTCTGAATTTTTTTAATATTGTTCTTAAATTGTATCGTTTACATTCGTCGCGAAATTTCTGAAATAATTTATTTTCACTCAATTTAATTTATTTTTGCATTACATATTTTCTCGTTTTAAATCACGTTTGCCTTTAAATTCGCTTCTTTATTACCAATTAGTGAGAAAATGAGAAAACATGTTTTTCGGCGTAAAAATTCGAGCCGTGAGTGAAGTAGCGATGGAGAGCAAGGATGATCACTCGTAGGTTAGGAATGCAATCAAGTGACTAGAAGTGAATTAATAAGAGTGACTATAATTAGGGTTTTGAAACCTTAGTTAAAGTTGGATTAATCTCCTTAAAACTAGGATTTTAATTAGCCATTGTTTCTTCCAATTAATTCACTCCAATTTACTTCAATTCTCTCATTATTTCACCCCTTTGGCCGAGTGGACACCAGCAATTTTCAGCCAAGAGGAAGTTAATTCCCCTCCAAGTTTTACACTATTGGAGGTTGGACTTTTAATCCTTAATTTATGGCTTTATGTCCATTCTTGTCTCTCACATTAAACACACCAAATAACTCTTGTAAAAAAAACACAACACTCTCACCTTTCTCTCCCCATTCAGCCGAGCTCTCCCTCACTCTCTTCCCTCTTGAAGTTTCCTCTTCTTCATCTCCCAACTCTCTTAAAAAAAAAAAAAATCCTCGATTAAACTTGCTCCAACTTAGATCAAGAGCCAAGACTAGTGAAGGACTTGGAGAGGGAAGGACCGGTTGGTTGAAGGCTAGGCTTGGTGATTTGCTAGTTTTTGGAGGAGGTAATCTTCCTAAAAAGTTTCATCTTTATATCATGATTTAAGTTTCCAAGCATGAAAAAAAAACTAGGCTTGGGTGTTGATGGGTTCTTAGAACTTGTTTTAGGTAGAGGACTTGAGGATCATTTACTTGCTTTCTTGTTTCTTGATTTGTTTTAGGATAGAGGCCTTGGGGATCTTGAACTTGTTCACATATGTGATAGATCTTGCTTCATTATATATGTGTATAATTTGTTAATAAGTGCAAGATATCTCTTGATTTGGACTTGGATGAACTTGTGTGTGTGAAAGTGGAAAGATTAGCATGAAGAAAAAATTCTGTTTTGCATTTTGTGATAGCCGAAAATTTTGGTCAAATTTTCAGATTTTTTTTTGGAGCTTTTATCTGGGTTAAAGTTTTGCCAAAATAATGGGTTTTAAGTGTATTTGGGTTGACTAAACAAATTAGCCCTTCAAAAGGAAAGAAAAGAGTAAACTTTGCAAAAGTGAAAACTGAAAATTTACTCTCTGGAATCTCTGACCAGTTTCGGGAGAAAATTTGTATTTTGGTGTATGCAACTCCAAATTTAGTTTCATTTGTTGTGTTTGAAACCAAATTCATAGATCTATAAACCGTGTAAATTTTAGGGGCTAATTCATTTTTTTGTGATTTTTGGTGATTTTCCAAAGTTTACTGCAAAACAGGATTTTCACTACCCTGTATTTTACTGTAGCAGTAACTTTAACGAAAAACTGGGCAGAATCTGTTAGGAATCTCATCAAGGTGTCTTCTAAAAAGTTTTATCCCTTTGAATGAGGTTTCCAACGGTACCAACCATGCAAATTTTAGACCTATATAACTCAAGTTACAATTTTTCAAAGATTTCTGCCATAAACCTCAAGTTTCATGATTTTGCAATAAACATGCAAGTGGCTTGAAATTACGGCTTGGCCTTGATTGGGCACTTAAATGATCATGATTATACATGTCTCAGGTGATTACAAGGACTCTGAGGAGCTCATTTGAACTACTTGACTTTTATCTCTCCCACGACTATTGGTGAGTGTCAAGTGCATGTTAAGTGTTTAAATGAAATGTTTCTCATACTTGCTAGTTAATGAGGCTAGGGTGTACTTTATCACCCTTGTCCTCTCTCTCATGTGATTGCTTGCTTGATAAGTGATAAGTGTTACATGTGAATGCAAATGAAAGTGTTTCTCGTGAGCATTGAGCGGCAGAATGTATCACGCCCTTTTAGGGTGGGAGGTACCACTCATCTAGTTTCAATGCTATGACCGAATATGTCGATTGGAGATTTGTCTCATCGACCATCGTGCTTGGGGGGAGGGGGGACACCCCATCCCATTGGCTAGCCTTGTGACTCGAGCCGGCAAGGGCTTGGTCGAGAAGCTTGGTGAACCGTGGGAAGTGATATTGCTTGATCCAATTTGAGGGATCTTGCTAGGTATACTTGTTAAGTGATACCACGTACATGCTTGTTTGGTTACGGATCGGAGAGGGTGACATGGTGGTTGGAGGTAGTAAGTGGAGTACTACGGATATGGTTACTTGGATTGATGGAGAGTCAACTAAAAGTGGATCATTCGGCCAAGACGTGGATTAGCTCTTGAGAGCTCCCGTATCCTTTTATTGTGTTTAAATTTCCTACTTGCTAAATGTTTCAAAATTACTTGTTATTCAAGTTTCTTGCTTTATTCCGTGTTATTTGCTCGCGTGCTTGCATGTTTTTCCCTTGGCCTCACTGAGCGTTAGCTCACCCCAGTTTGTTTTCCTTAACAGGTTTGGAAGTGGAACCTGAGGCTTAATTAGTGATCTTTTGGGACTCTAGTTGTCAAACTCCTGTTTATTTTTGGACTTTTGGGTTTGTTAAGTACATTGGAATATTGGATGGATGTAGTTATATTTGGAAGATTGTTACTTTAAACCCTATGTATGACTTATAAGTTTCTTGTATTTAAGAATGCTCGTTTGAGTCCCGACGAGAGTTAGGCAGGCGGTCCACCGGACCCTATGGTCCGCCTTAGGAGGAGGTGGGGCTGTCACAAGTACCATTTCCTTTCATTACTAAAAGATTTACAACTTCTCTATCATATCAACTATACAAAAATATCGAACTAAAATAGTTAAAGACGCTTAACATTTAGTTTATATCCTTAAATTTTTTCTGTTGGATTAATGGTCATTTTATATATTTTTATTCAATTTATTAGACTTTAAGTCAAAAAATGGATAAAAAACAAAATAGTAAAAATAAATAAATTACCAAAATTTCAAAAAAGAAGGGGATATTTTGCATGTTTTTAGTAAGATTAATTATGTAGTTTTTGTGTGTTTTTGTCAGTTTAATGGCTAATGAATTAGGGTTTCTATTGAAATTCTACATTTTGTGGTTTAAATAGAAAAATGCATTTTTGTGGATTAATGTGATGAAATCTTCATGTTTTTGTAGGATTGCTTGTTCATGATCAAATGAGATGAAAATGTGGATAATTGCCAAGAAGCTTGGAAGCAAAGTTGGAAAATGAAAATTGCAATTCAATCAACGAGGAATCAAAGGATAAAAGTCGGAGCAATTAAAGCGCCAATTTCACGACAAAAAACTCGGAATTTGCAAGTTTCAAGTCAGTCCTGAGGCAAAATGCGAACCAACAAGTGGAAGAAATGATTAGCTCAGAATCCCTCTCACCGAGTAGCTGATCCATGATGTGATCCATGAGCCTCGCCTCGGATCTACCTCGCGGATCCTCAGAAAGTGACTGCTGCAAGTTGCAACCGAATTCCAGTTTTTCAGCTCACTTCCACTCAATTTTGAAGAATTTCAATGAAGGCTGCGTGAAGAATTGTGTGAAGTTGAAGAAACAACTCATTGCTAATTCAAAACACAATTTGCTTCAACATTACAACTCATTTGGGATGAATATTCAAAGGATTCAAATGCATGAAGACAAAGAGATTTAAGAAGCCATTTTCCTTGACTTTTGAAGGCCAATTTGTCTTGTATTCACATGACATAATCTTGGATGCATATGGTTGAAATCTTCTATAAATAGGGCCTTTTGTATCCCATTCCATAACACATTCCATTCCATTCCATAAAAATTCCAAAAGACTAGAGAATAGCTCTAGTTCATTAGATTAGTTCTAGTTCTTAGTTTGTAGTTTAAAAAGAGAGTAAAAGTGAAAGTTGTGAGGAATCTTGCACTTTGTATTTGGGAGATCAACTTGTGAAGAAGTTTATGGATTCAACTTCAAGAAATTGAATAAGATTCCTTCTTCCTTACTTGTCTCTTGTGCTTTAATTTCATGGCTTTGTGCAAGTTTGTTCTATGCTTAAATGTTATTAATATGATGTCTAGCTAAGCCTCTTTAATCCTAGAGTTAGGATGAACTTGTTTTAGTTGTGATTATGAAGTAATTAAGTGATTTATGTCCTCCATGACTTTGTTAGTTTAAGACTTGTGCTTATGCTTTATGGTTGATTAGCTACCAACTATAATTGATTTGATGTTGATGAGTAATGAAAATCTTGCCTTCAATAAGATCTAAGTTCTTAAGCACTAACTTATGTTCTCACGAAAGTAGTGAATATAAGTGGTTGGTTTTGGTTTTATACTATAACTTCATTGAGCTTATTTAACTTGTTTCTCTCTTTTCTCTATGAAAATAGGTCAAGGAAGATTCCAAGGAGTTAAAGAATTGGCGAAAGCAATTCCAAGTGACTAGTTCATCTTAAACGAGAACTTGCACTACACATGACCTGTGACGACCCACCTCTCCCTAGGTCGTACCCTAGGGTATCAGTGACCGTCTGCCCAGCTCTCGCCGGGGCTCACTACAGTCCTCCACCATCAAACAACTTACCAAACTAAAACTCTGAGTACAATACAAATGGAATGATAGGTTACAATCCACAACATCAAATTACAACTTTGGATCCATAAGTCTTCCAACCTTACATTCAAAATTCGATTTACAAAAACTTGCAACAATCACACTCCAAAGTTCTCAACCTGTTCAACATAATAAACCCTACTTCTAAGGGTTGGCTTCTCCACTCGGGTACTCATTACCTGTTAAGGAAAACAGATTTAAAAGGGTGAGCTAAAAGCTCGTGAGTTCCCAAAAATATGCAAAGCACATATCACATATGATTTTTCACTTCAAAATTCATACTCGAATATAAACAAAGAAGGAAAGCCAGTAATCACACAAGAGTAGGATTAAGTTCATCACGTAGCCCAAGGTTGTCATACCAAGGGGATTAAATTCATCACGTAGCCCAAGGTTATTATACCAAGGGGATTAAGTTCTTCACGTAGCCCAAGGTTGTCATACCAAGGGGATTAAATTCATCACGTAGCCCAAGGTTATTATACCAAGGGGATTAAGTTCATTACGTAGCCCAAGGTTGTCATACCAAGGGGATTAAATTCATCACGTAGCCCAAGGTTATTATACCAAGGGGATTAAGTTCATCACGTAGCCCAAGGTTGTCATACCAAGGGGATTAAATTCATCACGTAGCCCAAGGTTATTATACCAAGGGGATTAAGTTCATTAGAACAGGGAATACCGGACACGTCACATCACTTCATGCAATTCAAAACAGGAATCATGGCACAAGACAAGAGATTCAAGTATACTCATAATATCAGGAAAACACTTTTGCAAGTAGTACCATTCAAATGAGAGTAAATGCGATAAAGTACACACTACTCCATTTGATGGATCAAAACCTATTTTTCAGATTAATTCACATTTCAAGTCAAGCAAGTCACGCACTTGAAAGTGTCTTTACTTAGAAATCATTTCAATAGTAAATTATTTCACTTACAAACACTACTAAATCATTTAGCAAGCACGAGTAAATTATTTCCTTTGAAATCGCTAGTAAAGCCGTTCATTTGTAAATAGTTTGAAACATAGTCTGAAATACTCACAAAAGTAGGAAAACATTTCATTGATAAAGAATAGTAGTAAAACATTTCCTTTGAAAACAAGTTAGAACTAGTTTGAAAACAGGTTAGAACACTCACACATGTGAGATATTGCAAAAACCCTTTCACAATTTCCTTTATTTACGATAAGGGTAAGTGTGATAAAATACACTACCCCATCAGAGAGTTCGAGAACTAGGTTTCACTTCAAAATCACTTTACTAAACACCATTGCGATCATTTTTACATAATCATATAACAAGTATGGAAACTCACCAAAGTAATAAGGCTCACCTCTTATGGTTCACAATCACCAGCGTTGCACATTCCCTAAAATAATTTAAAACAGTCAATGAGATTCAATTCATTCATTTTCATTTACTAACACAGTTCACTTTCATTTTTTTTGTTTCAAATGGCAATTTCCCCAAAACTTTCTCGAGGAAAAGCTTTCATTTCACATAACTCAAGGTTCCAAATAGATCCCTTTGGGAAAATCACTTTATCATTTCAAAAGGAAACATCTCACCGATATACTCGTTGACACTACAAGCACGTTCTTTTTCACAAAACATTTAAGTGAGGACTCACACCTCAAAATCACTTTTTACACAATACGTTCGACAATTCATTTTTGGCTAAAACTTCCATATTGATATAAAACGCTTCATATCAAGCCATTGTATTCAAAATCCCAATTTAGCCAAAATACCAAAACCTTCAAATTCAGTCAAATAGCACTTTTCACTCAAATTTCATGAAAACTACACTTTTACCCTTTTAAAACCCAAACACTCACTCACACATACATACATTCACATTTGAGCAATATACACATTTTTTCTCAAAAAGTAAAACCCTTCGAGAACATTCACGATATTCCAAAATCAAACATTGAAATTACCAGGCATGGGTTTGGCCCTATCATACATTTTCCTTCAACTTTTCAACAACTGAAAACCCTAATCTCTAACCATATCAAGGCAAGTTCACAAATAACAATCAAATTCCCAATCAGGTCCTCAAGTCCGCTACCTAGAGGCCACCTCAAGTCCGCTACCTAGGTTGGGATTTCAAGAGCCCAACTTCATCTTTTCAGATAAGATCATTTTTGTCAATATAAACCACAGATCTACACTAATCCACACTAATAAAGCTAGATCTACAAGATTCAAGGTTTATACCTTCAGATCTATTGAGATCCAACGAGATCCGACAAGACCCAATGAAATCCCTCGAGCTTTTCCTTCAAGAAAGTCGCTTCCAAGCCCAAAAAACCTCTCAAGTCTCAATCTTTACCCAAGATCTACGGATTTCGACGACGATCTACAACTCCAAGCCCATGATCAAGCAACACATCACTCGATCAAGCCTTGTTTCTTCACTTTTCTCTTCCTTTTTCCCCTCAAGAACTTCGGCCCTCACTCTCTCTCCTCTCTCCTTGGTTCGGCTGGAATGGGAAGGAAGAAACCAAGCCCACAATCCATCAATCAAGTTCATAGGTTCAAGATGCAAGTTAAAAGAAAGAATGGAAGTTCAAGGTGCAAGCTTTACCTCTTTCTTTCTTCTCCAAAACCGGTTCAATCTCCCTCTCTCTCTTCACTCTCTCGGCTGCAAGAGGTGGTGAGGATGGTGGTGGTTGATGGTGTTTGAAGCTTCAAGAAGAATGGATGAAGATCTATGGAGAAAACTTGCTCAATCTCTCTCTTTTTCTCCCTTCTCTCTCTCGGCAGTCTCTCTCTCTAACTCCCCAAATTTGCAGCTGAAAATGAAGTATAAGGGTGCAAGAAGTCAAGGCTTTTATTACCCAAAAAGTGCATCTCCTTATTTTAAGGGAAAAAGTGCTTTTTGGCACTTTATCACGTCACTGACAGTCCTAACTTACACTGGTTTCTTTCATCCCGACACTGTCTCACCATAATAACATTTCCAAAATATCACTACATATGCTCGATTTCAAGTCCAAGTCACTATTCACGCGGAACAATTTTAACGCTAAAATTTGGCCAAAACCACACCGCAAACAATTCGTATAAAATTCTCTAAATTGAGAAATAATCACTTTAAACACATATTCACTCATATTTCAATTAATAAACACAATATAAATAATTTTATGCATTTTTAAAATAATTCTGAATTTTGAGGCCCTCACATGACCATTAACGAAAGTGGTGGCATACAAAAGGAAGTTATACCTTAGCGAATCATTGGAGAAAGGACATAATAAACTTGACTAACTTCTAATCTAAACATAACAAGGGATTCCAAAGCTTTAGGATTCCTCCAACTTGATCTTAAAAACTCTCTCTAACCTAATTCTCTAATTTCTTTACTTGCTT
This sequence comes from Gardenia jasminoides, assembly GCA_013103745.1. NCBI lineage: Eukaryota > Viridiplantae > Streptophyta > Magnoliopsida > Gentianales > Rubiaceae > Gardenia > Gardenia jasminoides. Next base: position 4,745,249 of record CM023104.1, on the reverse strand, counting down.
TCTTATTTCTTGTCTACCACCAATTGGATGTCTTTGACACCTAACGGTTGGTTTTAATTGCTTTATCCCTCTTCCTTAGGTCGATTTACCGCCTTCTCCCTTTTATCTAGCTTTCCTTACTTTATTCGCCTTCCTATAATTGTCTATCTAGATAGTGAAGCAAGTGATTAAATTTTAGTGTTTGCAAAACCATAGTTCCTCGTGGGATCGACACCTATATTTCCCTATACTCAATAAACGATCCGTATACTTGCGGTAATATAGGGTTATAAAGGTTTTTTTTAAAATTTGTGGAGTAAAGAAAATCTCTATCAAGTTTTTGGCGCCGTTGCCGGGGAACTAACGGTTTTCCTAGACTAGTTTCTCAAACTAGGCGTAGGTGCAACATTAAAGTTAAAACAAGCTTTATTAGTTTAGATTTTATTTTTGTAGTATTTCTCCTTGTTTCTTGTAGGTACACCAATCTCTTCATTTAAGAGATCAACTTCCAAAGACGGCGAGAAGAGGAAGGAGACATGTCCAACAACAAGAAGAAAATATTGTGGTGGAAAGTGAAGGTGAACAATCCATAGCAATGGAGGAATCAAGGCCAAGAGCATTAAGAGACTATGCCTTGCCGGATGAATCCGGTGCTGCCGACTATTAATGCTAATAACTTTGAAATTTCACCGGCACTCATTCAAATGATCCAAAGAAGCCAATTTGGAGGAAATACAACCGAGGACCCCAACACACATCTAGCTAACTTCACAGATTTATGTGGTACTGTTAAGTACAATGGAGTAAGTGATGATGCCATTAAATTAAGGTTGTTTCCTTTTTCACTTTGTGACAAAGCAAAGGTATGGTTTAACTCTCATCCACCCAATACTTTTACTTCATGGAGTGATTTGGTAAAAGCATTTTTAAATAAGTATTTTCCTCCTGCCAAAACTAATAAGTTTCATACGGATATTACAGGTTTTCACCAACAAGATGGTGAATCATTGTATGAAGCTTGGGAGAGGTTCAAAGATTTCCAAAGACGATGCCCCCACCATGGTCTTCTGGAATGGTTGGTAGTACAAACGTTCTATCAAGGTCTTTCTATACCAACCAAAAACATCATAGATGCCGCGGCCGGTGGATCGTTAATGGCAAAATCTACCGAAGAAGCTCAAGGCTTGATTGAAGAAATGGCTTCTAACAATTACCAATGGGCTAATGAAAGAGGTAACCAAAGAAGATCGGCCGGTATGTATGAACTCGACACTATTAACATGTTATGTGCTCAAATGCAAAATCTTACTAACATGTTTAATAAACAAGGAGGAAATGGTTTAAATTCTTGTGTAAGTAATGCTTATTGTTCAAATTGTGGTGGTAATCATGATACTTGCATGTGTAAGAATGTTGAGCAAGTTAACTTTGCCAACAACTTTAACCAACCACCTCAAAACAATCCTTATTCAAGTACTTATAATCCCGGATGGAAGAATCATCCTAACTTTGGATGGAGGGATCAACCTCATAACCAAAGATCTTCTAATCCACCCGGATTTCCTTCTAAACCACTTGAACCTCAACCAATTTGGGAAAAAGCTCTAGAAAAGCATGCTCAAGGTACAAATGAAAGGTTTGAACAAATGGATAAGAAAATTGACCATATGCATAGAAGTCTAGAATTTCAAATAGGTCTATTAGCTAATGCCTTTAATGGAAGAAAACCAGGGGAGCTTCCAAGTAAAACTGAGGTTAATCCAAGAGAACACGTTAATGCAATCACTCTTAGGAGTGGTAGAACATTAGAGGATGATACCTTGGTAAAAGTGGTAAAAGTGATGAAAATGAGGAAAATAAGGAAAAAGAAGAAGTAGATAACCATGTTGATATTGATATTCCTTCTTCTCATATTCCTATTGAAAATGCTTCTAACTCTATTCCTTTTCCTGATAGGTTGAAGAAGAGCAATAAGGAGAAGGAATTTGAGAAAATTGCTCAAATGTTTAAACAAATTAGAATTAACATTCCTTTTATTGATGCTATTTCACAAATTCCCTCTTATGCTAAATTTTTGAAGGATATCATGTCCAAAAAGAGGAAGATTGAAGATTATGAGACCATAGCATTAGCGGAGGAATGTTCGGCAAGAATTCAAAATAAACTCCCACAAAAACTCAAGGATCCGGGAAGCTTTACTATACCTTGTACCATTGGTCATCTCCAATTTACTAATGCTTTATGTGATTTAGGTGCAAGTGTATCATTGATGCCACTTTCCATAGCTCGGAGACTTGATTTAAGGGAGATGAAGGACACAAACATCACTCTTCAATTGGCGGATAGGTCATTAAAGCGTCCGGTTGGTATGATTGAAAATGTCCTTATAAAGGTTAAGGATTTCTTTATTCCAGTCGACTTTATTGTCCTTGACACGAAAGAAGATTGTCATTTACCTATTATATTAGGTAGACCATTTCTAGCCACTGCCGGCACTCTAATTGATGTTCAAGAAGGCATAATTAAGTTTAGAGTGAATGATGAAGAATTGGTGTTTAACCTCCATGAAAATAAAGATCTTGAATTATGGCATGGAAAAGCTTTTAAGCCAAAAGAGGTAGATATTGTTCAAGAATTGCATAATGATGGCTTATTTGTTAATGACATGTTCCATGTGAAGAACAAAGGAAAAGAGATCTTTATAGAGCATGAAATCCCTAAAGTTAATGAAGAAAAAAGGAGAAAAAACCAAGTAAACTTTGGGATTGTTTTAAATGTTTCTCGAAAATTCCTCATTCTATATGTGATAATTCTAATCCTTCTTTGTTTGATAATGAGGATGATTTGGAGAAAGGGGAAGCTTCATTAATGAAGAATGGAACCAAAAGCTTTAGCCCTTGGGAAGGAACAAGTTCCTTTTCACCTCCAAAGTGATTTCAAAAAGAGGAACACTTTTGAGTCGAGCCAACGACTTTAAACAAAAGCGCTTCTTGGGAGGCAACCCAATTTTGTTTAAGTTTGTGTTAGTTTGTTTGGTTTTTATGTTTAAGCATGTGTGTTTTATGTTTTTAAGTGTGTTTGTTATATTTGTTTTGTAGGAAATGTCGAGCACGCAAAAATTGACCTTTTTGGTGCACAATGAATAGTGAAAATGCAAACATCTTCATACCTCAATTTGTGCTTTAGTTGTTTATGATTCAAGAAATGAGGTTAATTAAGTTGTTTTGATCATATTACATGTGTTAGAGAAGGTGCATTGCATAATTAACATACAGGATTTTTATTTTGGAAATAGTAGAAATTGATTGTCCAATGAAACAGTTGCAGAAAAGTTGCAGAATCCAATTTCCAGAAGGATCCGCGAGTCGAGACGCGAGGTATACCTCGCGGATCTCAAGCATCGCGGATCAGAATCAGAGAAGTTTTTTGAGCATCCGCGGACCAATACGCGATGTACGCATCGCGGATCCATGGGTCGTGGATCAACTTCTGAGAGCTACCCAGCCAAATCCGCGAACTGAAACGCGACTTGTGATTCGCGGATCCAAGAGTTTAACCTTTTCTTGCAGTTTCTTGTCAAATTTTTCAGGTATTCAAGGTTATTCAATGGCGAATGACAAAGCGGACCATTTCAATGACATTAAAAGGGGAGTATTTCTTTCTTCCCTTTCTTATCTTTTTATTCCTTCTTACACATTGAGGACAATGTGCATTTTAAGTGTGGGGGGAGGAAATTGTGCTTATATGTTATGTTTAATTATGTGATTGAATTGAGATATGGTAAAATTTTGCTAAAATTTTTCAAAAATCCTATACCAATATGTTTCAAATTCTCAATTAACTTGGAGATGACTATTTTGTGATTAAATTTTTTGCAATTTAAGGAAAGTATATCTTGTAAAATGGAGGAAATTATGCCTAATTTTGTATGTTTAAGGAGATTTCTTCTATTTGTTTGATTTTACATAGTAGAGTGATAAATGTGGTTGATAAATGTAGTACTTTTCTCATGATTATTCTTTTGAGGGAATATTTATTTTCTGTTAAAAAAAAAAAGAGTGAAAGCTCTACTCCAATGTGCTTAGTAACCGGGAGTCTTCATCTAAAAATGTCGACTTTCGCGTCAAACGGTACTTGAATAAAGAGTAGGCAAATAAAGTGAAATGTTGAGTAACAGGGGATCTTCATCTAAAAATGTCGATCTTCTCGTCAAAAGGCATTTTCACAATTGAAATATATGTTTGATATGAATTATAAATAAATCCCTCTCTTGAAAATGATTATGGGTTTAGGAAGCATTATTGGCTATATGATTCACCTTGCTTGTGAAATTGGGTAAGGAATGAGGAATTGAATTAAGCTACTTGAATTTATGGTATGATTACTCTCTTTTACTTGATATTATAAGTACTTGTGATAATTGCAAAATGGTTATCTACTTTGTTTTGAGGAAATGAAATTAAGGTGCACAAACACTTTAATCATTGTTGGATTGTAATTCTTAATGCTTGAGGACAAGCAATGGTTCAAGTGTGGGGGAGTTTGATAAGTCAATATTTTGCATGTTTTTAGTAAGATTAATTATGTAGTTTTTGTGTGTTTTTGTCAGTTTAATGGCTAATGAACTAGGGTTTCTATTGAAATTCTACATTTTGTGGTTTAAATAGAAAAATGCATTTTTATGGATTAATGTGATGAAATCTTCATGTTTTTGTAGGATTGCTTGTTCATGATCAAATGAGATGAAAATGTGGATAATTACCAAGAAGCTTGGAAGAAAAGTTGGAAAATGAAAATTGCAATTCAATCAACGAGGAATCAAAGGATAAAAGTCGGAGCAATTAAAGCCAATTTCGACAAAAAGCTCGGAATTTGCAAGTTTCAAGTGGAGTCGCGAGCCAAAATGCGAACCAACAAGTGGAAGAAATGATTAGCTCACAATCCCTCTCACCGAGCAGGGTAGCTGATCCATGATGTGATCCATGAGCCTCGCCTCTGGATCTACCTGGATCCTCAGAAAGTGACTGCTGCGAGTTGCAGCCGAATTCCAGTTTTTCAGCTCACTTCCAGCTCAATTTTCAGAAGAATTTCAATGAAGGCTGCGTGAAGAATTGTGTGAAGTTGAAGAAACAACTCATTGCTAATTCAAAACACAATTTGCTTCAACATTACAACTCATTTGGAATGAAAATTCAAAGGATTCAAATGCATGAAGACAAAGAGATTTAAGAAGCCATTTTCCTTGACTTTTGAAGGCCAATTTGTCTTGTATTCACATGACATAATCTTGGATGCATATGGTTGAAATCTTCTATAAATAGGGCCTTTTGTATCCCATTCCATAACACATTCCATTCCATTCCATAAAAATTCCAAAAGACTAGAGAATAGCTCTAGTTCATTAGATTAGTTCTAGTTCTTAGTTTGTAGTTTAAAAAGAGAGTAAAAGTGAAAGTTGTGAGGAATCTTGCACTTTATATTGGGAGATCAACTTGTGAAGAAGTTTTTGGATTCAATTTCAAGAAATTGAATAAGATTCCTTCTTCCTTACTTGTCTCTTGTGCTTTAATTTCATGGCTTTGTGCAAGTTTGTTTTATGCTTAAATGTTCTTAATATGATGTCTAGCTAAGCCTCTTTAATCCTAGAGTTAGGATGAACTTGTTTTAGTTGTGATTATGAAGTAATTAAGTGATTTATGTCCTCCATGACTTTGTTAGTTTAAGACTTGTGCTTATGCTTTATGGTTGATTAGCTACCAACTATAATTGATTTGATGTTGATGAGTAATGAAAAACTTGCCTTCAATAAGATCTAAGTTCTTAAGCACTAACTTATGTTCTCACGAAAGTAGTGAATATAAGTGGTTGGTTTTGGTTTTATACTATAACTTCATTGAGCTTATTTAACTTGTTTCTCTCTTTTCTCTATGAAAATAGGTCAAGGAAGATTCCAAGGAGTTAAAGAATTGGCAAAAGCGATTCCAAGTGACTAGTTCATCTTAAACGAGAACTTGCACTACACATGACCATTAACGAAAGTGGTGGCATACAAAAGGAAGTTATACCTTAGCGAATCATTGGAGAAAGGACATAATAAACTTGACTAACTTCTAATCTAAACATAACAAGGGATTCCAAAGCTTTAGGATTCCTCCAACTTGATCTTTAAAACTCTCTCTAACCTAATTCTCTAATTTCTTTACTTGCTTTCTTATTTCTTGTCTACCACCAATTGGATTTCTTTGACACCTAACGGTTGGTTTTAATTGCTTTATCCCTCTTCCTTAGGTCGGTTTACCGCCTTCTCCCTTTTATCTAGCTTTCCTTACTTTATTCGCCTTCCTATAATTGTCTATCTAGATAGTGAAGCAAGTGATTAAATTTTAGTGTTTGCAAAACCATAGTTTCTCGTGGGATCGACACCTATATTTCCCTATACTCAATAAACGATCCGTATACTTGCGGTAATATAGGGTTATAAAGGTTTTTTTTTAAAAATTTGTGGAGTAAAGAAAATCCCTATCAACACGAAACTCATGTTTTAAAGTATTTTTTATTAATTTAATTTATTTAAACTTTTACACGAATTTTATTGTCATTTTATTTATCAAATTAGATCAATAATAAATTTTTAATCAAATTTGCTAAAATTGGCTAATATGCCTTATTTTCAAAGTAAGCAAAGAAATTTGGAGATTAAATAAAATTTCATTTTCAAAAAGAAAAGGCAATAATAGTGGACTATAAATATAACAACAATAAATGAAAATAGTGTTAGCCTAAAAGTTCACGTAAACTAAAATAATAAAAACTATTTTTCAAAATAGAAAACAATTTTTAATATTACCTCTTTTTCAAAAAGAAATTTGGCAATTATGTTTATTTTAGTATTATTTTATTTTGTCCTATTTTGAGTTAAAGTATAATAAATTAAACAAAAATTTGTAAAGGTGAATATTAGCTCAACAAGAAAAGTTTTAAAGATATAAACTAAATATATTTTTTTTAGCTTTTCTCAAAGATTCTTGTATAGTTAATACAATAAGGAGTATGTATATTTTTAATAATAAAATGAAATAATATTAAGTTATAGATAATTTCATGAATAAAAAAAACAACAATGTCATTGCACCCACTAGTTTTTGTATTTCTAACTTTGACTAGCCTTCATAGAGGGTAAAGTGTATATATTTAATGTTGAAGGGGATAAAGTGTGACTGAATACTAAGTTCAGGGGGCAAAATGTTATTAACCCTTCTTTATATTTGAGCACAGTTGTAACAGCCCCACCTCTCCCAAGGGCGAACCCAAGGGTATTAGCGGACTGTCTGCCCAACTCTCGCCAGGACTCACTACAAAATCTCAATCATATTACAGACTTCAAATAATTGCACTTCAAGATCTCTAACATAATAATACATGCATTCGTTCTTAAAGCCTTAATTGAGGTCCAACAATAAATGATAATTAACTTACAAAAGTAAATTCTCAATAATATCTATTAAAACTCTTATAACATCAATTTCAGGTACAATAAATCTTTAACTTCGAAATTTAATATTCAGCCTATACAAAATTATGAAAATCCTACCAAAGTAACTAAATCCTTGATCTACGTTTTCCACTTCGAGACCTGTTAAGGAAAACAAACTGGGGTGAGCTAACGCTCAGTGAGGCCAAGGAGAAACATGCAAGCACGTAATCAAGTAAGTAAGAAAGCCAGTAAATTCAGATATAAAAGCGTATAAATCATACATTCACTTGTACTGTTGCAATTTTCACCAGGAGATTGTATTCTCAAGGAATCACTACTCGAGGGCTCACATTAGACAAAAGTCTTGGTGTTGGGTTCGGGGAACCCTCTTCGAGCCTCTATATCTACAGTGAATTTGCACAAGCACCGTGAGCAATTCATACAGGAAAAATACACAATAACAGGTAAGGATACAGGGCTCTCAGGAGCCAATTTCCACGGTAAAGCAGTTGAGTCCATTCCATCCCAAACGTTGACTCTCCGTCAACCTAACACAGGTAACGTCCGTAGAAACTCCACTTAATACAACCTCCGTCCAACAGTTCACCCGCTCGGGCCCGAAACCAAACAGGTAGGTTTAAAAGGTAAAGCTACATCGAGCAATACCGAGCAAGACCTCTCCAATAGGTCAAGCTCAAAGAACAGTACCTAAGGTTCACCAAGCTTCCCGACCAAGCCCTTGCCGGCTCAGGTCCCAAGGATCCCCAATAGGTTTGGGCGTCCCCATTTATCACTTTTTAAGTCGATGGATTATTCCAATCGACATTCAGTTACAGTCAAGTCAAGTACAGTTCCAGTCAAGTCAAATAACAATCACGTACATGCAAGACAAGTAAAAGAGGACGAACGCGATAAAGTACACTCTCGCCTCAACAGTTTTCATTCAAATAAACATATCAGGTAATTCAACAAATCATGCACTTGACACTCACCGAAGTCAGGAGTCTAAGGCAAAAGCACGCAAGATCAATCGAGTTCTCCGGGATCTTCTCGATCACCTGAGACAAATACGAGTATTTTAATTCAAATCACTAAAGAAATATTTGATAGATGTCTTTAAAAATGTCTCAATGAGACTCAAGTCAAGTTCAATGAAATTCCCTTTTGAGCTGAAATCTTTGAAAAATCGTAACTTGAGTTATACAAGTCCAAATTTTGCAAGCTTGGTACCGTTGGAAACCTATTTTAAAGTTCTAAAACTTTGTAGAAGACACCCAGTTAAAATTCTGGACAGAATTGGCCCAGATTTTAATTTAACGAACTGCTACAGTAACAAAACAGGACATAGCAGGCTGTCCGACCAGGCCACTTTGAAAATTTGCCAAAAATTACAGAAAATGAATTGGCCTCTCAAATTTTCACGGTTTATAGACCTATGTAAGAAGTTTCAAACACCACCGACGGAACTCAATTCCGATACTTGAGCAAGAAATTACAGCAGTTCAAACAGGGCAGGTTCGCAAATCTGAAATTTCTGTTTTCCAGTTTTGCAGGGCAGAGTTCTAGGCTATATTTGAGTGACGAATTCTACTTCAAAAATCACCAAATTTGGTACACTAATACTTCCATATATCAACTAGATTCATACCAAAATTCAACCAAAAATTCGAATGGGAATGCAGTTTTCTACGCGCCTAAAGTGGACTGGTTCGCATATAATCAATCCTGCAAATTTTACTTCCTTTTCTTATCCACATTTTTAACACATCTAAACACTTCCGTTTGGCCTCAAATTCGAACCTAAGCTGGTATTGATCTTTCTTAACCTAATGATGATAAAAAATGATCACAACTTTCTTCAAAAGTTAACACAAAACATTTCCATGAAATCGGGCAGCATGCTGCCCCCATTTTCCAGTTTTGCCCTAATTCCAATGATCTTCAATTTTGTTCCATCTTTAAGGAAATTGGTGTGAGACAATCCAACACCCTAGCCTTCAACATTTAAGCCTCAAATTAGGCCTTTAAACTTGCCAAATATCAGCCACTAAATTGTAAAAGAAAAACAGCAAAATCAACTCCCATTTTTCGCTTCTTCCTCTCGGTTCTTCCTTGAGGTTTCCCACTAACTTTCAACTAACCACCATCTTTGCTTAACCTTTGAAGAGAATTGTGTGGGCCAAATTAACAACTTAACCCTCATATTTAAGCCTCCCAATTAACCTTTAAACTTGCCAAAATCACAGCCCACACGTTAAAAGAAAAACAGAATTTTTTCCCCTCATTTTCTTCCTTTCCTCATCCGAATTTTCCTTGAGGTTTTCTTCCAACTTTTAGCAACCAAAATCAAACATAATGCACATATATAACACCATTTAACCAACTCATGAACAAATACACATATATAGTGGGAATTCCAAGAGCCCACAAATTCTCCATAATCATCAAATTACACAATAATAAAGCTTAAACACTTCAACCATCATAATCATCATCCATCAAGGTTCTATGAACCTATCAACCACCCAAACCTAACTTTTCATGCTTGGAATTGTAATCAATAGACAAAAATGGAAGCTTTAGAACCTTACCTCTTCTAAGAAGCTTAACAAATTTCCTCCAAGATTGCTAGCCTCAACCTCCAAGAGCTCCTCTTCAATGCTCCTCACCATAATCCCAAGCTTAGGCCAAGATTAATGGAAGTTTGAAGGTGGTTTGAGAGATGAATTTGGTGGAAGAAATTTTGATGAAATTTCAAGGGAAGAAGAAGAAAGGGAGGTCGGCCAAAGGGAGGAGAAGAAGAGAGGGATTTTATGTTGATTTTTGAATGAATTAAATAAAGAGAGCAAGACAAGACATAAAGCTTGTCTTGTGCCCTAAAGTCAAACATGGAATAGTAATCCCTTTGCTAACAATTTTGGAGGGAAAATAATTATCCCACTTAGCTAAGGATTAAAGGATTAATCTTGGTTAGGAGGGAGAAATGAGAAGGATTAAATTGAGAATGAGTTAGGGTGAAATAGGTGGAAGAAACAATGGCTAAACAAAATTCTAACTCGAGAGGGTTAAAACAACTTAAACTAAAAATCACAAATCCCTAATTATAATTACTCTTTTTAATTCACCTCTAATCACTGAATAACATTTCTAACTTACGGGTGATCATCCTTACCTTCCAGTACAACTTAACTCGTTGCCTGAATTTCTACCTCGAAAAACGTGTTTTTCGAGGTAGAAAGTATAATTGATACAAAAAGAGCAAATTTTAAAATAAGATGAATGGAATGTTGAAAATCTACCTGAAAAATTAATATAGAACTAAATTAAGTTTTTCTCAAAATGAAATAAATTAAACTAATAAATAAATTGAATTTTCATTTAAATTTTCTAAAAATTCGTTTAAATGTAATTTTAAAACAATTGAACGAATTAATAACAATAATATCATTATTTAAAATAATAGATATTAGCAATATTAAAAATAAATTTTGGGGCCCTTACAACAGTGCTTTCTGCAGTATTGCTTTGTGAAATTACCAACTACATTGGATTTGAATCTAGAGTGTTTTCCAAGCCACATAATGGGAAGATTATTGTTCTAATTCCATAAGATCTATCTTGTCTCCTCTTTTCTTTTTCTGTTACTTTATATGATAATTCTATATTTTTTAATGTAATCCTTTTTGGCAAGCATCTAATATTTTTTATTATTTTTGTCTTTATATTTCACATCTAGTGTTTTTATTTTTTATCCTTATATTTTTCACTTTTTTCTTGAATATAATTATGAAGTGCCACAAATAAAATTTTTATTTTCACTTTTAATCTTTATATTTCTAGCCAAAAATTACGGGAATGAGTGATGAATAGAGCTTATCTAGATAAACTTTTCTTATTTGTTATAGTACTTTTTATGATATGATATATGAAAAATAAAAAAGTGATATATAAAATTAAAAGGTGAAACAAAAATGTATTTAGAGAACTCTTCGCTATCATCATACATATATGGGCCACTGCCCCTTAAGTCCCAGTACACATCTATGTGAAAGATTAGTTAGTTTGAATGTTTATTTTTGTTAGAGTTAATTCGTTAGTTTAATTTTTCAAAACCCTCATTTGACTGATTCTTGTTTTCGAAAGAAATAAATTATCCAAATTCTTAGAAATACCATCCTATTCAGTTGTGCTCTAATATTTATATTGTGAAATAGGTAATTTATTTTTAATTTGGTTAACAACCTTTTATGCCACCATCACTAGTACATAATAATATACTTGCATGCATAACCTCAGAACAGCATTGCAAACTCCAAACTCGTTTTCCAAAATTTCCATATAGCATGGTAATTCATCATGGATCCGTAAATATGGACATACTAATAATGTAATATTGTAAATGAATGAAAGAACATAAGATAACTTTTATTAAAAGAGTAAATTTTTCAGAAAACTTGCTTGAGGAGGGGAACGGAGTAAGAATAACCAGTTATTGAATGAAAGACTGAGAACTTTTATTGAATATGAAAGTGTTTACAAAGGGAAGTAGGAGAAGTAGGAAAAATGAGAACTTATAGTCTTTAGTCAAAAAGAAAAAAACACACACACTCATATTAGAATACAACGAGTTATTTATAGTAGGATAGGATCGAATTTCATTTGAATTTCATTTCATTTGTATGCCGAAAGTCTTGAATAATTACTTGCTTTGATTTCGAATCTTTAAGGCGCCGACATTACCTTTTGAATTCACATGCTTGCTTTCACTCAGATGTCATTAGGGTCTTAACTAATGGCCCACCAAATGGATTCGAAGAAGACCCTGCTGACCCTGCTGGCTCATTTGCTTTACGCTTTTCTTTCAAATAATTGTCATATTCCTGTAACATTTTTGGATTTTGTATCATTTTTAAAAATAGGAATTCATGTGCTACTTCTGATTTGGAATCCTTTTCCATCTTTTGAGGTGTTTTTGGCTACGTCTCTTTTTGAACTTGTCGAATGCTCCATTTGAGCTTTTCTCCTATTTCAAGAATTTTAATGCATTCTTTTGCTCATGGAGGTCTTGATTAAATCAATTGCACCATTTGATTTTAAATTCTCGAACTAATGACATTGGTAATGGCTTTTCTAGGTTTTGAGTAATATTGAAACCCCAGCAAAATATCCAAGGTACTTTGAATTCTATATGGAACATGACTAGTTTTGAATATATTTCTCCATGAGCTTTCTTGACATCAGTTTGTAGTCCCATTATTGCTTGAGGAGGGTAGATCTCGGTTTGAGGTCCAAACCACATCCACCAGTGATAGAACCAAATTGGAAATACTCTTACACAATTTTCATGAAAAGTGAAAAACCATGAATGATCAAGGTCTATAAAAGGATGCTCTAACCAAGCCATTTTATAATCTTGATACATGCAACCATCTAGAATGTGTCTAATTGAAAAAGTTTTCTTAGGACACAAAGAAGTTCATTTGTTCAGTAAACAAACATTTTAACAGTACATTTTGAATAGCTTATCACTCTTGGTTTTTTCTCACCCTCTCTAGGCCAAATTTCAATTGATTGAGAATCAACAAGAATCAATTCATAATAATTTTGAGTTACAGTTGGGTCATCAGGACACCAGTAACAACCTTGTGAAAAAAGTCTTTGAAGAATGTTTTGTAATGAGGTGTATGGAGGAGTTTCTTGAAATCTGGTCAAAGTAATGTGTTAGACAGAAGGTTTGGTGAAATAAAGGGTTTTTTGGGTAGTTTGAGTTGTTGATTTTTTAATCTCTTCTTCTGGGGGAAGAACTTGAACTGTGTGTTTGGATTTTAGTTTTAGTTGCCTGAATATAGCTTAGCACTGGGAAATTGTGAAGGGCTATAAATCTATTTTAAGTATGAGGAGTTTGAGTGATGTACATTTCATAGTCCTTGGACTTTAGTCTCTTTTTGAGTCCATTTTCGTGCAAGATCAGCAAATAATCATACTCATCTCTTCTTGAGTTTGCTTGATCCATTTTTTGTAATGAGTAGTGCCATAACTGCCCTGATCATTTTGTTGCAAAAAATATTCACTAAACAAGCATTTCTCATTTTTCAAAAACCCCCCATTTGACTGACCCTTGTTTTAGAAAGAAATAAATTATGCCAATTCTTAGAAATACCATTCTATTCAGTTGTGCTCTAATTTTTATTTTATAAAATAGGTAATTTATTTTAATTGGCTCATAACCTTTTATGCCACCATCACTGGTACATAATTTGCTTGCATTGCATAACCTCAAAACAGGACCACAATCACTGGTACATATTATGCTTACACCTAAACAGGTTTATGAGGATCAAGTAAAGTTGCAAAAAGAATATGAGTTAGACATTGAGCGGAAAAAGAAAGAAAAGGCCGAGAGAGGAAAAGAAGAGATTAAAGCCGAGAGTATTGAGGGAAAAAAATTGAGTCAATATTCGGCCAAGGGAGAAAGAAAAGAGAGGAAAAAAAGTTTAACTGTAAAAGGTAAGAGTGTGAGGCAAGATTTATTTTCTAACCAGCTTTTACTTGTACTTGTTTACAAGGAAGAGTTGGATGAATCTTCTACATATACTAACTCTTGACCTTCAAGTGTTACATTTTTTTTGTAGGAGTTTGAAGATGTATTCCCTAAAGAGATTCCGAATGAACTTCCACCCAAGTGCGGGATCGAGCATCAAATTGATTTGCTTTTGGGAGCACCATTGCCTAATAAACCAGCTTATAGGATGGGCCTGGAGGAAACTAAAGAGATCCAAAGGAAAGTGGATGAGTTGCTAAGAAAGGGTTAGGCTTGAGAAAGCTTAAGTCTTGTGCTGTCCCTGTCATTCTCATGCCTAAGAAGGATGGAGGATGGAGAATGTGTACTGATTGTCGAGCCGCCAATGCTATCACGGTAAAGTATCATCATCCTATCCCTAAGTTAGATGATATGTTAGATGAGTTTCATGGTGCCATAATCTTCACAAAAATTGATTTGAAAAGTGGTTACCATCAAATTAGGATGAAAGAGAGAGATGAGTGGAAAACCGATTTCAAAACTAAGTATGGCTTATATGAGTGGTTAGTTATGCCATTTGGCTTGACTAATGATCCAAGTACAATCATGCATTTGATGGATCATATTCTAAGGCATTTCATTGATAAATTTATAATTGTTTATTTTGATGACATACTCATTTATAGTAAGAGTTTAGAAGAGTATGTTTTTCATTTAAAAGCTGTTTTTGAATTACTTCATTGAGAAAGTTTATATGCCAAACTCAAGAAGTGCATATTTTATACTAATCGTTTGGTGTTTGCAGGCTATGTTATTAGTTCACACGGAATACATGTTGACGAAAACAAGGTGAAAGCAATCCAAGAGTGGCTGACTTTTAAGAATGTTAGAGAGGTCTGAAACTTCCATGGACTTGCAAGCTTTTACCATCGCTTCGTCAAAGATTTTATTATAATTATGGCCCAAATCATGGCTGTAATGAAGGAGAGTGAGAAGTTTTCTTACGGGAAAGATCAAGATAAGACCTTGCAATTAATCAAACATAAACTCACATACGCACCACTACTTGTTTTGCCAAATTTTGATCTAATTTTTGAAGTTGAATGTGATGCGTCAGGTGTTGGAGTTGGAGCAATCTTAATGCAAAGAGGCAAACCCGTGGCCTATTTCAGTAAGAAATTGAGTGGAGTAGCCCTCAATTATTCAATGTATGACAAGGAATTATATGCCTTGGCTCGTGCATTAACCACTTGGCAACATTACTTGCAAGCCAAATAATTTGTGATCCACATTGATCACGAATCATTAAAGTACTTGAAGGCACAACATAAGTTGAACAAACACCATCTTAGACGGATTGCCTTCATTGAGTCATTTGCATATATCATCATGTATAAAACAGGTAAGTCGAATGTTGTAACTGATACTTTATCTCATAGACATTCCTTGCTTACTACTTTAGATGCTAAATTATTAGGATTTAAGCTCATGAAGGAGTTATCTGTTGATGATGCCGAATTCTAGATATCTATGCTTTATGTGTCAAATCGGGTTTTGATAAATACTTTATACATGATGGTTTCTTGTTTTATCTCAATAATCTATGTGTTTCTTGTGGTTCAATTAGAGATTTGCTTGTTAGAGAATCATAGTGGTGGATTAATGGGGCACTTTGGTGTGTCCAAGACTCTAACTACCTTGCAAGAGCATTTCTTTTGGCCGTATATGCAAAAGGATGTAGAACGTGTCGTTGGCAAGTATGAAATTTCCATCAAGTCAAGTCAAAGATTAATCCAACTAATTTGTATACACTTTTGCCTATTCCCAACCAGCCTTGGATTGATATTTCTATGGATTTTGTGCTTAGTTTACCACGTTCTAGAAGAGATCATGATAGCATTTATGTTATGGTTGATAGATTTTCCAAAATGGCTCATTTTATTCCATACTATAAAACGGATGATAATATGCATGTAGCTGATTTGTTCCTTAAAAAAATTGTTCATTTGCATGGTATGTCTAGAACTATAGTTTCTGATCGTGATGTTAAGTTCTTGAGTTACTTTTGAAAAACTTTGTGGCGTAAAATTGGAAACAAAATTGTTATTCTCTACTTCAAGTCATCCTCAAACCGATGGCCAAACTGAAGTAGATAATCATACTTCGTCTACATTTTGAAGAGCTATTATTAAAAAGAACTTGAAAACATGGGAAGAATGTTTGCTATATGTAGAGTTTGGATATAATAGGACTGTGCATAGTGCTACACAATTTTTGCCTTTTGAGATTATGTATGTATTTAATTCTTTAACTCCTATGGATATGCTTCATTTACCTTATTCTGAGCATCTTAATCTAGATGGAAGAAAGAAAGCTGAGTTTGTAAAGTCTTTACATGAGAAGGCTGAAGCTAATATTGAGTATTGCACTGCTCAAAATGTTAAGCAAGCCAACAAAAGGCATTGCAAAGCTATGTTTCAGTCAGGCGATTGGGTGTGGTTGTACCTTCGTAAGGAACGGTTCCCTGAGCAACGTCAAAGTAAGCTTTCTCCAAGAGGGAATGGACCGTTTCAAGTGTTTGAGCTCATTAATGTTAATGCCTACCGACTAGATCTTCCACGTAAGTATAATGTGAGTGCTACTTTTAATATGGCTGATCTTAGTCCTTGTGATATTGGTGATGAATGCAATTTGAGGACAAATCCTTCTCAAGAGAAGGGAAATGATGAGGAATTTCAAGTTGTTTAAAGTTCAAGTGTCGGTCCAGTGAAGGTTCCTCTTAGTCCCGTGATGCGTTCGAGAGCTAAAAGATTCAAAGAGTCACTTCAAATTTTGGTGAGAGCAATTCAAGATCAGCAAGGGTCTTATGCAAGCATTGAAGGGGTTGAGTGGTCCAATAAGCATCAATCATTCAAGACTTTGATCATGGTTGAGGATGAGGTTGGACAAGGCATTGAATAATTGATTGTAGCTGTTCTTGTTTTAGTCGTTTACTTAGTTACGAAATAAGTTACATTCGGCCACCTTAAGGGATTGTATGGTCTGAATTGCAATGGTTTTTTTGTTCCATTTAGTAGTTTTAAGTGTCATTTGTTTAGTTGGTTAGGGTTTTTCTAGTTGGATTAGGTCTCAAATTTGGTCCAAATTAAGTAATGAAGGCCAAATTCTGTTTAAGAGTTTCCTAGTATTAGTAGGTCTTTATAAGATTACAAATAGCCTATTTTTCATCCAAACCAAGATACAATTATTGAGTGAAATAAAATTTCAGATTTGCATCTTTCTTTGAGAGCAAATCGTAAGGCTGACTTTAGGTACTTGTTTGACTTATCAATCAAGCAGCTTCTTGAAAGTAGCTTCTTCTACCTCGATTCGTGTGTTGAGTTGTCCAAGTCTTGAAATGGAATCCATCAAACATTGATATCTCAAATTCTTGGATCTTGTAGGACGTTTCTATATCTTCCTTGGGTGTAGGAATCACATTAGACAGTTGGAAGTAACAACGTAAAAACCAGATGCAACATTAAGAAGGGAAATAAATTGGCTTTGTTTGGATAATAATTGGTTTGTTGGATTAGTGATTATTTCCAAAAGAAGAGAAAAGGAAAAAAATTCTTATATCATAAACATGTTTGTTAAAAACATTTTATCTTCTCAATCATCTTTTATTTGTATATATCACATCACAAAAAATATTGCAATATTTTTTTAAATGTTACAATGTTATTTCAAAAAAATTCAAATAATTTCCTATTCGAACACAATATGTCTTTTCACAAAAGTCAACTATAGAGTTCATTAAAAAAAACTATATTACCAATAGAACGTAAGTGTTTTGAACAAATTTTATTATTATGAAAAGTTTGAAGACCAAATATCTAGTAATAGTGATCTTAATAGAATTTATGTGTGACAATTCTCATGAATCTGCATATGAGTATGCAATCAGAAATTGAAAACAAAATGCCCTCTAAAAACATAATTTAGAAATTAGGTAAAGAACTGGTTTAGTGATGAGTCTTTAGGAGCTACAAATTAAAAAAAAAAAAGTGCTTCAAAGATCTTGCCTTCTTTGGATTACGAATTTTCAAAGAAAAATTCCTTTGACACATTTTCCAATTACTTTTTTACTTCACATACATTACATTGCTATAATATATTTTATATAAAAAATCCAAATACTTGCAATCCAAATGAGCTGTTAATTAAGTTATCCTTGATGTTTTCTTTGTGATTTTTATTATTTTTTGGGGCTTTTTTGTGTTCAGTTTTTCATGATGATCGTTCTGTAGTAAAGTTCGTGGGTTTTGGTCTTGATTAGATTGGGAAAGGAGAAGAAGAGCTTCCTGCTACTCTAGGCTTGTCTAGTTGCTTTAGAGAATGCACTTTCAGCCGAATCTGGTCTCAGAATACAAGGTGCTAATTGTGCGGGCTACTACTATCTCAGAATTGCAGCATACACCTTAGTAGCTTTTAGAAATTAAGCTTGGTGAAAATAAAATAAAATGAACGGAAATGAGGACTTACTATAAAAGCAAGGAAATGGGGCTCTTATTTTGGGTATTTTATCTTTCTAATGATTCTGTCCTAAATATTTAACGGAAGTTGCTTGAAAAAATACTTGTTATTTCGCCAAATCTAAAGTTCATTTGATACTTTGGATAAACTTTAGGGTGGTAGATGTAATTAACATTTAGTGTATTCATTCATAAGAGTTTTTTGTTATTTTTGTGAAATCCTATATTGTGTAAACTTTCATTCATTTATATAATTTTTTATTTATATGTTAAAAGCTCAAAGGATCTAATTTATTTCCTTTTGTGTGTGTGTGTGTGTGTAAACCTCCTAGTGTAGCATTGTTGGACTCCTTTTGGACGTGTCTTTTCAAACATTGATTTCTTCATCCATAAAACATAAATTTGAAATCTTATTTAAGGGGTATCAAGTTTGTTGAAATATGATCCATCAATAGTTGGTGTTTACTTTCCTTTTCATACATATAGTATAAGCGGCTTGTTGGTTTGCCGAAATCTTTTGTCGTCCTCCCCAACCTCATCTCATGCACGTGAGGTGATGCTGCTCCATTTTTTTTTTGGGGTCTTTTTGAATTGCATTATTGAGCGGTTGATCTCAAGAAATATTAGAACCCCATTTCTCCTCTCCTTCCCTTGCTGTGTGTCTCTCTCACTAAGTATTTTTCATCTCTTCTCTCTCTTCGTGCTCCTGGTCCTCATCTCCTTCATTTTCTAATCGATCAACAACAAAAATCACAATGTAGTTACGAATTTTTGTTTCTAAATCTTTTCTTCCTTCCTTTTCCTGTGCTTCTGTACCCTTTTATTTTTTTTCCCTTTCTTTTACGGGTTTTGTTGTCTAATTTTTTCCACTTCTTTGATGTTGCGATGCAGGTACCCAATTTGGAGATTTCCTCCACCATCCTCGGGCTATTTGGTAAGCTATCTTAGTCCCCTTTTGGAGGGGATTTGTAAGGGTATTTTCTAAAAAAAAAAAGGATTTTTTTGGCTGTTTATTCCCGTTACTTTTGTTTCGTCTTTTTTTCTCCCATGACTAAAGAACATCAAAATGCATCTAACAAATTTGATTAGGTTTTTTTTTTTCTCGAACAGTTCAGGTAAAAAGCTCCGCACATTGCAGATCTTCAAAGCTACACAACCCAACATTGGTAACTCCTTCACTCTAGCCTCTCTACTTTTCTGTTTCTTTTTCACCTCGACATCTATAGGATCAAAACTGTGTCTCTCTTTTTCCTTTTCATTTCTTTGCCTGATTAGTGTAAGCTCTTGACTATATTTTTTGCCCCATTAAAGTTGAGTTGGCCTCCAAGTGATTTTTGATTTGCAAGATTGGTCTTTTTTATGCCATGGTTCTTCTCTGTTACGAGTTTTGGCAATTTTTGGTTGTATTTGTTTTTTACCCCCTTTCTTCCTTTGGTTTATTTTTGTTTTTCTGATGGTTTATGGTTTTGTATGAGAAAAATGATGCCTTTTCTATTCTTCCTTTTTTTTTCCTTCAATGTTCCTGAATGTGTCTTCTTTTGAGTCATTTTTTTTAGCTTTCTTTTCCTCATATTTTTAGCTTGGCTGATTCCTGAGTTTTTTTTTTAAAAATTATATGAATTGGTGCAGATTTCTGGGAACAAAAAGTAATATACAGTAAGATATGTACTCTCATAGTGCTATCCTTACATTCTTGTCCCATGATAGGCTTTTCTGTCACCTCTGCCCTTGAAGTTTCCCCTGTGTATTGATTGCAAATGGCTTCAGTGAATTTTCCCTAGGACAAGAGTTTGTATCTCTTCTCCAGCTTGCAGTGTAATTGTTTCTCTTATGGTTCTACATACCATTGACATTTTGCATTCAAATTATCTTAGATAATTATCCATAAAGTCCAGGTAGTTCTTCTGACATGCTTTAAATACAGGTTGCCATATTTGAAGGAGGAAGGCCATCAATATGAACTTCTTTATATTGGAGATTATCTTTTAATATGGAGAGAGTTTGCAAAGATCAATGCTAGATGTCCTCTGCTATATATTTCACCATGTATGTTGAGCCATTTCTTATGGCTGATTTTTAGTGTTTCATCCTCATAGAAAATGAGCAGAGAATCTTAGCCGTGGTTTTAGATTCTCACCCTCCCTTTTATGTTTCTTGTCTCCTTCAGTCTACTATATTCTGATCACAAGACAAATCATTATTCAGTAAGATTGTTCTTCATAAACCACAGCCTAAGTAAAGCGAATACTGTCCTTTCTATAATTAGATAGGAAAAAGAAAAACTCTTTCTTGTAAGTCAGCACTAATTATGGTTTCTTTTTGTGATTAACAATAGGGCAAACTTTGTTTTACTTTTTTTAGAAGAACGATTGTATGTTAAAATTGCAATTTTAATATTGAGTTTTCCAATCCAAGGTACTGGATTTTCTTTTAAGTTGTTTTCTTGTGTCTTCAATCTTAGCCCCTCTTGGATTCTCTGCTATCTTTTTATGTTTGTTTTCTTCTCTGGATTCTGGCTGATAAGCAATATTCTTTACTATGCTCCCCTTCTTTCTGGAAAACTTTATCTTTTACCTTAATTTTTTTTTGGTTTAGAAGTGCATAAATATACAAGTAAATGTTAAGTTTTGAAACTCCCTATGTGGATCCATCACTGCTATGGCCAAACGTGTTCTGATCAATGTTCACAGCCTCCATGAGCACTTGATGCTACTTTCACTGCTCACCGCAACAAGGTTTTGCTGTTTATGTCAAGGTATAGTTTCTTAGGGCCAAACAACCTAAAGATTTTTTTTTACTGTTAATTGACTACAAGAGATAGTAGTACTATTATTACCATTACACTGTCTTTGTATTGCAGGCTTGAAAGCCATGGGAAAGGAATCCTGAAACCCCATCAATTTTTGTCTGAGTTTGAAGCAATTAACAAGGATGAAAATTAAAACTTTTGTGATCATGCCTTTTAACAACTCCTGAAGTCTTCATAGGTAGAATTGGTTCTACAGTTTACGACTAATATGTTATACTAGAAAGCAACTTTGTTAGAGTTGTTCAAATTGTTACTATTCCAGGAAGTAATTGTGCTGCCCCTTGGGTTGCACTTGCTATTCGTCTCAGACCTGGAGTCTGTGAGTATGTTTGAGTCAATGTCCATGCACTTGTTGTTGAGGAGTTAAATGTGCCAAGAGTACCTCCTTTCCAAGGAGAAGCTTGTTGATGGAAGGTAAATAACAGTCTTATACTTTATATAGTACTTTTGATTTTGGTCAACGACTATATTGGTCCCATTGTTTTTCTCCTTAATTAATGTAATTTTTAATGCAACACAGATGGGGACTTTGTTTTGGAGCTGGATTTTGAACCATTTATAGAATGTTTTCCCAAGCCAACTCTAACAAAGTATATTAGCAATGGAGTTGAGTTCCTCAACAGGCATCTCTCTGCTAAAATGTTTAATGACAAGTAGATCATGGTGCCTTCTTGATTTTCGGATCTCCAAGTTCACCAATACAAGGGCAAGGTAGACTTCTCATCACTTCACTATCTCTTGGAGTAGATGTGAATAAGTGGAATACCTATATATGTATATGTGTGTGTGTGTGTGTGTAGGCATATAGGTATATGTATATCAGTGATTGCTCTTAGCTACCATTGGCTTCTTTAGAATAAAAATGTCCTGAACACTAATGCTTAATGACAGAATCAAGGAACTTAATATTCCCCAAGCAGTTCTCACTCTGAAATTTGGTCTTATATGGAAAAGTTTATTGACTTGTTCTTCATAGATACCTTGATGTCCTTGTGCAGACTATGATGCAGCACAATTGTAGCCTTTTTTTTTTTTTTTTCTGGATCAAGTTAAATCTGCTCATACATAAATTGGGCTAGATATAACATATTCCTTAGTTTGATGTATGAGTCTACCATGCAACTTCCATGCTTTTTAAATGATTGGAAATTATTGCTAGCATGACAAAAAATGTTGATCTTTGTAGGTTTCTTTGGTTATTTACTGCCTTGATCTCTGAATTGTAGGCTTCTTATGTACTTTACTATATTCGTTTTCTCTATAGTCGAACAATCTCTCCGTGCTTAGTGGTGGTTAGAAAAGACACTTCTGAATTATTACATCCATTCTATTTAAATATAAGGTCTGATGTAGTTTTTAATTTTGTGATTCTTGGGCTTCTTGAATTTGAGTCTTCGCCACCCTCTTGATCTTAAACCTGACTCGTAGGCCCTCTTCCTTATCCATGTTGTAGATGTTTTTTGTATACCAGCCTTCTGGGATAGAACACGGAAACCTCTTGACTGGATTTGGCTTCTCGTCAACTTATTCACTGTTTAGAAGCAATTATATATAGCTGAAGTGTCTTACATATATTGTTTATTGTAATCAATTTTAGTTACTAGGAATCTCTATTATAAAATAAGATAGATAATTCAAATGTTTATGCCAACCTTTGACTCATTGGGTGCTTGAAAACAGGATTGGCACTCCAAAAGACGTTGTCCTGAACTCCTTACTAGTATGTCTTCTGGGTACAAAGCTGATATATGGTCACTTCACGTGGTGAGGAGCAGTTTTGAAAGGATACATGCGCTGTTGTTAGAATCTTAACGTATTTTTTCTTAGTTCTCTTGTTACAATCTCGTTAATTTCATAAATTTTAACCTCCATTGTATGTAATTTTTATGACACAAATGAATTGGAGATGTAAATATTTTTCTTGTCAACTTCTCATGCACGCTAATTTTGCAAATCTCAACCTTGTGTAGTTTAAACACAAATAAATTGCATATATAAGTTTTTTTTGCCAACTTCTAATGCGCAGTAATTTCATGTTTACATTCATTGGATGTAAAGGGGCAGTACAATGAATTCCTTTTGTGCATCAAAATGGATGATTGTTAAATATCACTGTATACTTTGGATCACCGTTAATTTCTAAGATATTTTATGTATTGTTATGCCTCGTATAATTTCTGGTATGTATTGCAACTAAGTCTAATATCAGCATTATTACACTCTTAGTGTTTTCCTCATTTTACTTCATACCATAATAATCTCCTCCTGAGCATAACGCCGCATGCCAACCTTACAGGACCTCACTGCGCGTTGCGCAGTGTTAACCCTGCTTGTCTTAAGATAACTATTTTATCTGTTCAACTGAAGTAGTACAATGCTGCAGGAGTTGCTACATCGACCACCCCTGCGTTTGGACAGACTACCACCAGACCTCTCTGCCCACAAATTAAAAAAAAAAAAAAAGAATTTTCCCTTTATACTAAATCGATTCCAAGTTTAGGAGTGTGAAGTAGATTAGTCCTATTGTTTTACATAACTCAGACATCAATTGCCAAATTGCTAAAAATGCCTCATAGAATGCATTTGTGTTCATTCAAGGAATCATAAACACAAAATAATCGTTCATAATAAATTAAAAATTTTAAGACTTTTATTCTATGATAGACAAGGGTTTAAGGAATACGTTTTGATTTATCATCTTCGGTCTGCAAACATTGTATCATTTGCAAACGTAATTTGTTATTTCGTTTTCATACTTTGCAAAGAATATATCTTTTGAATCTGGAAGGCATTATCTTTATTTAATAAAATATAAGGTGGTCATGCTAGAGCAATCTTCCAGTAAAGCAGGAAAACTTATTAGCAAAGTGAAAAAAAATCCCTAATACGTCCATGCATTCTTGTCTCCTCGATGTCCGAACTTGAAATTATTGTATCGGTAGAGGTTATTGTTTTAAATAGATAACTTAAGTTTTGGACACAGTCATGCTGGTACAAAGCTATAGCTTGATTTTAGTTATAATCTTCTGAAATTCCTCAGGTGAATAGTTTCAAATTTTCATGCAGTAAATAACAGACACTAAAACAGTTGGATGACATTTGTCAAAAGTAATAAATTTGAAAAACTTTTAGCTCAATGCAGTCGATTTTTTTTCTATTTTTCTGTGAGAAATTTAAGAACTTTTTTTTTTTCTTTTGCAACTTGAATTCCATCTTCATTAAAGTCATAGTCTAAAAGCAGAAAAGAAATTGACAAAATATAAGGCTGAAGCAGCATGAACTACTTTATAAGGCATTTGGTGAATAAAAAGAGAAGAAGCACCAAAACCAACTTTAAGGCTCAAAAAAAGAAAAAGAAAACTTCATTAGAACTAAACAATGAGCAGACTAGGCAATATAAATCCAAAAGGCAGAGTTTGCACAACCAGTAGCAAGCAGCAGTGATAGTCAAATCCTTCTTTTTTAGGGCCCTGAGATGGAAAAAATGCACAGTCGGTAATGTTAAAATTTGCCAAAAATAATCTTTTTCGCAATTTTATGAATATAATCAAACAATAAAAATCAAATAGTAAAAATGCCTGAAATTCTCCGGACAAAAGCATCAACATAATCAAGGCAACAACAATTGTCAGGCAAGATTGAATAGGAAACATGAACATAAATGGCATTGTTACAACACTTTAACTATATACACGATTAGTCAAAACTTGAATGTTCTAATGTGCAATTAACTTAATGGCAGGCAAATAAATTAATCAGGAAGATTTCAAAAGAGACTGTTGTTCTAAGACAATCACTATTTTACATAAAGTAATTCCGTAATGATAGCTTCGTCATTTTTGCATTGCTATTGGAGCTTTTACTATTTCATGTTTACTGAATAATCTTAGTCAAAACAAGTTTTAGCAGTCAGATGTTCGTACTATTATATTTGAAAACAGCAGAAATCCACAAAACCCATGATTTCGTCAAAGATAAAATGACTATTACCTTGTAGAAACTTGTAATTGATTTGGATCAAAATGCCCCATCATCTGATCCGATTTCTTCATGTAAAACTGAATTGCTTGTCACTGCAACAGTGTCCTTTTCCGCCTCCACTATCTCCTTTGCCTTGGACTGGCAATTACCTCTAATTGTTCCATTGATTTGGAGAAAGCTAGACTGTTCAACACCCCATACTTTACCGGATAGCTCGAATAGTTTCACTTCATGATAAGATTTCATAAACTTTTGAGACCCTTTCATGTTTTCTTTGTATTTTTCCCTCAAACGTCTAATTTTTTCCGTCAGTTGACTCCTAGTGGGTTGAAAGCTAAGCCGATGTTCACAAATGTGAGACAAGATAGCTTCATACATATCAGGTAGAGTTGCATTTTTCTCCATGAGATTGACCATAATTTTAAGTAAATCAATCTCATCATCACGCGTCCAAACTCGCTGAAATGGCTTTTCTTGCACCTTACCTCTTGAAACCACACTGTTTGGGGAGCCCAATTTGCTGAAGCATTCAGCATCTTTCGTATCTTCTTCATCTTTAGGGACATTCATAGAACAGTTGGACAATTTTGTGTCCAATGGCTTGCAGCAGCCTGTATCATCCTGGTAAGATGAGTCTTGCAATTTAGCTTCTTCATTGTCTTCCAGATTGAATATGCAATTAATGATCACCATGATCTGCAAAATAGCCAAAACAAATAGCAATTGCAATTTTATACTGCAAAAAAAGTATGCAACAGGACAATAAGAAAATTTAATCATTCAAGTCTTCAGATTAAAAGTTACCAATTGACTGAATCAGCATTAGCAGCAGAGTAGGCCCTTTTCATTTCAACCACTACTTCAAAAAATAGTACCAATTCTTTTATCTATACAGTAGGAAGGAAAACTAGCAATAGAAGTACTAATTAACCGAAAGGGAAAAAAGAAAAATGAACAGAAAGAAATTTGCTTACCTTTGCTGAATTAGTACAGGACTATTACTGGAAAAGGACTTTATTTAGATAAATAGAATTTATAGAAAGTGCTGTGAGCCTCTTTTATAATCGTCAATCAGAAGAAGAAGATAAAGAGACGGAAATTTGAAATCTATGTTAGTCCCAATGGCTGAACTGCTCTCTCCGTCTAATTCATTTTGTGCATTGGGAAAACGTTAATGATCATATTCCCAAAATGCATACATATTTGACTAAGCTTTTGAATTTATAGAAGTAGTGAAATTCATTTCCAGGCTGTTCAGCCCAACATTAAATGTTGTTGGGCATCCATTTACTCTAATTTGGTCTCCTGTGTCTATTACTCTAGTGGTAGATATATCATATTTTCTTGTCAAAATCATGATACTAAGTTGGTCTCTTGTGTCTATCTAATTATTGTAGATATATACTTTCTTGTCAAAATCATTATACGAGTAATGAACCAAGTGTTATCTATACAACAAGTATCTTTCTAAGACTTCTTTTTTCTTTTTTTCTGGTCAGAGTTATTTTCCTATGCAGAAGACTATTTACTCTAGCTGTAGGTATTATTCCCCCAAGCTTATGGCTGGTGTGTGATATTGATTTGGTTTCTGTAAGTTAATTGAAGATTCATTTGGTTATTGCGTATAGAAGAGCCGGAAGAATAGCTCCTCTTCTGAGTGATTTACTAAGGACTTATTTAACTTTTGTTAATTTGCTGAGTGTTCTTTTAGAAGACCCTTTGCAAAGTTGTTATAACAGGCTACTAAAACAGAATAATTATTTCTTAGGAAGTTAAATGAGCCAGTATTTGGATAGTGCATTATTTGTACAAATTTATTTATTTATATCATCAATACATTTTCCAACCATCTTTTTATCTCACATACATTATGTAAAATAAGTACTATAATATGTTCTTTTCCAAAAACTTATCCCAAATAATCTACAATCCAAACACACTACCACTAGACAATTTACATTTTTCAAAGGGTCAAGTTTTTGGCATGTGATATATAAATTTCAATTCAGATTCGTCATTTGAGATTAAAAAGTTGAAGGAATGAACGGTCATCTTTTCAGTTGCTATTTATTTGATTGTCATGTTGATTAAAATATTGTGAGGATTTGCTTTAGTATTTATTAAATTTAAGCCGGCAATTCAAACTTGCTATAGTTCTTCAGAAATGTTCAACATGTAAAATCAGATCTAACAGTTGATTTTCATCTATAATTTGGTCATATTACCTAAAAAAAAAAAATTACTTGTATATTAGGTTTCATGAACAACTTTGGATCATTTATTAATTTGGGAAGTGAGTGGCTATCCATAAGTTTCAGCAGGAGAAAAATGTCACCCCTGGTTGAACTAATTCATTAATTAACGCATTATTCAACTGAACATGGACTCTAGTACACGATTATGTTATCTAACCAAATAACTTTACAATTTAACAAAAATAGCATAGCACAAATAATAAAACAAAATAAAAAGCATACTCTTTCAAATCTGATTTTAATTTTGGATTTATGATAACTGACTTTGAAACCAAATTTTAGAAATTTTGGGCCCCAAGAATTAAAAAGCATGTCTTAATTGCTTTTAGATTCAGATTATATTGTTATGAAAAAAAGATCCTTTAAACTTTAACATAATTACTAACCTACCTAACAGTTAAGCAAATTTCTTTGCCACACATCTCTCTCCATTTCTTCTCACTTGTAATTCCACTTCTAGATTCATCTTTTTTCCCCTTCTTCTTTTTATTCAATATTTGATCTTCATAAGAAATATAATTAATTACGTCAAAAAAAAAAACTATTTTAGCAGTACAAAAGTTACTCATGTATCACGTAAGGGCAATTTGGATATCTTATTGTCAAGATTAGCTTGTCAACATTTTTGAGAACACGTAAATATTTACAAAAGTATTTTTATTCATCATAAACTACAACAAGTGTTACTCTACAAACTCTATTAAAAATCAATTTTACAAACTCAAAATCGCTTGAAAACAAGCCTGCAAGTCATATGCTACATTTTAGATTGATTAAATCAAATTTGCATATAATTATTTCATCTTGACATCCAAAATTGATTATGCCAAACAATAAAAACAGATACATTCCATTCTAACCTGCATATCAGATAGTGGAATAATTGAAAACAAATTCATATCATCCAGGTAGAAAAGCATTTCGGATAGTAAGATGCTTCATTCTAATGATTCCGGCATACCAAATGCAGGCCACTTTAATGTAAAAACCAGATCAAATAAAATTACTTACATTGCGTACAAAGTCAAAGAAAAGCCATCAGAATAAAATAAAAAATGTAACAGGGAGAGGCAGCAAATTAAAGTTAGAAATGTGAAAAAAAAAGAAAAAAAGAAAAACACAAACAGAATCATTAGATGTAGCGTGCATGATAAGAGAGCCAAAGGAAACAAAAGAAACAGGTTAATTTACGTTGACAAATCTAACGACCCCAATATTTTGAACTCTAAATTTCAAAATTTTCTCCATTGGAGGATTTTCTATATATTAATTTTGGAGAATTTTGGTTAAGATGTTTAAAATTTACATCAGAACTTCATCAATTGGGTTCTTCAAAAATCATGTGGGGTTAAGTGTGCATTTAGCATAATTCATCCATAATGCCATTTAACATTTATAGGTCCAGCTGCTGGAATTAGTTGGGGTGTTTTCTACTCACCTCCTCTCCCCAGCCACAAGCTAAGTTTAGCAAATAAATGGAATAAAACAGAAAAAGGGGCATATATCTAGATGGGCACTAAACTATTAATAACATTTCCTTTCACTAAACTATTTTCATTTCTAGATTGCCCACTTAGCCTTTATGTTAGTATTTTTTGGAAAAAATTGAATTATGGAGTCAGTTCTAACAGTGATATTACATCTTATGCCTTAGATCATAGCCTACTCCAAATTGACAGCAAACTAACGTCTCCTTGAACGCTTCTTTCCACGCTTGAATACTTGCCGACCCTAAAGGTTTACTGGGCTCAATACGTTGGAACTAGACTAGAATGTTTATATGGATTTAAGGCTCTATGACTACAGTTTATTACACAACAAAATGGCACATGATTCTGAGTTTCCTCCTTCAAATAAGCAGTGCTGACTGTAAACCCTGCAGTATATGAGTTTACTTCCCTACTCTTGTGACATGGAGTGATTCAATCAATTGTGGAATTGGTAGTGTTGGAACGTCATTAAATGATCCAAAGCTCTTGTGAAGGAAATGTTTTCAGATGGCTATCCTAAAGGATATAAAATATACTAAAAGATTATAGTGTCACATAGAACTCCGTTGTTAAATTCCAAATTAGGTAATTCTTACTAACATTACAATATCCTGAGATATAAAACTCATATGATCTTAAATCTTAGAGATTTGGAAACTAGATTTGGAGCAATGAAACTCATACGTAGTAACCTTGGTGTGATTCAAACCATAACTTAATAAAATTAACCCTAAGGTAAATGTAATTTCTGTCCAAAACTCATTAGGCTGGTATTGGTTGCAAACAAGCCGAGTTGAGTTGATCTTTATCTTAAATGAGTCAAGCTCAATTCAATTTTAACTAGACTCGAGTTCGATCTCCAACTCGACTTTCACTGTAAAGTTCGAGATCGAGCTCGAGTTTCAACTTGAGTCTAGTCAACCTTGAACTTAAGTCTACTCAAACTCAAATAAAATAAAAAATTTTATTGTATTTTTAAAAATGAATAAAATAATTATTTTTCTTAATAAATAATAAAAATACTAGGGATATATATGTAATTTTACTATTAAAATAAAAATAATATATATATTAATTCAAGCCGAACCGCAAGCCAACGAGCTAAGTATCTTTCAGCTCAAACTCAAGCTCTAGCTCGATTTGATTAGCTCGAACTCGACGCGATCTCGGATTCGAGCAACTCGCGAGCAACTCGATTCATTTACACCCCTAAACTGGTTAGAATCTACACTTTAATTTATCACAACTTGCACCATAAAATTTATACAACTAAGACTTATACAGAATAAAAAAACTTTGGATGAAGTACTAAGCATCTCATCAAGAATTCATCCCCACATTAGGATTAGAATCTAATCGAAATGGACAACAATTTCGTAACATCTCTAGAGCTGCTCTATTTCTGGTCGAATATTTCTGTCTAGGGAGATAACTAAGCCCAGAAATTTGTACAGATAAAAGCTCAATGAGTCTAGTTTCAGAATCAACCAAAACTTAATTCTGACTTTTCTGCATCAAGTTATGCCTGATCTTCCATGTTCTTGCAAAACTGACTAATACACCCTGTAACTATGGATTTTGTACTGTGCTTGACTTTCTAAGAGTAAAACCTTCAAAATTACTTGCAGATGATTTCTCTCATGTACTCAGGTCATATGATAGGCAACCTAGAGCATAGTCAACTCATTCTAAATTAGCTTAAACTGTGAGTTTCAAGTCCAAAGTTTAGTTAATACCCTTGGGATTGTTAGGGGAGATGAAATCACGTTTTTCCATTAAGGCCTCCAGCTCTTAAATCTGATACCTGAGGCCAACGAGTGAACATTACAACGATTTAATCCGTTGAGACTAAGAGGTCCTTAAAAGGTCCGAAATTTTCCCATCCTCCACAAGCCAAACTGATTTTCCACAATTGGATCCATGGCTTAGTGTCATACTCTACAAGTAGGGAATCCCGTGTGCAATCTCATGTAGTCGCGGACCTGAGTTGTATTAAGCAATTATGCAGGAGTTCCATCAGAACAACATATGATACTTATAGTACCGCCACATACTTCAAGTAAAGATTCATGTGGGCACTAGATTTTTAAGGAAACAAACCTGCGGAGCATTCATTTAGAACTTCAATATTCAATGAACTCCCAATCTAAACTGTTATTTCAGTCAAAATTTCAAGTCCAGGAATCATAAATTTCCCAGTTACTTGATAGATATAAAGTAAAAATTCCTAAATTATCCTAGAGAACTTTGAACATCAACTTTTAGCTTTGGGTAAATTAAAGTATCGCTCTCAAATAAAATAAACCTCTCAAAGTTTTGGAGTATGCATTTAAGCCCAAGAAAATCAAGGAAATCTTAACTTCAGCTTTTATGAATTAAACAAATTGGTCATAAGTGTCCAATTGAGTGAGGAGTAAATTAACAAAAGGTTCTAAAAATTTAATTATATATAAATGGTCAATTAGGACAAAGCCCACTTGAATTAGCAGTGAACTAGTACAAAGTCCCATATGCTAGGACTTTAATGCAATTTATTAAAGTGCAAATTATGGAACGTCTCATGTACCCTCTAAATACAATTGTGCATTTAACAAGACTATGTGTTTTGAGATTCACATTCCTTAAAGTAATATAAATTTAAATAAATAGAAAAACTAGAAAAACTTTGCCAAAATTTAAGAAAATATAATAAATAGAGGTAAGTGGAAAAGAATAATCAACAACATAAATATTTATTTTTACTAATATCAAGGAACAATCAAGTTGACAAATGAATAAGTACATTTGAGGAAAAAAAAGATAAAAGTATGAGTTGCAAAATTTGAAAAGCAAATGTCCAACCTACTAAAGTTAAATAAAGAGTTTTGTTTAGTCTAAGCCTTGTCAAAAAAAAATATGTGCTTTGTACTCAAGTTGTCAACATTGATTCCCAACCTATAAAATATCTTGGGGATATAGAAAACTATTCAACAATTAAATTAGATAACAATTGCATTGTTAAATAACTAAATTATCCTCGTAAAACTATGCACTTTATTGAATTGTAATATGCGCCTTGGAGAGAATACAAAAATACGTCCCAGATGTGCATATTTAAATCAAGAAATATGCATATATGCCTAGTCATTTGCGTACCTATGACCTATGTGCACATATGAATGCTGATACATGCACTAAGGGTAATTTTATAAATTTATTTACAAAATTTTTTTTTTTTTGCTATTTATGAATAGTTATCCACTCTTGAAAACCAAACTTAAGTAAAAAATTCAATCCTGTTTACGAATATCCGCTCTTCTTGTTATCCATTTTCGAATTTTCTCAAAAAAGGGTTATGAAAAGAAAGAAAATGAACAAAGAGTTTCATTTTGGTACATTGAACAAAGAGTTTCTTTGCATATACTCTTATTTGCCAAAAAAAAAAAAAAGATTGTACCGTAATTAGAAGAAGAAAAAAGTGAAAAAAAAAGGGAAGGAAGACATTTGTTTGGATAGTGGATTATTTGCACAATTTTATTTGTTTATGCAAAATTTTCAACCACCTAAACCACATTAAAAATGTACTATAGTATTTTTTTCTAAAAAATTATTCCAAATAATCTACTATTCAAACACATTTAATTTATTCTAGCCTCTAGACAACATCCTTATTCTGGGAATAACAGAGTCATTTTATCCTAATAAAAAAAATTCTAAATTAACCTAATCTGGGCAGAATAATCCACAACAAAGTGATAGTACAAGGTTGTGGATTGCTAGAATTGATAACATAGGGGGCAATCTACAAATAGAAGATCGTTGAGGATGGTACTATTTTGCGGTTAATCCAAAAAGATTTTCCAAATAATCTTACCATTCAAATTCTTCTCCCCTCCTCCTCCCCGACTCCCCGGCAAGAAGAAGACTGAAATCCTACCCTCAAAGCCCCACGTCTCGATTTTGTCTTCATCATCCTCAGCCACCGCAGCATTCATAACCCTCAACGAAGATATACTAATGGAAATTTTACTTTTCTTGCCTCCAAAATCGCTCCTCCGCTTCCAATCCATCTCCAAGCACTGGCTATCAATCATTTCCAACCCTGAATTCTGCTGCCTCCACTGTCGGAAGACGTGAAATCATTGGGTACCATCATTTCTCGCTTTACTAATTTACTTAACAACAGCAGGGTAAAAGTTATGCAGTTGCATTGTTGCACTGGGTTATTTTGTATTGAGTTTGACTTCAATCATGATTGATAGAGAACTCCTCGTTGTCTTGTATAATCCTAACACTAATCAGGATAGGATTGTTCCTCTGCACTTACACTAGCACCAGTCAGTTCAAGAATATGAAATTCAGGCTATTAATAGTGCTTTTGACCCTTCAAATCTGATCATTACAAATTCGCGTGCATGTGGCCGATGGATATTATGATCATATCAAGTATTCTGCGCTTTGATGTGGATAATGAGTGTCTAAAGCCGGTGATTCCTCTCCCCCCCAACTTCCTCAGATTATTGGGCTGACAACTTCTGCTTTGGGAAGTCAGGGGGCAATTCGTTGGTCTGGACAAACCTCAAGGGATGCTATTGAAAGTTTTTTCATTGGAAAGGGACTATTCTAAGTGGATTGTGAAGTGTGTGAACATTGCTCCTTTAATTACTTTGTATGAGTGTTCTAATGAGAAGCAACTTAATTTAAATAATAATTCTTTTCTTGTGGATGAGAAAAACAACAATTCACCAGTTGTGATTTCACTACCTGGTAAATTCGTTTCTTATAATATAAGTGATAAGACTGTGAAACAACTTGCTTAAGTATATATCAGTCATTTGCTGGAGCGTCCTTTTTTCTTCACAAATGTTGCTTGGCTGGACACTATCCAGCAAGCCGAGACGTTGGCTTGTGTTTAGAGGTCGATCTCATTTTCATGAATACAGCGATTTGAAGACACTGCATTGACAAATTAAACTGGTCCCTGAAGTCTGAACATTATGGTAGTAAGAAGAGGCATTGATTATTTAAGCAGCTACATTGTTTAATTTGTGCATTTAAGATGTGTGATTCCCTTCTTGTTCAAGTTAACATCTTATATAGTTACATCATTATATATATTCTGAATTCTTGAAATAATTTACTTTTCAAATTCTGTAAGCTCATTGAATTAGTTAACACAGCACACTTTTTGAGTTATGGATGGTATTTTAGGTATCAGCCCTTGTCTTTAGCCCTCTCTGCTTCTATTTGTACAGGCATCAAAACAAGAAGGAAAGAGGAGAGATGATATAAGTTCTTCCGTAGTTCATTGCTTCTGAAGTTCATTCTAGATGTATTAAGTTTCTGATCTGATAATCTATAATTCAAGTAGATCACAAACATTTTATCTGATGATTACTGATGCTGTTTCTGTTATTGGAAACCCTCATTGGTGTTAACTGCTGGTTTGCGAACATTGTCTTTTCAAACTGTCAGACGAAAAGTATAAAGTTGTTAAGTGATAATTACCCATCAGAGGGCTTTGGGATTTTCTACAACCACAATGAAGTACTAAACAGTCATTGAATTTGAGTAGAAGTACATTACTTTGCTACTCTCCTTTCTCTACTAAATCAATCTTGATAACAGTATCAGAAACTTTTTGGCCGATATCTTCAGAGAACGTGATGAAGGTTGCACTATATTTAACCAATTTGTTCATTTTTAATTATGGATGCATCTTTAGGTTCAGCTAATTAAGATCATTTTTCCTTAGCAGTGATGATGTCAAATGCTAAAATTATTATTTGTCTTATGATTCATTCACAGAATTATATGTTATACAGCTATGAGGGTATATAGCTATGAGGTTGAAAAACAGATCGATGACCTTATCAACCAATGATCTAAATGATGCAGCAGACAGACTTTATATGCAAACATGGCAGGGAATTTATTTATTTGATTGCTAGTGAGTTTCTCGTAAAAACTTTTCTTTGTTGGGGTGTAATGCTATCTTCATTCTGACTTCAAACTGAGTTTGTATGGTAACACACCAAATTATTGTTTCCATTTTCATTTTTGCTTCTTTTCCTACATGCAATATTTGTTCAATTTTTTTAACCATTATTTAATAACAATTTTAGTACATATTACTGTCATTTCATTTTCATCTATTACCTTTTTATTATCATGTTTTACTCTATAAATTGGAGCCTAGAGAATGCATTAATTCTACAGGGAGTTTTGGTGAATAATATCACCCTGGGAGCTTTACTTTTTATCTTTAGTTTGAGGTTGAAAGGAGGGGGGGGCGTTGAGGACAAAATTGTGGTTTGAGTACAGGCTTTTGATAGAAAAATTTTTACGGGGGAAAAATTTTTGACTGTTAAATATGATTAAGTGCAATCAAATCTGAGTTTCACAAAGATTGACTCCCCAATCAAGCTCGCATGGTGACTCCCCAAGTCAAGCTTACACTATAGTATAGGAGTGGAGCTTGAGCTTGTAACTAATTAGGTATTCATTCAGACCTCATACATTTTTGTCAGGCTTGAGCTTAAACATTGCACCTCGCAGGCCTGATTGAGCTCAAACATTGCACCTCTCAGGCCTGATTGAGCTTGAGTACATTCCTGGTGTTCGCACTGTGCGCTTGATTCTGCTTGAGTACACCCCTAGTGTTGGCATAATTTGTGTATACGTGTTAAGTTGTTTATACTGCCCAATTGGTCCCATTACTTCATAGAAAAACATGCATACATTTGAATTTTATTGGACCATCAATCTCGGCAGAAAATTAAAAAATAAAATGATTAGACTTCCAGTTGATGATAAATTATGCAGTATGAGAATTGTAAGAACCGAACCATTTGTATTTTAACTCTCTAGTTGCATTAAAATTGCAGAAACTCTTCTTTCTGTTAACAGTGTAGATGATGCATGTTTAAGCTTGCATATGGTAGAAAGGCAATTTTGGCATTTTGGTTGGGGATTGCATTGTAGGCTTCATGCTTAATTGTTTCGAGAAATAGTAGGAAAAATATTAGACACTGGAAAGTTTGCCTAATCTTGTGTGTGTTGTAAAAGATGAGGTAGGGAACCTTGATTAAGGACTAAAGCACCATTAACTAAAAGCATGTCAAAACATTTTAGTCAATGAATTTGAGTTTTCTTTCTTTGTAGTGACTTTGTGATTGATTGTCCTTCACAGTGGATAATTTGTGTCCATCATCTAGTTAACTTACATAGATGTAGGATGTATGTTCGTACCTCCCACTTCATTCCAATTTTCTCAGAATGGATAATTTCCTCCCATTTTGTTCTGAAATATTATCTTGATGCTAAGTGCCATCTTCCTTTCATTAACTTGTGTTGTTCCAATTTAATCTTTTATTGGACAAAAGATGTCATGTGTCAAACTATCTGAAATGCCATGACTGGATTAATAGTTAACTACATTGGACTCAATCTCCTGCATGAGAAGATCCTTGAAGCCATGGGCACAAGTCTTGCAGGTAAGTTTCTGTACCAGATATCACTCGAGCAACAAAATAACTAAATTGATCAGGCCAAAATAATTTTAAGTAGGTGCCAACACCCTTTTATTTTTTAGTCCTAATAAATGCATGCATTGTCTTGCTACCTTGCTATTTTGTTTTCCTGTTCCAAAGTCTCAATAGATACACTTAAGCCTGGAATATGTATAATCTATCACAGGGAAGATGGCAGTGAGGTTTGACAATCGTTAACTAATTTCGTCCTCTTTTTGACATTTTATAGAATTTACTACTGTGTCTCAATGTGGTTTGTTTGAACATAGGTTCGAAACTGTTCCCCGTTTTGCTACGCTCAAATATTTAATGAACATGTGCTAGTTGATTTCTTTCTGGTTTCTAAATAAGAGATGGTTAGTACTTGTTGCTTGAGCTCAAATCTTATGGAAGCCTAATTTTTTGAACCTTTGATTCTAAAGCTATATTGAGAATCCTAATTCTTATTGGAGTTTGAACTCGAGACATAACTTGGCTGAAAGCCAATGTGGATTGCATATGCCAAAAATGCTTGTGCTAGCTACTTAGAGGTGAATTGCATTTTGTCTCATAATCATAATTCATATGCCAACAGTTACACAAGCACTATTTTCCAGACACGCTTGAAAATGGCTCTTGTTTTGGTCTTGTCTTTGTTCACTAAATTTGTAATATGGCCTTGCCAACATGAATTGATAGATTTTACATGATTTTAATTTCATTAATTCCACTTGACCAATTGTTTCTTGAATTCCTCCTTGTGTTTTGAATTCCCTGCCTTGAAATCACTATTATGTTGAACATCAACATTTTACATGAGGGGTACCATGAATAGCGAAGACCACAATAGTTCTTGAAATGCAGTTGTAACAAAATTCTGGTTAATTTGCTTGCTTTCTTCAGCGATTGTTCAAGCCATCTCAAGCTGTCTCTCATAATCAAGGATTTTTCTATGCAGATCATCCCTTTCAGCAATGACATCTTTCAAGCAGCTCTTTATGGACTCAACCTTGTTGCACACTTCATCAAGAACAGTTCCAACAGCTTTAGCAAAATCCGGTTCCAGGTTCTTACTGGCCTGTGTGAGAATTGCCGTAGCATGGCCAAGTTTGGCTTCAAGAAACTGTAAAACGCAGGGATCACCTTTCAAGAATGATGAGTTAAAAGGATAAAATATTTTCGAGTATTAAGAGCATTAATAAAATGGTTTAATGAGATATTTCAATATTGGTAAAAATATTACCAGACGATGAAGTTAAAAAACTATGGTAGTTCAGAAAATGTTAGTTCAGAAAATGTTTGAGATGGCTTCAGTTACACAAGCACATATTTTCCAGACACGCTTGAAAATGGCTCTTGTTTTGGTCTTGTCTTTGTTCACTAAATTTGTAATATGGCTAACAAATCTATTTCTTCGGACAACCTTATTATTTCATTTTCTTTGTGATCTGGAAATTTGGTCAACTTTGTACCATAACGGGTGCTACCAGATGATTTCTCTAACAATTTCTTAATCTGAGTTTGCAGAAGTGCAAGAGTTGTTTTGACCTCGATCGCTTCCATGTTACAACCTTGGTCTTCCTGCTGAAAAGAGGGAGCTCTTGCTCTAGGTTCACTGTGGTTTTAGCAATTTCAGCCTCAACCTGATGATCTGGTTCAAATGCTTCTCCAAATTGACTAGTGTCCTCTTCCTCTTGTTTATCTTTAGAGTCCTCCTGTCCAATATGAAACACTAGCATTTCAAAGTTCAAACTGATTGTCATATTATAAACGGTGAGCTTAAGCATTACCTTAAGAAGGCATTTCTGGTATTGTAATGCAACAACTTCCGGTAAAGAATCTCCATTGGCAACAACCTTTGTCATTGAAAAAAAGAAAAAACAGGAGAGGTAAATCAATAAATCCTTGATCAAAACATGAAAGGAAGGATTACTCAATTGATTCTTTCTTAGTTTCATGATGGTGAACCTGAGCAGGATTCAGAGCAGAAAATAGCAGAAATCTTGGACTTCCAACCACCGCTAGTGACCTGTGAAAGTTTTCTTGCCAAACAAGACCATGAACTCAGTGTCTTGTTCAAATTACTCTTGGTCCTAGTCGAGTAACTAGACTGGAGAGTCACACCGCTCGTACATATTTTCCCCTCATCCTTCATTTCCACAGTAGTTAAACAGGAAGAATCACTTCCCTTTCGCTTTTTCAATGTAATCAGAGGAGACAATGATTCTTTTCCATTCATTGAAACGATCCTGATTTCCTCTGGATTGGGACACTTAACGGAATTTCAGTGCAAAGACTGCTTCCTGTGATGATCTGTCAACACAGTAGTTTTGAGGGACAATTATATGAAGCAAAGCAAGAGTAAGAACATAAATTTCTTGGTACCTTTTCAAGAAAAAGAAATAGTAAGGATAGACAGGAATTTATACTCTCTACCTGTTGAAAGAGGAAGTGAAAGAAATGAATCTTTAATCCGACAAACTCTGAGTTTTCCTTGCCTTCAGGGAGAGAAAAGAGCTGATTCAGATTGATTTCAAAAGCATTAACAAAGAAAAAGTACTAAAGATAGAAAATTTGAATTGTAAAACTAACTGGTTCAGTAGTCCATAACCAAGAAGAAATGGCCAGCTTAAAATTACCATCTACAAATAGCTAAACACAGGATACAGATAAAAAAAAAAAATCAAATCAATGCATATGAGAAAAGAAAAAAATTAGAAAAGAGAAAAGGAAAAGGTACTTTAAAATAAAAAAGAAAACATATTGTTAGATAGATGGGAAAAGAGACAGAGAAGGCAACCGATTGCTCCTATAAATATTTTTAGGGGTTTGGACTGAAGAAAAGGAAATGAATAAGAGAAGTTGGACCAATTGTCATCTCAATTCTCAAGAGAATAAAATGAGTAAAAGAGTCAAACATACGTGGAAAACAAAAAAGGTCAAAAAACCGAGAAGGCACCTCATTTATTTTCCACCTAATTTTCCTTTCATTGTCAACACGTATTAACTCAAGAAGTTTGAGTTGTAGCCAAGTACAATTGGAGGTTGATTGAGGCTTGCAAAATTGAGCCGAGTCAAAACGTTTTAGTAACTCCTTGGCCTTGAAACTACAAGTGTGAAATCATAACTTCATTTGGTTTCTTGAACCTATATTCAAGATAAAGATAGATCAGAAATCTTGGATTAATTCATTAGCTAGGTCCAAGAAAATGTGTAATGGTTTATGTACAACTGACATGGATTATTGCTGTATCATTATGGGTTAGTTTAGGAAAATGACCTATTTCGTCCATAACATTTTGACGAATATTTTTTTTTTATCCCTCACTTAAATTAGTCCCTCATATTCTAAAAACAAAGCAAATTATTCCATCACATTCTAAAACTGAAACAAATTAGTCCCAAAATGACAACTTAATGTAGATGTTAGGAACAAAATTAAAACATCAGTTTAGATTCTTGGGATAAAATTGGAACATCACTTTAACTTCATTCAAATCTAACTACACTTGATATGCACATGACATTACATCAACATAAAAAGGGAAAAAATTACAAACTATAACATCAAAAACAAATCTTTCACTCTTAAAAAATTTTCAGATTTTGTTAGAAAATGATATTAAGTCAACATAAAAAGGGAAAAGTTAAAAATAACAACATCAAAACAAAACCACTCTCTCTAAAGAAAAAAAGAAAAAGTTAAAAATTATAACATCAAAAACAAATCCTTCTCTCGAAGAAAAATTAAAAATTTTTTAGGTAAAAAACTTTGTAGTTCAAGGGTTTAATTTATGCATTATGATTATTAATATTTTTCTTTTTTATGTTGACTTAATGTTATGTTCTAAAAAAATTTATTTTTTAGCGAAAATGCTTTGTTTTTGTGTAATTTTTAATTTCTGTCATTTTTATGTTAACCTAATGTCATGTGTATATCAACTGTATTTAGATTTAGAAGAAACTAAGGTGATGCCCCAATTCCAACCCTAAAATATATATCATGTTGTTATTTTGGAACTAATTTGCTTCGTTTTTGAAATATGAGGGATTCATTTTAAAAGTATGGAAAAAAAAGTACTTTGCCAAAATGTGAGAGGCCAAACTAATCGTTTTCCCACTTACAAATGGTGGATGGAACGTTTAACAATTAGTTGAATGGAACTCGTATAAAACTTAATTGGATGTGTTTCGTGTGAGGAGCCGAAAATCTATTTTATCTGACCTATTTATTTAATTAATTATTTATTTTCTCTGAATAATTGATTTAAATCATTTTAATTGTAATTACACTATACATTACCTCATTTTATTTTAAAAACCTC
Source organism: Gardenia jasminoides (assembly GCA_013103745.1). Lineage (NCBI taxonomy): Eukaryota > Viridiplantae > Streptophyta > Magnoliopsida > Gentianales > Rubiaceae > Gardenia > Gardenia jasminoides. Next base: position 4,704,412 of record CM023104.1, on the reverse strand, counting down.
ATTTAACCTTCAATTTAATTTTTCTGTCACTCAATTGTGAAAAAGGAAAAAAGGCACCTTTTTTGAGACAAAGATTTGAACTGAGAGTGATGTAAGTTTGGAGAATAAGAATGATCATTAGTAGATTAAGAAAAGCTAATTGAGGAATTAGAAGTGAGTGAATAAGATTAAACTCCAATTGAAGCATTTTGGGCCACAAATTCAAGTTGACTTTTGACTCCATAAAGCAAAGCTTTATGTTTCTTCTTCCTTTCACTTTTCCCACTTTACCAAACACCCAAAATATCTCTCTCTTCTCCCTCATTTCAGCCGCACCTCTTCCCCATTTTCCCCCCCTTCATTTTCATCTTAAAATCTACTCCAAACTTCATCAAATCAACCAAGAAAACTTGCTCAACCTTCCTTCCTTTCTCTTGCACCTTGAAGACCTTCGACTAGTGAAGAAAACCCGAGCTTTAGGAGGGAGATCTTCGTGGTTTTGGTGGCTCTTGGACACACTCAACCTAGGGTTCTAATTGGAAAGGAAGAGGTAATCTAGTTTCTTCAAAATCTTTTCCTTTGGTCTCATTTAGTAGTTTTAAGCTTTGTAGCTTTTGATGTTATTCTTGTTGAAATTGGGTTGTTGAAGTGGGCTCTTGAATTCCCACAAGCCTTGAATGGGTGGCTGTTTTGATGTTGATGAGATGATATGGTGGTGATTTTAGTTGATTTTTTATGTTAGAAAGATAGGAAAGGAGAATGAGGCCAAAACCGAAAGAAAAGGGAAGTTATGCTGCTGGTTTCATTTCCAATTTTTATGTCCTATTTTGGCTGCGAATTTTCATGAGTTTCTTGGCTATTTTGAGAGCTAAAATGTTGGACTATATGTGCGTAAATTTAGTTGCAAAAATCATTCCATTTGGTGTGGTAAAATCGCATGAAAAGAAGAGGCCAAAATCTGAAAAAACAGTTTCCAGTTTGTCGAACTTTGCTGTCCTGTTTTTGGTTGCTTTGATCACTGCCTTCCTATGCGATTTTTTGGCTAAATTTTGGTAAAAATGTAGCTCACACATTGAGGTTTATGCCTGCAAAATTTGGTGTTTTTCCAATAGCATTTCGTTGCCAAATGATGTTCCAAAAATGACCCTTCAAAACTGGAAAACCAAGCTATCAGACAGCTTACTGTTCCAAGTTCAATTGGCTATATTTTCTTGCTCGGGCGTCGAAATCAAGTTCCGTTTGTTGGGTTTGAAACTATACTTGAAGTTATTTAAGTGGTATAAATTTCAAGGGCCAGTTCAATTTTTGTGAATTTTGGACAAATTTTCAAAGTTTTCTGCAAACCAAGACTGTCATGTCTTGTTTTCACTGTTGTAGTGAAGATTTCTCTATGTTAATGACCAAACTAGCTCTTACACTAAACATGAAAGTTGTAGAAAATTGAGTTATCCATCTACTCACAAAATTGCAGCCCAATTGGAGCACTGTACTGAGTGAAATGACCAAAATACCGCTGCTGCTCAAACCATATATCTTGCTAGAAAATGGCCTAACTTGCAGTCCGAATTTTCTTGAATTTTCCAGCCTATTTTCCAAATTCTCTTGAGATGATATTCTGTGTTATGGTTTGTCTTGAGTAGTTTGAAATGTGGGTTGAATTTCAAGAGAAATGAATTTCCGACTTGGGGTGAATATTTGACCTACTTGTGGTTTGAATTTTTGAAAAGTGTTTTCTAGGGAATTGTAGTACTAAAAATCTATTTTCCAACTGTCGAACTTGTATAGTTTTCTGACTTGCGGAACTTAAGATATGAATTTTTAAAGAGTGCTGACACTTATGGCTAATGAGTAAGTTTAGTGACATTTTTGGCTAAGGAGGATAGTTGATTGACATTTTGAACAATTTGCTCATAAATTGTTGATCATTAGTCATGTTTGCTTCAGGTGGCCAAGGGAACTACGGCGTGAATTTCGAGGCACTCGAGTGATCTCACTTGCATACTTTTATTTGATTTCTTTTGTTGGTGAGTGTTCCAACTCCTCCTCAAAATGAAAACCTTGCTATTGTTTGCAAAGAAATGACTTGTTGAAATGAATTTGGGTTATTTGAAAGACTTGAATTTCATAAGACATATGCTTGATCTGTTTTATGATTTGAACTAACATGTGATTGTTTTCTCCTTTTCGTGTGATTTTGGGAATTAAAATAAATAGTGTGCTATCTTGTGACAAATGTGACGTCGTGGGGCGAAATCCCTCGACTAGTCTACTTCGTTGGGTGAAATCCCTCGAGTAGTTTCAGTGAATTGTTGTGACGTCGTTGGGCGAAGTCCCTTGGCTAGTCTATTTCGTTGGGTGAAATCCCTCGAGTAGTTTCAGTGAATTGTTGTGACATCGTTGGGCGAAGTCCCTCGGCTAGTCTACTTCGTTGGGTGAAATCCCTCGAGTAGTTTCAGTGAATTGATGTGACGTCGTTAGGCGAAGTCCCTCGACTAGTCTATTTCGTTGGGTGAAATCGCTCGAGTAGTTTCAGTGAATTGATGTGAGGTCATTGGGCGAAGTTCCTCGACTAGTTTATTTCGTTGGGTGAAATCCCTCGAGTAGTTTCAGTGAATTGTTGTGATATCGTTGGGCGAAATCCCTCGGCTAATCTACTTCGTTGGGCAATGTCCCTCGAGTAGCTTACCTAGTATATTCAGGCAATACCCATTTACATGTTTATCTACATGTTTTAAATTTTAAACTTGAAACATGATTTGAACTATTCTACATGAATTGCAAGTCTTTTGGCACTCACTGGGCTTTTAGTTCATTCTTTTAAATTTGTTTTCTTTAACAGTGATCGAGAAACCGAGTGAAGACATGATCAGTTAGGGTTGGAACTTATCTGTTGAATTTTGCCTTGAAATGCTGAATTTGATAGTTTGGGTTTGTAAAATGAAATTGTGGTTGTACTTTAAATATATTGGACTGTAATTTGAGAAGTTGGGTTGTAAGTTGAATTTAGTAATGTTATTGGTTGTGGTTGATTTGGAATGGTTATTTACATTTACTTTCGAAGTGTTATTAGTTATTCGAGTGAGTGAGTCCTGGCGAGAGTTGGGCAGGCGGTCCGCCGAACCCTCTGGTTTGCCTTAGGGGGAGGTGGGGTCGTCACATTTCACATATACTGAAACTTGAAGCAAAACTTGAATTTCTTGAAATTTCAATCTTAGTTATTTTTATCATTAGAATAAAGGCTCATTAATTAGCAACACTATCAACGATCTTTATGTAGGATTATTTCTTCTAATATTGAAACTACTTGTTTTATTAATATAAAAAATGAAGGTCTCAAGCAGGTAAACATCTCCTCTAAATCAATATTATAATATGAGTAAAATACAGTAAATTATCTATGCATGAAAGGACAACAGTATAAAAATTTCTGTTATCTTCCAGTTTAAAGCATAATTAGCTTAATTTTTTTTTTCAATCTCCATTTCGTTACACACTTTGGCTATGAGTACTATTTAGACTATATACCAGATCAGACATGATTGGAGGTTATGCATCAGTACACATGAGAGATCTTCTGCTGGCACTCTTTAGCCATGTACCCTCTTACTCCTTGGAGATCTTTCTCCAAACATGTTTTTCTTTAAAAACTCTTTTTAATCTTTTTAATAGCAAGGAGGCCTCACATTAATAGGTCTAATTATAGACATTATTCGTACTCAATAGTCAATACCACATTAAAATACTCAATCCATTAACTAGGAGAAAAAGATTACAACAGTTGCATAAGCACAAAATGCTCATGCAAAAAGAAGAATCATTGCACAAAAATGCTGATCTTCCTCTCAAAAATATTCGGTAACTTCTGCAACTTTTTCTTCCTATAGTGAATAAAGATATATACTAGTCAATAACATCATGTAGATCTAACTTCAAATATTAAGATGTCTTAATAACAGTCTAATAGGTTGTTAAAACTGGAAAATCTGAACCTTTAAATTTTCTAACTCACAGGGACTCTTACATAAATTTCCAGGAAGAAACCATACCAAAATGCATTTCCTTCTGAATCCTATCCATCCTTCTATTTGAGCCAAACACAAGACAGTAAGAAAACCCATGCCCACAAGAAAAGTCTTGTTCCTTTTTAGTACCTAAATGCTTAAAATAGATTGAAGTAGACCTTTGCCTTTGGACTACAACCAATGGCCACTTAAGCAATTAAAGTTTGTTATTTCTCCAATAAAATTACAAATAAAGGGCACAAATTAAAGAACCTTGACAATTAGCATTTAGGTATAAGATTCTAATGAACAAAAAGTGTAAAGAAACAACCCTTTATTTCTCTTTTGCTTTCTATGCCCCTTTTAATAATCACGCTAATAGGCATATAATAAGAGTATCTTTTCAAAAATAGTAGAAACAATATAAAGTAAAGAAACTCCAGACACCGCAATTGACATAGGACAACTTAATTCTTGTGAAGCCTCAGATTAAAATTTGAAATTACTCTCTACTGCACTAAGCATTCTGCCACATTTTCATTAGTCAAAAAAATAAGCCAGCGAAAAGTAAATGGAAGATCCAAAAGCGAGCAAAAAAGTTATTAACCATACAATTTTTTGCCAGAGTACGAGCCATCTTCAGCAAATCGAATAAAAAGTTCCCAACTATCAATTGTGAAAATCTGACTTAAGAGTCAAAAGTCAGATTTCAAGTACTTTTCTGAAAATTAACTGTAATGTAATCTAATAAAAGGAAATTGGTTGACATTGAGCTATTCAAAATTCAGTGAGAAACTGGGGGAATGAGGCAGCAAGCAAGAATAGACTGTCTAACATTTGACGGAGATTACAGCCATAGCTAGACATAATAAGATAACAAGATTTTCCACACAACATGACCATTAAAAACTAGCATTGATCCAATACAATAGTTCACCGAGACTGCTTCAAGAATTAAAGTACAAAAGTTTGCTAATCATTATCTGAATCATGCAAAGATATCTCAGTGAACTTGGAGTGCAACCTCGACTTCTTCCTGAGGAGCTTTTCCTCCTTGAGATGTAAAAGCTTCCATTTCACTTCCATTTCCTTTCTCTTTGCACTCTCTATGAATCCTATGGCCTCCTCCACCGGAAAAGGAGACTCAAAAGATTCTAATGTCCCGCAGAGATAGGGACACTGATGCCACACATCTTCTTCCTCTGCCTCTTCCTTTGTATCCTCATGACCACCCCCTCCATCGGCAGCACCCCAAACTTGTTTGGAAAGCTCAAAAACTTTAGCCTCATGCTCAGAAAAATGGTTTTTTGTGGTTGTCTTTTTTCTCTTAGACCTTTTCGGCCCATCTCCGGGGTCGTAGTCAGGGTCATTTTGAGAAGTAGAATGCTTCCTTTTATCGGCTTTCAGAGTACGTTGAGTTGTGAGGACTGTGGCATCATCACCAGAGTGGGGTGATTTCTTGACGGCTAAGGATCCAAGGTTTTGGGATTGCTTTTCTTTGGACATTGTTACTGTTTTTGTGAGAAGGATCCAAGGTTTTGTTACCGTTTTTGAGATTGCAAAGGTTAAATAACAAGGAGAAAGAGAGGAATTTACTTACAGAGGGTAGACTTCTTGAGCCCAACCGAAGAAAATAGATACTAAATAAATAAACTCTATTTGTGAAATTAGTGTAATTTTTATTCAGGATATATTAATCTAATTGCAGTTTGAACTAATTCGAATTACGAAATTGTATGTTTTGCATCAAAGACATTACAAAACATTTTTTAAAAAATGATAAATTACATTTAACCCCCCTGTGATTTTGACTGTTGCCACATAACCCCCTAATGTTTGAAAATATCCACTTCACCCCCTATGGTTTTTGCAATCGTCCACGTAATTCCCCTATACTTTTATATAAAGTGGTAAATCCACTTTACACAAAACCATAAGGGGGTGAAGTGGATATTTTTAAACATTAGGGGGGTTATATAGTAATAGTCAAAACTACAGGGGGGTTAAATGTAATTTACCCTTTAAAAAATGATAATTTTCTTTATGAAATTTAAATGTTTGTTGAAATAAACGATTGTAATTACATCCCATATGCTGAAAATGCCGCATCATGTAATATACTTCTATTCAAATTTTATCAACTAATGAATTGGTATTCAAAATCAACTTAATTTCCTAATTCTGTTTAGTTAATTTTGGCCATTAGTTTTTTGACCATTAGTTTTCCGATATAAACTCCACAAATCTTAATACTCCAGTAATAAAGTATGCTAACAACTATCTAATTCGTCTGGGAAATAACAAGAACTTCAATGCTCATCAAGCTCCAGAAGCACTTGTTTCTTTTCTTTCATTTCCAATGACAATAAAAATAGGCAAAGAAAATTCAAAAAAAAAAGTAAATAAGAAAAACAAAGCAACTAACAGTTGCAATTAATCGGCCATTTGTGTTTTCGAAGCCGGATTGAGAAAGCGGTTGGGAGGATATTGCATGTTTTCCAAGGGAGCTTCAATTGAGTAATTCTGCCTCTTCGGTTCCATTTTTCAGCAAATGGGAATTTTCTAATGCTTTGTCTCAAAGATTTTCAAGAAATGAGTTTTAAAAATCGCAGGGTTTTGTGAAGGACTAATTCTATCCGCATCCGGCACTGGTCAAATAAAAGAAATAAGTTGAACATAAAAAAAGAAAATCTAATCCTGATAATATATATACTGCCCGTACATAAGATTTATTTAAAAAATTTTAAAAAATTAATTCATTTTAAGTATTTCCAAATTAGTTGTAGTAGTAATTTAATAAAAAAATAGTATTTCCAAATTTCACAAACATTGAGTCAGCCCTCAGCTCTATCATAACCTTAAAGGTAGAGCAGACCCTTCTCATACTAGTTTAACTTTAACACAACGAACACTACTTCTAAACCAGCAACAAAGGGCCCTTCGTCTACCTCTCCCCGTTTTCAAAGCTCAAACCATGGCATCCTATAACCGAATCTCTGATAATCCTCCCCCATTGCCACAATCTCGTGATGAAGAAGAATCATCAGAACAATCAGGAGAAGGGTTCAAAGAACCTGAACTTGGAAAACACAAACAAAAAACTCCTCATGTTAAACTGCAATTGCATGTCAACAAAAAGTTCAATGCTCAAAAAACAACCGTCCGCCCACCTGAATACTCCTCAGATTCTGGAGAAGAAGAAGAGGACGATGACGACGAAGGAGAAGCGGAGGACGAATCAGAAAACCGCCCACATTCTCTTTCTGAATCAGATTTCTCAATCAAGCATAGTAGTCCAGCCAAGCTCACTTCCAAAGACTCAAGATCCATCTCAAAACGCCCTTCAGCCGGCAAAGATGATGAAAAAGGTTTGGAAAATAAGAAGAAGGCTAAATTTGACGCTGAACAACTGAAGACAGATAAGCCTTCTTCAGTTTCAGCCGCTTCTACTGGTAAGGGTTGGAGTGATGAGGAGGTGATTAATCTTCTTCAGTGCGTGATCGATTTTAAGGCTGAGAAAGGGGTGCATGCTGATGATGATCCGGCTGCTTTTCATAAGTTTTTTGAAAGGAAGTTTCAATCTGGATATTCCAAAACTCGGGTATATGAGAAGGTGAGGGGTTTGAAGAAGAAATATTGCAATAATTTGGAGAAATTTGAGAAAGTTAGGGAGGACACCGGTCTTTCCAAGGCTGACTTTGGAACACTGAATCTTTCAAAAAAGATTTCGGGTGGTAGAACTGGTGCTGTTGATTTTGAGTTGAAGTATCCTCTTTTGAGCCAGTCATTTGAAGTGGATTCGGCAGGCAGATTGAAGTTTGGAGGTAAAACTGCTGATGAACTTAGTCTGTTGAAAGAAAACATGCATTTGATTGGTGATGACAAAGCAAAGGAGTTGGAGGGAAAGTGGAAGACATCGAATGCTGTGTTTTTCTTTAAGAGCTTAGAATTGATGAAGGAGCAAAGTGGTCTGGTGTTGGAAGCCATGCATGGGAAAGAATTGTCTTACTAATTAGTCGCTGGTTGGTTACTTTTTTGGTATTAAGCTATAGTCTCTTGAGTTTCAGGTTGCATTAATCCTGAAATTTTATAATTCATGTTTTTCAGTCTAGCTGTGGGAAAAATTTAGTTCCAATTCTGTCACTTCAGATTTTATAAGTTCTTTTTGATGCTTTGATGCATGTTCAGTTACGAAGTATTGCTAGTTTTCGGATCAAGTTGATCCTTGCTTTCCATGTATTTTCTTTGCTGCAATGCATCTACCAGTGCTAGTACTATCACTTTATAATTTTTACTGTACTGACTGGCTTTTATGAAGTGGTTCTTTATAAATTGTCCAATTGGTTTGTCTATTCCATTATTGCCTGGTGATTATCTCCAACTGTCATCGGTCTCCATTTTCTTATAGAAAAAGAATCCTCAAATACTGATTTTTAGAGTTCAAGTAACAGTAAAACTTTGCCATGTCTATGATTTTTTTGGGGTAGGTACTCTGACTTTTTCCCCATATATTAACTGCAATTATTATCATCATGCCATTCTTTTCATTTGTAGGCTTCATCATTTGAATTGTATAGAGCTAAAATGCCTAATATCACATGGTAACAATCTGATTCATTACCTCTCAAATCAATAGAAACCTTTTGCTTAATCCCATTAGCCATTGCACCTTTCCTATAATTAGGACCAATAGACTTTAGAATGAAGTTAGGGGTTTGAGATTAGCTAAGGACGAGGAATCAGAAATCACAAGTTTGAGAAAAGAGATAGACTTTAAATGATGATAATCTCACTTTGATAAAAGGCCAGAGTGAACAACTGCAAGGTGCCAGATTATTTAGATGAAAGCACTGAAGGATATACAATGTGTTTTACTGTTTATGTGGACAATTTGCTATCATTGTTAATGTTTCATATTCAGTTTGGTACCTGATTATTTCTTTTCACGGTAAAGAAAATATAGCAAGAATGTTTTTCAGGTTTGAAATCTCATTCTGCGGCAGGCAGAATTAACATTTTCAGAGGAAAATATAGATATTAATTTTAAGGAAGAAATAAGAAAACAGTTTCCTTTTCTTAAACTCTCCGTGTTTTGGCTTTGACATTCTCGCACAAGAAAAGTCTCCTTACTACAAAATTCCTAAATGCTCTTTTCTTAAACTCTCTGTGTTTTGGCTTTGACATTCTCCCACAAGAAAAGTCTCCTTACTACAAAATTCCTAAATGCTAAGTATGTTGTATCTTATCATATTACTAGTATCAAAATTTTTTGCCCATTTCCACAAATTTAGTTCTGTCCATTCCATTTAAGAAATTGAACAGCAGCACTTTATTGATTTTGGATAAGAGAAGATACAAACTGCTAGTAAGTCATTCAGCTCATTCAACTCGTACCATGCTATTTCAATGTACTTACAACTTGATATTATGCCAACTAATTATAAATTATTTCAAAAATTTGCCAACTCCCTGTTGAGTATTTTTAGGTCATAGCTGTATTGCAAATTGTAAGGCACTGAAGAGAAATTCGTGCAGCATTACTAAGACAGAAAATCGTGGATATTCTTAGTACATCTTCCTTGCTATTCTTTGCTATCGGTTACTTGAAGGCTTGGAGGTATGGTTCAAAGTCGCGGTCATGGTCGCGACCTACGTCATTCCGTATCAGTCTTGACGTATCGGTTACGGTCTCAGTGAGACATATATTCAAAACATTTACTATTTCAAAAATTGTAAATAATTTTTCAAAATATAAAAGAAAAATATGATAAATAATAATAATAATAAATTAGTAAACAAAATTTCTAAAGGGTCTCTCACCAAGTTGACCCGAAACGACTCTGGAGTCTCAGCCAATTCACATCATCTAGGGACGACTCAGTTTGAATTGGCCAAGTCTCACTGATTTTTCGGCAAATTGATCTTGTAAGAATTGACTCGAAACCATTCTAAACGGTTTAGGCCATTCCGATGACAACTCGGCCGAGTCTGAGTCTTTGAACTATGCTTGGAGGCTGCGTAGCACAGAGCCTCGACCTCTTGTTGGCCAAATTGTTACTTCTTTCATGTTGCTCCTTCAGTTTGGTAGCAAGAAGCTTCGGCTACTCAGCTACTTCAGCCATTAGCAGTGTCAACAGGTTAAGCAGCCTCTGAATCTTGGGAGCTTAATTTGCCAACCTTTTTTTTTTTTTGACCAGCCTTCATTGTGAAAGTCCTCTTGCAGCGATCGCTGTGGCAATGAGTAATGCACAGGGGGATTCGGGTAGAAGCAGGGATTCTTGGGAAGGGTCTTTTATGTAGGAACTTAATCCAGGATCCCAATATCAGATATTTGAATACAGTTACAACAAGTACTATTGTGGAAGCGTACCTGAATTCATATTGACTGAGTACTTGACGAATCCTTTAGATCCTGGGGTGGGGTGGCCTTCTAGATCTACACGTACTCGCTTTTCCTCTTGAGGGAGCCTTTAGTCTCTCTCTAGGTATTATTTCTAGAGAATGGGATGTCTAGAAAATATGACGGCTAGGGTTACGTGTGACCTGGGGACCATAACCCTATTTATAGATAACTTTCCTGTTACCTGTTGGAAACCCTATTTCAGCCCATCATTGAAATAGGAAATCCCCTTAAGTCTCTACACATTAAAGGCCCACACCCTATTAGATACATTAAAGCCCAAACCATAGTAGACCACTTTAATTGGGCTAACTTTATTTGACAGCCTGCAACACATAATTATTACATATAAGTCCAACGTTGGATTAAGGATCCAACATTTTATACTTGGGATAACAGTCTCTGGCTCCAAACAAGCTTCTTCTTTTTTGTTCTCAGAAGGGTTGTATTTGCGATTATTGTCTCTGTTAAACTATGCTCCAATGGTTACTAAGCCAACGTATGAGATTTCCTTAGGAATTGGTTAGTTTGGCTAGTTACCCTAAATGATTCCCAGTGGCAACTAGAATTAATCATTTATAAAGTGTCAACTTTTTTTTTTTTTTTGGGGTTAAAAAATTTAATAGGTTGAATTTGGCAGCTCACCTCTCTACAAGGTTGAAAGCAAAATAGGTGAAGGTAGCTTAGGACAGGTACTTAAGGGACGTCTTTTTCTTGTGAAAAACGTTCAGGACCTGTTGAGGCATCTTCTGTTGTTTGGCTGACCAAGAGAATCGATATGGCTATTGTTTTCAATGATTAATATTGTAATTTGAAAAAGAAACAACAATTGTATGAAATCTTAACATTGGTTTTGTGTCAAGAAAAGAAAAGAATTTCATGTCTATTAATCTTCTTGATGAATTTCAGGTTGCCCTGAAATTTGAGCACAAAAATAAACTGGTGGGTCTTACTAAAGATGATTATCCAACAGAGCGGCAGGTTTATTTGTCTGACACTCGATTCCTTTTCCTAACCTGGTTTTTTTTTTTTTTCCATCCATCCAGTGGACTAAAGAGCTGAAGCGAATCTCATTTCTTGCTGAACAGCTTCTTTGTGTCACGGGTTGCATGTTGGACCTGGCCAACCCCGTGACCAGTAGTGTCTAGTCGCGACCAGTCGGTGTGCGGATCGCAGGATGTGGGCCTGCGACTTGCTGGGCGCGACCTGCGACTGGCTAGAGGGGAGCCGTGCGCGGAACGGTCCCCGTTGCCATGACTAATGGTGCGAGCCATTAGTTGAGGATTCATGAGACATTGGGTTTCCAAGATGCAAACGGAGTAATAGAGAAGTGGCGGGAAACCTTAGTCTCGTGGTGTGCGCGTTGGTGTGCACTGAAGTATAGAAAGGGCAAAACTGGGATGTTGTGACTTGTCGAGCTGTAAGCTTTGGGACGTGGTTCTTGTGGAAGATAACCTTTGTTTGGAACATGTTTGAGTCCCTTATGAAGGTTGGAAGTGGAAACGGAAGTCCCGGGTGGAAGTTTGGTTAAGCTGCAAAAGTGGAGAAATAGGTGCATTCTAACTACCGGTCCTAAGTTTTTAGCCTGGAGTACCTTGGGGGAAGGAGGCGTGCAAACGGTGCGTGGCCTACCGGCCTTCCTCGTGCACTTGGGCAACCGGGTGTACAAAGGGGCGCAATGTTGGGCAACTAGGAAACCGACTTTGGGGCGGACCAAGGGCGCACCAAAGTCCTCATGGGGTACGGGCAACCTCATGGGCAGCACTAGCAACGATGTGAGTTGGTGCTGGGCTGTCGGGAACGACGGGAGGCTACGTGTAGGGGTAGTTCTATGCCTCGTGGGAGTTTAACTTATGAATCCTGTCGATCTTGATGTAGAGAGCTGTCGAGAGACCTTGTGTCCTCGTGTGCTCGTAGACGTGTACTCATGGTCTAGGGGTCGGGCTCTACCTTAGGCCATGGGGCGCGGATGGTGTGTTGTGGGCGTGCGATCGTGTGCGGCTGTGGGCTGGGCCGAATCGCATGCGACATCGGCAGGTCGAGGTATCCTCTGTACAAACGGTTGGGCGGCTATGTGGGATGCACGGCTGTGCGTGCTACTGGGTGGGTTGCACGAGTCCTTGGGCGTATGAGTGCGAGGCCTCTAGCAGGTAGTGGAATGACGGGGCGAGCACGAGTGCGGCCCTTGGGCCAAGATGAAGCCGTGCTACGAGGGGCGACGTCGCACGAAACTAATGGGCATGCTTGTGCGTCTCTTGTGCGGGATACTTGGTGCCTTAATGGATGCGCAGACATGTCCCCTTAACGGAACGGACGAGGATGGGGCCTCATCCGGGATGCGTAGACGGGAAGGACTTTAGCGTGTGGCTATGCCAACTAGCTGAGAGCGGGCAGTCATGTGGACGTGCCTGATATGGGTAAGCGTGACCGGTAACGGATGAGATGGTCATGCAGGGAAGCGTATTTGTTGGCTTGGTGCGGGAGAACCAAGTACACGACCCTTGGTGAAAACCTCTACGTGTGAGAGCCTGTGTAACCCACACCTCACCGGTCGATGTACATGTACGTGTTATATATGAATAAACGACCGTTTTGCCTTGTTTTGACCATGTTCGTTTCTTACTTGCAAATATGGTTTCGTGCCAAAAATTTTAAGCATTTGTTGCATCCATTTATGGTGTTGAAAGGATTATCAAATATCATTCAAAAAGTGCAAGAAAACAAGTGGGGGGCAAGTTGCAAGAACACCTAAATTTCCGGGACCCAAAAATAATTAAATTTCTTGCAACCAAGCCCTTTTCTAAAACTAGTAAAATTCTTGTCTTATTTTCTCCTCTGTTGGACGAAATTATAGCTACAAGAAATAACAAACAAGTCCAAGATATTTCATCCAAGGAGCACGACACAGTAGCTTGAGCCTCGTCGTGCATGTTCTTGAGCCTCGTCGTGCTTAAACCAAAAGCTTTATCGTACTTGCTTCCTATTTTATATAAGCAGCAACTTCAGCCATTCTTGCCTCTTCTTGGATGAAATTCAGCAACAACAATAGCCCCAAAACCTGCAAACAATTCCCACAAAACAGCTATAGGAATCAAGAACAACAAGGGTGAAAAAGGCTTGAAGCTTGGACCGATTCTTGCTTGGTTTCTCCTTGTTTCTTGCTCAATCTCTTCAACATACTTTCAGCACTTGCTTGAGGTAATTTCAAGCCAAAATTCTACTGAATTTATGATGCAAAAAGTTGCTTATCATGCCAAGGAAATTCTGCTTTACATGCTGAAAATTGAAACTAGGACAAGTTGAGCATGCTTGGAATTTCCAGCTTTCATGCCATGTCTTGTATGCTTTATCTTGGCTGATTCTTGCTATGATTATGCTTATAAACTTGCTATATATGCTGAGCTATATGTTGGGAATATTGGCTGTGAGTGTCAAGCAAAAATAAGAACCATAGGACAAGCAAAATCCAAGTTTATGACAAGAACATGTATTTTCGGATGCTGTCAGTCCACCAGAACCAGTCTTGGTGTTTTGGCCATAACTCACTGTAGGAATGTTGGAATTGAGTTCTGTCAGTGGTGCTAGAAACTAGATTCCAATATATTTCCATGGTAGGTCGGACACCCCCAGATTCTAATTGTACAGTCTGCAGCATCCCTGGGAAGTTCACTATTTTTCTGAAACTGTTAAACCTGAGATTGCCCATTTCTACGTGTTTGAGCCTGAATTTGAACCTGTTATAGCCTAAATCTGAACCTGGTCCCATCTGAGAAATTGTAGTGCTCTGAATACTCTTTCCAACGGTATAAAATGGGCCAAAAACGCTTGAGTAAATTGTGAGATATGACCTAAAATGTAAACTATGAAAGGTGGCCCGGCTGTCGTGCACGTCCGTTAACGGATTAACATTGCCGGCACGCACCCATTGCAGCCCGTGTGCGCATCCGTTAGCGGATGTGCCATCCCGTACGCGTCCATTAGCAGAGGTACCCGTCCCGTGCCTGACTGGTTAGCGGGTGTACCTACTCAGTGTACGTTCGTTGACAAGAGTGTCGAGCCGACACACCTGATTGCTAGCCTACTACCTAGAACCCGTGCGACCCATTGGCAAGACAAGCAAGCCGTCAAGTCGACCCCTCAACGGAATTGCCTAGTCCCAACTTGCCTAGCTGTTAACGACTGCCTAACCATAGCACCTTGGCCTAACCAACATGCCTAATCCATTTTTAATCCTATTTTTTTTTTTTGGAAATTGGTGTTGCTCCCAATATGAGTTTAATCTTAAACTCTATTTCCCTTTCTACAGGTAAAGGGTTCAGCTTAGTCGGGGATATGAAACTTAATAGTCTTGGTTCTACAATTTATCTAGGAATTATGTGAGGGCCCCAAAATTCAGATTTTATTTTAAAAATGCCTAATATTATTTATATTATGTTTATTTATTGAAATATGAGTAAATATATGTTTAAAGTGATTATTTTCCAATTTAGAGAATTTTATACGAATTTATTGCCGGTGTGGGTGGTTTGGCTATTTTAGCGTTAAAAATTGTACCGACACGTGAATAGTGACTTGGACTTGAAACCGAGCATATGTAGTGATATTTTGGAAATATTATTATGGTGAGACAGTGTCGGGATGAAGGAAACCAGTGTAAGTTAGAATACCGCGCTTGACGCGACATAAAGTGGTCATGAGACAACTTTTCCATAAATTAAGGAGAGCCACTCCTTTTGTCCCCTTAAAGCCTTGTTTCTTGCTTCCTTTCCTCACTTTTCAGCAGCCATCTTGGAGCCTTAGAGAGAGAGAGACAGCCGAGAGCTAAGGGGGAGAGAGAGAGAGAATTTGCACTTCATCTTCATCTTCTTCTTCTTCTTTGCTTCCTTCAAGCTTCAACCACCATTGAAGCCCATCCTCCCCACCACTTCTTGCAGCCGAGAGAGAGAGGAGAGAGGGAAGAGCTGGCCGATTTTCTTGGGGAAGAAAGAGAGGAAAAAGCTTGAGGTTTGAGCTTCAATCTTCTTGATCATCCATCAACTTGAAGTGTGAGATCTTAGTGAAGGAATCTTGGGTTTGATCCTCCATTTCTTAGCAGCCGTGTGAAGGGAGAAGAAGAGGGGGAAAGATCCGAAAATTTGGAGGAAAAGAAAGAGGAGGAAAGCTTGGGTGGTTTGTCTCGAGCTTGTTCTTGAGTGTGGTGCTAGAAATCATCGTCAAAGCTCAAAGATCTTGGGTAAAGATCGAACCTTGAGGAGTTGCTAGGCTTGGGAGCACTCTTGGAAAGAGGAAACCCACGAGATCATCTTGGATCTTGTCAGATCTAGTCAGATCTGAAGGTATAAAGCTTGAACCTTGTAGATATAGCTTCATTAGTGTTAAATAGCTCAGATCTATGGTTTATTTTGATAAGAATGCTTATGTATGAAGCATTTGAGTTGGGCTCTTGGATTCCCAACCTAGGTAGCGGACTTGAGGTGGATTTTAGGTAGCTGACTTGAGGACCTGTTTGGGATCTGAATGATATTTGTGAAATATATGATGATATGGTTAGAAAAGTAGGATTTTGTTATTGAGAATTTTGAAGGAAAATAGATGTGATGGCCGAACCCATGCTTGGTAAATTTAATACTTGATCTCGAAATTTGTGTTTATTCTTGAGGAATTTTCTTTTGAGAAAATATGGGTTTTGTTCATTTGTGAGTGTATGTTTGAGTGGAGGGAATGTTTGAATTTTAAAAGAGGAAAAGTGAAGTTTTTCATGAATTTCGAATGAAAAGTGTCATTTGAATGAATTTGAGGGTTTTACCATATTTTGGGTCAAATTCTATGGATTTCGAATATAAGAACTTGGTATGAAGTATTTTAAATTAATGTATAGTTTTGACTATGAGTGAGTATCAAGTTAATTTGAAAATAATGATTTTGAGGTTTGAGACCTTACTATTTCAACAAGGGTAATTTTAAATATGGCCCGAACCAGACTTCGTAGTAGTGAGGCTTTGGTGCTTCCGAGTAGTTAAGTTAAGACTTGGAACATGAGATTTTGGGCTGGTATCTGATAGTTGGACTTTGGCTCAGGTGGTCAAGACTTTGTTGAGGGTGAACCAACTAACGAAGTTTAGTCTTCTTCTTTGTTCACTCGTTTAAGTGGATCGAGGTGAGTGTTCAAACTCCCTTTTTAAATAGAAATCTTGCCATGGTTTGTAAATGAATGATTTGTAAAATGATTTGCTAGTATTTACCAAGAAATGATTTGTCACTATTTCTAAGTAAAATGCTTTTACCCGTGAAATATCTTATAAAGGATTTGGGAATGATTCAACTCCCCTTCAAATGAAATCTGGCAATAGTTTCCAAATGAATGATTTATTGAAAAGATTTACTATCACTTCCAAATGAAATGCTTTACAAGTGAAACCACTTACGAAGAGTTTATGGATGTTCAAATCCATTTTAAATCAAATGTTTCGCTACTACGTGAAAATGACTTGTGATACGATATACTCAACTTATACTTGCAAAGAAATGAGTTTGTGAAAATCTCCTGTATGTTACGCATTGAATTACATACTTGTTTCTAGGCGAGTGTGTACTTTACCACACTCGACCTAAGCTGTTAATATCTTGTTCAACCTGCCTACACTTCCATTGTTTGTATATTGCTTGTTTCGGATTGTTTTGGTTGATAACTTGATTGTTTGATTGTGGTGTACCAAGGAGCATTTTACCCAGTAGTCCGATGTGTACCTTATCGCATCGTTCACTACTTGTAGGTCGATGTGTACTTTATCGTATCGGAACGGGTCTCAAGATCCTTTTGCTAGAAACCTATCTAAGAACCCCTTCTTGAGCGTCGGTGGGTCAAAAGCCTACTTGAGTGCCATTAGTGTGGCTGAATAGGTTGGAAAGCTTTATCTTAAAACAAAAACTCCTTGGTCTTGACCATCATTACTTGTGCATGACTGTAGGCCATGTGTACTTTACCACATTGGCTGAACAAGGCCTTTTCCCCTTCGTTATCGGCCTATTCGAGCCGGACTTCGGTCGGTAGGTTGGTACCTTACGGTATACTCGAGTATTACCACCTTTGGAGGGATAAGGTGATGGGCCAGTTATGCTTGAGGGATTGATCGGGAGTTATAAGGTGAAGTGGACTCGAAATAGCTCCAAGTGAGCCGTATCCTTCAATCTTTGGATTTGTGTCTTGAATGCATTCCTTGTATGTTATTGTTAAATTGAGTATTGATGGAATGATTGTTTGAAACTCAAATGTTTTACAAAGTGATTGATAACTCAAGGTCCTTGAATTTCTTGTTTTCTTGAACATTCCGAGCTTCTAGCTCACCCCAAAAATGTTTTATTTTCCCCATGTCTCGAGGCGTTGGATGGCGTGCAGTGTGATCCTTCTTAGTGTATGTGGTGGGTTAATTCTTGTACCTTTGTAACCATGGATGGATGGACTTTTATTATACTTGGGTGCGTAAGATGGAATTGTGGTTGTACTCGAAGTACTTTGAAGCTGTAATTTGGGAATGAGTGTTGTAAGTTGAATTTCATTGTGAAATACTTGTGATTTGGTTTGGAATGGGTGTTTACAATCACTTTTGAAGTATTATTGGTTATTCTAGTGAGTGAGTTGAGCTGGGCGGGCACTCCACGGATACCTTGCATAGGGAGAAGTGGGGTCGATGTGGTATCGAGCTTAGGTTTCAGATCTCTACATGGTGTATCCTAGGCTTTAAGTTTAGGATGCGGACTGTGGGACTGGTTTGACTATTAAGTGACATGATTTATGGTAATAGTTTGTCTCGAAGACTAATTCTAGTTGTGATTGTAGGAATGGAGGGAAGTGGAGCACGAGGACTACCTCGAAGGCGACTTCGTCCTATTATGTTTCGACAGGATCAGGTGAGCCATTTGTGATTCGTCCCAGGACGTAGGGTGGATTGTCAATGTAATTGTTGGATGACATATTCGTATCCCGACTGTGTGGTTTTAGCTATAGTGGATGAGAGGCAAAGGCTAGTTATTGCAAATGTAAGAGCAAATGACCGGATTCGAGAGTTGGAGACTAGGGTGCTCGAGGAGCAAGAACGAACTGATATTTTGCGTGTACAATTACAAGAAGCCAATAATCGTTTGGCTCGAATGACACAACAACTAAGGGGAGAGGTGGAGAAGATGTAGCCCGAGGATCCTAGCATTGGAAATGAAGTTTATGCGTGTTAGAGAACATGAATCTTTTGATTCTAATTAATCTAGTGATGTATTGCTTTTGACCTCTTGTATGAGGGATGGGATTAGAGCGTCGAGAGTTCTCCTGTGGGGACCAATGTATTTTGTTAACGATTTACTTGCTTTTGTTTGCTACTATTGACTGGATATGTACTCAACTTGACTGTGATTTGTGTTTTAACTGAATGAGTTCTGGTTTGTACTGGATTGGAACATGACTGAGTTTAAACTGTGTTGCGAAAATGTTACGTGCAAAAATGGAACTGTCTCTCTTGTTTTTATGGATTGATACTTGTATGTGTATGCTCCAAGTGTATACTGCCTTAATGCATGTCCCTATCGTTTAGTTGAAAAATGGAAGCTAGAAGACCACGACGGGGCGCCCGTGACAACCCCAAAATCAAGAGGAAGAGAGTGGATCTGGCTAACAAAACACGGGTCAAGGGCTGAGACAAATGATCAAATGGCACAGGTTTTAAATCATTATGACGGATATATTAGACGCGTTTAGTGCCTCAACAAGGCCATGGAACTGGACAAGTGAATCAACTTGGAAACCAAGAGATAGGAGAAGATAAGGCTTTAGAAAGATTTTGAAGTTTTCTCCCTAAGTTTTCAGGGATCGACCACGATAAAGGCGAGAATTGGTTAGAGAATATAAGAAATATATTTGATGCATTAGACTATTCGGAGGAGAGACAAGTGACCTTTGCCGTGTTCCAATTTGAGGGCGGCACGAGCATGGTGGAATGTTATAAGAAACAAGTGGGAAAGTGAACAAACTCCTAGGACTTGGATGAACTTTGTGCGAGAATTTAATGAAAAGTTCCTTCCTCCACTAGTCAAGAAAAGAGAGAAGAGGATTTTATAAAGCTTGACAAGGAACCTTAAGTGTGGCGAATATGAAACCAATTCACCAAATTGTCTAGGTTTGCCCGAACTAGTGGTTACTGAGGCGAATAAGGCATGTTCATTCAAGGACTCAATCTAGAAATTCAAGATGCTGGCAGACTCAAATTGAGACCTTCGATGCCCTTGAGAAAGCCCAAGGGTCGAGATTACAAAATCCCAATTGAGAGCCTCATACTCACGGAAGAGAGATACACCTAGTGGTAGTCACTTTGAATCTTTTAGAGAGTGTATCCCCATTCAAAGTTGGCAAGGGTTGAGGGAGTAAGGCGCCACCTTTTCCTCCTTCTCATAAGATGGAGCCATTAGAAGGAACTACCTCACAAGGGACTCAAACAAGAAAAGTCCAACCAAAGGAAATATCACAAGGGAGTCGAGCCACGGTTTTCAACCAACTTGTGGATATTGTGGAAAAAGCAATCCTGCCGAGGACAATTGTTGGGTGAAAGAGCGAAGGTGTTCTGATGTGGGAGTGCCGACCATCAAGTTAACCTTGCGAGGAAGCAAGCTGAGATAGTAATACTACCAAGGAAATGTGGATACTTTTCAACAAGCAATTGAAGGAGAGGAGCGACCACGGCCAACTAGAGTATATAAGCCTTTCGGTCCAGACTCCGGGGTCAAGCGAGGTAGTAGAAGGTAAGAATTTTGAGGACAAAATTCCTTTAAGGAGGAAGGATGTGAGGCCCCAAAATTCAGATTTTATTTTAAAATACCTAATATTATTTATATTATGTTTATTTATTGAAATATGAGTAAATATATGTTTAAAGTGATTATTTTCCAATTTAGAGAATTTTATCTGAATTTATTGCGGTGTGGGTGGTTTGGCTATTTTAGCGTTAAAAATTGTTCCGACACGTGAATAGTGACTTGGACTTGAAACCGAGCATATGTAGTGATATTTTGGAAATATTATTATGGTGAGACAGTGTCGGGATGAAGGAAACCAGTGTAAGTTAGAATACCACGCTTGACGCGACATAAAGTGGTCATGAGACAACTTTTCCATAAATTAAGGAGAGCCACTCCTTTTGTCCCCTTAAAGCCTTGTTTCTTGCTTCCTTTCCTCACTTTTCAGCAGCCATCTTGGAGCCTTAGAGAGAGAGAGACAGCTGAGAGCTAAGGGGGAGAGAGAGAGAGAATTTGCACTTCATCTTCATCTTCTTCTTCTTCTTTGCTTCCTTCAAGCTTCAACCACCATTGAAGCCCATCCTCCCCACCACTTCTTGCAGCCGAGGGAGAGAGGAGAGAGGGAAGAGCTGGCCGATTTTCTTGGGGAAGAAAGAGAGGAAAAAGCTTGAGGTTTGAGCTTCAATCTTCTTGATCATCCATCAACTTGAAGTGTGAGATCTTAGTGAAGGAATCTTGGGTTTGATCCTCCATTTCTTAGCAGCCGTGTGAAGGGAGAAGAAGAGGGGGAAAGATCCGAAAATTTGGAGGAAAAGAAAGAGGAGGAAAGCTTGGGTGGTTTGTCTCGAGCTTGTTCTTGAGTGTGGTGCTAGAAATCATCGTCAAAGCTCAAAGATCTTGGGTAAAGATCGAACCTTGAGGAGTTGCTAGGCTTGGGAGCACTCTTGGAAAGAGGAAACCCACGAGATCATCTTGGATCTTGTCAGATCTAGTCAGATCTGAAGGTATAAAGCTTGAACCTTGTAGATATAGCTTCATTAGTGTTAAATAGCTCAGATCTATGGTTTATTTTGATAAGAATGCTTATGTATGAAGCATTTGAGTTGGGCTCTTGGATTCCCAACCTAGGTAGCGGACTTGAGGTGGATTTTAGGTAGCTGACTTGAGGACCTGTTTGGGATCTGAATGATATTTGTGAAATATATGATGATATGGTTAGAAAAGTAGGATTTTGTTGTTGAGAATTTTGAAGGAAAATAGATGTGATGGCGAACCCATGCTTGGTAAATTTAATACTTGATCTGAAATTTGTGTTTATTCTTGAGAATTTTCTTTTGAGAAAATATGGGTTTTGTTCATTTGTGAGTGTATGTTTGAGTGGAGGGAATGTTTGAATTTTAAAAGAGGAAAAGTGAAGTTTTTCATGAATTTCGAATGAAAAGTGTCATTTGAATGAATTTGAGGGTTTTACCATATTTTGGGTCAAATTCTATGGATTTCGAATATAAGAACTTGGTATGAAGTATTTTAAATTAATGTATAGTTTTGACTATGAGTGAGTATCAAGTTAATTTGAAAATAATGATTTTGAGGTTTGAGACCTTACTATTTCAACAAGGGTAATTTTAAATATGGCGAACCGGACTTAGTAGTAGTGAGGCTTTGGTGCTTCAGTAGTTAAGTTAAGACTTGGAACATGAGATTTTGGGCTGGTATCGATAGTTGGACTTTGGCTCGGTGGTCAAGACTTTGTTGAGGGTGAACCAACTAAGAAGTTTAGTCTTCTTCTTTGTTCACTCGTTTAAGTGGATCGAGGTGAGTGTTCAAACTCCCTTTTAAATAGAAATCTTGCCATGGTTTGTAAATGAATGATTTGTAAAATGATTTGCTAGTATTTACCAAGAAATGATTTGTCACTATTTCTAAGTAAAATGCTTTTACCCGTGAAATATCTTATAAAGGATTTGGGAATGATTCAACTCCCCTTCAAATGAAATCTGGCAATAGTTTCCAAATGAATGATTTATTGAAAAGATTTACTATCACTTCCAAATGAAATGCTTTACAAGTGAAACCACTTACGAAGAGTTTATGGATGTTCAAATCCATTTTAAATCAAATGTTTCGCTACTACGTGAAAATGACTTGTGATACGATATACTCAACTTATACTTGCAAAGAAATGAGTTTGTGAAAATCTCCTGTATGTTACGTGAATTACATACTTGTTTCTAGGCGAGTGTGTACTTTACCACACTCGACCTAACTGTTAATATACTGTTCAACTGCCTACACTTCCATTGTTTGTATATTGCTTGTTTCCTGGATTGTTTTGGTTGATAACTTGATTGTTTGATTGTGGTGTACCAAGGAGCATTTTACCCCTGTAGTCCGATGTGTACCTTATCGCATCGTTCACTACTTGTAGGTCGATGTGTACTTTATCGTATCGACTGAACTGGGTCTCAAGATCCTTTTGCTAGAAAGCCTATCTAAGAACCCCTTCTTGAGCGATCGGTGGGTCAAAAGCCTACTTGAGTACGCCATTAGTGTGGCTGGATAGGTTGGAAAGCTTTATCTTAAAACAAAAACTCCTTGGTCTTGACTGATCATTACTTGTGCATGACTGTAGGCCATGTGTACTTTACCACATTGGCTGAACAAGGCCTTTTCCCCTTCGTTATCGGCCTATTCGAGCCAGAAGCGGACTCGGTCGGGTAGGTTGGTACTTAGGGCACTGTACGGTATACTCGAGTATTACCACTGGAGGGATAAGGTGATGGCCAGTTGTACTGAGGGGATTGATCAGGAGTTATAAGGTGAAGTGGACTACTGAAATAGCTCCAAGTGAGCACTGTATCCTTCCAATACTGGATTTGACTGTGTACTGAATTACTGTTCACTGTATGTTATTGTTAAATTGAGTATTGATGGAATGATTGTTTGAAACTCAAATGTTTTACAAAGTGACTGATAACTCAAAGGTCCTTGAATTTCTTGTTTTACTGAACATTCACTGAGCTTCTAGCTCACCCCAAAAATGTTTTATTTTCCCCCACAGGTCTCGAGACGTTGGATAGCGTGCAATGTGATCCTTCTTAGTGTATGTGACTGGGTTAATTCTTGTACCTTTTGTAACCATGGATGGATGGACTTTTATTATACTTGGGTCTGTAAGATGGAATTGTGGTTGTACTCGAAGTACTTTGAACTGTAATTTGGGAATGAGTGTTGTAAGTTGAATTTCATTGTGAAATACTTGTGATTTGGTTTGGAATGGGTGTTTACAATCACTTTTGAAGTATTATTGGTTATTCTAGTGAGTGAGTCCTGGCGAGAGCTGGGCAGGCACTCCACGGATACCTTAGGGTACGCCCTAGGGAGAAGTGGGGTCGTCACAAATTATGCCATGGTAGGCGGTCCATCCCCATGATGATGTCATAACCCTTTTATTAATAGGGTAATTAGATCAACTAATAACTTTCTTCCCCCTACCTCCTTCTCACCATCCTATGTATTATGTTGGTTATCAGGGTATGAACTACCGAACCATACACAAAATCAATGGCTATATGGAGGAATGAATGACATCAGGATCGATTAAAACTTTAGCCAATTTAGGAAGAAAAAGGGTGGTACCTTCAATCACCTCTGAGGGTCTTGGTACTTCCTGTTGGTCGATTACATAGACTCGACCAGGCACTCGGGATCTGTTTTCCTGATGTGGTTGGCCTGGAATTGGTCTGATTGGTGAGTTGGGCAATTGGTGAGATTGGGGTAGGGGAAAAGAAGTTGTTAGTGGACCTCATTGCTTTACCTATTAAAGGCTACGATATCATAATTGGAATGGACAGTTTGGCTGTGAGGACCCAGGTTTTTATTTCTTATTTTCTCACCATAATTATTTGTTTAATTTCAATGGCCTATTTTGAAAACCCTAATTTTCGATAAAACTCTAATTTGAGTATGAAAACCCTCATTTGATTTTTTATGCTTTCGTTTTGACAATAAATCGAAGTTTTATGATTAACCACGAGTTTACGATTTCTTTGATTTTGCGCGTGTTAATGCACGCTTAAGCGCGGTGATTAGGAATGGTAGGTGATTAGTGGCCTAACTAGGTGTGATTAAGCTTGAATGGATTAAGATGAGTTAAGTGTTTATGGAGTAAATTGATAGGAATGGAAATTGTTTGGGCAAATGTGGAAATAAGCAAAGTTGAGGGCAATAGTGGAACTTGACTTTTTGGGCCTCTTTTGACCACAAAATTGGATAAGTCTTGAGATCTCTTTGGTTCATTCTAGAACCAAGAGGCCGGCTGAAAACAAGAGAGAAAGGAGGAAGAAAACCGTGAGAAGAGAAGAGAGAAAAGAGAAAAAAAAAAGAGAAAAGAAAGGAAAGTTTGGTGAAAATTCTTGGAATTCAACCACTCAACCTTGAATTGAAGCTAGAAGGTGGTGATTGCCATTGGAAGCTTGGAATTTGTACTCAAGAATATCCCTAGAAAGGTTTCTTCTCTTGCTCTATAAGCTGAAATTTTAATGGATTATAAACTAGTTGGATTTGATGATTCTTATGGCTTGATTCATGCTTATGCTTAGCTTGTGAAGTGATTTTATGGATTGGTTCGATTGGTTCTTATGTGTTTTTGCCTAACCATGAAATGAACTAGGGTTTATGAGTGTTGATTATGCCATGAGGAATTTGGTGTTATGGTGGTTGTTATGGCTTTCTTGTTGCATCATCTTGCGTCGTGATTGTTGAATGTAAGGTGTGGCACGGATTGTTTCGAAGCTTCAAGGGTCCAGCCAGCCTAGGGTAAGGTTAGGTTGGTGGTTCATGATTTTGATTTTGGGGAAGGTGAGAGTGTATGTGTTGGTGGATAGAATTTGGTTGCTATAATGTATAATTGAGGTTGGTTGGGCAGCTTTGCGGTGTGTGTTTATGTGGGGTGTGTGCGTGTGGCTGTGTGTGTGTGAGTGTGTGTCGCGGATAATGTTGGCGCCGATTGCATGTTTGGTACTGCATTTGAGTCCATAGTTTGGCATGCACGCGTGTTAATTGATTTTGCGCGTTAGGCGTAAACAGAAAACAGGGCAGCCCGACAGCCACTTTGGCTTCATTTTCCGCATTGATACCTTGTGATTTGATTTTGGCCAAAACACGAAAGTTATAGCCCTTATTCTAGCTTTCCAACGCACTTGAAATTTCCTGATTTGATTTGTGAGCTGAGTTATGCCCGCTTGAAGTTGGCCTGTCGAACATTCTGACGGTGAAACTTCGAGACTGTTTTCTGCGTTTTGACCTTAAACGAGACAATCTGGGCAAAATCTTCCTTCATGAAAGTTGCAGCTCGTTCTCTTAGCTTCGAAACGGAACCTCGTACATCCTAATCCGATACTCGTAGCTCGAGTTATGAGCGATGACGCAGGGTGCCAAAACTGTTTTTCTGCACCTTCATGTTTTCCGTTCTCGCTTTGTACTTGCCCGTTTTCGCCTAACGCCCGTGCATGTGCTTCTTTTGTTATATTAAAGTGTTTATATGCATTTCTTGGGAGTTCATGCATCGATTATTTGTATCGCTGCATCAATGCACGGTTGAAATGGATTTTCCCAAAATTGTTGAACTTTTGAACTTCGGTGAAAAGTAAATTGCTTGCACTTCCACGTCGCAGGTGATCCCGCGGACGTTGAAGAACGTGCTTAGCTCCTGCATTTCTTGCTTGTTCAACTGTGGTGAGTGTCCAAGTGCATGTAAATAAATTGAAAGCATGCTTGTGTGCTCGGTGAGCGTGTACTTTATCGCGCTCACCTTCTTTGAACTGCTGCTAAGGAATTACTGATTAGAATGTTCAATTAATGCTTGTTTGCAATGTTATTTGAATGTTTATTTACAACTGTGGGAATGCCCCACACCCCACTGGGGATCCGTTCACCTTGTCCGGCAACAGGGGCTGGGGCAAGGGATAGGTGAACCGTGGGTTACCACCGCATTTCAAACGCCGGTTGGAATGAGTCCACCGACTTGGCATACTCATAGTGGGTTGCCATACACTAAATTTCGGAGTTCGGGCCCGGGCAAGGGGTTGAAAGCAGACGGGAGAGGGAGTAAGTGGTGAATGTGGACTGTAAGAGTGAGCGGTTGACGGAGTGTCAACATATATCCAGTATCGATACTTGGGAAGCGGAGCCGGCAACTGTATCCTTTAAATTGTATGGTTTAAATGCTTTGTTGCAAGATTTATTGGTTGGCCCTTTTACCGTTTAATAATTTAGTTAACAGCTTTTCAATGCATGTGCATGTTCTCTTGGCCTCACTGAGCGTTAGCTCACCCCAATTTGTTTTCCTCAACAGGTTTTGAGGTGAGGCACGTGGATCGAGGAAGTTAGAAATTTTGTTGGACTTTCCTCATCTTGTATAAGCCTGAAATTAACGGAAAAATTTGATGGATTATTGTACTTTAAAGTTAACGTTAAGATGTCGTTAACGTGTATTAGTGAATTAATTTTGGGGTTTTGTTTTTATGTGAATTTATTGGTTGGAATTATTTAAATTGGTGAGTTTGACTGAATGGTTGGATCGTTTAGTGGGAAGTGGGCGTGAGTCCCGGCGAGAGTTGGGCAGGCGTCCTGCTGATACCCTTGGGTTCGCCCCTGGGAGAGGTGGGGCGTCACATTGGCTCGGCACGATGCCCAAGTAAACTGTAGAACAAAGGCTGTCGAATTCCACATT
Source organism: Gardenia jasminoides (assembly GCA_013103745.1). NCBI lineage: Eukaryota > Viridiplantae > Streptophyta > Magnoliopsida > Gentianales > Rubiaceae > Gardenia > Gardenia jasminoides. The sequence continues at coordinate 4,677,522 of CM023104.1, read as the reverse complement.
CCCGGAGAAGCTGTCTTGAAACTGGACACCAAGAGAAATGCAAACCCTTCAATTTTTATTTCTGGACTTAAGGCCAGGAAACTGTTGTACAAAGGAGCTCATGGGTATTTAGCCTTTCTGATAAATCCTCAAGAAGATAAGGTGAAATTGGAAAATATACCGGTTGTAAAAGAATATCCGGAAGTATTTCCCGAGAAGTTGACTTCTTTACCGGTAGAAAGGGAGATTGAATTTAAGATTGAGCTCATGCCAGGAGCAACACCGATTTCGAAAACTCCCTACAGGATGGCCCCTGCTGAACTTAAGGAATTGAAAACACGGATACAGGATTTGCTTGATCAGGGATTTTTGCGACCAAGGGAATCGCCTTGGGGAGCCCCGGTATTGTTTGTCAAGAAGAAAGATGGGAGTCTGAGACTTTGCATAGATTATCGGGGATTAAACAACCTTATGATCAATAACAAATATCCATTACCCCATATTGAAGAATTGCTTGACCAACTACAGGGAGCAGTGGTATTCTCCAAGATTGACCTTAGGCAGGGATATTATCAATTAAGGATTAGTGAGGAAGACATTCCAAATACTGCCTTTAACACCAGATATGGGCATTATGAGTTTCTAGTTATGCCGTTTGGGTTAACCAATGCCTCAACTGCATTCATGGATCTAATGCATAGAGTGTTCAAACCCTACTTGGATAAATTCGTGGTGATATTCATAGATGATATATTGATTTACTCCAAGTTGCAAGAGGAACATGCCCAACATTTGAGGATAGTACTCCAGACCCTGAAAGATCACAAGTTGTATGCTAAGCTCAGTAAGAGTGAATTCTGGTTGGAGGAGGTATCCTTCCTAGGTCATGTAATCTCCTCAAAAGGCATCACCGTAGACCCCGCTAAGGTAAAATCAGTGGTAAACTGGAAGCAACCGGAGAATCCAACCAAAGTGTGTAGTTTTTTTGGATTAGCAGGGTACTATCGGAGATTTATTAAAGACTTCTCAAGGATTGCTGGCCCCATGACCAACTTGACAAGGAAAAGTGGTAGTTTCATTTGGAATGAAAAATGTGAAAATAGTTTTCAAGAGTTAAAGAGATGTTTGACCATGGCTCCAGTTCTAGTCCTACCAAATGACAAGGATGGATTTACCGTGTACACGGATGCCTCAAGGGAAGGACTAGGATGTGTGTTGATGCAAAATGGAAGTGCAGTAGCCTATGCGTCGAGAAAATTAAAACCTCATGAACAAAACTATCCGACCCATGACTTGGAGCTGGCCGCCATAGTGTTTGCTTTGAAGAAATGGAGGCACTACTTGTATGGAGTGACCTTCGAGGTATATACAGACCACAAAAGCCTTAAATACCTGTTCACCCAAAAGGACTTGAACCTAAGACAACGAAGGTGGATGGAATTTTTGGAAGATTATGAGTGTACCATCAAATATCATCCTGGTAAGGCAAATGTGGTGGCAGATGCCCTTAGTCAGAAAATTCAGGTTGCAGGACTTATGATAAAGGAATGGGATATGTTGGAGGAAGTAAGTCATTGGAATCCATTACTAGAATCTCAAGGGGTATTTCTAGGAAATATGATTGTCAAACTAGTTTTAATGGAGCAACTCAAGGATGCCCAAGGACGAGACCCTAAGATACAGAAATGGATAGACAAGATAAGGGAAGGAAAGCTGCCAGAGTTTAATCTTAATAATGATGGGATACTAAGATACCGGGACAGGATAGTAGTACCTAAGGAAGCTGAGCTGAGAAAAGAAATTCTGGAAGAGGCACACAAATCCAAGTACACCAATCACCCTGGTAGAAATAAAATGTATCAAGACGTGAAGAAAGCTTACTGGTGGGAAGACATGAAAAAGGACATTGCCCAGTTTGTGCAGACTTGCCTCACCTGCCAACAAGTCAAGGCTGAACATTAGAGGCCGTTAGGACTACTGCAACCCCTAGAAGTGCCAGAATGGAAATGGGATCAAATAACAATGGATTTTGTGTCTGGATTACCCCACACGCAAAAAGGCCATGACGCTATTTGGGTTATAGTGGATCGGTTGACTAAATCGGCTCATTTCATACCTGTTAATAAGAAATATAAGTTGGAAAAATTGGCCAAGATCTATATAGATGAGATTATAAGATTGCATGGGGTACCTATGAGTATCGTTTCAGATCGAGATCCTCGCTTCATTTCACGATTGTGGCAACAGATCCAAGAAACCTTAGGCACCAAGTTGAACTTGAGCACAACTTATTATCCCCAGACAGATGGACATTCAGAACGAACCATACAAACTTTGGAGGATATGCTACGAGCTTGTGTAATGGACTTCGGAGGAAGTTGGGATCAGCATGTAACTCTAATTGAGTTAGCATTCAATAATAACTATCACTCCTCAATACAGATGGCACCGTATAAGGCACTATATGGTCGAAAATGTAGGTCACCCCTTTATTGGGACGAAATCGGGGAAAGGAAGCTATTAGGTCTGAAAGAGTTCCATGGATGGAGGCGGCATATGAGAAAGTCAAGTTGATTAGACAGAAAATCCAGGTGGCCCAGAGTCGACAAAAGAGCTATGCCTACCAGAGAAGAAAGGACCTAGAATTTGAGACCGGTGATGAGGTTTTTCTTAGAATTACACCATTGAGAGGGCATCTTAAGGCTAGAAAAGGAAGAAAGCTCAAACCAAGATATATAGGCCCCTTTAGGATCACCCAAAGGATAGGAAAGGTGGCCTATCGATTAGAATTGCCGGCCAGCCTGTCTCGAATTCATGATGTCTTTCATGTCTTATGGTTAAGGAAATACCATAGAGACCCATCACATGTGGTGTCACCGGTCGATGTGGAATTGGATGATCCCTAACCCACGAAGAGCAACCATTGACGATTCTAGACCGGAAGGTGAAGGTTCTAAGGAACAAACAAATTCCTCTAGTAAAAGTGTTATTGAGACATCATCGTCTAGAGGAAGCTACTTGGGAATTAGAACAGGAAATGAGGTGTAAATACCCTAAATTGCAGCTGTAGAATGTAAATAAATTTTGAGGACAAAATTTCCTTAAGGAGGGGAGAGTGTGAGAGCCTATGTAGGCCACACCTCACCCGGTCGATATACATGTACGTGCCAAATTAATAAAATGACCCTTTTGCTTCATTTTGCCCTCGTTCGTTTTCTTACTTGAAAATATGGATTCTTGCCAAAATTTTAGGAGCATGTTGCATGTATTTATAGTACTAAAAAGATTACCAATTATCCTTCAAAAAGTATTGAAAAATATGTGTGGGGCAAAGCAGGAACACGCTTGAACCTCGGGAACCCTAAAATAAATTACCTTTGCAATTGAGCCCTTCAAAATAAATAGCAAAGGCCAATTGAAATTTCTCTTCAATTTACCTCTTACTTGGACGGTTTTCAGCCACCAGAAATTAGCATATGAATTCAGAAAAATTTATTCCAAGCATGACAAAGCAATAGCATGGACACGTGTCATCTCCTTAGCCTATGAGTTGGCCATTGCAAGCCTTGTCATGCTTGCTTGTTTGAACTATATCAATCCTACACTTTCAGCTGATAAATCCATTTTGAATCCCTGCCCCTTGAACGAAAATATGCTGAGAAGAATAGCTCACAAATCAGCTTAAACATCTCCTACAAACAACCACCAAAAATTGAGAGCAAACAAGGTTGAAGGTTGGCTTGAAGCTTGGCTGGTTCTTAGCTTAGCTCCCACGCACTCTTGCTCAATTTTCTCAAAGTAATTTCAGTCCTTGTTCAAGGTAAATTTCAAGCTAAAACTCCACTTGAGTTATGATGCAAAAATTCGTTTGATATGGCAAGAAAGATTCTGATTTAGTATGCTGAAAACCAAGACTAAGACAAGTTATGCATGCTGTGAATTTCAGCTTTTATAGAATGTCTTGTGTAACTTGTTATGGCTGATTCTTGCTATGAATATGACTGTAAACATGTTATACCTACTGAACTATATGTTTGGATTGATGGCTGTGAATTCCAAGCAAGAATAAATCCCCAAGAGCAAGTTAAATTCACATTTGATCCAAGAACATGGCTGTTCGGGTACTATCAGTTTGCCAGAACCAGTCTTAGTAAAATGACCATATCTCACTGCAGAATTATCGGAATTGAGTTCCGTCAGTGGCCCTGGAAACTAGACAGAAAGATCTTTCCATTGGTAGGTTGCACACCCCTAGATTCTGTCCCTACAGTTCCTAGAAACCGGTTGAATTTCACTATTTTTCCACGACTGATAAACCTGACTTTTGCACTTGCTGCATGTTTGAGCCTGAATTTGAACCTGATGTATCTAGAATCTGAACCTGGTCCCTTCTGAGAAGTTGTAGTTCTCTGAATACCGTTTCTAACGGTATAAAATGGACCAAAAATGTACAAGTGGATTGTGAGATATGGCCTGAAACGTAAACTGTGATGGGTGGCAGACTGTCATGCACGTCCGTTAACGGATTGACACTACCGGCACGCACCCGTTGCAGCCCGTGTGCGCGTCCGTTAGCGGATGTGCCTTCCCGTGCGCGTCCGTTAGTGGAAATGCCTAGCCTACCCATGACCGTTAGCGGGAACGACCAGTCGTCGTGCGATCTGCTAGGCCGACTGCAGAGCCCTTGTGCGATATTGACGGACCGTCGGACCACCGTGCTGACCCGTTAGTGGATTGTCCAACCTTAGCTTGCCAAACCCTTGACGGACTGTTCAGACCCTAGCCGACCCGTGTGCATCTATTAACGGACCCAGAACCTAGTGCCGACCCCGTCAGCCCCGACCACCCAAATCTGTAGACGTAACGTGCACCTGGAGAGGTTCCTGTTAGTCATCCCAAGGCACCAACCAAAATGGCAACCAGAACGGACGCTTGAACTTGAACCCGAAGTGTCAACCATCTCGGCACCAGACCAATACCCAACCACCGAGCCGACCATGTCCGTACCTAACGTACGAAATGGCCACCCGACCGGTGCCAGCAAGGCCCGGCACCGATACCCAACCAGCCAACCGTTATGATGGCACCACCAGAAGCCAACAACCTTAGTAATCGTGAACCAGCCGCAGCCCATGCCTAGCCAACCATTAAACTTAGACGCACACCATAGCCATTACCATCGCCTAGCCCACAGCACCGATCACACCTCGACACCTAGTCATGCCCAGCCATTTACGATCCCAATCATATACGCACGTCCACTGACTACCCGTGCCTAGCCGGTAGCCCATGCCAGTCAACCCCAATCCCGACTACCATTAGCTACCCGACACACGCCGATGACCCATGCCCATCTATCCCCGACCGGTGCCGACGTGCACCAATGATAACCAACCGATACCGACCGTCTCTACCAAGGCCTACACCTAGTCACCCAACGCACTCGACTGGCACCGACCGGTGCCGACTTGGGGCGACAAGCACCGACTACTCCCGAGTCGTACGAATTCAAGCCGGCTACTACCGACACCCCACGACTTGTCCCCGCAAGCCCCAACTTGTGTGTATCACACCTGACCAGCCCCGACTTGTGTCGACCGCACCCGACTGACCCCGACTCGCACCAACGGGCACCGATATGCCTCGACGAGCCCCGACCGGTGTCAATAGCTTCCGGTCGTACCCAGAACCTACCCATCCGTGCCGACTATTGCCGATCGTGTACCAAACCTACCGACTCATGCCCGAACTTGCCGATTACACTTAAACTAGTCAACCAATGCCTATCACTACCCTAATCATACCCGACCCATACCAACTAGGGTCGAAACTGAACAACACCGTTACCCACGACCTTATACTGTCCCGACACCAACCCGGACCCCTAGCCAAGTCCCGACCTATAATCTGGACCTAGCTTGTACTGTTAGCTTGTTAGTTAAATAAGAAGTTACCTAAAATAGTAACTAATACCTAATTACTTACAGGATCTCGTCCAGTGCTAGAAGGACCACCCAGACCGTCAGTTCAGACCTAGACCACACAGGTGAAGGACCCGTCTTGTTTCACTATGTACTTGTTGTTTAAATTCCAACATGCTACTTGTGTACTTGTATACATGTAAATTATCGATTACGTGAAAAGGGCGAGTGTGTACTTTATCGCACTCTGCCTAAAATTGACAAGTACTTGTGCATGCCTGCTTGTGCCATTGTGTACTTTACCACAATTGGCAAACTCCTGTTCCGGGATCCCAACCCCATTGGTGGCGTGGCTTGACCCTGAGCCGCCATCGGGCTAGGTCGGGCAAGTTAACGAACCTTGGGTACTTGTTTAAGGTTCACTCATGAGTATTACCACTCCTGCCTATTGGTGTTTGGGCCCAAAAGTCAGAGAAAAGTTGGCCGGTGATCGGAAGACTGAAAGCTACACCGACACTGTACCAGACTGTATCCTTTTCCTGAACTTGTTTACCTGTCCACAACTTCTGGAATACATGATACTGATGCATGACCTGTACAACGGGAATACATGATTGACTGTTTACCTGCCCACTTTGGGAATAGTACATGTTGAATATTACATGCCCACTCTAGGAATTACTACATGTTTACGTACTGTACCAGGACACTCACTAAGCATTAGGCTTACCCCTTTAATTGTTTCCCCTCCCTGGTTGAAGTTTGACGGTGATCAAGTTAGTGGACAAACCTCTATTGCTGGACTTTTGATACTAGGTACTTTTGATGTAAATTGTTATATAAGTTCTAGGTTTGAACTTAGTTTTGATTGTAAAATGAATATGTATAAGTTTGAATTTTTCTAAGCATGAATTATCAGTTATTTTGTGGTAATTACTTGTGTGACTTGTTAACTGACCGACTGAGTCCTGGCGAGAGTCGGACAGGCAGTCTGCTGACCTTTCTGGTTCGCCTTTAGGGAAAGTGGGGCCGCCACAGTCAATCTCAAGTATTTACATCAGATACTCCACTAATTTACATTCCGCTAATTTACATTTCCATCTAGTCCAAATACACCAAAAGTCCAACAATCCATGATTACAAATGGTACAAGAAATAATCCAGCTAATCACACTAAGAAATATCACAATACATGCTTTCCTTCGTCTCGAGCCCTGTGGGGAAAAAAATAAAATATTTTGGGGTGAGCTAGAAGCTCAGTGAATGTCTAGTGAAAATAAGAAAATTCATGTTTTATCAAATTCATGGACACTTGAATTAAATATCATTTTGTAAAATGTTTGATTCTTTAAAAGAATAACGTGTAAGTTGAGAATATGGTCACACATTCACATTGAAAGTATTCAACAATCTTTTCATTTAAGAGGATACAAGAAACAGTAAGTCCTTAAACAATCGTTCCATAAACACTTAATTTAACAAACAACATGCAGTAAACAATAATTCAGTAAACATTTAGTTCAAGTATTAAAAGGATACAGTGTCCTCCGGGAGCAATTCCAGTCCGTCTTGTCGGTCAATCAACCCCCTACTCTTCCTTATAACACCCAGTGGTAATACTCGAGTACACCGTACAGTGCCCTAAGTCACCAACCTACCCGACCAAGTCCGCTTCTGACTCGAATAGGTCGATAATGAAGGGGAAAAGGCCTTGTTCAGCCAATGTGTTAAAGTACACATGGCCTACAGTCATGCACAAATAATATACAAACAGTGGAATAATAAACAGTTGAACAGTATAAAATGAGTTAGGTCGAGTGTGATAAAGTACACACTCGCCTAAGAACAAATGTTTAACGCTCATGAGAACAAGTAACACTAAGTATTAATCACATAAGCATGTAATTCACACAACATGCAAGGAACACTCACAAACTCTTCATAAATTATTTCACTTGTAAAAGCATTTTACTTAGAAATAGTGGTAAATCACTTCCTTATAACTACTAGCAAATCATTTCAACAAATCATTCGTTTGCAAACAATAACAAGATTTTTCATTTAAAAAGGGGTTGGAACACTCACCAATTAATCACATCTGACAATCCAAATTAGGATCTGGTTCAAACTCTTTCCCCACTTCCTATAATCAAGTAAAAGAAGAAATAAGTTTCGCCCCACAAATAGTGAAACTAAACTCAAATAACTTATTCATTTGTTTTATCAAAATTCTTCACAAAATTCCTCTAACTTTACTTGAACGAAAGTAGTCATTTGAGCCGAAAATCATCTTAAAAGATTCCCTTTTTCAAATTGATACACCAATTGACTAAAATACTCTATCGATGTACTCCATTCTCGCGACTTCTAACTTTTTAGAACAAGGAAATAAAGTGAGGCATTTCGCCTCGAAAATTGCCCATTTGAGTTTGAACCCAACACTAAAGATTTAGTCTCAGTTTTTAACACATTTTAGAACACTATACATCAAATCTTAATGTACAAAATTATAGAAATAGATAAAACATTTCTGAACCCTCAAATCTGTGCAAGTGATACTTTATCCAAAAGTTAGTGAAAAACTTAACTTTTCACCATTAATTTTTAAGATTTCAACTCCCTTCAAGTATATACTCATAAACGAACATAATACATATTTATTTAGGCAAAATCTCGCCAAGAAACATCGTAAAATTTCGAAATCAAACATCAAAATATTCCAAGTGAGGTTCGGCCAGCCTTCATTCTTTTCTTCAAAATTTCCAACAACATTCCTACATTATAACCACAAAATAATCTCATTTCATAAACAACAAACACAACCACATTCAGGTTCTCAAGTCCACTACCTAAAAGTCACCTCAAGTCAGCTACCTAAGTTGGGAATTCAAGAGCCCAACTTAAATGCTTCAAACATAAGCATTTCTAGCAAATAAACCATAGATCTGACAAATCTAACTCTAATAAAGTTAAAACTAAGAGTTTTAAATGTAATACCTCAAGATCTATTTAGATCTAGTAAGTTCAAGGAGGATCTAAGGTTGTTCCACCCACGGATGAAGTTCCAAGTTTTAACACCTCGAGATTCTTTAAGTTTTTTCCAAAGATCCGCTTGCTTGAAGTTGATTTCTTCCTCCAAACTCAAGAACACGAAATTGTCAAGCAAAAGAAAGCTTTCCTCCCTCTCCTTCGCTCTCTCACTCTCACGGATCTCTCTCTCACTCTTTCTCCCTCTCTCACGGCAGCTACAAGAGGAAGAAGAAACAAGATTAAGGCACTCCAATGGTGTCTTAAAGCTTCAAGAAATTTAAGGAAGAAGAAGATGAAGAATCAAGACTTGGAACTCTCTCTCTTTTTTCTCTCTACTCTCGGCTGCCCTCTCTCTCTCTACCCTCAAGTGTGGCTGAAAAATGAAGGAGCAAGGAAGCAAGAAACAAGTCTTTCAAGAGACAAAAAGTGTAGTCTTCCATGATTTAAGGAAAAGTGGTCAAACAACCACTTTTTGTCACGTCGACGCACGACACTCTAACTTTTACTGGTTTATCTCATTCCAACACTGTCCAACCTTAAATATATCTCTGTAATATCTCTACATATGCTTGATTTCACTTTAAAGTCACTATTCACGTCTCGAAGCAGAAATCAACGCTTAAACTGGCCGAAACCAAATACCGGCAAATAATTTTTTAAAAATTCTATAAATTGGAAAATAATAACTTGAAGTATAAATTCACTAATATTTTAATGAATTAACATAATATAAATATTATTATACATTTTTAAATAAATATAGAATTTTGAGGCACTCACACTTTGTGGCTTGACAGGTTGTCGAGCCTGTGCAATAATAATTAAAAACCTAACTTGCCAGTAAAGTAAACAAAATCCAATTCCAGGTACTGAAGCAGGGACTCCGGATGTGTAATGGGTTACTAGTTCCACCCTGATTCCAAGGAGTATACTTAATCCGATATACCAGAATTGAACTAACTTGTAGATAGTAGCAAATAGGGTCGTCTCCACAGGGACTGGGGGAATCCATTTCTTTCTCAAGCACAGGCAAATGAGGGATTTTTGAGATAATAAGAAATTAATTAAAAATCAAATTACAAAGTCAAATAACCAAAATAAAGTAGAATAAAATATATGAGAGATGAGTTCTAGCCAAAGATCCAACTACTCAGACACAGTCCATATATCTAATCATCGATGCAATGTTAGTTCATTTAAATCATTAATAGACTAGTTATAGTCGCCGGAAACCTCTCAAACGAGCAACTCTTCCTTAGATTTTGGGTAAGTAAGGTACGCCAGTTAAATACCCATAATTAAGAAACAACCCTAAGTACGCCCGTAGGATTTAATTTCTCAATTGCATTAAGAATTAGAAAAGCCCAAACCCTAACCAACAAACACACTACCAGGGTTTATTTAGATTAGATCATACGTCCCCCTAACATGCTTACACATCAGTTGTCACTAATATTAATCTACTAAACAATTACGGATTTAGTAAATTAAATTGGCAGTAGATTATCAAGTCAATATGAAAATCGGGCGCCTTTGACATTCAACCAACAAAACAATCATATTAACACAAAACAGAGAACGTATAAATACTAAAGATTTAAATGAACAAATGACAAATCGATTAGATCTCACAGTTATGTTGGACCGCGTCGTCAAATTGATCTTTGACTAGACAGGGAACTTAGCCATGCATGATGTGAGACATTCCACGAGAAATTACAATAATAATTGTCAAGGCCATCCGTGAACTCCTTCTTTTAATTGAGAATAGCGAAAGGAAAAATAAGAAAAGGAAGATTAATGCTCCTAATTGTTTTTCCGTCCGAAGTGCCCAATTGGAGAAGACTTATGGAGTTCCTACTATTACTAACCCCTACTAATACTTGTACTTTCCGTGGGTTACTTTCTTGGTCAAGATAAGAATCCTAATCCAAGTCCACTAGGGAAAAACCTCCCCTTTTCCTTCAATAGCCACGGTCAGCCCTAAGCATAAAATAAGGAAACCCCTAAAAAGGCATCAAACTCTTACTTTCCTAATGCCAATAGTAAAGTAATTTCCTAATACAAATAAACTACTAAATAGGAAAACAAGATAATCAACTCTAGCATGCCTTCAACTTTTGGAACTCTTAATTCTTGGAAACCGCCTTGTAGACCTGGGATCTCGACACCTCAGCCATGAACATCTGTATTAAGCGCACCTGAGCTTAACTGTCGGGACCACTTCTGGAATTTCAACTGTTTAGCACCTTTTTCACAATTTCCTGCATCTAACCACCAAATACACAAATTCAGTAGAATCCACCAAATAGTGCAATTTTAGCCTAGATAATTAGGAAATATTAACACAATTAATCAACTAAAATGCAACCTATCAATCTCTCCCACACCTAAATGATGCTTGTCCTCAAGTATATCTCAACTCAGAAAAACAACCAAGATATAGAGTAACCATAGCAAGTCATACCAATGAGGGAATTCGACACTTCTCAACAACTTCATTAAAATAAGAATATATCAAATTGACATACCTCACAAAGAATTTAGCAAGTGCACTCAATCACTCCAAAGTGTATAAGGTATAAAATAGGACTCAAATCGACACAATGGAAGGACATTACCATAAGCTTGCTCATATATCACATCTCCACCACTCAATCATGAATTTAATACAAAAATCAAATGGACTTTCTCAAGGTTGTAATGGGGCTCAGGTGAAGGTAGGATAAAAGGTCAATTTTGGTGTAAATATGGCAAAGAGAATGCCAAAATTCCAATGCATAATTTATTTATAAATTTTGCATTTCGGAGGCAAAAATAGCACTTCATCAACCCAACAAATGCAAACAAGTACCGGTGCTAGTCACAATCATAGCACAAGAACTTTACATGAGAACATGTGGGAACACTTTTTTTTTTCCTTTCCTTTCTTCTTTTTCATCTTTTTTTTTCACTCATTTTTCCATTTTTTCCTGCTTCTTTTTTTTTTTGCTTTTTTTTCCGTTGCTTTTTTTTCTTTTTTTTTTTTGAAGGAAAAGGAAACAAACAACTCATAATGCACCTTCACTTGCTACACTTGCTTTTCTCACTCATTGCCTTACAAATAATATATCAAATTGTCATGCAATGAAATTAAAGCATTTATTTAACATAAGGGTGCAAAGAGAAAGTCTAAAAAGAGGTTTTAGGCTAACAAATGTGGTTATCAAACAAAGAAAGGGTTAACGACCCAAATTGGTTCACTAAGGGTAAATAAAATAAAGGCAGGATTTTTTTTTTGTTGAAAGTCAAAAGTGGTTAATCCTAAATGCCCTTGTCATCTTAATGCACCAAATTCATTTACATGTGGTCTCGACATGCATAATAGAGCAAGTTCTAGAATGACCAAACCATGTGGAATGCCACTCACAAACGAAGAATAGAGCAAGTTCAGAGAAAAATGCTCACAATCAAGCCCAAAAATCTCACAAGTGGTAAAGAATTGATGTCAAATCCAACATATTCATTGCGAGGACCCAGGTTTTTATTTCTTATTTTCTCACCATAATTATTTGTTTAATTTCAATGGCCTATTTTGAAAACCCTAATTTTCGATAAAAACTCTAATTTGAGTATGAAAAACCCTCATTTGACTTTTTATGCTTTCGTTTTGACAATAAATCGAAGTTTTATGATTAACCAGGAGTTTACGATTTCTTTGATTTTGCGCGTGTTAATGCACGCTTAAGCGCGGTGATTAGGAATGGTAGGTGATTAGTGGCCTAACTAGGTGTGATTAAGCTTGAATGGATTAAGATGAGTTAAGTGTTTATGGAGTAAATTGATAGGAATGGAAATTGTTTGGGCAAATGTGGAAATAAGCAAAGTTGAGGGCAATAGTGGAACTTGACTTTTGGGCCTCTTTGACCACAAAATTGGATAAGTCTTGAGCTCTCTTTGGTTCATTCTAGAACCAAGAGGTCGGCTGAAAACAAGAGAGAAAGGAGGAAGAAAACCGTGAGAAGAGAAGAGAGAAAAGAGAGGAAAAAAAAGAGAAAAGAAAGGAAAGTTTGGTGAAAATTCTTGGAATTCAACCACTCAACCTTGAATTGAAGCTAGAAGGTGGTGATTGCCATTGGAAGCTTGGAATTTGTACTCAAGAATATCCCTAGAAAGGTTTCTTCTCTTGCTCTATAAGCTGAAATTTTAATGGATTATAAACTAGTTGGATTTGATGATTCTTATGGCTTGATTCATGCTTATGCTTAGCTTGTGAAGTGATTTTATGGATTGGTTCGATTGGTTCTTATGTGTTTTTGCCTAACCATGAAATGAACTAGGGTTTATGAGTGTTGATTATGCCATGAGGAATTTGGTGTTATGGTGGTTGTTATGGCTTTCTTGTTGCATCATCTTGCCGTGATTGTTGAATGTAAGGTGTGGCACGGATTGTTTCGAGCTTCAAGGGTCCGGCCAGCCTAGGGTAAGGTTAGGTTGGTGGTTCATGATTTTGATTTTGGGGAAGGTGAGAGTGTATGTGTTGGTGGATAGGAATTTGGTTGCTATAATGTATAATTGAGGTTGGTTGGGCAGCTTTGACGGTGTGTGTTTATGTGGGGGTGTGTGCGTGTGGCTGTGTGTGTGTGAGTGTGTGTCGCGGATAATGTTGGGCGCTGCGATTGCATGTTTGGTACTGCATTTGAGTCCATAGTTTGGCATGCACGTGTGTTAATTGATTTTGGCGCGTTAGACGTAAACAGGAAAACAGGGCAGCCCCTGACAGCCACTTTGGCTTCATTTTCCGCATTGATACCTTGTGATTTGATTTTTGGCCAAAACACGAAAGTTATAGCCTTTATTCTAGCTTTCCAACGCACTGAAATTTCCTGATTTCGATTTGTGAGCGCTGAGTTATGCCCGTTTGAAGTTGGCCTGTCGAACATTCTGACGGTGAAACTTCTGAGACTGTTTTCTGCGTTTTTGACCTTAAACGAGACAATCTGGGCAAAATCTTCCTTCATGAAAGTTGTAGCTCGTTCTCTTAGCTTCGAAACGGCACCTCGTACGTCCTAATCCGATACTCGTAGCTCGAGTTATGAGCGATGACGTACAGGGTGCCAAAACTGTTTTTCTGCACCTTCACTGTGTGTTTTCCGTTCTCGTTTTGTACTTGCCCGTTTTTCGTCTAACGCCCGTGCATGTGCTTCTTTTGTTATATTAAAGTGTTTATATGCATTTCTTGGGAGTTCATGCATCGAGTATTTGTACGTTGCATCAATGCACGGTTGAAATGGATTTTCCCAAAATTGTTGAACTTTTGAACTCTCGGTCGAAAAGTAAATTGCTTACACTTCCGTCGCAGGTGATCCCGCGGACGCGTTGAAGAACGTCTTAAGCTCCTGCATTTCTTGCTTGTTCAACTGTGGTGAGTGTCCAAGTGCATGTAAATAAATTGAAAGCATGCTTGTGTGCTCGGTGAGCGTGTACTTTATCGCGCTCACCTTCTTTGAACTGCTGCTAAGGAATTACTGTTTAGAATGTTCAATTAATGATTGTTTGCAATGTTATTTGAATGTTTATTTACAACTGTGGGAATGCCCCACACCCCACTGGGGATCCGTTCACCTTGTCCGGCAACAGGGGCTGGGGCAAGGGATAGGTGAACCGTGGGTTACCATTTCATCGTCGGTTGGAATGAGTCCACCGACTTGGCATACTCATAGTGGGCTGCCATACACTAAATTTCGGAGTTCGGCCCGGGCAAGGGGTTGAAAGCAGACGGAGAGGAGTAAGTGGTGACCGTGGACTATAAGAGTGAGCGGTTGTGAGTGTCAACATATATCCGATCGATACTTGGGAAGTGGAGCCGCAACCTGTATCCTTTAAATTGTATGGTTTAAATGCTTTGTTGCAAGATTTATTGGTTGGCCCTTTACCGTTTAATAATTTAGTTAACAGCTTTTAAATGCATGTGCATGTTCTCTTGGCCTCACTGAGCGTTAGCTCACCCCAATTTGTTTTCCTCAACAGGTTTTGAGGTGAGGCACGTGGATCGAGGAAGTTAGAAATTTTGTTGGACTTTCCTCATCTTGTATAAGCCCAAATTAACGGAAA
Source organism: Gardenia jasminoides (assembly GCA_013103745.1). Taxonomy (NCBI): domain Eukaryota; kingdom Viridiplantae; phylum Streptophyta; class Magnoliopsida; order Gentianales; family Rubiaceae; genus Gardenia; species Gardenia jasminoides. The sequence goes on along the minus strand of CM023104.1, from coordinate 4,662,499 downwards.
AATTTGATGGATTATTGTACTTTAAAGTTAACGCGTTAAGATGTCGCTAACGTGTATTAGTGAATTAATTTTGGGTTTTGTTTTATGTGAATTTATTGGTTGGAATTATTTAAATTGGTGAGTTTGACCGAATGGTTGGATCGTTTAGTGGGAAGTGGCGTGAGTCCCATGAGAGTCGGCAGGCCCGCCGATACCTGGGTTCAGGAGAGGTGGGCCACAATTGGTATCAGAGCCTAGGTTTGAGATCTGTTGGGACATGTCTAGGAGTGTCATGTGTGGAAAATAGGAATGCCTTTGTTAGGCTTGAAACGATTAATTTTGAGTGACTTTCGAATTCTAGCTGCGGCTCGTGGTTGTTTTGTAGGTATGGAGGGTGGAAGTGGTGCACTTGAGGCTAATGGAGAGATCGGTAATGGCGAGGTCAACGGTCACGTAGGACCATATAGGACTATTCTGGGTACTTGAGGAGGACCCCTCATCCAGTATGTCCCGAGGATGTATCCCCAGGGAAATCTACTCTTACCTAATGAGCTGGTGTTTTCTATAGATGACGTGGCATGTTGACCGACAATATGGTATTGAGGAAAATGAGGGTTTGAAAATCTCAGGGGATGCTTAGGGCATACGGATTTTGGAGCTCGAGGATGAGGTGATGGCAGAGCGGGCCAAGGCTGAGGCCGCTCATGATGAAGTTCAGAGGTTTAGGGCCCGGCTAACGAGAGTGGCTAATGAGGCTCGAGAACGGGCTACTAGGATTAGGGATGATGCCATTGATCTTCTTGAGGAAGTAGCTGAGGTGGTCGAGGTGGAAGTCGGGAGGAGGGTTGCTCACGAACCCTCCGAGGAGCCACTGAGGAGGAACCAGTCGAGGACCCTCAAGAAGAGCCGGTAGGAGTCTCGGACTAGCGGCCGCCAACTAGATTAGGAATGTAATCTTTGGTTTTGTTTTGTATAAGGACTAGTTGGGGCGAGGCTCGTAAGGACTGCGGACTTGACTTGCATGACTTGCATGACCGGTCATATTTTTTGCTCGTGTGTCTTTTGTTGTTGCGTGTGTGCTATTTTGAAAAGCCCCATGACTTGTTGTTGACTGCTGTAACTTTTGAATATGTGAATATATGACTCATGACTGCTTGTTGACCACTTGTTGGCACGTGTATGTTGACTGTTGCGTTTTTTTTAAAAAAAAAAACAATTTCATCTTCTTCTATGTGATGCCGTTCCAGTTGCATTGAAACTAGTTAAGACATGGAAGTCCAAGGTCGAGGACGAGGCCGAGGACGGGGGCGTGGGCGTAGGCAACCGCAACCCTCCGTGAGTGCTCGGTCATCGGAAGTGGGACCAGAAAGGGAACCGGTGGTGAGCATGTGGACCAGATGGCTACAGCCCTCAATAAGATGACTGAAATCCTTGAGCGTCTGGCTGATAATCAAGGTCAGCAAAATCAACCCATAGGCCCTGATCACGGAGATGACAAAGCCTTAGAGCGTTTTCTTAAGTTTGCTCCGCCAAAGTTCTTGGGAGGCAGATATTGATGTGGGAAAACTGGTTTGAACGGATGACCGACATTTTTTGTCTTGACCTACAATCAAGAGAGGCGAGTGCTATTCGCCACTTTCCAATTTGAGGGGCTAGGTCATGGTGGAATGTTATTAGGGCTAAATGGGAAAGAGAGCAGACCCAGTGGACTTGGGCAAATTTTAAACGGGAATTTGATGAGAAATTCTTGCCCGATCCGTGAGAAAAGGGAGGATGATTTTATTAGACTAAGACAAGGATCGATGAGTGTGGCTGATTACGAGACCCAATTTACAAAGCTCTCAAAGTTTGCCCCAATTAGTGGTTACCGATGGAAACGGATTAGGCGATTTGTGCAAGGATTAAATGTTGAGATCCGTGAAGCGTTAGCTGCAACGCAAATTAATACTTTACCGAGGCTTTAGAGAAAGCCCAGAGTCGAGAGTGCTAGGCAACAAGTGAAGGCTTTTCATGCCAAAAAAGAGAAATGTCTCAGTAGTAGTGAAATAGGATCAGTGATAAAGATATGCCAACCTCTAAGCTAGGAAGGGGCACAGGAGTAGGGACTGAGGGACCTTTGTCTAAGGAAGCTTCGTGGGACGTGGTCAATCCTCGAATACCTCACAAGGCGGTTCTAGTATCGGTCTCGACCCCACAAGTGGGATGTGGATATTGTGGTAAGCCCAATCATATGGAGAGTGATTGTTGGAAGAAAGCTGGAAAATGTCTAAGATGTGGGGCACAGATCATAAAGTCATCAATTGTCCGATGTCACGCGTGAAGGTGAGGGATCGCAACAATCTTCTAGGCCGCATCTAAACAAATGAGTGTAGGGGATAACCGCTCGAGAGCGCCGTGGTCTATGCTATGGACCGACATCAAACCCTAACCTTATAGAGGCATCGAGGGTATGATCCCTAACCTAGTAGAGTTTTCATTGATCTTGATTTCATAGACTCAGACATCCGTGGAGTGGGGTGGCGGTGAAATCTATTAGAATACCCTACAAATTGGAAGGAAAGCGTTATGAGTGCAATGTATGAATTTCGAGGACGAAATTCTCATAAGGAGGGAGGTTGTGAGGACCCGTGTTTTATTTCTTATTTTCTCACCATAATTATTTGTTTAATTTCAATGGCCTATTTTGAAAACCCTAATTTTCGATAAAACTCTAATTTGAGTATGAAAACCCTCATTTGACTTTTTATGCTTTCGTTTTGACAATAAATCGAAGTTTTATGATTAACCAGGAGTTTGATTTCTTTGATGTTAATGCAGCTTAAGCGGTGATTAGGAATGGTAGGTGATTAGTGGCCTAACTAGGTGTGATTAAGCTTGAATGGATTAAGATGAGTTAAGTGTTTATGGAGTAAATTGATAGGAATGGAAATTGTTTGGGCAAATGTGGAAATAAGCAAAGTTGAGGGCAATAGTGGAACTTGACTTTTGGGCCTCTTTGACCACAAAATTGATAAGTCTTGAGCTCTCTTTGGTTCATTCTAGAACCAAGAGGCCGGCTGAAAACAAGAGAGAAAGGAGGAAGAAAACCGTGAGAAGAGAAGAGAGAAAAGAGAGGAAAAAAAAGAGAAAAGAAAGGAAAGTTTGGTGAAAATTTTGGAATTCAACCACTCAACCTTGAATTGAAGCTAGAAGGTGGTGATTGCCATTGGAAGCTTGGAATTTGTACTCAAGAATATCCCTAGAAAGGTTTCTTCTCTTGCTCTATAAGCTGAAATTTTAATGGATTATAAACTAGTTGGATTTGATGATTCTTATGGCTTGATTCATGCTTATGCTTAGCTTGTGAAGTGATTTTATGGATTGGTTCGATGGGTTCTTATGTGTTTTTGCCTAACCATGAAATGAACTAGGGTTTATGAGTGTTGATTATGCCATGAGGAATTTGGTGTTATGGTGGTTGTTATGGCTTTCTTGTTGCATCATCTTGCCGTGATTGTTGAATGTAAGGTGTGGCAACGGATTGTTTGAAGCTTCAAGGGTCCGCCAGCCTAGGGTAAGGTTAGGTTGGTGGTTCATGATTTTGATTTTGGGAAGGTGAGAGTGTATGTGTTGGTGGATAGGAATTTGGTTGCTATAATGTATAATTGAGGTTGGTTGGGCAGCTTTGACGGTGTGTGTTTATGTGGGGTGTGTGTGGCTGTGTGTGTGTGAGTGTGTGTCGCTGGATAATGTTAATTGCATGTTTGGTACTGCATTTGAGTCCATAGTTTGGCATGCACGTGTGTTAATTGATTTTGGCGCGTTAGACGTAAACAGGAAAACAGGGCAGCCCCTGACAGCCACTTTGGCTTCATTTTCCGCATTGATACCTTGTGATTTGATTTTTGGCCAAAACACGAAAGTTATAGCCCTTTATTCTAGCTTTCCAACGCACTTGAAATTTCCTGATTTCGATTTGTGAGCTCTGAGTTATGCCCGTTTGAAGTTGGCCTGTCGAACATTCTGACAGTGAAACTTCTGAGACTGTTTTCTGCGTTTTTGACCTTAAACGAGACAATCTGGGCAAAATCTTCCTTCATGAAAGTTGTAGCTCGTTCTCTTAGTTTAACGGCACCTCGTACGTCCTAATCCGATACTCGTAGCTCGAGTTATGAGCGATGACGTACAGGGTGCCAAAACTGTTTTTCTGCACCTTCACTGTGTGTTTTCCGTTCTCGCTTTGTACTTGCCGTTTTTTGCCTAACGCCTGCATGTGCTTCTTTTGTTATATTAAAGTGTTTATATGCATTTCTTGGGAGTTCATGCATCGAGTATTTGTGCTGCATCAATGCACGGTTGAAATGGATTTTCCCAAAATTGTTGAACTTTGAACTTCGGTCGAAAAGTAAATTGCTTGCACTTCCACGCAGTGATCCCGCTGGACGCTGAAGAACGTTTAGCTCCTGCATTTCTTGCTTGTTCAACTGTGGTGAGTGTCCAAGTGCATGTAAATAAATTGAAAGCATGCTTGTGTGCTCGGTGGCGTGTACTTTATCGCTACCACCTTCTTTGAACCGCTAAGGAATTACCGATTAGAATGTTCAATTAATGCTTGTTTGCAATGTTATTTGAATGTTTATTTACAAGCGTGGGAATGCCCCACACCCCAGGGATCCGCTCACCTTGTCCGCAACTGGGGCAAGGGATAGGTGAACCGTGGGTTACCACTTGCCGGTTGGAATGAGTCCACCGACTTGGCATACTCATAGTGGGTTGCCATACACTAAATTTCGGAGTTCGCCCGGCAAGGGGTTGAAAGCAGACGGGAGAGGGAGTAAGTGGTGAATGGACTGTCAGAGTGAGCGGTTGACGGAGTGTCAACATATATCCGATCGATACTTGGGAAGCGGAGCCGCAAGCTGTATCCTTTAAATTGTATGGTTTAAATGCTTTGTTGCAAGATTTATTGGTTGGCCTTTTACCGCTTAATAATTTAGTTAACAGCTTTTCAATGCATGTGCATGTTCTCTTGGCCTCACGGCGTTAGCTCACCCCAATTTGTTTTCCTCAACAGGTTTTGAGGTGAGGCGGATCGAGGAAGTTAGAAATTTTGTTGGACTTTCCTCATCTTGTATAAGCCTGAAATTAACGAAAAAATTTGATGGATTATTGTACTTTAAAGTTAACGTTAAGATGTCGTTAACGTATTAGTGAATTAATTTTGGGGTTTTGTTTTATGTGAATTTATTGGTTGGAATTATTTAAATTGGTGAGTTTGACTGAATGGTTGGATCGTTTAGTGGGAAGTGGGCGTGAGTCCCAAGAGTCAAGGCCCCTCCGATACCCTGAGAGGTGGGGCGTCACATTCATCAATTAATTCCATCATCAAGAAAAGTAGAAAACCCAATTGGCATGAACTCACTACTTATACTCACACACCAATTGCATTCATCATTGTTTAAAACAAAGAACTACCAAAGAAAAGAAAATGCAAAACAAAGGACTAAAGCATAGCTAACCCTCCCCCACACCTAAATCCTACATTATCCCCAATGTAGCAAATAAAGAACATGTAAAAGAAGCAAAAGGAGACAACAAAACTTCCCTGAATCATGGAGGAAGGTGTCAATCAACTATGGTTCGGGGGAAAAAGGTGGGCGGAAACCCACATGGTGGAAGTGCTGTGCCAAGTTCTGAGCCATCTTGTTGCAGGGCTTTGGAGAAAAAGAAATAAGGAAGAAAGAAAGAAGAAAGAAGAAAGAAAGAAAGAGAAAAAAAAAGGAAATAAATTAAGGTTCGGGTTTTTTTTTTTTGAAATAAGAACACCACTGAGAATTGGAAAAGGGAAAGGATATTTTTTTTTTTTTGGTGATCTACCAAGTTAGGCGTGGGCACGCCTAACTAATACCAATGCTTCTGTCCTACTTTCGACAATGGAGTTCCTTAGGCGTGACCACAAGGTGTGGGCATGCCTAACTAGTGCCAACGCTTCTGACCAAGCGACGAAATTTTATTCCTTAGGCATACCCAGTTGCCGTGGGCACGCCTAACTGGTAGCGACCTAACACACGAAAATTTAATTATTTCAAATGAAACTACTTGCTTAATAAAGTACAAAAATACTAAAATAAAGCAAATCATAAATTCTTGGGTTGCCTCCGAAGTGGCGCTTTTCTTTAATGTCTTTGGCTAGACATAATTGTCTTTACTCAGGGAGGATAAAATCTCGTAGCTCGTTTCATTGCTTTCTTCTCTTCATAATCTTCATACCCTTCATAAGTAGAGTAATCTTTATGCACATGAGCTATTTTCTTCCATTGACTGGTGGGTGGCGCTAAGCAATTAAATAACAACTTCAAATCTTCACTCATTCCTCCATCATGACCAATTAATAATTTAGTAGTCATCATGACTCCTAAAGTATTCCTGCCATGAAACTCAAATTCTTCTCGTATAATAAAGTCAATTTCATTAACAGGAGATATAGAATGAGATTCAAGAACATATTGGTTAGAGGATGGAGAAGATAGCACCATAATTGGAGATTGTTCGCTGAACTCTTCCACTGGAGAGATTTGAGGTTGAGATTCTTCATTTTTAACTTCCTCTTCAACTGCATCTATGGCACTAACATTCTCAGTGTTAGCTTCTGGCGAAGACGGCAGCTTCCCATACACCTGAGACTCCAAACGGTTGACTACTGTTGCCAATTGACTTAATTGAATTTCTAGATTTTGCATGCGAGACATCATCTCTTGCTGGAATTGAGCAGTGCTTATGGCCAAGCTCTTGACAAGATCGTCCAAGGAATTTCCTCCATCAGAAGATGAGGGTTGAGATGTTGGCCTCATTGCATAGCTATAGTTGGGGTAGTCCCACCATCCTTGACCATACATATTTGAATAAGGATCAAACATTGGTGGAGATGGATTTTGGAATACTCCAACATCATAAAATTGGGCATTCATTTCATCTTGAAGTAGTGGGCACATGTCAGTTAGATGATCCAACTGACATATTCCACAAATGTCAACTTGCTGCTTCTGTCCATCACTCAACTTTTGCACAAGAGAGGCCAAATCATCTAAATGAGGAGCACTAATAGAAGAGCTCTCATTAACCCAATTAGGAACAAAGTCCAGTCTATCACCAAAATATTGAAAATTAGCAGCCATCAACTAGTAAGAAAAATAGAGAAGAAATAAAGAAGAAGAAAAAAAATTGGGAAAAAAAATCAAAAAAACGAACTCAAAAAGAAACAAATAATTCAGGCACCAGTCCCCGGCAACGGCGCCAAAAATTGATAGGTTGTCGAGCTTGTGCAATAATAATTAAAAACCTAACTTGCCAGTAAAGTAAACAAAATCCAATTCCAGGTACTGGAGTAGGGACTCCGGATGTGCAATGGGTTACTAGCTTCACCCTGATTCCAAGGAGTATACTTAATCCGATATACCAGAATTGAACTAACTTGTAGATAGTAGCAAATAGGGTCGTCTCCATAAGGACTGAGGGAATCCGTTTCTTTCTCAAGCACAGGCAAATGAGGGATTTTTGAGATAATAAGAAATTAATTAAAAATCAAATAACAAAGTCAAACAACCAAAATAAAATAGAATAAAATATATAAGATATGAGTTCTAGCCAAAGATCCAACTACTCAGACACAGTCCATATATCTGATCATCGATGCAATGTTAGTTCATTTAAATCATTAATAGGCTGGTTATAGTCACCGAAAACCTCTCAAACGACCAACTCTTCCTTAGATTTTGGATAAGTAAGGTACGCCCGTTAAATACCCCTAATTAAGAAACAACCCTAGGTACGCCCGTAGGATTTAATTTCTCAATTGCATTAAGAATTAGAAAAGCCCAAACCCTAACCAACAAACACACACCAGGGTTTATTTAGATTAGATCATACGTCCCCCTAACATGCTTACACATCAGTTGCCACTAATATTAATCTACTAAACAATTACGAATTTAGTAAATTAAATTGGCAGTAGATTATCAAGTCAATATGAACATCGAGCGCCTTTGACATTCAACCAACAAAACAATCATATTAACACAAAACAGAGAACATATAAATACTAAAGATTTAAACGAACAAATGACAAATCGATTAGATCTCACAGTTATGTTGGACTGCGTCGTCAAATTGATCTTTGACTAGACAGGGAATTTAGCCACGCATGACGTGAGACATTCCACGAGAAATTACAATAATAATTGTTAAGGCCATTCGTGAACTCCTTCTTTTAATTGAGAATAGCGAAAGGAAAAATAAGAAAAGGAAGATGAATGCTCCTAATTGTTTTTCCGTCCGAAGTGCCCAATTAGAGAAGACTTACGGAGTTCCTACTATTACTAACCCCTACTAATACTTGTACTTTCCGTGGGCTACTTTCTTGGTCAAGATAAGAATCCTAATACAAGTCCACTAGGGAAAAACCTCCCATTTTCCTTCAATAGCCACGGTCAGCCCTAAGCATAAAATAAGGAAACTCCTAAAAAGGCATCAAACTCTTACTTTCCTAATGCCAATAGTAAAGTAATTTCCTAATACAAATAAACTACTAAATAGGAAAACAAGATAATCAACTCCAACATGCCTTCAATTTTTGGAACTCTTAATTCTTGGAAACTGCCATGTAGACCTGGGATCTCGACACCTCAGCCATGAACATCTGAATTATGCGCGCCCGCGCTTAACTGTCGGGACCACTTCTGGAATTTCAACTGTTTAGCACCTTTTGCACAATTTCCTGCATCCAACCACCAAATACACAAATTCAGTAGAATCTACCAAATAGTGTAATTTTAGCCTAGATAATTAGGAAATATTAACACAATTAATCAACTAAAATGCAACCTATCATGGCTTGTTCTCAATGCTACTTGCGGAGCTTTATCGCATGCAAAATTTCTGATTGTATTTATGTCCTCAAAGTTTGCCCGTAGAAACAGTTGGATGTGTTGCCATTGAATCCATGTCAGCATTGAAGGAGGTACACTCAAACAGGTATTCTGCTTTTTTTTTTTTTCCCTTTTGGTTTCCTTCTTCACTGTTCTTAAGGGTTGAAAGTTGTTGGTGGTATGCATTGAATTTGGTAGGCTTCTCTTTGAATTCCTAATTTATAATTTGGAATGTGTAACTTTTCGAGTCTTAGGTATGTGCGTGGTGATACAAAGCCTCATAACTTATTGCTTGGCCAGCCAAAAACACCACAAGAAAAGAAGTTGTTTCTTGTTGACTTTGAGATAGGTCGGATAATCTAATGTTTTCCTCTCCTGGCTCCACGTATTTATCCTTTTTCTACTTATCTCCTCACAAATTGCAGCAACTGAGTGGAGAATGAGTTGTGAGGGTAAACTTGTTGAGTACACTCAACATCCTCGGCACTCAAGGTGAGAGTATTAGCTTTCACATGTTTGCCATTCTTCAATTAACTCGTCTGCTTCTACAGAAAATCTTCTATTCTCTTTCTGTGTGGTTGTCGTGGGGCTCCTGAGTTTGCAAGTGTTCATACCTAACTTGGGATGGACTGTCAGTCAGAGGGATGATTTACAGTCGCTTGCTTAACACTAATTTTCCTTCTGAAATGTAGGCTGCCATGAAAGAAGTTAAGGTTCTCAAGAATTATTCCTTTTTCCCTCACTTTTGGACCCTTCCTCCTCTTCCACTAGTGTCCTTATTCTCCACTATGTGTATTATCTAAAGGATGAGGAACATTTTTTAATATCGGCCTGGAAAAGATGTCAACCTCAGCTGACATGTTGTGTTTCTCGTGCCATGCCCATTTGAAAGAGTATCTGAAGGCTGTCCTTAGTTTGAGCTTTTGTGAGGAGACAACTACTGTCTTCTACTACATGTTAATCTATCTTTGATGGTCTTATCGAGCCAATTTTGCTATCAGACCATTGAACACAGATGGTGTGTAAAGGTGATATCTCCCTTTTTTTAATTCATTTTCATCTTCATTCTGAGGTATGTACTGGAAATTTCATGCTTTCTGTCATAGGCATCATGATTGTCAATGTTGGCAGATGTTGCCAGTCCAAATTGGATCTAGATGAGGATGATAAGGAATGCCCTAGCTAGGAAGAAATTTCATGTGTTCTGTGGCATGGTCTTCCCTGGGAAAAGTTGTTCCTTTATATTGTTAATCATTTCCTTTTCCGTTTATTATGTGTTTTGTTTCATGTACTGAAATGGTGACATGTGGCTCGAATTGTAGACTAAATCAGCTCCTTTTGTGCTACTTCCATTTCTAATTCTTCCCCAACACACTCGCCACCCTAAAGAAAAGAAAGGGAATTAAATGATCCAATTCTTTATTATTCTGGTCAAACTTGTAGGAGAAACCCTGCCTACGTGATTTCTAAAGGGAAAAAGATGTCAGAAAGCAAGGGGGAAAAAATCTTAAAGATCTAATCTAAATTCTTGAGTGGCTAATCATGTAAGAAAAATCAGAAGCGTGGTCTTCAACCCCTTCGAGAAAATTTCATCCTTAACTTGATAAGTTTTCAAGGCATATTGATTCTTGAACTTGCTTCAAAAAATTTTGATTAGTCTAATTCCATGCCTTTTTTATTTTAGATACCACATATATGTAATGGATTCAGAGCTAGCTCAAGTAGTTGATGGGGAACGTGAAACTGGTTTCCTTGTTAGTGTTGTGACATCTTATTCCAACCCATGGACTTTGATTATGGATGCTAGCTTGAACTGCATGTACAGGTCAAGTTTTTGATCTGGCTGAGTTTTTCTTACATGAGATAAATTGTTCCAATGTCCTTGATAAAATTAAGTTTGCTGACCTCATCCTAAAACTTCTGTGGGTCACTAGAAGACGAGCTGCCATATCAGCTCTCACTGGTGCTGCTAATGGAAGCTTCCCTTGTGGTGATGTCAAGAGGTAAGTTTGTGTAATTTGCTGTCTAGCATGCAGGAATGGTTGGGTAATTCTGTAGTTTATTTATCTCATCTTAACAATGTGTGATCTTAAGCTATAACAAAGGAAAATAAGCTTTCTATATACTCATGAGCAAATTAGGAAGGTTACTTCAATGATAAAGCTAATTAGGTATGATCAGAGTTCACAGGTTTGATGAGTGAAACGCCTCCTTGCTAAAGCAGGGATGAGGCTTTTTGTTATAAAGCCGCAGTAGCATGTGTGCTTACTATTTGTCCTTCTACATATGGATGACCTTTGGCTATTTACCTCTGGTTGTGCTTGAAATTGCCAGTTTTTATTTGAGTATGGGGCTTAATGAGCTTAAGTTTGGGTTTTATGGTTGTGCTGGTTTATTAGGTCTTAGTTTCCTGTTCGCTTTAGCTGATGTTGCATGGTGTGCTATTGTTGATAAGATCATTTTTCATTTCAAGCAAGATTATATGCAAATCCAAGGTGTGGGGATCTTGTTATATATATATATATATATATATATTGATTGTTGATAAGATCATTTTTCATTTCGAGCAAAATTATATGCAAATCCAAGATGTGACGATCTTGTTATATACATACATATACATACATACATACATATATATACATATATACATACATATATAATATGTATGTATATGTATGTATGTATGTATGTACGTATGTGTATATGTATATACATGTCTGTATGTATATGTATATGTGCATGTGTGTGTGTGTATATTGTAGATACATACATACATACATACATACATACATATATATATATATATATATTAATACACACACACACATATATGTATGTATGTATGTATGTATGAGTGTGTACATATAAATATACATATACACACACACAATATACATATACATATACATATTATGTGTGTCTGTGTGTGTACATATATATGTATATATCTGCATATGTATGTATGTATGTATGTATATATGTATATATGTATACATATTATGTGTGTGTGTACATATATATATACACATATTTATGTATATATATGTATGTATGTATGTATATGTATATGTATATGTGTGTGTGTTTATACGCATACATACATATATACATATATGCATATGTATGTGTGTCTAATATATATATATAGACACATACACATATACATATAGGTTCAAGGGGTCCTAATTCAAGGAAGTGTGGGTTATTAGATTCCATTTTTAGGTATGTATATGTATGTATATGTGAGTGTACGTGTATGCGTCTGTGTGTGTGTGTCTCTATATATATACATGTGCACATATCTATATATATATATATATATAGACACACATACATATACATATACATATATATACATATGGATGTGTGTCTCTATATGTATGCACACTCACATGTCTATATATATACATAGACACACACGTATATACATATACATATACATATATATACATATGGACATATCATGCACATCTACATACATATACATACATGAATACATACATATGTGTGTGTGAGCGCATATATGTAGTATGTATATATGTATGCATATGTGTGTGTATGTATGTGTCTATATATTATGTGTGAATGTTTGTGTCTTTTCTTAATGTAATCCATAGAAGTGGACGAACCTTCTGTGAATAGTTCAACCCATTTTGTACAAGGTTTAATGAATGCCATGGAAAAGTGGAAAGACAAATACATGTAAGGGAACTTAAAAGATGACTTGGACTTTAGAAATCCAAGATTAGCTTATAATTTCCATTCAAAAACATTGAGGGTAATTCTCAAAGCTTAAAATAAATAAATAAAAGGTATGCCAAATTGTTCCAAGTTTTATCAACGACAAATTTGGCGTATAAAAAACACCAATCTTGACTATAAAAAAAAATAGTTAAGGATAATTCTTCTTTGTTGGTATATTTTAAACCAAGCATATTTAGAAATTTATTACTTTTAGAAGTTGATTTATTATTTAGTAAGTAAGTTAGAATTGGAAATCAAAATCTGTTTAGAAAATAGGATTGAGTCATGTTTTAATGTGAGAACCCTAGAAAAAAAAATTTCAATTAAGAGCACCATTAATCATCTAGTGCGTTATTTCTCCCAAAGTACCCAATTTCGTGTGTACTGCATGGTTTAATTTATAATTTCATTTTCCATGTTTTATATGGACAAATGCATGAAACTTATATGGTTTTATGTGTGTCACATGTTAATTAAGGGATTTGATGGCAATTTGCAAAGATATTATCTCATTTTTGGCCAAGAAGTTGACACTTGTCAATACCTCCTTAACCCCTTGACTTTAAGCCTTCTATTTAAACCTTCCATTTCAAAAATTTAAATTAAATTTCCCTCTCTCTCTCACCTTCTTGGCCGGCCACTCCCACAAAGAAGAACACCAAACCCTAAGCTAAAAATTAGTCAATTTTAGTGAAGGAAAAACTACTTTGAGTGAAACCCTAAACTAGATTAATCCTTAGACCTCAAGTTGGGTGGCAAGGAGTGAAATTTTTGGGTGGTTTGCTCACATTTCTAGCAAGGTAAGACCTCTCTTAATCATGCTTTAATGAGCTTCAAGTTCAAAGGGGATGCTGGTTAGATGAAATTTAAGGGCTTGTTGTGGTTTGGAAGGATTGATTATGGAAGGAAATCTTGTGGTTGCTAACTAGAGTTTGGGTTTTACTTGTTGACCACCAAGTGTTTGATAAATTGATTGTTGTTTTGTGATGCTTTGATGATGGAGTTAATTGCTGTTTTAGCTTGTTAAACACCTTGGCAAATGATGGAAATAACCTTAAGGGGTTGATTGAAGAAGTTGCTTCAAAGCTGGAAATTTTCACGGAAATCAGAAATGGAAATCAGTCCACTTCCTGAACTTACTGTTGACTGTAGAAAATGAAATAGTGCCCTGACCTTATACCGTTAGAAAGCTCTATGAACCTAGTTTTAAACTCCGCTGACGGAGCTTCATTTCGATTTTCCTACGTTGAGTTATGGCTATTTTCCCTAGACTGCTCGGCCAACCTGTCACTAATCTGGCAGTTTTCTTGCGACTCTAAGATTTGCCATTTTGACCCTGAATAAGCAAGAATTGATATCTGACCTCTTCATGAAAGTTGTAGGGATATGTCTTAGCTTTGAAACGCCATATAGCACACCCCAATCCGATAAGTGTGGCCACAGTTATGATCAAATTACCGAAACTCGACAAACCTGTCCATTGTTGGTTTCACTTTCACCATTGCTTCTCTTATTTCTTTTGATTCTTGTGCATTCTTGTCCTGTCCCGACTCACTCATTCATGGTTCTAATATGTTGATAAGCTTCTCATTTGATTATCCTTATAAGTGGGATTGGTCATTCTATGACCTGTGCATTCACATGAGATTTTTCATCAAGTAGGCAAACAATGAGCACATGCATTAGGTTATCTTGTTTGGGTAGCCGAACTCAAATATTTTCATTTCATTTGTATTAGACTTGGAAGGAGGAAATAGAGGTGATTTGGGCGCAAGCACTTGAAAAGATCTTGCTTGATTTGGTGAGTGTTCCAATGCTTGTTTACTTGTTAAATGTGACTAGTTGGATTGTCGATCTTGACCTACTTGATTATGTGAACTATTTGAAATCATTGGCTTGGACACTCTCTTGTGTTATTATGATCGAGACGAGTGCACTTTATCACACTTGATCTCTTTTGCTTGAACTATATATCCTTGATATCATTGATACTTGTGGATTTGACCCTTGCTTATATTTGATCGTGAGTCGTTTGGGTAATATCCCATCGACTAATCTGCTTAGAAGCTTGTTTATTGCTTGTTGCTCGTGAAATGGCCACTTGTGTGATATCACAAGGGCTAATCTTGTTATCGGTTCACTGGACTCATGATCGAGTCCACCCCATCGCTCATTGGTCAAATCGAGCCAGTTAGGGCTTGGTCGAGTAGACTAACGATGCCCTTGGATCCTGTTTCTTGCTTTTGGTATACTCAAGTATTACCTCGGTGTTGGTGTTTGGGCGGTAAGGTGGGAGAATCGGTGAACGGGAATGGCTGGTGAGTGGGGTTCTACCGACATTAATTCTTGCATTTCCTTGGTTGTGAGTGTCAACGGACTTGGATTGAGCTGCCGTGGAACTTGGCTCCGAGAGCCACCTGTATCCTTTATATTTAAATTATTATTTAAGTGATCCTTGTGCACGATCTTCCAGAAGAGAAGCTTGAGTGCTGAACTCCTCGTGAGCCGATCTCAGTCGGCTTGAGTAGTGTGAGGGCCTCAAAAATTTGAATTTATTTGTAAAATGCCTAATAATATTTATATTGAGTTTATTTATTGAAATATTATTGAAAATATGTTTAAAGTTATTATTTCTCAATTTAGAGAATTTTATACAATTGCTTGCGGTGTGTGGTTTTGCCAAATTTTAGCGTTAAAATTGTTCCGCGTGAATAGTGACTTGGACTTGAAATCGAGCATATGTAGTGATATTTTGGAAATATTATTATGGTGAGACAGTGTCGGGATGAAAGAAACCAGTGTAAGTTAGACTGTCGTGTGTGACGCGACATAAAGTGACATAAAGCACTTTTTCCCTTAAATTAGGGAAAAACACTTTTTGGCATTTAAAAGCCTTGAATTCTTGGCCTCCTTAAGCTTTATTTGCTGCTGCAAAAATCTGGAGTAGAGAGAGAGAGGAGAGCCGAGAGGAAGCTTGAGGGAAAGAGAGAAATTGTCTCCAAAAATTTCCTTCCATTCTTGATCCAATCTTCTTGAAACTTCAAACACCAACAACCACCATCATCTTCTTCCTTCCTAGCAGCCGAGAAAGAGGAGAGAGAGAAGAATCTTTAGGCTGAAATTCTTGGAAGAAAACAAGAGGTAAGTTGAGATTGATCTTCCATTTTCTTTTCTTCCCACAAGAACTTGACTCTATGAAACTTGATTGATGGATTGTGGACTTGGTTTCTTCCTTCTCACTTCAGCCGAACCAAGGAAAGGAGAGAGAGAGGGAGGTCCAAATTTTTGGAAAGGAAAAAGGAAGGAAGAAAAGCTTGGGTGATCATCTTGGGCTCAATCTTGGACTTGGTGACTGATATCTTCGACAGATCTTGAAAATCTTGAGTTGGGTTCGAGGATCTTGGAAGTCATCAAGCTTGGGCGTAACTTTCTTGGAGAAAAGCTTGAGAGATCTTGTTGGATTTTGCCGGATCTCGTTGGATCTTGACAGATCCGGAGGTATAAACCTTGAATCTTGTAGATCTAGTTTTATTAGTGTTGATTAGTGTAGATCTGTAGTTAATATTGATAAAAAGAAATCATCTGAAAAGATGAAGTTGGGCTCTTGAAATCCCAACCTAGGTAGCGGACTTGAGGTGGCTCTAGGTAGCAGACTTGAGGACCTGATTGGGAATTGATTGTTATTTGTGAATTTGTTTTGATATGGTTAGAAATTAGGGTTTTCAGTTGATTGAGAAATTGAAGAAAAATGTATGTTATGGCCAAAACCCATGCCTGGTGATTTCAATGTTTGATTTTGGAATGTCGTGAATGTCCTCGAAGGGTTTTACTTTTTGAGAAAAAAATGTGTATATTGTTCAAATTGTGAGTGTATATGTGTGCGAGTGAGTGTTTGGATTTTAAAAGGGTAAAAAGTGTAGTTTTCCTGAAATCTGAGTGAAAAGTGCTATTTGAATGAATTTGAAGGTTTTACTATATTTTGACTAAAATCTAGGGATTTTTGAATACAATGACTTGGTATAAAATGTTTTGTGCTAATATGGAAGTTTTGATTAAAAGTGAGCGTCGATCGGGTTGTGTAAAAATGAATGTTGAGGTGTGAGACCTCACTTAAATGTTTTGTGATAGTGAACGTGCTTGTAGTGCCAATGAGTATATCGGTGAGATGTTTTCTTTTAAAATGATAGAGTGATTTTTCCAAGGGAATTTACTTGGAAATTGAGTTATGTGAAATGAATACTTTTCCTCGAGAAAGTTTTGGAAAAATTATCATTTGAAACTAAAAAGTGAAATTGAACTGTATTAGTAAATGGAAAAGATTGAAGTGAATCTTATTGTTTGTTTTAAATTATTTTAGGGAGTGTGCAAGGTGGTGATTTTGAACCTTACGTGGAAGCCGAACCCTACTTCGGTGAGTTTCCATGCTTGTTTTGTGTTTACGTGCAAATGTTGGTAAATGAATGTATTGAAGTGATTGTTATGTGAAAATTGACTTTTGAACCCTCAAATAGGGATGGTGTGTACTTTATCGCACCTACTCTATTTGAGTAAAAGTGATTGTGAAAGTGACTTGAAGTGATTGATTGTAAAGTGCTTTAAAGTGTATTATAGTGATTGCATGTGTTTGGAAAGGTCAGGAAATCCCTGAGACCTATAGGTGAACCCGTCAACTCGAACCGGAGGCTAGGCCTAGGTCGAGGAGAAAGGGAAGAGCCATAGGGTACCTAAACGTCACAAAGCACAGTGACTCAGACCAGTGATACATGCTCGGAACTTGGTTTTTAAACCAGTCTCCAAAAGAGCAACAACCCATTGAAGTGAATTGAAAATGTACTCTGGACTTGGCGTATGGACTCGTCCCTGATGGAGAGTACCCAAATAAAGTGAAGTGTTTCAAAGTGAAAGTGCATTGTACACTATCAAAGTGAAGTGAAAAGTGTTTGGCGTGCAAGCCCGGTGGGGGTTTGGAGGAGTAAGGAGAAAGTGAAGTTCTACATGGTAATAGTGACAGTTGACGGAGTGTCAACTACCGGTTCGTGGATCGTGGGCAAGTTTCGTGGAATTTGGCCCCTGAGGGCCCCCGTATCCTACATTGTATTGTTAATTGCTTTTCTATCTGTTTATATTTCAAGTATTCTTGCAAAGTGAAATTGTTTATGTGTTAAGTGGCTTGCATGTTTTTGGGAACTCACGGGCTTTTTAGCTCACCCTTTCCATTTGTTTTCCTTAGCAGGAAATGATCAACCAAGTGGTGGTGCCAACCCTTGAGATTAGGGTTTTCATATGTCTTGATATGTATTTTGGAGAATTTTGGATATTACCCCCTTTTGTGGACTCTTGTCTGATGAAACTATGTAATATCGAATTGTATTTGGAATGTTATGTATTTGTAAGTCATTGTACTCTTCTGTATTGTATCCAGGGTTTTAGTCATTAAGTATTATTGAACAAGTGAGTGAGTGAGTGAGTCTGGCGGTCCGACCCTTTGGTCCGCCTTAGGGAAAGTGGGGTCGTCACAAGTAGTGCATGAGCACCATCTCCTGGTTGACAGTGCTACTGTGATCATCCCTGTACTTATACTTGAAATTCCAAATTTTATGCGAATGTGCTAGTGTGATTATTTATCAAAAGCTTTGTGGTGCAAACATGCTAATTGCTATTTTGCATGCTTGTCTTTGGAACCTGGGCTTTTAGCTCACCCTATTTTCCCTTTGTTTTCCTTAGCAGGGGATTTGCTTGAGTTTAGGGTTGGAAGCATGCGAATAGTATAAGTTTTGTTGTTACTTTTGTTTAAGGGATGATATCTTGTAAAACCCTATCATGGATAAGTTAGTTTTGGTTTTGTACCCTTAATCCCTGTTGAATTTTAAGTTTGAAGCGGTGGTGTGAAACTTATTTAACTATGTTGGATGATTTTTGAATTTGGGAGAATTGAGTTCGATAAGTTGGGTTGTTGGTTTATATTGGCTCTCGAGTCTGTCGCTAATTGGGAAAAGTGGGGCTGTCAAATTTAATATCATAATTGGAGTATGATTGTAGTTTTGTTTCTCTATTTAAGGATTTGAAATCCTAAACTTGTAGTTGAGAAAAATGAGCTTTTTTGGAATAATTTTCTTTTATACTCCCATACCTTTCTTATTTGTCAGATTTTAGTATCACTTCCGATGCGTGTTTTTTTGTGCTAACCTTTCTTCTTCTTCTTCTTCTTCTTCTCCTTCTTTCTCTCTCTTCTCCTAGACCTCTCCTCCTCCTCCTCCTCCTCCTCCTCCTCCTCCTCCTCCTCCTCCTCCTCCTCCTCCTCCTCCTTCTTCTCCTTCTACTTCTTCTCCTCTTTCTTCTCCTTCTTCTTCTCCTTCTCCTTCTTCTTCTTCTTCAACAAATGCTTTGAATCTTGTTTTGCTTGGTGCTGTGCTATACTTTGATTCTATTTTTTTTCCTCAAGCTGGAAGAGATCTCCTTTAAGAAGTGAAGGAGATGAGTAGATAGATTCAGTAATTCAACTGGACTTTTGGATTCAAGGATGATTGGCCTTGTTGCTCAGGAACTTCGATGGATGGATGCAAGCATGCTAGGCTTCAATTTTCCAGCCCAGTGAAGCAAGTGCTGATAAAAGGTCAAGGAATTCACGAAAATGTCCGGTCCCAAGTTCGGCTTCAAGTTTGGCGCCCGTCGTTCACTTTCTCAATCACATTTGATTTTTCATTTGGGCCAATCTCATATCCGGCTCAACATTCGGCACCTATTAACTCCCATTTCTTTGAATTTAGAATTTTTCTTCTGCCTTGTACCTCCTAATCTACCAATTTTCAATTCCGTTACGTTAAATCCTAGCCAATCACAAAAGAACTTTAATAATGGAAGTCCACAAAGAAACCTATTGTTAAGGGAATATAGTAAGGATATAACACATCAAAGGGGCAAATGGAAGAGGTGGTGAGGAAGAAGAGGAGATCAGGGACGCTATTACTGGTGGTGGAAGTGGAAATGATAGGCCAGGGTGGTGGTGAAAGAAAGAAAATGGTGTATATATTTTTGGATTTTCTTTAAAGATTTTTGGGTCAATATTTAAGCGAGTTCAATTTAAACATATGATATGTTTTTTATTAATTTTGGTCAGAATTCCAAAAGAAAAGTGTCAAGGAACAAAAAGTTAGCATCTTTTTATTTGTTAAGGAGTAAGATCACTTATTCTAATTTTCGGAGTCTACAAGTTTATGTCATTAATATGTAAAGGACGATTGATGCAGTTTTTCCTCGTTTATTGCATAAAAATATAAAAAGAAACATAACAATCAGATATTGACACCTTCCGGCTAAAAAGCAAAAATGACCTTTTTTATATCCCACTTAACTAACTCCTCCTTTCATCTCCTTAATTAAATCAAAATATTATTAAAAGGTCTTAAGCGCTTCTTCCATCTTTTGTATGCATAAAGTTTTACTTATATTTGACACCATCATTTCATTAACTATTAACTAGAACATATATGTAAAGATCTACTATTATATACATGTGCAATAGGAAGGTAAGCAACTCAGAGCAGCAAACAAAAATGATTCTCACATTTTAACTTACGAGCCAGATCCAAACTCATGAATCAGTTTTATCACGATCTCACTAAACCTTGATTCATTTACTTCTTAAGTTGTATACAATGATATGAAAATTACTTAAAATAAATACGCATAAAAAATTTTGAAAAACAAACAGAAAAGGTTCTTACCCCTTGACTTAAACTTTGGTATTCACCCGCGAGTCGCAAGTTCCACTCAATCTTTTCTGTAAGTTTTTATTATTGTATTTTAATATTCACACCCTTGATTTTGTCTACCACATGATACCCCTTTTGTAACACCCCTTTTCAATCATGACCATCTCTAATTTAATAGTTAAGAATTGTAGTAACTCCCAATTATTTAACAACTTAAAAGCTTTAAGAATATGAGTTACAATCATCAGTTATATATGTAAATATAATTTAATGCAAGTATTCAAGTGTGTTTTTAGTAGTAGTATATAGCTTCGTAGTTACTTCCAAAGAGTTTGCAAGTGTCTTGACTTCCAAGCCTGTAATCTCTGCAATAATAAAGAGTTTGAACATCATTGTGTGGTGTAAACACACAGTATCATTTTTTATAATTCC
This sequence comes from Gardenia jasminoides, assembly GCA_013103745.1. Classification (NCBI taxonomy): domain Eukaryota; kingdom Viridiplantae; phylum Streptophyta; class Magnoliopsida; order Gentianales; family Rubiaceae; genus Gardenia; species Gardenia jasminoides. The sequence goes on along the minus strand of CM023104.1, from coordinate 4,641,726 downwards.
TAATTTACCCTTCATGATAAGGATAAATTTGTCGGATAATGAAAAAAGCTTTTCCACAATTAGCAAAGAGTTATTTGCATTAGCATTAGTTATTTGTTGAGGTTATCCATTTTTTTCACATTAAATTTTAACTCCCACATAATCTTATCCACATTTTCACACTAACTCCCAACTCTCATGTGTAATCTGCTCAACTTCCATAATCGCTATGTACAATTATCTACATTATAAAAGAACTTGACCAATAAAAAACATATTATAAAATATAATTTTGATATTCCATCATCTTTTTTGTACAATTATCTAGATTATAAATGAATTTGACCAATAAAAGATATTGTAAGGGGTAATTTCAATTAATATATTTTTTATTAACTGCACACATATTAAAGTGTGCTTCAGACACTAGCAGATACATATATTAGTTACAAAGAGGCTTCTCTCTCTGAATTCTCTTGCATGTTCTCTCAACTTATAAGGATTAAATGAAACTAATCATCTTTGTATTTTTTTTTTTTTACCTAACGAAGTCCATCCCAAACCTGAGGAACTAAAAGTGCAATTTTTCCTTTAACAAATATAAATTATGCGTATTGTCTTTGGTATGAAAATTTTTTGTCATTATCTGCTATTCAATATTGCCTTCAAATAAATAAAAATTTATATATATAACCACCACAAACAAATTAATAATACTTATTCTATTTCAATAACTTCCTTTCAGAAACTTCCAGTAACTTCCTTTTTTTCAATACAAATCAAACTTCTAAAAACTTCTGCCTTTGTTGCCAAAAAAAAAAAGAAAAATTCGTACCTTTTATTGAGTTTAAAAAAAAACTTTATTTTTAATTTGCACAGCCATAGGACATGCCTTTCCCACCAGTAACTAGACAATTTTTGTTTAGGGAAAATACTCCAAGTAACGATAGTTATGGTAACGAAGTAGAGTTTACCTAATATTACAGGTAAAAACACTTTTAGTGACCATTTAGTTACCTGTTAGACCGGTCACTTAGATAAGATAATGCCTTAAAATTTGTCTAAAAATTTGGAAGTATGTTTTGCATCAAAAAGAGTAAGTTAATTTAATAACTTAGTAACTTTTATGTCTCAAAAGGTAAATTGGAAATAATATGAAACTTACCTTTTCTTGAAAATAAATTATTATTTTATATCTCAAACTTGCTTTTAATGAGAAGTAAGTTTTGCATCTAAAAGAGTAAGTTAGCTGAATAAATTAGTAACTTTTATGTCTCAAAAGGTAAATCGGATGAAACTTCTCTTTTCTTGAAAATAAATTACTATTTTATATCTCAAACTTACTTTTAAAGATAAGTAAGTTTTGCATCTAAAACAATAAGTCAAATCAATCAATTAGTAACTTTTATATCTCAAAAGGTAAGTCGTAAAAATTATATGAAACTTATTTGTTTTTGAAAATAAATTATTATTTTATATCTTAAACTTACTTTTAATGAGAAGTAAGTTTTGCATCTAAAAGAGTAAGTTAGCTAAATAAATTAGTAACTTTTATGTCTCAAAAGGTAAATCGGATGAAACTTCTCTTTGCTTGAAAATAAATTACTATTTTATATCTCAAACTTACTTTTAAAGATAAGTAAGTTTTGCATCTAAAACAATAAGTTAAATCAATCAATTAGTAACTTTTATATCTCAAAAGGTAAGTCATAAAAATTATATGAAACTTATTTGTTTTTGAAAATAAATTATTATTTTATATCTTAAACTTACTTTTAAAGATAAGTAAGTTTTGAATCTAAAATAGTAAGTTAACTTAATAAATTAGTAATTTTTATGTCTCAAAAGGTAAATCGAAAATAATATGAATCTTACCTTTTTTTGAAAATAAATTACCATTTTATATCTCAAACTATGTTTAAAAATAAGTAAATTTTGCATGTAAAATAGTAAATTAAATTAATAAATTAGTAACTTTTATATCTCAAAAGGAAAATCAGAATTTATATGAAACTTACATTTTTTTTAAAAATAAATTACTATTTTACATCTCAAACTTACTTTTTAAGAGTAGTAAGTTTTACATGTAAAAGAATAAGTTAACTCAATAAATTAGTAACTTTTATGTTTCAAAAAGTAAATCAGAAATAATATGAAACTGACCTTTTTTTGAAAATAAATTACTGTTTTACAGCTTAAACTTACTTTTAAATAGTAAGTTTAGTTGAAGTAATAGTAAATTTTTATACAATATTAGTAAATTTTATGATAACATAGTAAATTTGATTAATGATCAAAATTTACTTGTTTGTGGTATAAATTGACTATTTTACTTTAAAAACTTATAAGAGTAAGTTTAGTTCAAATAATAGTAAATTTTATGATAACATAGTAAATTTGATTAATGATCAAAACTTACTAGTTTGTGGTAAAAATTTATGATTTTACTTAAAAAATTTATGTGAAACTACTATTAAGAAGTTTACTTGAAATAGTGCTAAAATTTTTTATTAATGATTGAAATTTAACTTAATAAATTAGTAACTTTTATGTCTAAAATATTAAATCAGAATAAATATGAAAGTTACTTTTTTTCTTGGAATGAATGAATTAGAAATTTATATCCCAAAGTTAGTTTCTAGAGAGTAAGTTTAATTCAACTAATAATAAATTTTTTATAGAATCATACTAAATTTTGTAATAACATAGTAAATTTGACTAGTGATCCAAACTTACTACTTTGTGGCATAAATTTACTAATTTACTTTAAAAAATTATATGAAACTAGCATTGGGAAATTTAATTGAAATAATGCCAAAAATACTATAAAAACTATTTTTACTATTCACATGTCCTTATAAAATATGTAATAAAATTTGTGTGATTATAAATTTTGAATTATTTTTCAATTTTTGAAAAGATTGAAAGTTTGGTTTACAATAATAATAAATCATCCTAAGCCAAGTTATATATATACTGGTAGTTGTCTATTCATCGCAATTTTTATACGTTAATCCATATGAATACAATAAAATGATAAAATTTTAATAAATTGATTGTGAAGATCATAAGTATAAAAGTTGGAGTTATATTCATGTAGCATAATCTTTGAAAATCATAGTAAATTCATCCATATATTAAGTTGCGTAACTTTCAGATATATTTTGTATCATTTACATTTTGGATTTGTCTACAGTTTTTATCAAACTCATATTTTTATCTTAAACTTTTAATAATATATAATTTTAGCACAAATTAAATTTTATGTCATATGTGTCCAGAATTTTAGTAACTATGGTTATTACTTTATAATAGAAACTACCCCAAATTATCTTGTGAAGCTTATACATAGCAAGAATCAGTTAAATTTATAAGTATAACCTTAAGTTTTTATAGGCAAATGATGTGTGGAATATTATGATATGGCATTTTTATAATAATCATATTTTTGTATAGGTGAATGGTATGGAAATTGGTAAAATTTTCATTTCACAAATGACTTAAATTTACTGCTTTGTAGCATATATTAGGCTAATTTACCTAAAAATTATCGCAATCATGTGTCAAATGATTGTTATTTTGAAATTTTCAACACTGTCAATGTTTATATTGTTACTGGTAGAAGTACTTGTTATCAAATGAAAATAAAGTCAAATTCTTTTTTTCCATTTTGATGTAGTAGCCATGTTTACTAGAAAGTTGTTAAACCATTTATACAATACATAGTTTCTCCTAAAAATAGTAGCACTTTGTAATTCAATTTGAATACTTTGTAAAATATTTTATGCTTTTTTTCAACAATATAATCCAAAGAATTTTGAACCATTAGAAAAATAGGAATAAGTGATAATTAAATGAGTATAAAGATGCACAAATACAGTACACATCATATAATGCGTTTTTGTTTAATTTGTTTAAGTAATTAGTAATTTAATCCTTAGTTGATATACAATGCATATAAATTTTGGACAAATAGAAATATAATTTAACATATACTAGTTATCTTTTAATAGAATTTGTAGCATGAACACATACAATTGAGCATATGCTTTCATTCTTTATTTAGCTATCATTTATTTTGTTACTTTAGTTAATTATTTTAATTTGGATAGAGTAATGCTAATTGAACTTCAATTATTAGTAATGACATTAATATTATGTTGTTAAAATTTGGTGATGACAATGAAGTGTCAATAACAACAATTGCTAAAATATAGCTTTTTCTTTTTGGAAAACTCAAAATATAAATTTCCAAAAAAGTTCACTTTTATTTTGTAAAAAATATCAACTTGTTAATTGAATACGAAATGATTTTATTACCAAAACTATTACTGCTCAAATTAACATCAATGAGTAGATGTGGGATATAATATATATATTTGAGAATTCACCAAATATCACCATGTCTATTACACACTATGTTTTAGTGAAAGGATCAAACCATTTTATAGAAGTCTCCAGTGGAAATTATGCTTACGGCACAAGTTTCATGCAATGTTTCCAGAACGCATGCACTATGTTGATTTCCAAACCATAATCATCAAATTAATGTAAACAGTCAACAAATTTCAGATTTTATTTCAAAAAGCCATTGAAGAAAAGGACAAAAAATTATAAAAACTTCAATGGAAAAGCTAATTGCCGTAAAATATTTGAAGTGAACTAAATGAAAAGATATAGACCTTACTATATCTCTGCAATGATAGAAGACGTCAGTTGGAAAAAAGACTGGACGTTCATGCTTTGTACGCATGCCCCAATCTCCATCTCCAAGTACCGAAAGCAATTGATAATAGTACAATCTTTTTTTAATGTCTTTGAGGGAATTCTCTCAATCGCATTCTGTTAGGAGATCATGAATTAATTCCACTTTAGAGTGATCAATCATACAAATAGGTTAAGAGGGCAATTGTATTTAAGTCTGAACTCAAGAATTAGTAATCTGTCATTCGAGATGGATTTATTGACGTTGGAATCGGTACTTACAGTAAGAGTCCCAAATGATCAAGAATTTAAAAAATAGGCAAAATCTACCTTTTTACATAGTATATTAACTAGTAAGTTGAATTCAAAACATGGCAAATTTTATTTAAAAGTAAGTAAATTTGTTTATTGAAAACGTAAATTTTCATTAATGGTTGTAGCTTACTGCTTTATGAGATATACTTACTAAATTTCTTAGTAAACTTATTAGTAAGTTGAATTCAAAAAAAGGTAAATTTTATTTTAAAAAATAAGTACATTTGTTTATTAAAACATAAATTTTCATTAACAGTTGCAGCTTACTGCTTTATGAGATGTACTTACTAAATTTCTTAGTAAACTTACTAGTAAATTGAATTCAAAAAAAGGTAAATCTTACTAAAAAGTACGTAAATTTATTTATTGAAAAAGTAAATTTTCATTGATGACTATAACTTACTGTTTTAAGAGATATACTTATTAAATTTCTTAGTAAACTTACTAGTAAGTTAAATTCAAAAAAAGGAAAATTTTATTAAAAAGTAAGTAAGTACGTTTTTTGTTGTAGCTTGCTGCTTTATGAGATATACTTACTAAATTTCTTAATAAACTTATTAGTAAGTTGAATTCAAAAAAAGATAAATTTTATTGAAAAATAAGTAAATTTGTTTGTTAAAAACATAAATTTTCATTAACGGTTGCAGCTTACTGCTTTATGAGATATACTTACTAAATTTCTTAGTAAACTTACTAGTAGGTTGAATTCAAAAAAAGATAAATTTTACTAAAAAGTAAGTAAATTTATTTATTGAAAAAGTAAATTTTCATTGATAACTATAATTTACTGTTTTAAGAGATATACTTATTAAATTTCTTAGTAAACTTACTAGTAAGTTAAATTCAAAAAAAGGTAAATTTTATTAAAAAGTAAGTACATTTTTTGTTGTAGCTTACTGCTTTATGAGATATACTTACTAAATTTCTTAGTGAACTTATTAGTATGTTGAATTCAAAAAAAGGTAAATTTTATTGAAACATAAGTAAATTTGTTTGTTAAAAATGTAAATTTTCATTAATGGTTGCAGCTTACTGCTTTATGAGATATACTTATTAAATTTCTTAGTAAACTTACTAGTAAGTTTGTCGCGCCCCATTTTTGAAAAGAAAGAAAATTCATCGTTTTGGGTTTTTAGTTGAAAAAGGTTTTTTAGTTAAAATTTAATTTAAAAAAAAATAAAAGAAATGGGTCATAGGACTAAAAAATATGCGACAATCTAGACCCAAAAACAAAAGTCTAGAAAAAGGGTTTTTAGAAAAATTTGGAGTCGCCACTTGGTATGGAGTTTAGGTGTACCAAGTCACCCAAAATTTTTAATTAATGAAAATAAACTAAGAAAACCCTTTTTTAGACAACTCCAGATCTTTGAAAAACTAGAGAAAAAGGTTCGGGAGGGGCAAAAGATTCGCGACTCGTCTCTAAGACACCCTTCTAACCTAGCCGAAGCTAGTTGCGTGATTTAGTTAAAAAATTTCCTAATTCCAACTTTAAAACTTATAACATTTGGATGTTATCCATATGGATGCAAAACCTAAACCTAATGTTGGGTTGGGAGGAGCAAAATATCTCCTTGAGGTTTGATTGGAATTGATCACATTAGTTGTGTCATCCAAATTTGATCCCTCGAGGAAGTCACGAAAAATGCAAATGATGAGACTCGAAAAAAAAGGAAACTAGGGTTTTCAAAAGAAATGCAATTTTATAAAATCTCAAGGGAAAAGAAATTGGATTTTTGAAAAGATGAATTTTTAAGTGCAAAAAGAAACTTGATTTTCAAAAGATGAAATTTTAAGGAAAATGGATTTTGACTTTGAATCGCTAAACGAGAAGAAGAAACTTGATTTTTAAAGAATGATTTTGATAGAATTTAAAATAATGCACATGTATGTCCTAAAGAGGTAGAATGCAACATAATGGGTGCGGGGAACTAAGTTCGTGAATTCATTTTTCCTTTTCATAAAAGGGATTTAAAAAGCGTGCTAAGGTTTAGAGAGCCATACTCGCTCTTTTCCTTTATTCAAAGGGTAATGCCCTAAAAAATCTAATCTATTTTTAACGAAAAAGAAAACTAAATGACATGTTTCGCATACGGGATGGGAGAAAACTAACATGAAAAATGGAAAAGAAACCCTAAAAGTGAAAAGTGTGTGAAACTTGTATCTAATGCATGAACGGCCTTAAAGGTCTAGCATTGGACTAGCTCTCGTCTAAAGATTCTCACTAACATTGGATTAGTGAGAAATCGAAAGGAAAGGCCACAACTAGTGTTGGACTAGTGTGACGACATTAGAGGGAGTGAACCACAACTGGCATTGGACTAGTGTGGTGGCGTCAATACATTTACATAATAAAACATGTAGACATGATAATAAAGCAAGTAAACACATAAAAACACATAAACACATAACATATAAGCATAATATCTAGATGCAAAAACTAAGGGAAGCGGTAAACACATAAGCATACAAACACACAAATAAAACATGTAAAATCTAATTATTACATTGGGGAAACCTTTATACAATTCTAGAGGGGGAAATCAAAATAATAACTTATCTATTACAACTTGGCATTCAAGTGCCTTCCAAATAATTATTGAAAATTAAATAAAGCGATTAAAGACTAAAAATGAATAAAACTAAGGAAAATAAATTTAAACATGCAAATTCATGCAATAAAAAAAAACACATAAGGCACATAAATAGAAAATTCTAAAGGTTTTAGATATACCTCCCCCGCGACTCAAATGGGAACTCGGGTCACTTACTCAAAACAAATACACACGTTAAAATACCATAATAAATAAATGCCAATAAAAAATGAATAACTCAAATCAAAATGTTAAAGGGAAACAATGCACATGAGAAGTTTATACTTAACAATTAAAGAAAAGAAACATTTATAATTGCAAAGTCAAACATTCTATTAGGGGTGTAATTGAAAATATTTGAAAACCTTTTTGGGATCCGAACACAATTTTCAAAAAGATTAGGGGTCAAAATTGGATGAAAAAAAAGATTAGGGGTCAAAATGAAATTAAAATAGGGACCTATATGAAAGAAATTAAAAGTTTTAGGGCCGAAGTAAAACTGATTGAGAACTCAGGGGTCAATGTATAAATTCTGTTTGATGGATCAAAGACTGGGCTGAAATTTTTTACAATTGGGCTAATACTTCTTCGGCCACACGAAATTAAACAAAGCCTAAGTGCAAAACCCAAATAAAATAATCAGAAAACCCAACAAAAGACGCAAACAAATTAACCAAAGTCTGATGTCAAAAGCCCATTCGAAAATTATCAAAAACCCAACCAAACAATCAATACAACTTAACAAAAGCCTGAAGTAAAAACCCAACAAAAATTAACCAAAATCTGATAAAAAAGTCCAACGAAACAAACAAAGTCCAATCAAATAAAACCCAAACCAGAATAAGAAAAGGCCCATTTTAAACAACCCAGATATAACTAGTCTTGAACATCTCCGGCCACTTTGGTCGGATTCTGGAAAATTCCAGCCAAAATGGCCGGAAACTCGCCGGAACAAATTTTTGCAGCTTTTTGAATAAAACTTTAAGCAAATCTATTCTTCTCCTTGTCCTAAATATGCTTATAACATGAATAGGACCTAAAGTAAGTCAAAAAGAAGCAAAAGACCAAGAAAACAAACACATCTTCAAATTTTTTCTGTTCGTTTTTTTTTTCTTTCTTCTTTTACTCATTTTTGAGTTCCAACAGGTTTTGGATTGACTAGGGATACTCCTCATAGGCACACAGAAAATCAAAAGATTCGTTCCTACAGTCCAAGCTTCTCTTTGACATTTCATCAAACATGTAAAATGCAATAATCAACACCAAACATTCTCATACAAAACCAACCAAAGATTCTGCCCAAAAATTTATTTCAGAACAAAGAATCAAGACTAAACACATACAATCAACTTCCAGCAAGACATTAGGCTAGCACAAAAACGTAATAGCAAGAAAGGCAAATAAGGCCTCATTCACGTAAAGAGAAAAACAGAAAAGAATAATAAAAATAGGAAGAAGGGTTTATCAATTTTAGAGTGCTTTGAAGAAGGTTGTGTTCTGAAGATGTTGATGATGATGTAGTAGGTTCCAGCTACTGTTGATGCTAGAAATTCCGTCGTCCTTCTTTACTCTTTTTTTTTTCTTTTCTTCTGCTTTGCTTCCTAATCTTTTTCTTTTTTTCTTTTTGTGTTTTCACTCCCTGCTGCCGCCTCCCTCTCTTCTCACCTCTCTCCTTAACCCTAAAGCCCTAATCGTTGCCTTTTTATACGGTTCCGAAAAAAAATTCAGAAAAAAAGAAAATAACAACCAATGGTGGAAAGAAAGGATGATGTGGTTTATTATAGATCATGAATTGATGATAGGATTTCCGAAATCCAGTTGTCTTGTACCATTTTTTTTTAATAGAAAAATGGGACAAAACAACTGGAATTCGCCATGGCTTCTGGTACAGTTTTGGTACTGTCTGATGAAGAAGAAAGACGCACGCGCGCGTGAAGGCAACGTTTTTTTTTTTTTTTTTTTTTTTTTTAAGGAAAAGGGGCTGAACTTGGGGCTTTTTGTTTCTTTTGTTTGGGCTATTTCTTTTCCTTCTGATGGGCCATTGTTTGGGTTTAATATTGGGTTTTGGGATTAAAACAATTGGGCTGTTCGGTTTTTTTTTTTCTCTCCTTTTTTTTAATCTACAAAACAAAACAGAATAAAATAAAATAAATAAATAATTTACCTAGTAAAATCCAAAATTGTAACAATGAGGATAGAATTAAATAAAATACGATAAAAAATTTGGTGTCTACAAAGTTGAATTCAAAAAAAGGTAAATTTTACTAAAAAGTAAGTAAATTTATTTATTGAAAAAGTAAATTTTCATGACTATAACTTACTGTTTTAAGAGATATACTTATTAAATTTCTTAGTAAACTTACTAGTAAGTTAAATTCAAAAAAAGGTAAATTTTATTAAAAAGTAAGTAAGTTTATTTATTAAAAATGTAAATTTTCATTGATGACTATAACTTACTGTTTTAAGAGATATACTTACTAAATTTCTTAGTAAACTTACTATTACAATATTAGAAAAGTCGCTAAAAATCGAATTTGTCACTAAAGACCGTAAAAACCTGCTATTGCAAGTTATCTTCCTAGCATTACCATAACTCGCGTTACTATAGCATAGTCCTTTGTTTAGTCCCCTGGCTCCCAAAGTTTTAAAAAACTTCATCCGATTTAACTTATTTCAGTTGTGGTATCTTTCAGTTGTACACAAGCCAACCGCTATAACTGGCTACACACACACAGGCACTTTCTCTCTCTAACCGCATTACACACACTACACAGAGTTATCCTGCAGAGAAACCATCAAAATGACTAATGGTGCAACATGCATCAGACAACTACCCTCACTGAAGCCCCAGCGCCACCGCAATTTTGCTGTGATATGCCACTCCCATCGCATTTTTACTACCGTCACTTCCACTCCATCCGTAGTCAGACGCTGGCTTTTCAGAATCCGCAGCCACCACATCCAACGCATACGCAAAGGCGGCCTGGTAGTCGGTCTAGGCGTCCAATGGACTCCTGGACGTCAAAACTCTCCCTCCACCCTCCAACTATGTGTGGGACACCTATGTCTCATATTCCAATTGCTCCATGCGCCCCGTGTACCACTCATTCTCCGGCGGTTCCTCTCAGACCCTAACGTTACTTTTGTCGGTGTCTCGAACAAGAGTGATGGTGACATGCTGGAAAGCTCGAAGCATGAGTTGTGTGTTTCTTCCGGACTTGTGGACTTGGTGGATTTGGCGAGTGAGGAGAGAGGTTACAGCAAGAAAATATCCATGCAAAAGTTGGCTGAATTGGTGGTGGGAATGGAAGGTGTGAAGAAGGACAAAATGGTTGGGAGAAGCAATTGGGATGAATTTTGGCTTAGTGAGGATCAAGTGGAGTATGCTTGTCTTGATGCTTTTATTTCTTTCTTGATTGGGAAGGCTCTCAAGGCTTGGAACTGTGTGGAAGTTGATGAAGACTGCTCAACTCAATCAACTAACTAGTTATGAGTTGGTTTGATGATCAATTCACCATGGATGAATTATCACCCTTTCTTTTCTGTGTGTCGTATGGAGTTGCTTGTATTTTGTTGGATTGTCAAATCTTTTGTAGGCATAAATATCTTTATAGATTATCGTAAGCCTGGACTTTATTATTTCTAGGGCTTTTGTGAAGAACTGATCAATGCAAATTCGACCATGAGATGCAGGAGATGATTGATTTCTATGCATAACACAACATCATAGCACATGTTGAGTTTGTTTTAATAGAGTATGTAAACGCTGCAGTGATGGTTTTGCAAAAGCTGATGTTAGATACCAATTTGTCATAGGTGGTTGTCGACATTGCACACTGCAAAACTTGAACTTCCTGGTATAGATCTCTCGCTTCTTTAGATAATTCATTCTGTATACGGAGACCATGCAGATGATTTGTGAACTGATTTGTTTGGGCCTCGAGTTATGTTTAAGAGTTTACATGGTGGAAATACTAGTTTGTGTATCTCGCATAATTATGAGAGTCCTTGAGTTACACAAATCTTGTGTCATCACTGTGGTATTTGTAAGATATTCAAGTGGCATAAATCCTGGTTTTATGTATGTGTCATGTTGCCGTAATAATTTTTAATGTACAGAAACATCGCATCATTTCCAGAAAAAATCATTTGAAATACCAATATCATTAAGAGGTAAAATTCAGTAAGCCCCTGTGGGTGTGCATTTATGTGTGTGTGTGTGTGTGTGTGTGTAGCTGAGTTTTAAGTGGCCTAAGCCTACAAGGATCCAACCATAATATAGCCGAGTTTTAAGTGGCCTAAGCCTACAAGGATCCAACCATACTTTCCAATTCGCCAAGTATATGTTTAACTTAAGCTTACGTTTTAGAATTTTTGGCTCAAGATGGATCTTGGAGTAGAAGATAACAGGTCTGGCTTTTTTTGCATCCAGATTGTGTAATTCTTCAAGTATGGTTCACAGAATCGACTGCTTCAAAGAGAGATTTTCTTGAACACAAAATCCCAAAATTGCATTATAAGAGCTTTTTTTTTTTTGGCACCTTAAACCCAATCCACCTCTGCTTTTTGAACAATAACAGCCTTCTAGTTGACTTATGTATTGCATCTATGCTCAAAACTCCCATTCCACAAGGATGAACTTAGTACCTGCTTAATTTTGTTTCTAGCAAAAGCTCAAAGTTTGAAGATGCAAGTTAAGTAGTAATAAGTACCCTATCAAAAGGCTTAAAAAAAAAAAAAGTAGCCCATGAAAAGAGATTGAATTAGTTGCACTTTATATCAATAATAGAGCAGTATAGCTTTCTATCCTCAAACCTTTTCTGGAAGTTTTTCAAATGAAGTTTCACAATGAACTTTTTTAATTTGGTGGGCAAGTTGCCAGCATTGATTCCCAGACTGGCACGGGTTTCTACTTGAATTTAAAGGATGTACTTCAGAAAACTTGAAGGCCAACATGTTGAGCAAATCCACTTCAGATAACTTGAAGTTATCTTTTTTCTCGAGAAAAAATGTAAAGATCATCTGCAGAATCTAAATAGGAGAGAAGCGGAGAAGAACAGAATTGGTGAGGGGTGGCAAGTTTTTGATTAATGACCAAGTCAGGCGAATCAGATAATGACTAAACGATAAGAATGAAAGGTAAAATGATATTAGGTCTCATTTACACTACAAAACTTGAAAAATCATCTACAGGTTCCCATTGATAAGAAGTGAAAATTTGACCGTAAAATACAACTTTTTTTTTTTTTTTAGAAAAAGTTTCAAGTGAATTTGCTTTCGATCACCGACATGACTCAGGACATATTTTGGATATCATAAATTACTTATAAAGTTCTTACAAATTGCTGACCAACACAATACTCACGTCAGCCATGAGAGTAAGATACAACTTCTTATTCAATCATAAAAGATAAACAGAAATTCAAAACGAATATATCAACTAATATGAAATGGTCAATTTAAGGAATTAAAACTTTCATAGGATCAACCTCCATTGACATTCTAGGCTGTCTAGATGATAAACCAAGTTATGAACAAGCTCATGGCATCGGATCAGCCTTCATTGACATTCTAGGCGGTCTAGATGAGAAACTAAGTTATGAACAAGCTCATAGCATAGCACGATGTTTTCTCGAATCAAATGCTACTTAATGAAAGCTGATTTATTAGAACAAGCTCATGGCATAGCAAGATATTTTCTTGAATCAAATGCTACTCAATGAAGGCGGATTTATTAGGACAAGCAGTCAAATGAACAACTCGCTTTCAGCTGTTTATGTAATTGTTTGTAATGAATTTATATAGAACATTTCAAATACTTATGAGGTGATAATTTGCAAAAGATGAGGGTGGTCACATTAAGGAGCTAAATTGACATGGTTGAATTCATTTCCACAAGTAGTTCTCTAAATCTGAGGGTGTTCTTGTCATCATGATGGCTATAAACAAGGAAGTCTTAAAATAATTTATTGAGGCCTATATTCAATTGATATTGGTTAATTTGGTTTAAATCATAATGTATCTATTACGATTTGGATCTACAAGTTGGGTCACGTATGCATGGACCTTATATTTTGAAGGTGAAATGTCCATTGAATTAAAGAAGATTAACTAACTAATTAATTAACAATAGATTACTTGGGCAGACCATTCAATGGAGTCTTTTTTAAAGTGGTTATGCGTTATAAACCACCCAAATTGCGTGGAAGAATGCACAGGGATTTCTTTGAAGTCAACGTATTCCATATTTTGGTCTTCTAAAATGGCTTCCTCTTGAGCTAAAACACTTCATACTTTGTCTATGAATAAGGATCTTTCCTCTAAAGTCAAGACATGCGTTTAAGGAAAAGTCATTCAAAATGTTCCTCACATTTTGCAAAGTAAATATTTTTGTCCTTTATTTTTAAAATATTAACTTTACATCTCTTACAAAGTCAAAGTAGCAAAACTGGTCCCAAACTAAGTTTCTAACTACTTTTTAGTCTAAAATCACTATATGATCTATATGTAGTCATTTTTTATACTCAAAAAAGTCAGATCCCACTTTTTTAGTGATAAAATACATATAAATTGGGTCTAGTTTTACCTTTTTAGGAAAAATAAATACAGTTGGGGCCAGATCCTACTTTTTTAAGAGTAAAAATGAATATACATTAGATCATTTGTTTGACTACAAATAGGATCTAATATTTTTGGCCTTAAAAAAATGACTATATGTGAGTTACATAATGGATTCAGAGTTTTAAAAAAAAAAAAAAAACTGAACACCTAGGTTGGGATTAAATTTTACTCACTTAATTTTGTAAAGGTGATAAGTTACCATTTCTAAACCTGAAGGATGAAAATTTTTATTTGACGAAATGTGGGAATGTTTTGAACAATTCTCCTACATTTAAATCTCGAAAATTTGGAGAACAAATTCTGTCAAGAGCTTTTCTCCAATTAAAAGTTTAAATCCAATACAATTCTATCGGTCGTGTTGAAGGATTGAATATCAAAAGTTCAATCATTCAAGACACCATCATTTTGCTCAAAAAAAAAAAAAAAGACATCATCATTTTCTATGTCCAAAGGTGTAATAGACAGCCTTCTCAATATGTGAACAGCCTTTGGCCCTTTGATTACATCCGAGTTCAAATCATATTCAACATCTGGTGCTCATGTTGAAAGCTTGAAGACCGAAATATTGAGCGTTCAAGTTGATGTCATCAACTTAACCATTTTGTATGCCCAAATTAACTGAAAAATAATCCTTTTCGGCCCTACGTTTATTAATTTCTTCCATTAGAACTTTATTTAGAGATTGTAAGATATCTTTATAAATCAATAAATGTTATATGTTTGCCTTTTTTCTTATCTTTTTCTTTATACTTGAAAATTGTGTGTGCAAGGACATCTTTCCCAACATACTCCATGCTTCTTGGCAGGGTGGCTGTGAATCCATCAACATCTGAACACTTATCTCCATGATTCAGAGATCATCCGTTCATTTCTTCATTAGATACCTGTTCAATTGATAAGAAGTTTGGTTGTACAAGCAGTTGCAACCCATTAAATCATTAGTTGAATATAGTTTGGGAAAGTATTCAGGTTATTTGTCTTCAATTCTTTGTAATTCTACAAAAGCTGCTCTTGTTCAACGCTCAAACTAAGAAGTCTATTCGTACTTCTAAAAATAACCAAGGACGGGGAAGAAAATATTATTACAGATATTTCCAAATTGGAGCCAAAAGTTCTTGGCTTTTGTTGAACTTCAACTTCTTGTCTCGCCAAGAAGTTGTAAACTCCACAATGAAGCCACTAGGCAAGATCCAATGGATTATCATGAAGTGTTGAATAGAAGCAAACTTTTGTGGTAATTGTTGATTTCCATTTACATCTCTCTATTTTAAGTTTATTGCTGGCCCTTTTTCTTATCGTTTCTTGAATGAACATAAATATATGGTTACTTTCAATTACACTATCGCACTCTTCCAACATAACATTGGAAAAAATTTTATCTTCAACCTAGCAGCTGAAAATTCTTTACATCTTGGTCTTTTCTAAACAGATTTCTTTTTTGTCGATACCAGCATAAAAAGTCTGATAAAAATTCTCATGAGGTAGAAAAGAAGCTTTAGAATTGTCAAAAACGGTAAACCAAACATGGTTCACCAGAGTCCTATCCGGTTAATGAGAAGTCCTTTAAATGCCGATTTGCTTATTTTTCCAAATGTACCTAATACCTTACCATTGAAATCCACTATACATGAGCTTCAAACAATTGAAAAGCCAAAAAAAAAAAGAAAGTGATAAAGGTGGATTTGAATACCTCAAGCATTTGTTATAGTTGAACTTAAATGTAAACTCTCTCTAGAGACAAAGTTTTAGGCTCAATTTGGGAGTTTAGGAGAGGAGAAAAGAAAGGATGAGTTATGAAAGAAAATAAAAGAAAAGAAGAAAAATGTTTATCTTCTCATGCTGATTGAGAGTTTAAAGAAGAAAAGAAATTATTTTGGATAAATTTAGTATTATGATTTTATTATTTAACATTTTATGAATAAAGTTGGTATTTTGAAAAAACTTACAAAACTGAAATGAATCTTTCGTTCCATTTCTTTCCATTTCTGGATGGAAAATTTTTTAACCAATTTATCTTTCTATTTCCTTCCACTTTCCTTTCCTTTCCTTTCTTCCCACTTAAAACCCCCCAAACAAAGGAAAATTTTAAATTTCCCTTCTTTTCTCTCCAAATCTCAACTCCCAAACTTAAAAGGGAGTCCAATTTTCTCCTAAAAACAGAAGTGTTACAGAAGCAGATATAAAAGCCTCGTACAGATAGGAATGAGTTGACAGAAATAGGTACAGTTTGGTGCAGGAATCCAAACTAAATAAATAAACATCCTAATTTGGAAGGGTGATAAGCATTGCAATTATGGCATAAGCCCGGCCACTTTTCACTTTTTTGAGGTTTTGTCAATGTCGGTAATTCTGTTCTTGTCTCAAGTAAACCCATAATAGAGAGATCATTAACATATATTTAATTTGGAATCTGCTTTTGGATCGATATTAAACCACGATTTTTCTAAGCATCAACCCTTTGGTCAATTTTGCCACAACGATATTCATATTTTTTTTAAGACATCGGGTGAAACAAAATCCTTGTGACCTAGTATCTACAGGGGAAAATGGTAGTTGAGGAGTGTTAGGCTTCATGAGTAAAAGACTTCGGTTATTGCTCCATTTTCTTTGGATGTCCAAGTCATTTAAGTACGCCATGCCTCTTTCTAGCTAATGGTGCAGAATTTGTCAATCTGCTTGCCAAAGGGATCCTCTCTCTTAGGAGTAAGGAGACCAATGGGCCAAAATTTGATAGGCTTATACGTAGACCCAAAAGTATTCCAAAAGTTCTGAATATTTTACTAGAGTGTCTTGCTCAAGGATGCTATATACGATTACAATTTGCTACACCACCATCTCTCCAACCAATAAATAAGAATGCTCTATCACACATCTGCCCCGACGAGAGATACTCCTTTACTTGAAGAAGAGACCTCTCTTTTTACCTTTCTTCCTTTCAATAGCCTGCAAGACCAGGTTAGAGAGGTGTAAACATTAGAGGCCCCTCTCTTTGCAAAAATAGTTAAGAGACTTGGAAATAGCACTGCATAAAATTCACACGACAACTAACATAGAATTTGATGCATCTACGAGTGCATAAACTTGTGTGTTTATGCAAGTCAAGGCGCAATCTTGTGTGTTTCGGTTAAGATAACAGTGAATAACAGCCTAAGAAACATACAGTGCAAGAAAGTGAGTCACCAGCATAAACTTTTCAAGAAGAAAAGCTGTCGTTGAGGATGAACAAAATCACTGCTCTCTAGATCAACCAATAGCAAATGTTTGACTTAAGTGTGCAGGAACCATTCATTAGACATAGGTTTACATAACGGTCCGTCTGGTGCTTCTATTTTTATACCCTTTTTTTTTTTTTTTTTTGGGGTGGGGGGTGGTGTTTTGGGGAGGGTAATAGAAAAAGAGAGGCAACACCTTGCTACTATTGTTGTGACCGCATAGCGACCGAAATGAGAAATATGACCTATTCTGAGCTATTAAAACTGAATCTACATAGGATGCAAGAGGTGCTAGCTATGGGCAAAAGCATCTAATCAGCAAACAATTATGGAATGGAACTTAATAACAGTAAAATAATTCTACCTCCCCTTAGAAGCAGAGAGAAAGATGCATTAAAGAGTTCTCCAGTCCATATTCAAATAATAAAATAAGGGTAGAAGCAGAGACAAAGATGCATTAAAGAGTTCTCCAGTCCATATTCAAATAATGAAATAAGAGTTAATCTACTAAACACTCCTCTCTCTCTCTCTCTCTCTCTCTTTTGAAGCTACTAAAGCCTCCTTAAGTTTCATCCCATCTGATTTATTTCATGCTATTTTGCTAACAGATGATCCCCTTTGACCAGTCACATTGAAGCTAGTACAAAATGACCAAATCCTCCTTATGAAGACCATGGCACAGCAGCTCAAACATTTAAGTGACATCAGTGTACCCAAGTTGAAAATTTTGTATGGATCCTCATCAGGTGACACTATACCATAGTACATCTATAAAAATCCATGTTTATTCTCCACGTTTCAAACACCTTTATCACAACCAGCAAGTAGTGTTTACAAAATTCCGAATCTATATCTATTTGAAAATACCAATTTCCAAAGTTATCAGTTCCTCAATTATTTCAAGGTTACCATTTTTAACAACTCAATTACAGCAGTATTTGAGGTGGGAGGGTATCTTAGAAGCTTAATCAAGGGAAGATGGTTTGCAGCATATAGCTTTGACTGCAAATATTCTTTGGAAAATATGGAAAGCTAGGAATAGTAAAATTTTAAGGAAAAATGTATAGACAGTAGTCTAACTGTACAGAGAGCTCACTTAGAATTGTTCGAATTCAATGAAGCACAAACTGATAATGAAAGGAAGCCCATTGCTAAAACATCTCTGAGTCAAGACAACAAAAGCTGAAAACCACCTCAAGAAGATGTCATCTCATCAATACAGATGCAGCAAATATCCTCCCAATGGGGGAAAGTTGGATTGGCTGGAGTTGCAAGAAATAATGAGGGAACTATACTACAACCTTGGGGATGGCAACAGAACAGAAATGGTAATCCATGGGTGGAAGAAGCAGCTGCCATCAGAATGGCATTGATCGAAGCTAAAGATGCTAACTGGGAAAAGATTGAAGTGCGGTCTGATTGTAAAGGGGTAATAGATATAATCAGAGCTGGAAAAACAGAAGATGCATCCATAGCAACACTTCTCAAAGACATACAAGAACTGAGAGAGATGTTTGAACAATGCGCTCTCTTTTGTCTACAGATCAGGAAATATGTGTGCCCACTCTATGCCACAATTTGCTGTAAAGCTCGTAGAAGATGAAGTATGAGAAGATTCCTTTCCCATGTGGCTCAAGATGAGTGCATAATCTGATATTAAGGTAGTTGCCCCTAGATTGTAATATAAACCTTGTAGTATCAAGCTGGTATGCATTAAAGAAACATCATTCGTTAAAATAAATAAATAAAAAAAATACTGCAGTATTTGCAAAAACAAAGAACTACTTTGACAAGCGGCCAAATGTATTTCTAGTCCATGTGCCATAGAAGCTACAATTATATTGTCATGCGTGGTTTAAAAAATGCTTCTTAAAAAGCGCTGCATATGAGTTCTAGATGTAGGACAAAATACGGCTGATCTCGCCTACTAGCACTAGTGGAGGAGGTTTTGGAGGAAGTAGAGGTTGTTTCAAGGCTGTAAGCAGTATTTGGGAAGAATAACCAGGGAAAGAAGAGGGCAAGACAAAGGGGATTAGGAAATCTTAAGGAAGAAACACAAAACAACTAAACAAAGTCCTGTAAAACTTTTCTTCCCAAAAAAAAAAAAAAAAAAGATATAAAGATTTCCTAATATAATACATAATCAGAAGACTATTAAACTGTTCTAGAACTTTCCAATGACAACTCCTATAAGTTTCCTAATAAAATCAAATAACTCAGAAAAACTCGATCATAACCAAATAAAAGACCAAAATTTCCACTTAAGACATCATATTCTAAAAGGCATTAAACTTCAAGAATTAATTGGCTCAGACACTTGAACCATCTCAAGACCCTAGGCATCACCACAGACAGCTAGCTCCCTTAAGATTAGAATTTCTTCTTTCTTATAAATGATCCCTTAGTTTTCACCTAAAGCTTCAGAGAAGACAATAGTTATCCAACTGACTTATGGCCATTTTATCACTTTTCACTCCTCAATTTACAAATATTAGAGAGGTTAATTACAAGAAATTAACATCCAAGAAGAACAGTAATCAAAGTTAAATAAAGTTATTTGCAATTTTCCAGACAACAATTTGCGTAATCGATACATTTTTGTGTTAAGATTTATACCAAAGGGGCTTAAGGAATAGAAAAGTAAATTTTTGGCATAAATAGCTACTATTTGAGAAAAATTTAAAAACAATCAACATTAAATAAAAAAGTGGCAAGTCAAGAAGCCATACCCTTATGATGAATAATCTCAAGATGAGGACAATGGTATCCCTTGAACTGCAAAATGGAAGCAGAAGCAAAATTTTACACACATTGTTAGACCACATACACGAACGCAGTCCTCCAAATACTTTTTACTTATTTTAAATCCTGAAAAAGCAATCACTTATCAAGCAGTAACCAGTGTAAAATTACAATCCATCATCATTAGCTGCACAAGAATTTTCAGGTAAATTAGCAAAATTTTAGCTGTTGAATACATTCAAGGTAGTAAATTAGACATTTCTAGTCCTACAAGATACTTTAGTTGGTAATTACATCTTCATCCTTCAAATAAGTAGCTAACCATTCTTACACAGCAAGGCCTGTGATCGAAGTAAACAATCACACACCTGGTTATATCGTTTGAACTGTTTTCTGACCTCAAGAGGCGCTCAATTCCCTGACCATCAACTATTGAGAATTCTGTTGGACTACCATATGGAATAGAGACCTGATGATAAAAATGAAACCGTAAATCATTTAACAGATGATGAGGAAAATACAAAGCTAGAGAATAAAGCTCTATTATTTAAAAAAGAAAAAGAAAGCCACAAAGAATCACATCCAACAAGTTTTGTAGCAAAAATTATGTTTGTTAAATTCATAAATAGTCAAAGGTATGCATCAGACGAAAAAAAAAAAGATAAAATTAGTTTTTCTAGAGCGATATAATTTTAAAGTCATGTTAGAATTTCAACAGTTGGACAATTTTACAGCTAGAGAATACAGCTTTATTATTTAAAAAAGAAAAAGAGCGGCACAAAGAATCACATCCAACAAGTTTTGTAGGAAAAATTATGTTTGTTAAATTGATAAATCTTCAAAGATATGCATCAGACCAAAAAAATTGACAAAATTAGTTTTTTAGAGCCACGTAAGAATTTCAACAGTTGGACAATTTTACAGTTTTACTACCATTAAGAATGGTGTTCCCAAAAAAAAAAAAAATCAACCAACAGGAAGCAAAATTGTACTCTGTGATGCTCCAAAATCAAGTAAATGACCACCTTTAGTGTTAATTTCTTAGAATAAGATGCCTTTAGAAATTTAAACTGATTGTCCAAACAAAAAACTCCAGATATATTAAAGGTTCAAAAGATGCATAGATAGCCTAAATGATGGAATTGATTCTCAGGACCTACAAGGAAGGAAACTATGGCATTGAAATTACAAAAAGCCCACATGGAAAGGAGATTTGAATCTAACATAACAGTTAACTTGGTATAAATATACAGAGGAAAGGCTTATAATACCGTTTCTAGAAGTGGAGGAAGGATATAGTTTTTAATAACGATACACTCAAGAAGCTACTGGATTTCGCAAAAAACAAGGACAAGATCAAAAGCCTATGTAATGCATACCTAGACAATGCATAATAGCCACAGAGTATTGGAGGACAGTAGAGAAAAGAATGAAACCCAAGGAACGAAGTTCAATACAACACATTAGTAAAAGGATAGAGCCCTTACTCCGAATACATCACTTGATTGCTAAGATACTGCATTAGCTTGGTGTATAGAATGTAAATTACCGGGACTTCTTTAGGCCGCAAATAACATGAAAAATTTTTTTGTCAAACACAAAGAAACAAGCTATCCTATATATTCTCAATTTGGTCACTGGAGCAATTTTTGTGTCAAGTTGGCCATTTCGGCTGCTAATTCACATGAAATAAGGAAATATACTATTTCCGTGGCAATGTATCACACAGATTCCTCAATGAGAAAATTGAAAATATGTAAGAGAGAACTGCCAAAACAACATTCACCAAACATGAGAAAACCACATTGACTTTGTTGTCCAATAAGAATGCTTGATTCCTTTGGCATGAACAACTAAATTGTAGCAACCATGAACTTGCACAGTATTTACTACCCAGTGTGCTTATTACTAGTATCATGACCAATTGATCAAGGATCTTGACCATAATCGACAACTCTCATTTTGATCTAGCTTATTGTCCACTACTGAATGCCACTAATAATATCGAAAGATTACTAGGTAAATAAGGATACCCTTCCATAGCCTCAGATGTATTGTTGCTGCTCAAATCCACCAATGCATGCAAGCACTTAACCACTATAACCTAAGCACCCTCTCCCTTCTCCTGCTAGGATAGTGGTTAAGTGCTTGCATGGGGAGGAAAAAAAAAAGGAAAGGGAAATTGAAGGCGTAGATGTCTATAATAACCTGCAATTCAAGTTTGCATTTGCTCTTAAATACTTTGTGATTGACTTATCAATGAAACTAATTATGGCCAAATTGGTAGGATAGTTATGCCCAAAAATTCAATCAAAATTTCTCATAGATCTACTTTCAATGCAGCTCACCATCAAGTAAACTAAAACCAAAAACAGAGTAGTTAGCTAACCAACATTCCACTTTCCTTTTCCCATGTACCAATGGTATTACTAAACAGAATGGCCATTGTGGTGCTTGAAACAGACCAATAACAAAATTGGTCAACAGTCCATTAACAAAATTAGAGTGAAAAGCATAGTGGTCAGATAAGATTAAAAACAAAGTTCAATAGCCCCCTTGGTACTATCTAAATTCTTTGATTTGTACAGCAGAATCATACACTTTCTGAAGCTACTAAACGGATCATGACTTCTTACATAATGTAACTAAAACAGAAGTATCTAAATTGCCTTAAGAACAAAGTAAACACATAATTTAACAGCAAATTCATTTACTATAGAATGTGACATAGATAACTAACTTCTCAGGCATTTCTACTAAATCTATCAAGTTCTTTTTCTGATTGCCATAACTTGTGCTTCTTACACAGTCAGTCAAATAGGAAAGGCGATGTGTAAGTCCATTTAGGCACTTTGCATGGTAAACATACTGGGTACCATTAAATATGTGGAAGACCACTCATTTGGGTATTCTTCGATAAGCATGTAGGGAAAGCAACAGCAAGATTTTCAATGCAACTTGCAGCAGTAGACAGAATGAAAACTGCCTTCAGAAATGACAACATTACTGCATTCATAAAAGTTTCCTAGTGAATGTATTTCATATGCTGGGTTCTTTGATCGATTTCTTAGGTGTCTCAATGATCTAGGCTGAATTCTGCAATTTAGTCCCTTGGTGCAACTAATAAAAAACAACGCAGAAAAAAGGTGAAGGCATGCATGCCATGACAGGCTTCATCTTCCTTTCAAACAATATCCATATCTAGAGATTAGCAAGGAGACATACAATTGTTGATGCCGAAAATTTCTCAGAGACCACTACACCACTAGGCCCACTGCACTTGATGCTATAACTCTCTCTCTTGATTCCTAAAGTAGCTAGCTCCCATATATCCAGATATCCTGTCTGTGAAAACCAAAGGAAAGTGAAATAGATTAAGCAACCAAATAATAATAAAAATGGAGTATCAGCTTTCTTTATATTGAACCTCAGAGCAGAAAGAGATCTGCAAGATAAGAATTTGGTTAGACATCATACCGACAACGACACCTTATATGAAGCATGACCACTGTAAAGTGTCCTCTCTATGCAGTTCTGCATCTCATGATCTGCAATTAGAGATTCCAATCAGTGCGAATTAGTTAAAAAATCTATCAAAAGTTCAGAATAAATGGTTGCACCCAACGATGATAACAATGTGTGGCCTATGAAGCATTTTTTGTCAGCGTGGAAACAAGAGAAATAAAATAGCACAGGAAAAGAAACATTAAGCTAATAAAAGTTTGGGATAAATCCAAGCAAAACATGAAGTGCCAAGTCCAGATAACATAGGTGGTGACACAAGGTAGGTACTAGTGGACATCTAACACTAAAATTTAGAGCACGTGTTTAGGAGCTGCAGTGGACCAAGGTCTCAATTATTCTAATTCGCAGTATAGTTTAATCTTGTGAGAGCCTGTCAACAAGATACCCAACATCTACAAGCGTCTACATAGCCTGTTTGGCAGGGGTTGTTAGAGTCAGAGAAGAAAGGAAAGGGTTTGAGAAAGGAAAATGCAAGGAAAAAGTAAAGCTAAACAAAGAAAACCAGTTTGAAGGTTCATTTCTAAAAACTCTCAGACAAACTGCAATTAAGAAAGTAAAAAGCATTCAAAGCATTCAAGTCGAGAAGTTGAGAAAAGAAACATTCATGTAAATATCCTACCCCAATTCAACCCTTAGAATTCTAAAGAGATATGAATTAAATGTACAAGGAAAACAAATTTTGTGACTGTCCAAGAGAAAAACAAGAGAGCAGAAAAAAGTAGCTTTAGACAAAACAAAAGCTTGTACTTTTAAATTGTAAAGGCGGCTACAGAAAAAACAAATCACAGCATTTTCATTGACAAAAGGATCTGACAAAGCTCCAAAAGATTGTTACTGCATCCAATAATCCAGAGACTATCAGAACATGTAAACTATAGCAGGAATCATCCACCTTCCAATTTCTTCAATTTAGTCCTTTGATCTTTCAATTTAGCACCAGTTAGTCCTTCAATTATTTTGACAAACCAACGAAGTTCTATTATTTCTTTGATAAATCATATAACTTCTCTTTACTGAAAGCACATTGTTGTTAAACCACGTGTTTTATACAAATACCAATTTTACCACAAACTTTTTGAACAGTATAATACAGGAAGAAATAATACTTCATAAATGTCAGAGGATTTGATAATTAAATACAATTGCAATGTATGTGAATATCCACGCGCACACACAGACACACATATGCATAGACTCAGTTGCGATTGGCTGTCTTTCCATGTACAAGTTTTCTAATACAATACTACAGTAACACAAACAAAGACACTCCAAGTACAGCTACCAAAAGCACCCAAAAAATAAAAATGAAAATACGACCACCCCTTCCTTTCTTCCTACACCACCACGCCCAACCTCCCATCACCTCCTCCCTCTTCCCCCCACCACCTCCTCCCTCTTCCCCCCACCACCTCCACTTCCCCCCTTGCCCCACCTCTTCCCCCAGCCCTACACTGCCCCACCACCTTCCCTACCCCCCCCTTTCCCCCTCAGGTCTCCCCCTCCCCCTCTCGGAAGGCGAGGAATGTGGCGGCAGGGGAAACCAGAGGGGGACAAAATGGCAGGGGAGGCTGAAGGGGGAAGGTGAGGCAGTGAGAGGCACGGTAGGGACAAGGAGCGGAAGAGAGGAGGGAGGGAGGAGGAAAACAGGGTGGGGGGAGGAGAAAGGGTGGAGGAAGAGGGGGAAATGGGAGCAGGGGGAGGGCAGGAGGAGGAAGGTGAGGTGGTGAGGAAGGAGGGAGGAAGAGAGGAGAGAGGGAGGAGAAAATTGGGGGAAGGAGGGGATAGTAAAAAAAAATTCTATAAATTTTAAGAACACCCTAAGATAATATTGTACAGTTTTGGAGATACAATGCTGCAGTAAAGTTTTTGAGAAACACCTCATCAATACAGATCCATCGATATACGCACACATATAGACATGTATACATATGGACATGTCTATGCATTTGTGTGTGTTTATACACACGCACACACGTGTGTATACATACATACACACAAACACACACTATTATATGCAGGGAAGTTGCAACTAACAAATAAATCAAACTGCACCATCATCAATAAAAAAACTTCCTCGTATATGCAGGGAAATTGCAACTAACAAATTATTGTGTTGGATAGGAGATTATTTGGAATAATAATTTGAAAAAACACTGCAGCACTTTTTGTGATATGATGTGAGACAAAAAGGTGGCTAGAAATATAAAAAGATCGTTGGAAAACGTGTCCGTGATGTAATCAAAAAATTTTTCGTAAATAAACCTCTATCCAAACACATTGACCGTCACCCAAAGAAAAACCTACAAGTGATTAGTTTTCTATACCAGTGTCTCTTGGCTTGGAATTATTCCATGAAATCCTTCAGGCATTTGACTCGTGCAGATAAAGGATTTACGCTTATGTTTTTCTTCTTCTTTTTTTTTTTCTAATTTTATTTATTTATTCATTTATTTATTTTTTGTGCAAGAGAAGGGTGAGATTTAAGAAGCAGAAAAAGGGAAAGGGGATTTGAACGCAGGACCTATATGTCCTGGGGCCTCAACCTTAGCCACTAGACCAAGGCCTTCTTGACGGTTAAGGTTTTATTCATGCCATGGGACCAAATTCATATGATCAAGATGGTTGAATACCTACAGTAATCATACTAAAATCATTAGGGATTTTCAGGGTAAAATACCCTCATAGATCACCATAACCAAAGTTGATTATTGATAGTTATTAGCATCGCAACAGCCACCTCATCAATCTATTTAACTGAATACCGCTCTTGTTCATAAAAACATTCCTATCAAGCACATCAATATGTTTAATCCATTTTGCTTCTGTGCAAAGTGACAATATCGGTCAACAAGGTTTAAAATTCCATAAGAAGACAGTCATGATTAGCTCATTTTGCTCTTCATGCTCCATGATATGCTGATAGAGGCCAACTGCTTAATGACAGAAGTCACATGCACAATTTTGGACACCCAGCCTTTTTCTTTCCCTCTACCAGCCTAGTACGAATTCAAGAAAGTCATACTATCATCAAAAGGAATTTACCATGTATTGTAGCTCCAGAAGGAAAACTTTTAGAATACTTCTGCAGCAGATTTGCAGTAGTACATCAAACTCATTTCCACAAGTTCTTTAGAAGAATCTTTGAAAAGACCTAATCCTTACTTCAGGGAGGTTAGTTTGCAACATGACTTTTACTAGAATCTAAGCAAACATTCTCCTCGTGAAATACCAAACTTCCACCACCCCTATTGGGAATTTTCCCAACAAATCATAGCATCAAAAGTCAATCCACAAAACAGTAGATAAACAAACACAACACAAACACAAGTTCAAATTTCAGATACTACTAAATTAAAAAGTTGAATAGATTACCACAAGTGATCTTTCTATGCTCATTAGCGAAAACTTTTACCAGTTCCCCCTGAAAAGTCAATGAGATGAAAGCATGTCAGACTCCATAGATAAGGAAAACCAAAAGCAGAGTGAAAAAAACACCACCAGAACCACTGCAAATCATTTCTAGTATTACAGATTAAATGCATATTGGCACGTATGCAGAAATGCAAGAGTAATAGATGTGCCCTTAACCACCATATAGGAATAGTGTACGATGGGCTACCCACAGTAACTTTAAGACAAAAGTCAGATATCAAATATCAGAGAACATTAAAGATGACACAACTTTCAAACACATGAATAACCCCCTGAGAACAGAAACACTAATTTTGAGGCAGAGAATGCTCAATAAACTTGTTTATCAAGGTCTGAATAATACAGTTCTACAGCAAGCCATAAAATAATGGAAATCTAGTCTATCGAGATCCAACACTCCCACTGTGTGAAATACAAAGTAATCTAACACTGCTCCAAAGCAGAAAAGGACAAAACATTAACAATAAGATGTTGAGGCCGTTCTCCCTACCAACAAGCTCAGTATTGAGCTAAATTTTCCGCTGAGTATTTGAATTTGGTGGAAGAGCGTTATAAATTATTCATCAAATTGTGGGATTTGACGCCTACGTGAACTCTATTTAACACTTCTAAATGAAGAGCATATCAGAAGCTCGCTTCTTTACAACTTTAGATGACATCTAATCCAACACTAATCTAATGTATCCATGTTCTGGTATTCACAACAGAATGTAACCTTTTATTAATCATACACAAAGATAAAATTTGAAAATATGATGATTGAAAGGCTCAAGTACAGAGTCATCGAGCCTCCATCTTTGGGGGGCCGTGGAGAGCTCTGGAGCTGTTCTGGAAACAGCATTGGAGTAGGAAATAAATGTACTTGGTTGCAAATTTAGACACCAAATATCAATTAACCTGATTTTAATAACATCTGAATTACACTGAACAATGAAGTCAAGCCATAAACAACTAAAATGTACTAGAGCTCTATCACTAATATGACCAGTAAATTGCACTAAACACTGACAGGGTATGAAATAAGAAAAAGATTTTGAAATAATATAGACCCCTCTTGTAGGATAAAAGTATCTATTCTATTATATTGTCCATATACCATCATCTCCTTCAAACCTTGAAGCTGAAGCACTGACCCATTTTCAATTCTGACTTATAAGTTGAAGGACGACAGAGCAATCTGTCTTTTGGACTATCTCGCAATTCTTACTCATGAAGTTTTTAAGCCCATACTGAAGGAGGTCAATATATTAGTTCAATTTTCTCTAAAGACTGGCCAAAGATCTATACCCATTACTAATGTACAAAGAGCAGCATTGTCCTCCAAAAAGATTAGTTTCCTTCATGATATAGCATGTGTTTGAAAAGAGTGTTTTATGGGAGTTCGTCTAAACTTCACTGGATCACTGTGGTTGTTTTAGGAATCCGTCCAAAAAAACCCAAAGGAATAATGAATTTTCCCAAAACACATCCTCCCCTCCCTCCTTCCAATCTTCTTCCCTCCTCCGTCCTCCAACCACCAACTGCCCATCCGACCCACCACCACCACCCCCCCTCACAGCAAAAGAATAAGGTAGGGAAGGAGAAGGTCATGGCATATTTGGAAAAACTGGTCTGAGTTACACAAAGGATAAGAAAAGAAGGCACAGCAACAGTAGTGTGTAAGATAGGTCATGGCATGAGATAGGGAGAAGGTCATGGCATATTTGGAAAAACTGGTTGCCTTGTTGCCTCCTTGCAAGTACATCACCAAGTCATCAGACCTCCATTTTAACTGCTATGCAAAATGACAGCAATCATCGACCATGCTAAAACTCCACTAAAATCCTTCCTCGACAACAAGAAGAACAGACCCTATCTATATAGTCGACTGGTAAAATACCACGCAAGTGAATAATGCACAAAACTGTAAATGTAGCCCTCCTATCTTCTTAAATTAAAAGCAGTTACTACTACATTGTACAATGAAAAAAAAATTATATATATATACATATATATATATAATATATATATATATATAAAATCAGAGATAGAAGGTGAAGCATATAGAATGGGTCACAGAAGCAGCATATGTATTAGCTTCAGAGAGGAGAATAGGCAAGTACAAAATTGGGCGAGGAGACTAATTCATGATGTTTCTTGTCCCACTAGGCTTAGAGATAAAGTAGTTTTAGTTTAGTTTCACTAGTCAACGATTACAAGAAATGACCTACTCAGTGGTATGCTATCCTTGGACTGCACAAAGGCACAATATCTCTCTTTTGCTTTCCTTCTTTCCATTCTCTTTTACTACTTCAAGCATGAATAAGAAATTACTTGTTACATTGTTTGATGCTTTCAAATGAATGGAAAGGCAATTAGCTCAGCAGCAGACGATATCCTAACTTTACTGATTAGCAATTACACCAATAAACAAAATTAAAATGACAGTAATTCTCAATTAGTACAATCCGGAAGCAGATAAAACTAACATTCATTTAATTTACCAACAAATCAGGTTCACTGCAATTAAAAGAGGAAGTAGATCACTAGCCAGTAAGAGAGACAGACCGTACCTTCCTCTTCCTGTTGTCCAGTGGTTGGACTTCAACAGCAAGGTACGTATCTACATCATCAGCAGTAACCAGATAGTTTGTTTGCTTTGCCCCTGTCAATTACAACACGAACAGCTGAATATGAGAAATTTTTACAGCAAGGGAAATAAAAAGATACCTATTTATCCATGAATACCATCTATGTAGTTAAAAGATCCATCCTCCCGATGACGCACCCACTGCAAGTTCAAAGATACAATTAAAAACTTTCATACAATCGTAAAGCATAAACACTTTTTTATATAATTAGAAGAGTGTGTGTGTGTGTGTGTGTGCAAGGAAAAGCGAGAAAGGAAAAAAAAAAAAAAAAGAAGAAAGAAGAAGAAGAAGAAGAAGAAATAATGTTGAATAGCAAAAACAGAACACCTCAAAATTACAACTAGTTGTTCCATTAATAGAGTATCCACATGCTTGGAGTTCAAGTCCAGGAAACGCTTCGCCAGATATTTGCAGGCCCTCTATTGCAGGTAGTGGATCATCTTCTCCAGCTAGGAAGGCAGTAGAATTAATGAATAGTGGGTAACATCATGCTTAAGAATAGCTATAACAAGCAAAACACAAGAATTCTTACCTTCAGAGAAAGATGATGAAGGTTCTTCAAGAACAGGGGGTAAATAAGGAGAATATGAGGTACTTGCATCATCAAGAGCACTTGTATATGCTGAACTTTTAGAGGCCCAGTTAGCTGGTGGCTCTCTGTCATTTTGCTGTCCCTCCAATTCAGAATCCTCCATGTCACCGCTGACAAGATCTTTGAAAGTAACTTGTTTATTAGAGGTCGCGTCTTTGTGATGAACTGGAATTGACTCACCCATGCTAGCTGCATGTGCAGCTAACTCTTGATTTGCTATGTCCCTGAAGAACAACACAGATGTCAATCAGAGCAAATGAATACAGGAACAAACAAAGGAGAAAGCCTCACACGAAACGAAATTAAATTTGTTGCAAACATAACTCAAAGGCAATCATAAAAAAGTCTAGTCTATGGAGTAATAGTAACAATTCAATTTCAGTATAAAAGAACAAAGGAAAATCTTTACAAAGCCACATAACAGGAAACATGATAACTCATGAAACTATTTTTGCATTATTTTGCTTGCTCTAGAGCAGAAATATGTCCTTAATAGAAAATTCAATAAAAATGATTAACAAAAAAAGGGGGGAAAAAAGATACCACATATATCTTACAAAGGCATTAAGCGACCCATCAATTGAAATTGGTGTAAAGTCAGGTAAAAAGCCAAAGGCTCAGGATCATCTTATTAAGAAATTCTCTCTCTTAAGTTCCCAGCTGTCATGATGATGTTGCATTACAATTTACAACTCCCACAAAAGTATATTTAAGAACCTAAAAAGAAATACTATAAACAACAAACAATATCATCTTGCATTAAAGAAAATATCATCCACACACCCAAAGCACAACCAGAAAAGATCACAAACATAACAAGAAAAGCCACAGCCTAAGAATGGACTTAATGACCAAAAGGAGTTGGAATAAGACAAAAGGTCCTCAGACCCATCAATACAGTTTGCACGGTTAGCATGGAGTCTCA
Source organism: Gardenia jasminoides (assembly GCA_013103745.1). NCBI lineage: Eukaryota > Viridiplantae > Streptophyta > Magnoliopsida > Gentianales > Rubiaceae > Gardenia > Gardenia jasminoides. The sequence goes on along the minus strand of CM023104.1, from coordinate 4,610,458 downwards.
ACCAAAAAACGAATTCAAGAAAGCACAATTTGCTCAACTTTGAGATTTACAAGACACTAAACAGAATTTGGTAATGTGCTCCAATAAAGACTAACACCTACAACAATGTCCTTGGTAACATGTGAGGCCTTGGTTGTCCTGTAATCTTGTAATATAAAGCACCAAGTCAGAAGAGTTTATACCCTGTACTAAATGGTATTGTGTGATAGAAATGACCATGCACATGGCTCATTCATTCTACTATTATTGTTTGATATCCAAACTCTCGTTTACCATTTGCAACCAGAGTTTCTTCGTTCAATTAATTTATTTACTTTTAAGCTACTAGATAAGGCCAAAGACATGTCACTGTTTATTGGAGGTAAAATACTTGACTCATTTTGGTAAATATAAGTACGTTAATGTACACACAAAGTAGCTGAAGATTCATTGAGAAATGACAACACTGCCAACTCCCAAGCTTGTGCAAATATAAACCCAAACTCCATCCAAAAAAAAAGGTCCTCATGGCAGACCATTTGTTGGACATCACAGCCCCCATCTCATGCTACCAGACCATTTATATCTACTTTGGCCCCCATCTCGTGCTACCAGACCATTTGTTGGACATCACGGCAGTGCATTGCAAGTACAAAGGGTGCCAACCAAATCAATGCCTTACCATTCATTAGCATTTAGTTTTCTTAGAAGATTGACATTAATTTTCAAAGAGCAACTATAAGCAAAACCCTCAAGTATACCAAAACCATATTTGCAGACATGAATATTTTGTTGCATCTCCCCTAAAACTCTTTTTCTTGATAATCTTCCTTCAACCACTCTTCATATCATTCTGATCAAACCATCAAAATTGTTTCTCAAGAAAAGAGTCAATGTATATCATGAACCAACCCAGAAACATGTTACATAATAAAATAAAGCCACTTTACTTGTAGACTTAAAAATAGTTCTTCATGTCAGGTGAAATTCCAGTTTTCAGAGAACTGAAGATGTATCAAAGGCGGACACACTTCGCAACTGGTTGAAATGCATAAAGCAAAGACACAATTGCAGAAGACTAAAATATGTCAGAAAGAAAGCTTCTAGCCCAGGATGAATTCCGTCTTGACACCATTCCACCAGTAATTTAAGGTAAAAAATTGAAGCTTATAGCAAATGAAAATGTCTAAAGCTACAAAGTATGCCACTCATGAAAAGTAATGCTTTTCAGGAACAGTTCATATTATTGTAACAGTAGATGGAGAGAAGATAGAAGCTTCAAAAGCTGCTGCTTGATAACTGCCCAAGCTGTCTCATTTGCTCAAGAAGAAGAAGCTACCAAGCTCTGTATTCTATTTAAGTCAAATAATTTGGACCCATGTGTTGGTACCATACACACACTTGAAAGCACCTTTGCATTATCTAAACTGACCCATGTGTTTATTAGTAGTATATATATATTTATAAGAAGGGTACACTTGAAAAGGGCAAAAGACTTATTTACTATTTCTGGTAACCGACAATAATTTTGTCAGGGACCCAAGACAAAAGCATGACAATATCAAATAAAAATAGGATCAACGACAGAGTTGGTTGTCAGTGGCAACCGTCTAGAACAGTGTAACTATTTTTAAACAATTTGTAACTTTTTGTTAACTGCTTGTAACAACCTTAAAACAGAAATGTGATATTTTGTTATTGTTCATGTCAGTCCCATGTGTAGTAATTACATGTCTGTTGTGACATTTTACAAGTAGTTCAAGTGCAGTTACAAGCTGTTCAATGGGAGTTACACCGTTCAGGGACGGTTGACCCAACAACCGTCCCTGCCCCCCCCCCCCCAAAAATAAAAATAAGGGTTAACCACACTTTGCCACCCTGAACTTTGGGGTAGTCACACTTCCCCCCCTCAACCTTAAAAAGATAAAACTTTTAACCCCATAAAGACTAGTCAAAGTTAGAAATTTTGACTCTAGCAAAAAGATTAAAAAAAAATGCAATGGCACTATACCCTTTTATTTATGAGATTATTTATAACTTATTACCATTTCCCTTCATTGCTAAAAGATGTACATGTACTATACAAGCGTATCAAATTGATAAAAGCAAGAAAAAAGTTCACATATGTTTTATTATCCTTAAAATTTTTTCCATCGGATTAACTTTCATTTTTATATATACTTTCTTCAATTAACTAGACATTTAATCAAACAACAGGTATAAATAATACAGGAACAATCACAGAGTAAGCAAATCTTTTTGAAGAAAAATAACATCTTATTAAGCTTGATTTTTTTTTTAAGAAATGATTTTTATTATTCTAGTTTATGTAAAACTGTAAAAGTACTAATATTCTCTTCTTTGTCTGTCAAATTAATCAAATATTAAATACGTAAACAAAATTGTTAAAAAGGGCAGACATGCCTTATTTTTAACTAAGAGGAGAATAGAGATCTAATCAAATTCACTTTCTGTTGGCTAAAATAGTGCAGTAATAGTAAAGTATAAAGAATTTCAACAACAAAAGTGCAATTTTATCAGAACACTCACTTTTCTACAGAGGTAAGATTCCAAGGTTGACAAGTCTTCATCGGCAGTTAAGTGTATATTTAGGTTGAGGATGGTAAAGTGTGACTACCCTGAAAGCTCAGGGGTGCGAAGTATTATTAAACCAAAAACAAGTAAGTATCCAGACCCTTGAGATTGGAAGTACAAGGATCCCACAGAAAATATACCATCAGGTGAAAAGAGCCCTGGTAATCATGAAAATATTTCACAAATGACATTTTTTAAGAAAAATAAGGTTGACTAGTCTTCATTGGGGTTAAACTGTATCTTTCTAAGGTTGAGGGTGGCAAGGTGCCAAAGCTCAGATGGGCAGAGTGTGATTGACCCTAAAAATAAAGGAAGGATCCAGAAAGTTGAGTCTCGAAGTATGACAATCCCACAGAAAATACACCATCAGGTCAAAACAACCCTAGTAATCATGAAAATACTCCTTAAATGGTGGTTTGTATCTTAACACCATTTACATAGCTTTTACCCTCTTCCTGCCAAGGAAGCTCTTTTACAAACATCCACCAATTTTCCTTCAACAAAATTAACTCTTACAAATAGCTTCTTTAACTTACAAATGCTATGATAAAGAAGTACTACTTGAACAGTAAACTAGCACGACAGGTAACAAATGACATTTCTTCAAGAACAAACCAGGGTTGAAGCCTATGGAGCTGTAAACAGAACAAATAAGAAACAAATGGAGAATATACGATTCAATGCACCAACTAATTGGAAATTAAATGAATACTACCTGCCCAAGCGACTGCATGAACATACATGGGAGGTTAGTCAATAGTATAAAACTTTTCCCAAGTGCTGTGAATATTAATGAGCCCTCCAAAAAAATGTATGAACAGCCAAAAAAAAATTAGTAATTCCTTAAAATACAGCATGCACAGGGAGCAAGATGGCCATTAAGAATTCACGAAACAGAGTTTATGATTTTTATGAACTTTGTCAGTCCTCAAAGGCAACGGAACACTATCAATCAACTAAATCAGAAACCATCAGCCTCAGCAGCACAGTGATTGTTTTCTAAAAGCAAAAAGTATACAGGTCATTCATGCATTCAAACAGGACCCGTTAATCAAGAAAACAATTGAAACCAGAACCCACCACCAAAAGCAGATGGTCGAAATTGTACATTCAGTTCACAGTAGCAGTCTCCATTCGACCAGGCTCACCTGCTTGCGCGAGGTGAATACCTCCCCAAGTCATCAGACTCTGGATTTTTCACACCACCCCCACCCGAAGCACTCCGGCGGTTCCCCAATAGATCCCAATCTGTTGTTGTCTGAGGGTCTGAAGATGTAGGGATATTCCCATTAGAATATGGTGGTTGAGGCACCAATTCAAGCCCATTTTTAATCTGAGAACAATGCATGAATTTTATAAATCCACTAGGATGTCTCTACAAAAATATTCTGATAAAAAATACAATGAATGTCCTACCCCAGAAGAATGGGATGGCGATGGAGAAAAATTCGAGGGGTTCACATCAGAGCGCCAAGGCGCCAACTGGTACTGGGACTCCTTTAACTTTGACTACATTGACATAAACACAAGCACCAAAGTTGTGGAATTTCTTTAGGTTATGAGAAACTGGGTAGTAAACAGAGTACTTGAAAATAAGCAAGAAGGCTATATCCCATTAGGTTATGAGAAACTTAGTAAATCGAGTACTTGAAAATAAGCAAGAAAGCTATATCCTATTCTATCTGCATCTAGAATTCACAATGCTCTTAAGCAATTCCTACCTACCTCTGTGACAAGAAGCTTCTCTTGCATATGTCTAAACAGTACCTGAGAGAACAGGATATCAGGAGTCCATCAAATGTAAGGATCCATTCCAAAGGAAAAGGAACATTATTATACACATATATCTTACAGCATATGGACATATTAGTTTCAATTTATAAGTTTTACACATTACCATATACATACAATGTGATAAACTACTAAGTCAAATTAAAGACTACTTTGGAGTAAGATGGAAGCAGAAAACCAAGGAATTTACGCAAAACCTTTGTTGCATTACGCATCATTACATGATATTTCCATCTATTGAGATATCAATAAGTGGATTTGGCCAAGCCATACACGTCTCTGTGTGGGCATGTATGTGCATAGGTGTCACTCAACTGCTACTTCATTATAGACACTACTGGTACACATGAGATTTACAGTTTTTTCCCCCTTTTTCTTTTGGGGGGGAGGGTTAGGGTGTTGTGGAGAGCATTTTGTTGGGCTTTTCTCCTCAAGTCTTTTAGAAAATCATAGGATGACACTGCCTCACCACCTCCCAAATCTTCTTCCCAATGCCACAAGAAGAAAAATTGGAACTTGAATAAGAAATAGAACGAATTGCCAATTAAAGAGGGGAGGAAGAAACAAAAATAGGGTAAGGGGACAGATGCAGACAGCAAGTGCACCATATGCAGTACAATGGTGCTTAAACAAAATGTTCTAGACACGAGCAAAACGGAGTCCAATCTCATGCTGATCTGTTAAGATTTCTACCATAAACAATTTCTAGATCAGCATGGATGGATGTGAGGAAGAGATAAGGCAGCAGCAGAGGCACACTCAGATTGAGGGCATTATATGCTTGTTACAGAATGAAGTGGTGCACCGCCTGCAGAAAACAATCTTTGGCTACCGATCTTCAGTGCTTCTAATATTAAAACCTACAAAAGGTGGAACGTTTATTTCAAGTATCATAATCAACATTTTTGGAGTTGATGCTTAAAACAGTTGCAGATTATCATGTTACTCTCTCTCTCTCTCTCTCTCTCTTTCTCTCTCTCTCATCTCCAATTAAGATCTGATTGAACATTTATCTTCTTCATGCCCCTCCAAATCTCTATTATCACAAGAAAATATTTCTCTATAGACCATTATTTAATGCTGAACATGTTAGAACATATTCTGTCATAAGGGAACTAAGTATGTGCATTACTTTAAATAGGGTTGAAGAAACTTAAATGTGCATCATTGACAAACAACAATGACTTTAAAGCATTTTATTGTCTTAAAGTCTTAAAAAGTGGTCAGCCCTCGAGCTTAGTCCATTCTGAAAAATTGTCTATTCAAGTCAATTCACAAGCCCCTTAAACAGAACCTAAAATTCTATACGTGGACCTATCATATATCTCTGATAACCAAGGCTACCATTCATATAGCTGTGACCAAATTAGATCTTGTTTGTGATGTCTTATAGGAAACCCCCAAATCAACCAAAGATGCAGGTAAGCAAGATAAAGAGCTGAAGAAGCCTGGAATACATGTACTTTTGAATCAAACAATGCCTTTAAAACATGATGAGCATTCCAATAGTTGCCAGCCACTTGCCCAGTCCATCTTGAAAATGCAAATACTTCAGTTGTTTCACAAGCTCTCTTGCAAACAACCCAAACAACGATATGTAAATCCCATACATCTTTGAAAACCAACTAAAACAATCATTTGAATAGCTTGCGGATCAATTTGGCTCTCTTCTGCAATGTCTGATGGCAGATCACTGAATCAACTAAACATAGCTCCTAGTTATCTCCATAGAATGTCTCTCTCTCTAAACATGCATACCAAAAAAACAATGATATATTTATGGTTGAGTGATGGATGGAGGCACGGAGTAAGGTAGCTAACAAAAACATCCTGACAATATCCGACAAGCTATAAGTGAGTTGCAGATTCATACTTGAGCCAATGAAGAACCAATTTCGGTGTTACGCACACTTTTGAGGAAAATGAATGGTAAATTCAGATACATGTTTTATTTCAACTAATCCCGGCTATTGCAATTTTACCATCCTGCAGCTAAATTGGCACACACTTTTTCCAAGACAGCATGAAAAGATAGGTTAATAAGCAAATTAGTGACGGTAAATTTACATATAGAACATGCAATGCAGATAAGCACAAAAATGGATGCTTAAATCCTCGCATCATGGATTATTACCCTCTTCCCTCCCCCCCCCCCCCAGGGGGCACTCTATCAAAAATTTTCCCATGTAAAAATAGATTGACTGATCACATAACTTGCATCCTCTTCACATGAAGGCAAGTTAACAAATGAATTTTAGCAGGTTTTCATGATGATTAATCATAGTTCATCTAACATATCAATAGAAAGGGTAACTTAAAAAACTTCAAAAGCATTTGTCAAGCGCATCATGTTTTACCAGCCCACCCTCTTCTTCTCAAAAGTCCAACAGCATCGTCCCTTAACAACCAACAAAAGTCGCAATTTAAGAAGTGGAGAAGGCTAAAGGTAAATTCCTAAAATTATAAATAAAAGGTTCAAATTTGCATACAGATTAAGAAAAGTATTTTTGACAAGACACATCAGCTATCAAAGCAACTGTTTCCATCATTGCCCCTCAATTAAACTTCAACATTTTTTTAGTTGAGTTTTGGAATTTTAAAAAGGCACAAGTACCAAAATAGAAAGATGATTTGTAACATTATTTATTGGAAGAACATTACCTAATTGTTTTTCCTTCAAAATTGCATTAAGGGTACAATAGGAAAATTGTTTTTCCGTCAAAATTGTATTAAGGGTACAATAGGAAAATTGAGCTTCAGTTATTTCCAACTTAAACCATGACAAATATTTTGCACAAACGAAAACAGAAACCAAGACATAAACTAGGATGGAGGGAGCATCTTTTTCATCTACTATGTGAACACCACAGCCAGCTAAGCAGTGAGTTCACCACGACAGCAATAGTTAATTTGCTTGAAATGCATTGTATAAGCAAAAAGACCATTTTCATTCTAACCTTGACATGACTGACAATTGTTTGGGCATCAGTTACATGTGGTTGGAAAGCATACTCAGCAAGAAGGGGCATTAATGAAGATACAAACATCGTTCTCTCTTCTTGTGCTGCCTGAAAGAACCAAAAAAGACTAAGATAAAGCAGACTCAAATATCTGTAGGGAAATAGATAAATCCCTGAAAACATTTAAACAACTAGGTAATTGCTAACTACCTCTTACCAAATCCAATTTAAAACAAATAAAACCCAAGAAAAAACAACAGAAGTCAGTATATCATTTACTCAGGGCCATCCATCTCATCAGGTAAGTTACTAGACCACAATGTTGTTAAAAGAACTAGAATGAACAATTGAAGGGTTGAATATTCGTTGATTACTCATCGAGTCGCTGAACAAATGACGTGGCAAAATGCTTGATAAAAGCTCAAAATCAAGCAACGTATCCCCCACATTCGAAGACTGGAAAGTAATTCAGAAGTTTATCTTTCCAAGCTCACACAGAATTTTGTAGAACAGTTAAAGGAGCATAATCATTGGAAGCTCCACGCTGCACCACTGTACCATCAAGGACTCAACAAAAAGGGCAAAAAAGGACAGTTATCCTCCAGCTCCTTATTTGCTTATTCCATATTTTTACTTTGTTCAATAACCACCATTGCAATGACAAAGTTGCCTTGGCACTCCTATCTAATCAAACTAAAGTCAGACACTGACTATTTACTGCCTCAACAATCAGTAAACACATCCAATGTGATCAGTAGTCCACAAGTTGCAACCAATTCCAACATCATATTCCAACCTGTCAAAGAATACACATGTAGCATGCCCTAGATACATTAGATTGACCACTATTCTTCCGTACTGGCTGAGAAATTGTGGTGCACCGAATTCCATAAGGAGAAATTCATTCCCTCACAAACATAATTCAGTACCAGTTCAATCATGCGAAGGAAAAAAGATGCGCTAACCGATTTATGGTGGTTCTCCCTTATATAGGGCACAGTCATCAAGACCAGTGGGGGCTGCAGTTTGGTCTTTTACCCCAGGGTGGGGTTGTAGGGAGTGGTGTAGAGTGGGAAAGTAAAGAGAGATTACCCCACAACAAGACACACATTATTATACAATCCATACCTGTAATGCATATGTAAGGCGTATATTTTCTTCCATTATGTCTTGTCTGTAAGAAATTGCCTTAGATGCAGCATCAACAAGATCCTGTTGCTGTTGATCAAAGGCCTATCACAAAAGAGGAAAATAAGTTCCATAACTCCTTGAAAGAGTAAAATTACACATAAAGAATATTCAAAATCAGGAGCTAAACCAAATAATGCCCACCATACGCATATATGCGATGCGCTTCTCCAACACATATTTCTCATTCCGTATTTGTGCTTCCTACCAACAGAAATATTTTTTCAGTTACCCAGGAATAGAATGAACAATTGTCGAGCTCACAAATTCAAAAACCAAAATTCTCCACCTGTTTACCTTAACTGAATATTCTGCAAGATGCTTTCTTAATCGCAAAATCTCTTCTTCATGCTCCCGATTATTCAAAGCAAGCTCCTACGGACATTCATTTGATCAAATCCCCAGAAAAACAAAAAGTATTGTATTTTGTAGTCGCCTCAGTTAAAGTTCTTGAAAGACACCCTTTAACATAACTACCTGCTTCAAGCTGTTAGTATTATTTAATTCAGCCACAGACATCAGTCCCTGTGTGGGTAAATTTAGTTGTGGATTCAACTCTTCATCAGCTTGAAACCTAAAAAAATAAAATAAAAAAATAAAAAATAAAAAAATCGTAAAAAATATATCTAATCTCATAATGCATACTCATAGCTTATCCTGCTTTCTCAATAAATGCTACTAGTGCATAGATGTCAAATACCTGCCAGTAGAAAATGATGCTGGAGATGGTGAAGATTGTTGGGAAAATCCTAAATTCTCTGTCGTCACCTGACCGCCACTGAAAAAATTCAATGTGCCATTGGCCTTGCTATTTTCAGATTGAACTTCTGTGCGAGCTTGCATTAGAAGATGGTCATCATTGCGAACTAAATCTTTGTTTGGAATAATTGTGTTAGGCAAACCACGACTAGAAGAGTTGTCCAAACTTGGGATCCGATCTACTTGGTTTTCTACCCCAAAGACTGGTTGATTATCATAGGAAGCTATACGAGCATTATCGCCAGAATGATTAATCAGATCTGAATGCTGCATTTTCAGGTCATTTGATTTCTGCAAAGGATTACCATCAAGTAAAAGATAGCTTTGACAAAAAGAAATTTGAACTTCCACAATAATTACATGGCAACAGTCATGAATTCAAAGAAAGAGGGCGGCAATAACACAGCAGCAGCAGCAAATAATTATCTAATTCATTGTTGCAAACAACATATGCAGCTAGATTGCAAGCTTCTATTATTAGTTACTTCAGCATATGGTGATGACAGCCCCAAAAAAAAAACCCAAAAAAAAAAGCAACTTATATCTTCCACTTTTCTGGATAAAATAGTCCTACTGAGAATAATTATCCATGAACATCTCATAACATATCACTACATAATTCAGTTGTTTTGCTTCATAGTCCTTGTGTATGCAAATCTTTTCACAAAGTTGACAAATATATAACAGAACTCATCATGCATGCAATTTGAGTAATAATAAAATAAGGATTAACTTATTATACACTGTCAGTGTAGTATTTTTTTTACACTAGCAACTTTGGATGCATGCCACATGTGCATGATTTAAATTTCAAATTTAAATTTGTATTATGTGGCATAATCCAAACCTGCTAGTGTATGAAAACTTATACACTGACAGTGTAAAAAAAAGTTATCCATAAAATAATACAGCAATCATACATTGAAAAGGAATATTTAATTTCCACACATTTATTGACACACATTTTGCATTTTCCACTTACATTAATTTATGTATTAGTCACGTATAACTTTCTTTTCCTTCTTAGATGAAAGAAAATAGGTGAAAATTCTAAAAGGCTAGAAGGAGAAAAAATTAAGAAGTTAGAAGCTTTCTAATCACCAAATGAAGCCATCTAACCACCATTTGGAAGTAGAATGGTTGCTTTCCTATTAATGAAGTATTGATATGGACATCTATCAATGTCACTGTTTAAGGTAAGGTAGCTTATAGTTGATATAAAGCTGACATCAACAGAGCATAAGCATCTATCAAATGTGTGGTGTTAAAGAACCTAGATATCTGCTTCTTCAAATGAAACAGAATAAAGTCGTACGTTGCCCAAGACACACCAGGTGGCTGGATGCTGAGAATGAGAAAAAACCTAAGGCAATAATCAAGTGGTAATGAGCACAATGTGGCTAAAAACATATCCCATCTCTCTTAAGCCTCGAGAGACTAGAAGATTACTTTCAGGAAATGCTAATTTTCCAAGCCTACCAAGTCTTGCTGGGCTGATTCTGAAAACATGTACAAAATTCAGGCATATTAAAGACATGAAAAGCTCCCTACTGGAGCGGAGACAGATGATTTAAGCTAGATGAAGGAAAAACAAAGTTCTTTACTGGAGCAAGACTTGGTCTTGAGGATGCAATGACAATGAAGGAACTCAGCTTTTAGGAAATCTTGTTCCATGGGTAACCTGCATAAAAATTTTATAAGCTAAAAAAGATACTACCAATCACTATAGGAGTGTATATCTTAATTTAAAATCTCAGATCAGTTCCCACTTGAATCATGGAATTCAAATTCTATGTTTTGCAAATTAAAAGTCCAAATTAGGCACATGTGTCTCATTAGACAATCCTAGAAAAGACTTCCTTCTGCTGCTTCTTAACAGAAAGTAAACGCTCCATAAGCAACTAGCATTATAAACAACAGCATATTAGCAGAACAAGTATTATAAAGCATGTGCTGCGCCAAAAATACCACAAAAGACGTGATAATAACCATCACAAAACCTGATATGGTGAAAATGCTAAAAAAAGTTAGGTGCCTAGAGAGTATTACACCAATATTTTTAAGACATTCAGACTCTATGATAAGAACAAGGTAATCAGAAATTGGTATTATCAACCAACTTGAAATGAAACCTGGCAAGGTGGATAATACAGGGGGAAAAAAGGGGAAAAAGGACATACATATTTTTCAAGTTCTTGAATCTTCTTTTGAAGTTCAGCCCTCAAACGATTGTTCTCATCCACCTGCAAATTAATCCAAATTTTAAACAGCTATACTAAACCACTAAAGGAACTAGCAATCAAATGTATGAGCTTATCATACAGTACCATCTCTTCTTCCAACATTGTGTAATTCCATAATCAGAAGATATATCATTTTATCATGTAAGGTACAACACAAATATTTGCTAAAAAACTATAGGAAACATCTGAAAACCCACAGCAAGAGTACAATAGACATTCTGATAAGCAAACAGGAAGTAACAATCTGGAAGGAGATAAAATTGTCAATGCATGGACAAATAGTGAAGTAGATAGAGCATGTTTATGCAATTCATGGTAACAACTGGGATTTAAGACTTCAAGAAGAACTATTTAGCATAATCAGCAGCGGGCGTGTCAAAAACACACTCCTATTCATTGTAGAACCCAATTACTACCAAAGTTTTGCAGTATCAGAAGTACTGTAGCAGTGCCACAGGTATGCAATAATGTGACAACAGCAACAGCAACAACCAAAAAAAAAAAAACTAAGCCTTTATCCCACTAAGTGGGATCGGCTATATGGATCATACGTCGCCATTGTGTTTAGTCAAGACACATTTTTTCAGTAAGATTTAAATATAGCATCTCTTTTTTTAATAGCAGAGAAATTCCAATAATGTGACAGCAAAGAGAAAATCCAATCAGATCTTTACCAAGACCCATGATAGCAGAACCAAAGAGTCCCTAATCCTGACAATCAGAAAGGACCAAATGTAGCTAAAACGAGATCTAAACAAGTTCTTGGGTCTAAATAAGGACATAACAATTACTACAACTAAAGTAGATTATTCAATATAAAAGCCATATTTCATCAAAAATCATACCGTAATACCACTGCACGAGAGAGAATTTTCCACAATATCTGATACTACAAAACAAAACAACTTTGAACATGCAGTTTCTTCCTATATAGTCTGGAGACTTCAAAACAGAAGCTTAAACAATCACAGGTAAAATCAATTTTAGATCTTTAGAAAAACAGGATATCTACTGGAGTAGTTCCATTTTAAGTTTCTCCTTCACCTTCGATGGCACAATAAAGCATCACAAGGATGGGCTGGCAAAATAGGACATGGAGTCTGCTGAAAATTTGCTAGCAGTAAAGTAGTTGGAATAATTTGACAGGAGGCTTGTCACCTGGATGCACCAAAGCAAGAGCACACACACTTCTTTTTTGGAAATTGGCATAATTTATGAGCTTGAGGGAAACAAATAACAAAAATCTTGGCTTGAAGAAGTTGCCAGAGTATAAATGAAGAAGCTATTCCAAGAGAGCTGAGGGCCAAAAGTGAGAAGGGAAATCAAAAGAAGCTAAGAAAAAGGGAGAAGAAAAGGAGGGAAAAAATGAGATGGCACACCATAAAAAGAAAAGAAATGAATTTAAGCACTTCGTTCGGTAGAAATTCAAGGCATTTGCATAACATCTATAACAAGATACCCAGAAAGGGGGGCAGCTAAGCCCCTAGATCCCTATAATCCCCCGTAGCCTTGTAATGCTGAAGAAGATATGCATGACTTCCAAGTCAGAATTCTCATTTTAGGGCAAGGTCCAAAAAACGTGCTGCAAAAAGATATTCATGCAGCATTCATTGGTAAAAATTCTGCTTCTCCATCTCTTTTCATCCTTTTATTATTAAGGTTTTGGTTTACTATTTTCATTTTTGCTAAATGAGTGATTACATGGATTTGCTTTTTTGCACAGAAGGTGAGGAGCTATAATATGGGTGTCCCAGTAATATGGTTATAATATGAAAATGGGAAATGGGAACTTGTCAGCTGGCCATAACTCCATTATTATTTGCGACATTGGACATGCATGAGTGCTACTTTATTACGAGAATAAACTTTAATCTGACTGCAAAGAGTTGATATGCGCTGGCGTATATGAGATGTCATGGACCTTATGGACTATTTAGGGGTTGCAGGAGTTAGTCAGGTGATGTGATGCAGGCAGCTCACGATTGGAAATTCAGGCCTAGCCAGTTTGCCTAAGCAACTGCCTGACCGTTGCATGACGAGTTACATAGTTTTAGTAGTGAGCTGTAATTCTAAAAGAAGAACACCAGAACACTAAACCTCTTTCTCATGTAAGCAAAATTTTCCTGCATCAATCACCCATTACCCCTTCAGTGCTTTTGAAACACATAAATTAAAACTCGGGCTCTGTTTGAATAGCAAGCATTTATATGGGAAAGTAAATTAGGAGACAGCGAGGTAAATAGATAAAGTTATTTTTCATCACATGTTTGTTTAACTAGAAAATAGCGTGAAGAAATGGCCACGTGATTGTTGGCTCAATTTAACTCTTTCAAAAAACAAGGTTTCCTGATAAAGTTGTCATTTTCAGCTCCAAAATTGGCAGCATATATTCAAGGAGTGTCCCATTGAAGCTTGAGCAAAATCAATGAAATCCTTACTTTCAGATTTCTTTGAGCTTATTGTTAATGGCATCTAATGTAATATAGAAATTTTTTAGCATAAAATGCATCTGCAGTCATCAAACCATTTCAAAGTCTCATTTTTCCTACAAAACTTCCTTTGCTATCAATTTACTCATTGAATTTCTTGATGTGCATTATTTTGGCAATTTAGTAAATTTCCCTCAATCATCTCTAACTGATGCCATTGCACCTGACATGCACAATACCACCACATGGACATTTTCTCACAATTTCTCAATAACTCCTGTCACCAAACCATTTCAAATATTCATTTCACCCATTAAACTTTTATTTTTTGCGCCATTTCACCCATTGGACTTTGATGTGCACTAGGGATTTTTTAGGGAAATGGGGAAATGCACCAGGGTGATGGTATGCATCTGATTCTACCTGAGACAAATTAATGTAAAGGCCAGAAACAATTGCACTTAACAGCTCAATGTTTGTTGGGTTTTTTTTTTTTTTTTTTGGGGGGTGGGGTTACCAAAGTGGGCAGCATCAAATTTGTAGTCTTGTCACCACTCTTCACATTAAACTCTAATAATACAAATCTACCACCAGACTGAAACTTGTCATATCTTTGCATACATCTTAAGACAAAAACTAGAAATTTCAATTTAATACACTCAAGAAACCTCCAGCAAACCACATAAATATGACAGGAAATAAATGCAGCTTCCCAAAATTGATAAGAGAACTGTATATAACCAGCACTAGGCCACATGATTTACAATATACAGAACTCTTACATATAAATAAGGATATCTTTTGTATGCAAAAGCATCTTGAAGTAGCCTTATCTCGGAATGGGAAAAAAAGCAACAGCCAAAAAAGGGATTCCTAATTTTATAAACGTCTAATACTTGTTAGTCCAGCCTTTCTTTCCTTTAGCCAAATACAGCTCCAGAACCACCATGATTTCAGTATTGCCCTTAAATTGTTCAAAAATTCCATCTTATCCTGATTCATTATCACCTAACCTTTCTCCTCCAAACCACGTAAATGAGCAGGTAGCTTTTAGACCAAATTATCCTGCAACCTTCCTCATCAGTAAACAGTACAAAACATCATGATCGATGATTCAATGGAACACATAAAATGCTCATAGGCTAGAAACCATTAACAATAAATCCAGCTAGGCCTTATAAGAATCTATACTGACGTTATCAAACAAGATGACTTTCATCTTTTTTCATCCAAAAATAAGTCAAATGATATACAAACAACTACCACCATTTAAACGAATTCATCATAAAATTATTTTCAATCTAAGTGAATTGAATGCAGAGCGAACATATATGTTTTATTTAATAAAACTCCAGAAAAAATTAACATGATCGTAGGCCAGAGACCACTAACAACAACTCCAGCTAGGCCTCACAAATCTATACTGACGTTACCAAACAAGATCACTTTCATCATTATTCATCCACAAAATGTCAAATGATATACAAACAATTACCGCCATCCTAACAAATTCATAATAATAGCATTTTCAATCCAACTGAAGTCAACGTAGATGGTACAGGTAAAAAAAATCTTTAAAAAAAAAAAAAAACCTGTTGCTTAATGGTAGCCTCGGCAGCTTCAACTGCTTTCATAACCTGAAACAATCCATCATTGTTGCTGGGATTACTGCTGCGGTTCATGCTATTACTGGAATCGTTCACCGCCAAGCCAGCAAATTTACCAGCTAAATGGGCCTCACCATTCTCCATCTGCATATCACCCCCCCAACAATTACTCAAAACTAAACAAATAGCTAAAAAAAAAAAAACAAGTCATTTCATACACATACACAAAGATGAACACTACCTTTCGTTCAATTTATCCAATTCCAGACCACGGAATTCAAATTAATCGAGAGAACCAAAAACCCTAGAAGCAAGAAGAAAGTCCTTTTCGGGTCTAGAAAAAAAACCCTACAAAAAAATTGATGGGAATATTGAAGGAGTAGGAATCGGGATTAAATATATGGGGAATTGGAAGAAATGATGGGAGTAATAAGTGATCATCATGGACGGTAGAGATGGAGTGATCGAAAAGGGTAGAAGAAAAGAAGAAATATTTAGTCCTTAAAATGATAGCTAAGCGGCTACCTGGCTTTTCTTAATAATAATTTCGGGGCTGAGATTTGCGTGCCCGGAAGTTGGACCGCTCCGCCCGGTAAAAATGGTTGGTAGTTGGGGTCGGGTTCCTAATTGGACTGCATAGAAACCCGGTCAAACCAGCCTTGTTTGGCGAACAAGTTTTTAGGTCAATTTGTATAAAATTTATTTTTTTTCCTACTTTAACTATAGCAACCCCATAAAAACACTTAAAAGACAACATTTGGATAGATGATTATTTGAAATTTTTTAATAGTAACATTTTGGGATATTAAAAATATGGAATAAGTGTTTGGGCAAAAGCTTAATCTTCTCAACATGCGTTTGGATAATGAATTGATTATCCAATTCAACAGTTGATTTTGAATTTGACTCCTACTTTGACTGTATACCAAAAAGGTCCAATATAGTCACACTGAGTACACAAACCGTATGCTACTAACAAAAATCAAGTATAAAAATAACAAGAATTTTAAAATACCAAATATCCACTGATGGCCTGCACAATCTATTACTACACACTAGGAGGTGGACACCGCGCGTATGCGCGGTGAATGGGTAACTATGCCCAGTTATGCCCAGATGTATAGTGGCAGTGTCAAATAGAAAAAAGAGGTTCGGAACAAGGAATAATTTTGCAGACGAGAAAGAAATATAGCCGGACAATGTATGTATATTATATCAATGAATAGAATTCAATGCGATTATTTGTTTGGATGATTAAGGTGGTATATTTTGTGTACATTTGAGCATTGAAGTTAAGACGGGGGATTGTTGATTTGGAAGGGGAAATCAATATAGCTATGCAAAAGGCGAGAAATAAGTCGAAGAAAGTAAAAGCACACAGAGTCTAGATACATTGTTGAAGCTGAAAATGAATATCATAGAAAGTGGAGTACTATACACAATACACTAAAATCTAGCGACTACTGCATGGGCACAATTTGTGAATCGGGTGCTTTGTCCAGTGAGTTGCTAGTTATTGAGGTTCAGGTTATTTAAGTCGATGGCTTCTTCCATGAAATAAGAAGTGATAATATTGTGGGTTGCATATCTAGCAAACCGTGATTCAGGTGAAGAAGGCTTAACATAGAAGATGAGTATTTTCCCTTGGAGAGTGGGGCTGATAAGATTGGCAATGTTAAGACCCTGTTCAGAATTCAAGTAGAACATTATGTATAAAAGTATGAAGGGTCTGAATATTATGAAAGATGATTGATGTTTAGGAATGTATAATTACCTATTCTTCAGCAAGGTGTATTTCGGCAATGGAAAATCCAGTGAGCCTCTCAGCTTCGGGGCCGGTTGCAGTAGCACATAAGAATCCAGTTGAATCAACTATTGAAACGGTAATACATGCACCGGAATAAATATAGAAATATAAAGTCAATAAGGAAAGTAAAGTGTGTAAATAGCGGATTAAACTTTGAAAGAATAAAACTATGAATTGGGATTACCTTGGTGATAAGCAAACAGTGTTATGGCAGGAATGGCATGTAACTGTTTTTGTTCGGTTAAAATTGTTAGGCCTATCACAGACAGGACAAGCCATGAAGTACATCTTATGATTTGTAGAGCTTAGGTCAATACGTCCTTTAATCCACGCAGTTGGTGGGTTCTAAGAAATATTAATAATTGCAAAATTAAGATAGGTAAGCATGAGTAATCAGAATCAGAAATATGGCTTGGAACTTAAAGGGAGAAATTATTATTTGACCATGTCTGATAGAGCAGCAATATGAGTGATTCGACTGTCATTCACAGGCGGGAGAAGAATGTGTGGATTTGCGTAAGAAAATGAGCTAACCATTTGTGCTAAGCGATCCATATTGCCATGGAGCCTGATAAATATCACAGAAGAATGATGCGTCGAAAAAGTCAGATCTAATATTAGAGACAGAAAGAGTGAGACAGCCCCACCTTCCCCTAAGGCGAACCAGAGGAGTTAGCGGACCGCCTGCCCAACTCTCGCCAGGACTCACTCAGTTAAACAATCAGGTGCTTATCAAACTAAAACTTCGAACACAATATATAGAACAATGCTCTACAAATTTATAACTTCAAATTACAAAACCCAAAGTACAAGACTATCCATCCACATATTCATGAATCAAAATACAAAAGCCTTCAATGATCACAATTCAAAGTTCTCAAAACGTCAACATAAGCAAAACCCTAATTCTAAGGGTTGGCTCCACCACTCGGTTGCTCATTCCCTGTTAAGGAAAATAAATTTGAAAGGTTGAGCTAAAAAGCCCGTGAGTTCCCAAAAACATGCAAGGCACTTAACACATAAATAAATTCACTTTACAAGTACACTTGGGAATTTAAACAGATAAGAAAGCAATTAACAATACAATGTTGGATACAGGGGCCCTCAGGGGCCAAGTTCCACGAAACTTGTCCACGAACCAAGTAGTTGACACTCCGTCAGCTGTCACAATTGACCATGTAGACCTTCTCTTACACCTTACTCCTCCGTAACCCCCACCGGGCCCGCACTACAAGCACTTTTCACTTCACTTTGATTGTGTACATTGTATTCATTTCCGAGACAAGTCCACTGCCAAGTCTCGAATACACATCACTTCACTTCACTTCACTTGTATCTATATATCACTGGTTTGATGCTCTTTTGGAGACAGGTTCAAGAACCAAATCTCGAGCATATATCACTGGTCAATAACACTGGTTTGATGCTCTTTTGGAGACAGGTTCAAGAACCAAGTCTCGAGCATATAGCACTGGTCTGAGTCACTGGGCTTTGTGACTTTTAAATAACCCTATGGCTCTTTCCTTTCTCCTCGACCTAGGCCTAACCCCCGACTCGAGTCGAAGGGTTCACCGATAGGTCTCAGGTATTTCCTGACCTTTTCAAACACATGCATTAACTATATAGCACTGTAACAATCAATCATTTCACTACACTTTCAATTTCGTTCGCTACAAAACACTTTTCATAATTGTTTCCACTCAGATGAAGGTAAGTGCGATAAAGTACACACTACCTCATCTGAGGGTTCAAAACCATGTTTCACTGTACAATCTCTACATTAATCACAATTGCAATCATATCACTTAAACACATAACAAGCATGGAAACTCACCGAAGTAATAAGGTTCGGCTTCCACGTAGGGGTCAAAATCACTTCCTTGTGCACTTCCTAAAACAATTTAAAACAATGGTTGAGATTCACTTCATCTCTCATTCACTAAAACAATTCGTTTTCACTTTTTTTTTTTAGTTTCAATCAACATTTTTCCCCAAAATCCCCTCGAGGAAAGATTTTCACTTCATATGATATTGTATTTCCAATACCTCTTTGAAAATCACTTAATCATTTCAAATATGACACACCTCCGATGTACTCTCCAAGCACTATTTTCACATTTTCTTTACTAAAATACCTAAGTGAGGTTTATCACCTCAAAATCACTTTTAACACAAACTCAACTTTCACTCTTTGATAGTACTTTAATATAACTTTAAAACACTTCAAACCATATCTTTATTTTTAAATCATAAGATTTGGTCACAATACGGTAAATCCCTCAAATTCATTTAAATGACATTTTTCATTCGAAAACTCACAAGAAGCTTCACTTTTATCTTTTAAAAGTCATACACTCACGATTGAACGTGACATGTAGTTTCTTAGGCAAACATTCACCAAGAACAATCACATGATTTCGAAATCAACCATTAAAATCACCAAGCATGGATTTGGCCATCTCATACATTTTTCTATCATAATTTCCAACAACAAAACCCTACTCACTAACCACATCATGATAAATTTCACAAATATCATACAAAACCACAATCAGGTCCTCAAGTCCGCTACCTAGAGGCCACCTCAAGTCCGCTACCTAGGTTGGAAATTCAAGAGCCCAACATCATCTTTTCAGATGAAATCATTATATCAATATCAACCACAGATCTGAACTACTTAACACTAATAAAGCTAGATCTACAAGTTTCAAAGCTTATACCTCCGGATCTATCAAGATCCAACAAGATCCGGCAAGATCTAACGAGATCTCTCGAGCACTTCTTCAAAAAGGTTGCTTCCAAGCTTGATGGCTTCCAAGAACTTCAATCCTAGCCCAAGATCTTCGAGTCGCGACAACGATTTCCAACCCCAAGCTCGATCTCAAGCTTAAAATCACCACCTAGCTTTTCTTCTCTCTCTTTTTCCTTCAAAATTTTCGGACCTCACTCACTCTCTCTCCTCTCTCCTTGGTTCAGCTGCCATGGAAGGAAAGAAATCAAGCCCACAACCCATAAATCAAGTTTTATAGGTTCAAGTTGCTTGGGGAAGAAAGAAAATGGAATATCAAACCACAAACTTACCTCTCTTTCTCCTCCAAGAAATTGGACCAGCCTTCACTCTCTCCTCTCTCCTTCGGCTGCAAGGAATTGTGGAAAGGATGGCTTCAATGGTGGTTTAAAGCTTGGAAAGAAACAAGGAAGAAGAAGTGAAAGAAACTAGCTCTTATTTCTCTCTTTCTTTCCCATCTCTCTCTCGGCAGCCTCTCTCTCTAACTCCCC
Organism: Gardenia jasminoides; assembly: GCA_013103745.1. Lineage (NCBI taxonomy): Eukaryota > Viridiplantae > Streptophyta > Magnoliopsida > Gentianales > Rubiaceae > Gardenia > Gardenia jasminoides. The sequence goes on along the minus strand of CM023104.1, from coordinate 4,589,821 downwards.
AAGGTTTCAGCTAAAAATGAAGTATAAGGGTGCAAGAAGTTAAGGCTTTTATGGCCCAAAAAGTGCACTTCCATATTTTAAGGGAAAAAAGTACTTTTGGCACTTTATGTCGCGTCACACGCGACAGTCTAACTTACACTGGTTTCTTTCATCCCGACACTGTCTCACCATAATAATATTTCCAAAATATCACTACATATGCTCGATTTCAAGTCCAAGTCACTATTCACGCGTTGGAATAATTTTTAACGCTAATTTTTGGCCAAAACCACACACCGGCAAACAATTCGTATAAAATTCTCTAAATTGGAAAATAATCACTTTAAACATATATTCACTCATTCTTAAATGAATAAACATATTATAAACAATATTTGACATTTTTAAATAAAATCGGTATTTTTCGAGACCCTCACAAAGAGGAGCGTCATGAATGAGAATAGGATAGCAAATGCTCAGCACACTAAGGTATGTAGGTGGAAGAATGGAGTTAGCATGATTGTTACAATTCCTTGTTGTTACTCTAATTCGAATGGCAATAATAACTGGGAAAGTGTTATTTGCAGGTGTGATAGATGGTCCGTCTTGCTCCTCGAACTCGTTCCACAGTGTTAGGATCATTGGTCTCATGCTGCAGGAAGGGGAAAAGTTTGTAATTTGAAGCTGCCTCTGTATCATGTTTGATTAACTGTATAAATGCGGCCAAGTTAATAGTCAAGTTATCTACTCTTGATTGGCAATGATGTAGTTCCTGGAGATGTTTTGTTCCCCTTGAGGATGCATCTGTCTGACAGGAAAAGCATGCAAAATAATCCCCATGATATTTAAAAAAAAAAAAAAGGAAACCAGAAAAGATCATTAGTTAGCAAGCATAGCGAAGAGAAATTATGTAATATGAACACGGGCATACTCATTAAGTCATTTGTATCAGCAATTGCATCCAGCATTGTAAAGGGGTTGTAGACACCAAATTTTGACTATTTCTTTTGTTTTCTTATGTTTTTTATCTATTAATATTTAGTTATTTATTGTTGAATTTTCTAACACATTTTTCTCTTTTGTAGGTTTTCTTAAAAAAAAAAAAAGAGAAAAGTCAAAACGCTGGACTAGTTGGACTTATCCGTAACTAGTCCGTAACTTGATCAAAAAAAATGACGCGGATTCTTCCGTAACTCGGATCATCCTTTTCCACTGTAATTTTCGATGCTTGAATGATAAGAAATCTATTTAAACATTCCCCAACTCGCCCCTAACCCCTAACAACTCATCTAACGTTCAAAATTAGCTCACCTCATCCCAAGAACATCAAAACCCTTAGTTCTAGGTTTGGTGGCTATAAATAGCCTAGATTAGGGTTTAACAAGGAGGTTGAAAATCTGAGAGAAAAAGAGGCAATTAGGAGAGCTTTGAGAGAGAAAAAAGCAGAGGAAAACGGCTGGGAATTGGAGAGAAAAAAGAAAAGAAAGAAGAAAGGGAAAAGCTAGGGTTTCATACTTGGGAAGATTATTCTTGGAATTTCTGGCCTCCTCCTTCGTTTAGATTCAAGCTTCCGATTCAGGTAACATCCTTCTACTTTATTTACCGTTTTTTGATCGTAAAATTATTGGAAATTTGGACCTTTTGGTGGAACCAAGGTCTTGAATAGTTTTTCTTTTAGTTTGTGATATTTGATGATGATTATCAGTTGTTATATGAGCATGTTGTGTTTATAAAGCCTTGGTAAGGCTAGTAGATTTGTTTTTACGTTTAAAATCAGACGTTTGATGCTTCTGTGATGATGCTGTTGTGATTCCTGAGAAATTTCTGGAAAAATGTTCTTCACATTTTGAAGATGTGAAGAAACGCGGACTACTTGCGCGGATCACTTCGCGTAACGGTCCGCGTTTCCTCTTGAATGTTTGAAGCTGTTAAGAAACGCGGACCTCTTGCGTGGACTGTTTCGCGTAACGCTCCGCGTTTCTGTTTGAATACTTGAAGATGTGAAGAAACGCTGGCTTGTTACGCAGGCCAGTCCGCGTAACAATCCGCGTTTCTAGCCTAACAATTCTTCCCTTTCCCCTTGTTGTTCATTTGATGATGTTAATGCTTATGATTTGATCTTTGTGGGTTTAGCTTGTTTCGACATGATCTTAATGATGAAGTTTGATGCTTTGAATGGATCCCCTTGCCTCTGAATATTTCGTTTGTGTTATTGTCTGAAAAAACTGGAAGCAATCTTCCTGATGTTTTGAAGATGGGAAGAGACGCGGGCGGTTACGCGGCTGAGTCCGCGTTTCTGGTCCGCGTTTCCTCTCTGAACTTTGATTTTTGCCTGTAACGCGGACTGTGTTGCGCGGCTAGACCCGCGTTTCTTGTCCGCGTAACCTCTCTGTTTCTGTATTCTGTTGATATTTCCTGCTCTTTTGTTCCAGAATCTTACTCTATTTCCTAGTATTATCTGTTTGCTTGCAGAATCTGTTTAGATACCCTCTCTTTGAATTTTTGATTCATTTTTCCTTTAAATTGGTACCTTGATCCCTTTTGTTGACATTGAGTCTTGGATAACCATTCCCATCATTTAAGGATTCGATTAAGACCTCACGTCAAGGGATGGTAACTTCTTTCCCCTATCATGTGCTTATTATGTGTTTTTGCATGATTTTGCATGTTTTAAATTAAGTTTTCCTTTGTTTTTATTCATGTCTAGTCTTTATTTATGTTATTTAATTTTGAGTAAATCATTCTGAGGCCTTGGATGCCAAGTTGTAATAGATAGGTTTAATTTTGGCAAAAGTGTATTTATTCTAGAAAATGTAATAGTTAGATTATTATTTGAATTTTTCCCTTAGAATGTATTTAGGTTCCCCCAATGTAATAATTAGGTTTTATATGCTTATTTTGCATGCTTGCATGATTATGTGTTTATTTGCTTTCCTAGGGCCTTGCATCTAGACATTATGCCTATGTGTTACGTGTTTATGTGTTTTATGTGTTTATTTGCTTTATTATCATGTCTACATGTTTATTGTGTAAATATATTGACGTCACCACACTAGTCCAACGCTAGTTGTGGCCTTCCCCTTCGATTTCTCACCAATCCAATGTTAGTGAGAACCTTTTGACGAGAGCTAGTCCAATGCTAGACCCTTAAACGCCGTTCATGCATTAGATACTTCACACACTTTCCACTTTAGAGTTTCTTTCCCATTTTGCATGTCACTATTCTCCCATCCCGTATCTAAACATCTCATTTAGTTTTCTTTTTATTAGATTAGTGCATTTAAGGCATTACCCTTTGAATTAGGGAAAAGAGCGAGTATGGCTTCCTAGCCTTAGCACGCTTTTATTTCCTTCTATGAAAAGGAAGATTCAAAGTCACGAACTTAGTCCCCCGCACCGTTATGTTGCATTATCCCTCTTTAGGACATACACGTGCATTATTTTAAAGGCTATCAAATTCATTCTTTAAAAATCAACTTTCTTCTTCATGTTTTAGCAATTCAAAGTCAAAAAGCCACTTTTCTTAAAATTGCATCTTTTTGGAAATTCAATTTCCTCTTTGCACTTAAAATTGACCTTTTCAAAAATCCAATTTCTTTTCTCTTGATACTTTATAAAAATCACATTTTTTAAAACCCTATCTTTTGTTCATTCGAGTCTCATCATTTGCATTTTTTTTCGTGACCTCCTCGAGGGATCAAAATTGGATGACACAACTAATGTGATCAATTCCAATCACACCTCAAGGAGACATTTTTGCCCCTCTCGATCCAACAATAGGTCTAGGTTTTGCATCCATATAGACAACATCCAAATGTGATAAATTTTAAAGTTTGAATTAGGAAACTTTCAACTAAATCTTGCAACTAGCTTTGACTAGGTTAGAAGGGTGCCTTAGAGACGAGTAACATCAAATCTTTGCCTTCCCTTCTTTCAACCGTGACCCCCGAACCTTTTTCTCTAGTTTTTCAAAGACCTGGAGTCGTCTAAAAAGGGTTTTCTTTGTTTATTTTCATTAATTAAATCTTTTGGGTGATTTGGTACACCTAAACTCCATACCAAGTGGCGACTCCAAACTTTTTCTAAAAACCCTTTTCTAGACTTTTGTTTTTTTGGGTCCAAACCGTCGCATTTTTGTAGTCCCATGACCCCTTTCCCCTTCTTTTTCAAAAAACCAATAAAATCAAATCTTTTTCCCTTTTTTTCATCAAAAAATGGGGCGCAACAGCTTGGCGACTCCACTGGGGATTTTCCTAAGAGGGTCCGAGCACTCGATTTAGTTGATTATTTCTTTTTTCTAACTTTCTTATATATCACATTTGGATGTTTTAGGTTGCATTCCTTTTTCTTTTCTCTTTTAGGGTTTTCCCCGTGCAATCACTCCCTACACATCGCGTACATGATGAATGAATTATTGTTTATTTATTTACTTGTACCGCGCTTTACATTTGGGGTGGGTGTGCATCTACCCTAGAGTCTCGAGAATGTTTGGTATTTGAATCCCTCCTCTCAAAGGGAATCACTTTCATACGTGCATATGTATTTTATTTTGACCCTACTTTTTTTGACTTTTAATGGCTTGTCACGCCACTCTTCCCTATTAGGATTAGGATCGATCCACTTAGACATGTGGCCGTGGCACGACGTGCACGTAGCAATGTCTAGGGGATCACTCGAACCACCGACTTGAGGCATTTGGATTGATGACCTTTTGCCTTTGGTCTGAAGGTTTGGGAGCCTGTAACCTTTATCGAGTCTAGATGCATTAGTGAGCTCAACCTCATGCATCCATGTTAGAATTGCCTAGGGGAGAGTCTACCTTACTCTATTAAGGATCACTAGACACGAGAGGAGGGATTCCACCCCTCTTTATTTTTGTGCAAATTGTTGCTCCAACGTGTTATGTGATATCTGTTGATTAAACTAACCTTTTGTTGTCTTCCCTTTTCTTGCATTTCACAAACCCTAGAAAATAAGAGTTTTGGCACTCTTTTAAGACAAGCCATCCTTCTAGATAGGCTATTGCACATTTGAATTTATATCCATTGCATTTAAGTTGTAATGACACATCATTTTTAGGCTTACCCCGGCATTCAAATGGGGCTCCTATAGGCCATGTTTCATTTCGCACCTTTACTTGGGTTAATAAACTGGCATCATGCATAAGCCATAGAGGGAATGCCGTATAGGGAATCCCATGTTAGGAATAAACCACCTTTGTGTCTCGGATATATAATCCAATGAGACTTGCATGTTTATGTTTTCAGTAACATCCAAAGGGGTAGTGCATAAGGTAAGGTAGGGTCCGATCCCTTCCATGATGGCACCAAAGATATGGAGTGACCTTCACATGCTAGAGTATAAGCCTCTAGTAATCATTTTTTTTGGCCACTTTATCAAAGTTGGTAAAATCCCATGCATAAGGACACTAAATCGAAAAAGTGCACAAATAAATTCTCATTGTTGATATAATGATTTTTATCAAGGCCAAATCTTGATTTTAGAAGGCTCATGAGCTAGTGTGTTACAAATAAAATTGAGATGTGGAGTAACAGGTAAGCAATAAACCCAGCTGATTTTTGAGTAAACTATCAATCCCGTCCAATCCGTTTGAACTAGATTCATATTTCCCTCAAAGACAAATCAGGGCACTACGATTCCTTCAAGAATAATTCTTTTCATGCTAAATTAACCTTTTAACCTCTCTTCACATATCAATTAAAATAATGAATCCATTCAACTTAGGTCCTCATAATGCCAAAAGTTGCATTTTCTTTTGGTCAACCCTATTGATCGATTACTAATCGATATCAACGGAGTGATCGGACCCATCGTATTGTATGGTGCGTGAGGATTGCATTTTTCATGCTAGGCCTACCCTTGGCATAAAAGGGCTCCTCTAGGACATCGTCCAATTATATAAGCAATCACTAATTTCGTTCTTTTCTTTTTCTTTCAAATAAATCTCCACAGCCCCTTTGAATAAGCTCTAAAGTGTGTTTCCTTTCCCATTCAGGTACTTTAAAAATAGCTTCACTCAGAAGCCCCATCATTACCCGATCTAAAAGTAAAAGCTCAAAACAGCCCAGAACATGAGTTCGCACTGTAAGGCTCGATAGGAATGCTTTGGTCACTCCCTGACTTTGCTGCCCTGGAGCTCGGTTAAGTGAAGTATTGGGAAGGTTTAATGAGATGAACGCCGAGATGGCTGCACAAAGCATAATTGATCGGTTGGTGGCAAATAACAATAGGGAGGTGTCTCGAATGAGCATGGACCCGTTGTTAGCAACCCCCCTGTAACAGATAGTCAATTCTCTTTCCTGACCAATATTCAAACTACTTTTGTCCCACCTACTTCCAACCCATATGATGTTACCTTTTCTACTCACAATACCAAATTTCCACAGTCCCATCCTAATCACATCCTATTAAGCCCAACCAAAAGAACAAACCCTCATATTCAACCCCAAATCACCTTAAACATACCTCCCAGTCATACCAAGCCTCATCTTCATACCACGGAACCCTTTGTATGGGACATTGCCTCCCAAGGAAAGCTAGAGATGGATGAGCCTGTCATGCCAGTCGACAAAGATCTGATGAAGAGATTGGACAGGTTCGAGGAGTTTATAAAGAAGAATCAAGGTCTGAACCGACATGGTGGATTGGATTACGATGATCTGTGCCTATTTCCTGACATCCAACTACCTATGGGTTTCAAGACCCCCAAGTTCAACAAGTATGATGGTACTGGAAATCCTAAGACGCACCTTAAAATGTTTGCCAACAAGCTTGGTAAGCTGGATGATGAGAACTTGCCTATGCGCTCCCAGAGCCTAGAAGGAGATGCTTTGGATTGGTACTTCGAACCCAAATCTCAAGAGATCAAAACTTGGTTGGATTTGTCAACCGCTTTTGTGAAACAAGACTGAATACAATTGTGAGTTGGCACCACACGAACAACGCGTTGGAAGGAATCAAAAGGAGACCCTAAGATCACAAGTCATATGCGATGGAGAAAGTTGGTCGCTAAAGTTGAGCCTCGCATGACGTAAGAAGAAATTGTTCGTACTTTCATCAAGGCACATGATCCACCTTATTTTGAAGAGATTTTTCGAATGACTGGGAGTTCTTTTGCTACAATTGTCAACAAGTTGGAGGAATACGATGAATTTGTTAAAGTTGGAAAAATTGTCAATGTGACCGCCCTGAAACAACAATTGGAAACATTGCAAGGGCAAAATGGCAGTGGAAGGAAACTCCCGTTTAAAAAGAATGAAGGAGAAGCTGCTTTTGTGTGGGGTCAGAGTCCACCTTTCAGTGCCCGTGAGTTGAGTCACCCCACCAATTCCAATTCATACTTACCTTACTCCTACCACCACATTTATCACACCTGCCGCCTCGCCCTATTCATTTGGACCCCAACCTTTGTTTTCAACTTCCCAACCTATCTCCTACCCCCGTCAAAACTATGCTCCTAGACCTGCTCCACAAAATCCTGTCCAAAATTCTTTTGAGCATAATGAAATGCAAAATCAGAAAACCTTTCGGACTTTCGCCAATTTGGGCCACCCCATTGACCAGGCTGTTGGGAAAATTAGCAGCCCCTCCCAAATCAGTATCCCAGGGACCCCTGGGTATGATCCCCATGCTATCTCAAGGCTACCATTCGGAAGCCCGGTCATTCGACGATTAATTGTTGGGCCTTGAAGCATAGAATTCAAGACATGGTGGATGCCGGGATATAGTTCAAAAGAAAGAATGAGCAAGGCGACGTCAATAGAAAACCTTTAACATAAAACGTCGTTGGAATGATCAGTGTGGAAGAGGAAATTGTTGACCATGCTCAGTTCATTAAGGAAGAAGAGGAGGATGGTGGTGGATCATTTAAGGAAAGGTCTGATGATGATATAGAGACAAGGTTATCTCAACTGTTTGTCGGGGTCACCCTTAACGCCGATCTTATGGAGCAAAATGTGGAGTTTCCTTTGATTCCTCAAGAGGCCACACAAAATTGGGCTACCGATTGTCTACCTGCTCAGAGGAAGTTTTGGTAAATCTGAAGGGGTTGTCCTTGAAAAATGAATCATGCTTTGATGTCAATCATTTCTTCAAAAACAATGCACTTGTTATTTCACCTTTTGCTTGTTTAAAATTATGCTTTTAATTATACTTCCATGGTATTATTTGTTATCTTGCTTTTGCCAAAAATGAAATTTCTCCTTTTGTCCTTATGGTCCACTCATTTTATTTTCACACATTTATTTTATTTGCTCTTGGATGATCATGAATAAAAACCTTTGACCCTTGGACATCATCCTTGAATTTGATGGACTAAAATTTCGATATCTCATGAACTTGGATATCATCATTTGCAAGATGATCAAACACACCGAGATTAGCATGAGAAACTATCCTTTTGGCATGGAGAATTGCAATCGATTTCTATTGGGGCAACACCTTACTCTCTCATGTATGGGATGGAGGCGGTATTACTGAAGTTGAAACCCCATCTTTGCGCGCTCTAATGGAAGCTCGTGGGAAGAAGCTGAATGGACCAAGCAACGCCACGAGCAACCGCCTTTGATCGATGAAAGAAGGTTGAATGCCATTTGTCATGGGCAGTGTTACCAGCAGAGGATGGCTCGGGCTTATAACAAGAAAGTTAGACCTCGCAGGTTCGAAGTGGGGGACAAGGTTTTGAAACGAATCCTTCCGATACAAGAAGAGGCTAAAGGGAAATTCGCTCCGAATTGGCAAGGGCCGTTCATTATTCAAAAGGTGCTACCTGGAGGAGCATTATTTCTCATGGAGATGGATGGACAGATTTTTTCTCAACCAATCAATTCAGACATGTGTAAAAGATTTTTCATATGATTGAGCAAGGTTTCTTCAGAAATTTTTTGCAAAAAGGTGGTGCGGAAAAGTCGACCTTATTCTTTTTCGTTTAAACACTTCAACCCCCCAGTTTTCCCGTTTGAGCCTATAAAAGAATGATTAATTATTGAGCAAACCCCCTTTGAGAATCACAAACCCCACACTGGGGCAAATTTTAAAAAAATAATAATAATAATTTTGCATTCAAGTTTAAACCTGCCCCTACACCTTAACCCCCTTGCAAAAGCCTAGTGTTATAGACCTCCACCTTTTTACAAAAAATTTCTGAAAATAACTTTTTCAATCAAGAGGCAAATGATGCAAATACATTCCCTCTAAATTTTTGTCAGAATGGATTGTCTCACTGATGCCACCATTTTAACAAACATGTTTAAGTTGACAAAATTAGTTTAAGTCGTCCATTTCACTATACTACTTTATCAGTCAACTTACAAATCGAAAGGGGTACTAAGGCAAGTTTTGAAAAGCAACAGTGCAAGTAGAAAGGAAAAGTTCATGGGACAAGGGAGGCCGGTGATTACGCTTATCATGGGTTTACCTTATATCAAGCACTCCCTTCAAGAACTCAAGGAGATGATATCCAAAGGGGTCAAGTGCAACGCTTTTGTTTTAAATGGTTTTCCGACGCTTTATTATTGATTTAAAATGCCATGTTTAGCATTCACTCTATGGTCGTAGTGTCATTTTAAAATAAAATTGTTTTTTTACACAAACTTTTGCACATATTTTCATCAAAAGGGCATTTTTGTCAAAGGACAATCCTCTTAGAGTACCATGAAGGTATAGGTGATATGGGTTCCGAAGCAAGCGGAAAGACAGAACAGATCTGCACCGGTCAAACAAAAGGAATTCAGTGACACCATCGACGTCAAGAACTCATGTTTACGGGATGTTGAGATAAAAGGGTCAAACGGTGGCGGCGTTATTATTACTTTTCACCATTTCTTTTCTTTTGCGGGGACAAGTGGACCGATCGGTCAAGTCGAGGAGACCACTTCATTTTGAGTCATCTCTAGATGTATGATTAAATCATTTTGAAAATTGATTAATTGCAAAATTGAGGAAGGACAAGTGCCTTTTCGGAAAATTTGGGAAACGGGTTTTCATACACACGCTACTAGGTGTTATAACCCACAGTTCTTTTCAAATTCTTTTCTTCTGAAACGTGGCGTGTTTCGACATTCCGCCTGAGCAGCCTGTCCAAGAGGCCACCGGAGGCGATGGTGGAGCTGAGGGGGTCGATAGACCCGCCCCCCCTGATTTGCAGTTCATTCCATTCTTACTTTATTTCTTTTTTTGTGTTTGACCTTGTGTTCTGTTTTTTAGACATAAGTTTAACTGTTAGAAATACTTTTGATTCATTTGCTTGCATCAGAATGTGTATAATTTTGGCTCTTATGTGCTTATTTATGTTTGAAAAAAAAAAAACTTTTCTAAATTGCACATGTGCCTCACAAATTGATTTATTTTTCAAAATTTGATTCAAAAGGGTGCAAATGTCCAATTTTGGTTGCAATTGCTTTCATCCTTCAAATAAAGTCTGTGATGAAAAATCCTTTTCCATCTTATTCGAAATAATTGTTATGTGATTAAGACATTGGCATTTTAGAAAGTATGTTTTGTAAAATAGGAAAATTATGCCTCGGTTTTTTTCCTATTAAATGAGATTTCTTCTTTTATTGATTTTACAAGAAAATGTTTGATATAGTTGGCAAATGATCCTTTTGCATTTAAAAAAAAAAAAGAAAAAAGAAAAAAAAAGAAAGAAAGAAAGAAAAGCAAGAAAAGAAAGTGAGAACCAAAATTCTACCTCAATGATTCTAGTACTAAGTAACCGGAGGTTTAGCATCTACAAATGTTAACTTTCACGTGAAAAGCGGTGCTTGTAATTAGTATGCAAAGCAGTTTGAAAAAGTAAAATGTTGAGTAACCGGGGATCTTCACCTAAAAGTGTTGATTTTCGCGTCAAAAGACATCTTTACTATTTGAGCAAGAAGACATATGTCGAGTAACCGGGAGTCTTCACCTAAAAGTGTTGATTTTCGCGTCAAAAGACATTATTGCAATTTGAATAAGAGAATGTGTTTCAAGATAAATCCTTTTAGCCATAAAATCGAGAAAAGCGTGGAAAAGGCAAGCTTGAGTTGACTATATGAGTCGTTTGATTGCAAAATTTGATGAAAGTGAGAAATCAAACTTGAATTGTTAAAATTGAGGTATAATTGTCTCTCTTTTACTTGACATTATGAGTACTTGATGCAAATTGAATAATTGCATAATAATGTTTTGCCTGGTTTATGAGGATTTGGATTTCCAGGATCACATGGTTTATTTCAATCCCATAACTTGTTTTGATACATATTTCCTATCGCTTGAAAGCAAGCAATGTTTCACAAGCACGAATATCTGATAAATGTGTTTTGTCGCATGATTCGGATACGTTTTAGTCATTTTAATGGCCAACAGCTGTGATCACAAGAGTTTTTTACACTTTATGAAAAAAAAAAAAGAAGAAGAAATATTTTGCCATGGACTAATTGGTTAATATTTCATGACTTCTAGGTTAACGATTCAATTGACACGGGGCAATTTTGTTTTGAGAAGTGCTCTCAATTTTGGATAATGCATTCAAGATTAATTTTTTAAAAGGTTTGCGTGATCAAGCGATGGCAACATATGTATATTTGTTTCAACCCCGCAGAGGAAAGGTTCCAAGTTACACTCTTCAATTTTTCAAAATTTATCAATTCTTGAAAAAAAAAAAAAGGAAAGGAAAAAAAGGGAAGAAAGAAAAGAAAAAAGTCATTGTTCCTATCAATCACTTACTTTTCAAGTCAAGAAAAATCAAAATCGAATGGCCATTTCTTGAGTGCATCATTACCGCATTTTACACTTATCATGTTTGAACAACTTGTGTTTTATTTTTCAAAATCAGCAATCCAAAGATTTATGTTTTCATCTAGTCATTCAGGTTTGGGTCCAATCCCACCAATAGTATGTTTAGTCATTCGGGTCCAATCCCATCAATAGTATGTTTAGTCATTCGGGTCCAATCCCAAATAGTATGTTTAGTCATTAACTTGGGTCCAATCCCTGAATAGCATATTTGCATTTTCCCATCTAGTCATTCAGGCTTGGGTCCAATCCCATTTGAATAGTCTAAATTTGGAAAGAATTTAAATTTGCTGTCTGACCCTCGCCAGCACCCTTCTATCTTCAATTTATTGGTCGACCCTCGCACCCTTCTATCCCCTGCTTCAATTTAAATTTAGAGTCTCGACCCGGCACCATTCTATCTCCGTTCTTGATATTTAAATTTACGTTGATGAGTCTCGACCTCCGGTACCCTTCTATCCCTTCTTCAAATTTAAATTTCATTGGTGAGTCTCAGACCTCACACCCTTCTATCCCTCTTCTTCATTTAAATTTCATGGTGAGTCTCACCCGCACCTTCTATCTCCGTTCTTGATATTTAAATTTACGTTGGTGAGTCTCAGGCACCCTTCTATCTCCTGTTCTTGATATTTGAATTTACGTTGGTGAGTCTACCTGCACCCTTCTATCTCCCATTCTTCAATTTAAATTTACATTTGGTGAGTCTCCCTGCACCCATCTATCCCCTTCTTTAAATTTAAATTTTTGTTGGTGAGTCTTAGCCTCCGGCACCCTTCTATCTCCGTTCTCGAATTTTACAAGATTGCCATTTCATTATAGTTCATTTGTTGAACTACGCTTGACCTGATTCTCATGGCGAGATCGTGAGGCAACTCTATGCGAAGTTCGTCACATTATGCATTTTAGTTTGAAAATTGGCAATCTACCATTCCTGTTTACAATGGTTCGATACAACCAGTGAAAAAGTATTTGGTGTCACGTCTTTGTCTAGAGTTTCTTCAAACTTCGCACAAAGAGTGCAAGCTATGACACCAAATTTTGACTATTTCTTTATTTTCTTATGTTTTTATCTATTAATGTTTAGTTATTTATTGTTGAATTTTCTAACACATTTTCTCTTTTTGTAGGTTTTTCTTAAAAAAAAAAAAAGAGAAAAGTCAAAAAGCGGACTAGTTACGGATAAGTCCGTAATTTGATCGAAAAAAAAAATGCTGGATTCTTCCGTAACTTCGGATCATCCTTTTCACCTGTAATTTTCGATGCTTGAATGATGAGAAACCTATTTAAACATTTCCCAACTCCCTAACCCCAACAACTCATCTAACGTTCAAAATTAGCTCACCTCATCCCAAGAACATCAAAACCCTTAGTTCTAGGTTTGGTGGCTATAAATAAGCCTAGATTAGGGTTTAACAAGGAGGTTGGAAATCTGAGAGAAAAGAGGCAATTGGGAGAGTTTTGAGAGAGAAAAAGCGGAGGAAAAGGGAATTGGAGAGAAAAAAGAAAAGAAAGAAGAAAGGGAAAAGCTAGGGTTTCATACTTGGGAAGATTATTCTTGGAATTTCTGACCTCCTCTTCGTTTAGATTCAAGCTTTCGGTGTAACATCCTTCTACTTTATTTACCGCTTTTTGATCGTAAAATTATGGAAATTTGGACCTTTGGTGGAACCAAGGTCTTGAATAGTTTTTCTTTTAGTTTGTGATATTTGATGATGATTATCGGTTGTTATATGAGCATGTTGTGTTTATAAAGCCTTGGTAAGGCTAGTAGATTTGTTTTACGCTTAAAATCGCGCTTGATGCTTACGTGATGATCTTTGTTGTGATTCCCGAGAAATTTCTGGAAAAATGTTCTTCACGCGTTTGAAGATGTGAAGAAACGGACTACTTGCGGATCACTTGGCGTAACGGTCCGCGTTTCCTCTTGAATGTTTGAAGTTGTTAAGAAAGCGGACCTCTTGCGTGGACTGTTTCGCTCAGCGTTTGTTTGAATACTTGAAGATGTGAAGAACGCGGCTTGTTATGCCCACCGTAACAATCAGCGTTTAGCCTAACAATTCTTCCCTTTCCCTTGTTGTTCATTTGATGATGTTAATGCTTATGATTTGATCTTTGTGGGTTTAGCTTGTTTGACATGATCTTAATGATGAAGTTTGATGCTTTGAATGGATCCCCTTGCCTCACGAATATTTCGCTTGTGTTATTGTCTGAAAACTGGAAGCAATCTTCCGATGTTTTGAAGATGGGAAGAGACGCTGGAGGTTAGGCAGTCCGTTTCGGTCCGCGTTTCCTCGAACTTTGATTTTTTGTAACGCTGTGTTATGGCTAGACCGCGTTCTTGTCCGTAACCTCTCTTTACGTATTACGTTGATATTTCCTGCTCTTTTGTTCCGAATCTTACTCTATTTCCTAGTATTATCTTTTGCTTGCGTAATCTGTTTAGATACCCCTCTTTGAATTTTGATTCATTTTCCTTTAAATTGGTACCTTGATCCCTTTTGTTGACATTGAATCTTGGATAACCATTCCCATCATTTAAGGATTCGATTAAGACCTCACATCAAGGGATGGTAACTTCTTTCCCTATCATGTGCTTATTATGTGTTTTTGCATGATTTTGCATGTTTTAAATTAAGTTTTCCTTTGTTTTTATTCATGTCTAGTCTTTATTTATGTTATTTAATTTTTGAGTAAATCATTTGAGGCCTTGGATGCCAAGTTGTAATAGATAGGTTTAATTTTGGCAAAAAGTGTATTTATTCTAGAAAATGTAATAGTTAGATTATTATTTCGAATTTTTCCCTTAGAATGTATTTAGGTTCCCCCAATGTAATAATTAGGTTTTATATGCTTATTTTGCATGCTTGCATGATTATGTGTTTATTTGCTTTCCTAGGGCCTTGCATCTAGACATTATGCCTATGTGTTACGTGTTTATGTGTTTTATGTGTTTATTTGCTTTATTATCATGTCTACATGTTTATTGTGTAAATATATTGACGTCACCACACTAGTCCAACGCTAGTTGTGGCCTTCCCCTTCGATTTCTCACCAATCCAATGTTAGTGAGAACCTTTTGACGAGAGCTAGTCCAATGCTAGACCCTTAAACGCCGTTCATGCATTAGATACAGACTTCACACACTTTCCACTTTTAGAGTTTCTTTCCCATTTTGCATGTCACTATTCTCCCATTCCGTATGCGAAACATCTCATTTAGTTTTCTTTTTATTAGATTAGTGCATTTAAGGCATTACCCTTTGAATTAGGGAAAAGAGCGAGTATGGCTTCCTAGCCTTAGCACGCTTTTATTTCCTTCTATGAAAAGGAAGATTCAAAGTCACGAACTTAGTCCCCCGCACCCGTTATGTTGCATTATCCCTCTTTAGGACATACACGTGCATTATTTTAAAGGCTATCAAATTCATTCTTTAAAAATCAACTTTCTTCTTCATGTTTTAGCAATTCAAAGTCAAAAAGCCACTTTTCTTAAAATTGCATCTTTTTGGAAATTCAATTTCCTCTTTGCACTTAAAATTGACCTTTTCAAAAATCCAATTTCTTTTCTCTTGATACTTTATAAAAATCACATTTTTTAAAACCCTATCTTTTGTTCATTCGAGTCTCATCATTTGCATTTTTTTTCGTGACCTCCTCGAGGGATCAAAATTGGATGACACAACTAATGTGATCAATTCCAATCACACCTCAAGGAGACATTTTTGCCCCTCTCGATCCAACAATAGGTCTAGGTTTTGCATCCATATAGACAACATCCAAATGTGATAAATTTTAAAGTTAGGAAACTTTCAACCAAATCTTGCAACTAGCTTTGACTAGGTTAGAAGGGTGCCTTAGAGGCAGTAACATCAAATCTTTGCCTTCCCTTCTTTCAACCGTGACCCCAGAACCTTTTCTCTAGTTTTCAAAGACACGGAGTCGTCTAAAAGGGTTTTCTTTGTTTATTTTCATTAATTAAATCTTTTGGGTGACTTGGTACACCTAAACTCCATACCAAGTGGCGACTCAAACTTTTCTAAAACCCTTTTCTAGACTTTTGTTTTTTGGGTCCAAACCGTAGCATTTTTGTAGTCCCATGACCCCTTTCCCTTCTTTTCAAAACCAATAAAATGAAATCTTTTTCCCTTTTTTTCATCAAAAAATGGGGCGCGACAGGGGTGTAAATGAAAATAAAATGGGAGAGAAGGATAGCCAAGCTGTTCGACTTCTTGAACCAAAGTGTCTTTGGTGGCAATCCAGTGAAAGTTGTATGTAGATGCAGCAAAATGAGTAGTGGTCTGCTGAACGGATGCTCGAGCAATGTAATATGTTTTGGACGGGATAAGCAGTCCAGCAAAATAGGCGATGATGTCCTCAGGAACATGCATAATAACTTTAATGCCCTAAAATAATTCCCTTTTAATGTTAGGTGTAAAACGATAGAATGTCATGAAGGTAGGGGAAAAAGCTAGGAATATAGTACCTCGTTATTGGCTAGTTTTGTGGCGGCCCCACCTTCCCCAAAGGCGAACCAGAGGGGTCAGCGAACTGCCTGCCCGACTCTCGACGGGACTCAGTCGGTCACTTTAACAAATCACACAGGTAATTACCACAAAATGACTGATAATTCACGCTTAGAAAATTTCAAATTTATACATATCCATTTTACAATCCAAAATTAGGTTCAAACCTAGAACTATACAATAATTTACATCAAAAGTACCTAGTATCAAAAGTCGGGCGGTAGAGGTTTATCTGATAAACTCGATCACCGTCAAGCTTCAACCTGGGAGGGGAAACAGTTAAAGGGGTAAGCCTAATGCTTAGTGAGTGTCCCGATACAGTAAGTAAACATGTTATAAATCCCGGAGTGAGCATGTAATATTCAACATGTAATAATCCCATAACGGGCAGGTAAACAGTCAATCATGTATTCCCGTTGTGACGGGTCATGTATCAGTATCATGTATTCCATAAGTTGTGGACAGGTAAACAAGTTGTGGACAGGTAAACAAGTTCAGGAAAAGGATACTGTCCGGTACAATGTCGATGTAGCTTTCAGTCTTCCGATCACCGGCCAACATATCTCCAACTTTTGGGCCCAAACACCAACAGACAGGAGCGGTAATACTCATGAGCAAACCTTAAACAGGTACCCAAGGCTCGTTAACTTGCCCGACCTAGCCCGATGCCGGCTCATGGTCAAGTCACGTCACCAAGGGGGTTGGGATCCCGGAACAGGAGGTTGCCAATTGTGGTAAAGTACACAATGGCACAGGCAGGCATGCACAAGTATTTTTCAAGTTTAGGGTAAGTGCGATAAAGTACACACTTTCCCTTCTCACGTAAATGTAAACTGGTATGTATACAAGTAAACAAGTAGTACGTTGGGAACTTAAACATGTAAACAGTAAAACATGTCGGGTCCCTCACCTGTAGCAGTCTAGGTCTGGGACGATGATCTGGGCAGTCCCTCTAGTGCTTGGTCAGGTCCTATGAGCAATTAAGTATCAGCTACTATTTTAGGAAACCTCTTATTTAACTAACAAGTTAACTAGTTAATGGTATGAACTAGGTTCGAGTTATAGGTCGGATTTGGCTTCGGGGTTGGTGGTGTCGAGGCTGTAGGGTCGTGGATATGGTGTTTTGGGTTTGACTCAGTTGGTATGTGGGTATGATTAGGGTAGTGATAGGCATTAGTCGACTAGTTTGAGTGTTATCGGCAAGTTCGGGCACAAGTTGGTAGGTTTGGTACGATCGGCACTAAACGCGGATGGGTAGGTTTTAGACGACCGGCAACAATCGGCAACGGTCGACCGGGAGCTTGTCCGGAACGCGTCGGCACCTGTTGGGACGAGTCGGGGCCGGTCGGTGTGGTCGGCACACGTCGGGGCCGGTTGTGTGCGAATCGCACAAGTCGGGGCTGGTCGGGTGCGAATCGCAAGTCGGGTTGAGTGGGTGTCGCGATTAGCACGCGGATCGCAGTGGGTTGCCGATGGTGCACATCGGCACCTGTCGGCACCGTTTAGGCTTGAATCGGCACCGGTGGGTGCCTGCGGGGGTAAGTCGTATGGGTTGGCTCTGGGTTAGCCTAGGCTTGTGCAAGTCGGGATTAATGTCGGCAAGGTCGGCTCAAGTCGGCACTAGTCGGTCGAACCGCCAGGCGTCGGTGTCAGGTGTGGGCGGGGAAGAGTTGGTGTCGGTTGACTATAGTTGGTGCATGTCGGCACCCGTCGTCTTGATTTCGTGTGCTTCGAGAAAGATCGGCTATGTTTGTAATCGGCACCGGTCGACCGGTTATCTATTGGGAGCATGTATCGCGCGGTAGGTCGATTAGTCGGGTTGGTTGTCGTTGGCGTTAGCACCGGTCGAGCGATTTCTCTCGGTGCTGGTTGGGTGTCGTTGTGCGGGTTGACACTGGTTGGTAGTAGACTAGTATCATTGAGTCAGGGGTGTGTCGGGTGGTTTAATGATTGTTGGGGAGTTAGCAGAACATGGCTACAGGGCGATGGTCGAGCTAAGGTGTGTACGAGGTAACGGTTAGCTAACGGTGTCGAGACCTTACCGGTCGGTGACCATTCCGTACTTGGGGCATGAGTACGGTCGGTTCGGAGGTTGGGTGTTGCCGGTGCGAGGCGGTCGACCACGTTAGGTTGATTCGAGCTTAGTTGTGGTTGCCGTTACGGGTGATACCTAGGGTTGGCTAGCGGGAAACTTCTCCGGGTGCGTTACATTCCACGGAACACAGGTGATCGGGGCAGGGGTTGGCACTAGGTTACGGGTGCGATGTACGTCGACTATGGGCTAAGTAGTCGTTAACGGTGTGCATGGGTGCAAGTCCGCTAACTAGAGCACCGCAGGTTGGCTAGGGAACCTCGGCACATACCGGTTGGGATCAGGCATGTCCGTCCAGTTTGGCAAGGTTGGGCTAGAACAATCGCTAACGGGTTGGCCACGGTGGTTGACGGTCCGTCAGCGAATCGCACAAGGCTCGGCGGTTGGCCTTGCGGATCGCCACGGCGGTCGTTTTTCGTTAACGGCGCCGCGAGACAGCACATCCGCTAACCTATCGGGCACGGAACAGGCACCGTGGCTACGGCGCACAGGTCGGCATATCCGTTAGCGAGCACGGGCTGCACATCCGCTGGGGCCACGGGCAGCAGCGCTACCGGCGGTGCCAATCGTTAACGGACGTGCACGACAGCCGGCCACCCATCACAGTTCACGTTTCAGGCTATATCTCACAATCTGATTGTGCGATTTTTGCCCATTTTATACCGTTGGAAATGGCATTCAGAGCTCTACAATTTCTCAGAAGGGACCAGGTTCAAATTCGGGGTACATCAGGCTCAAATTTAGGTTCAAACACGCAGTAGGTGCAAAACCTAGTTTTATCAGTCACTGAAAATCAGTGAACTTACCAGGGATGTTGTGGACTGTACAATTATAATCTCAGGGTATACGACCTACCACTGGAAAGCCCTTTCTGTCTAGTTTCTAAGGCCACTGACAGAACTCAATTCCGACATTCCTACAGTGAGTTATGGTCAGTTTACTAGAACTGATTTTGGCAACCTGTTAGTACCCGAAACTGCATGTTCTTGGCTCAAACGTAATTTTAACTTCCTCTTGGGGCTTTAGTTTTGCTTAAAACTCATAACCAACAATCCCAACACATAAATTAACATATGTAGCAATCTTACAACCAAGTTTTCAGCAAGAATTAACCAAGACAAAGTCATACAACACATAGTATGAAAGCTGGAATTTCATCGGACAGGTGGTCTTCATTTCAAGCAATTTCCAGCTTATAGATATAGATTTCTCTAGCATGCTATACTAAATTTTGGAACTACATTTCAAGCAAAAGTTCAGCTTCCAATTACCTTTTACAAGTGTTGAAAATTCGTTGAGGAGATTGAGCAAAACTACGAGAAGCTCCAAGCAAGAACAAGCTGGAATTCCACCTAAGTCTCACACTTGATGGTTTCTTGTAGAAAAGCTATTTTGTGTCAATTTATTTGAAGGTTTTTGGAGGCCATTTTTCTGCAGAATTTCGTCCAAGTAAGGGGCTATTGAATGGCTGAGGCTGCTGGTATTAATAAAGGAAGAAGCAAGCATGACAAGGTAAGCACGGCAAGGCTCACAGCAAGCACGACGAGGCTCAAGCTGTTGTGTCGTGCTTCTCTGGTAAAATTTTTTTTAAACAACTCAGGACTTATTTCTAGCTGTAATTTTACACAAAATGTGAAAATCCAAGACACGATCTTCAGTTGGAGTTGTTATAAAAGGGGTTGGTTACGAACCCTAATTTTAGTGCAAGTTCTTGAACATTCCTTCTTGTACTTGCTTTGTTCCACGCATTTTTCTAAGAACTTTTGAAAGATGTTTGGCAATCATTTAGCACCGTAAATGGACACGACAAGTATTTAGAATTTGGGCATGAAACCATATTTGCAAGCAAGAAACAAACACGGTCGAAACTAGGCAAAACGGTCGGTTATTCATATATAGCACATACATGTACATTGACCGGTGAGGTGTGGGCTACACGGCTCTAACAAGTTTGACTTGGCTCGATTTTTTTGTTGAGTGTGGATAAGATTTAAGATGAGAGGCCTCAATAACTTGAAGAACAGCTACCCAATTGATGTTGATGGATTAATATTTTGCAGAGCAACAGGAATAAGATCCATTTGTGGAAGGCTTGCAATAGAAGATAAACCTGTGAAGAGTGCAGGCTTGGCGGGGAAAAAAATGTATGAGAAGAACTGGTAAACGGTGGATGTAAAAGTTGCAGGATTGTACGTGTCTGTGAACGATTTAGAAATGTAGGGATGGAGGATTGGAGGACGCTATGAAGGTGATAGAGCTTAGGGAGAAATAACTGAAGAATTATTAATACAGTCAGGCAGCCTATGAAGCTGCATATGTTATAGAAATTGCAAAATATGACTATACAGCTGATTTGTTATATAGGAAAAAAGGTGGACAAAAAAAGATCATTAATAGAAATCAGATAAAGTGCTCACATGTTAAGAACGATATCAGGAGCATTGGCATCTGATGCTCAATAGGCGATTGATTTATCCATCGGATAGTTTAGGGACATAACAACTGTATTGTATTTCTTTTTGATGTGTGCAGAGTATAGAGTCTACTCTGTAAAATCTAATAAAGAGTGAAAAGCTTTTGTACAACACTCACGAATTGAAGAAATTGGACTGATCTTTACTATAGCTTGTATTTGAATATCTAATCTGAAATAATTTTAAGTAAAAATGGAATCAATATAGATTGCTGAAAGAGGCATAGAATAGATAATATAATAAGTGTACAGAATGCTATCCGAAAGGGAAATCAACCATTCACTGAACATTAAAGGAAGACAAAGAAGGCAATAAATAATTAAACAGATACATATGATCAGAGAATTGCAACTACGGTACATTAGAGGTTGATCCGGCATCCTGCAAAACTGCATTGCTCATGGTTTTTTTTTTCTGCCGACGTTCTTTCTTCTCGATAATTTTTTTATGTGCAAACTGGAAAGTTGGTAAACAATCATTCTTTGATAAAATTTTTTTAAGCAAGACGGCTGTTGAAGGTTCAGCTAAGCAAGTCTTAATAAACTCTTCTATTTCTGCAGTAATTCTTTTGTTTTTGTTGCTGAAGTTCTAGCTGTTTTCGCTTAGGGAGGAGTCTGTGAACTGGATTAGTGTTGGATCTTGCTTGTAGCATCCACAATAATCACAAAACAGGTTAGCGCATGGCTGTAGATCGTATTTCTCCATGGCTTCAAACTGTTTGTCAAGAGATTGGTTAAAATCCATGGTGGCTCTGCTGCGATGGAACAAAGAGACAAGGTGTTAAACTATAGATACTATACATTGTGAATTATATAGAGGAAATTAATTGATACCTGAGGTTGCAAAAAAAAACTTGGCAGGCGAAAGACAAAGTGGGAGCCGTGGAAAAGTAGTGAATGGGATAAGAATAAAGTAGGGTGAAAGGTTATAAATAGATCTATTAACTGAGTGGAACTGTTCTATTGGTTAGACATATCACAGTGATGCATCCTTTTAGTGCAGATGCAAAAGGAAAATCAGGTGGGTTAATAGATTGTACAACGGTAGGGTGGGGTGGATAGTGCAAAAGATCACAATTTTTTCGGAATCTGATTGAACATTTTGTCATGTATAGCTTCAATGGATTCGTTGTCCTTTGAATTGATAGACATGTTGTGTGCTTATTACTAGATAAATGCATGATCTAGTGTTTATATGATTTACACACTGAGTTTGTTTTTTGTTGAATTCACGTAACAGTATTATTATGAAGTGATATACCTGAAAAGCTGAAAGATTCACGTGTATGAATTGTTCTTGTCGACCAGAAATAGATAGCAATATTATATACTGAAAATGGTTGTAGTGATTTTATGTGCTGACTCCATGTTGATGTCATATCAATTTCTAAATTTGCAATTGATTTGTATTTAAAAACCATTTGTTTGTGCACACTAAGTTTTTGATTCCATGTATTTTATTGCAGATAGAAAATGGAAGGAGGGAGTCAACAACTATGTTGTAGAAAATGAAAGGTACGTGTATGGTATGAATCAATTTAACATTTAAAACAAGAGAAATGCTCTGCATTAAGCAATACAGTTGGCCAAAACATTTTATAGAACTTGAGAGTGGCTGGTTGCCTCTGAAATGTGCATTTATGGAGCATGGAAGCTCTTGGGGGGTTAAGTGTTCTGTTGTGGTTTAAAATAGTTTTGTCGGAAATGATGGATGGCTAACCAGCCTAAAAGTGAATGTTCTTTGTGCATTGCAGTTTCGAGGGGGGGGGGGAAATAAAATTAGCAACTAAGAACTTTAAAAGATCAAGTTATTAGAATTAAACGTATCTAGTTATAATAAACTGGTGCAAAGCTAATAATTGTGCCGTTTGATTAAATCGGCCACAAGAACCAAGTTCATACCATGAAATGGCAAAAGGTTTACGCATTGGATGGCAGTAATAAACGAACTATTATTTAGTCCATAGATAACGTAGCTTACACACTTATAGTTGGGAGTCTAAATGCTGCTATAGAGACTGAAATTGTAATACCATGGAAATAACTTTTCAGCACCAGTATAATCAAAGATCAAGACTGTAAAAAAAGTCTTTGATTTTGGAACAAACACAAGGATGTCATTATGTTGGAGATGATGCCGGATGACGAATTCCCTCTAGTTCATTTTGATGGTTCTTCCTTTGATGCCAATCTCTGTAGTGCTATTTCCAGTTTTGATAAGTAAGTTTGGAGTTGTATTGCCATTGATGAAAAAATCAACAAAGTGTGGGATTCTCTGGTTCCAATAAATGTAGATTAGATGTTATGTAGAAACAAAAAAAATTTGTATGTAAGAAAAAAGAGTGGGCAAAAATAGTGCATAAGGGGTGCTTGCCAGTTTGTTTGGCTCTGCTAAGTTAAAGATCTGATAAAAGCAGATTGAATCAGTGATAACTTGAGCAAAATCTGGCTTCAACGATGAGGATACTTGTTGGCAGGTAAAAGCACGATAAGTATCGCCTGAAGGAACTAAGCAGATGAGTTAAAAAGAACACCCTATCTATAGCATGATACGAATTGGAGTGAAACACATACTTGCCTTGTGAGTTAATAGGTACAGTGGCCAAAAGATTTGGCAGTGCGGTTGTCCACGATAAGTTAGTTTGCATTTGGAATTCAGAAAAATGAATCACATCGAATATTAGATCTCCACTATGCCGAAGTAAAAGTATATCATGCCTTTTAGTAATATTTTGATCATGATATTGATCCCATCCTTCTCTAAAAGAATGATCTGTTATTGTGATAAGCCATTTGTGCATCCCATGCTTGAGGATAATTGTATGTCGTTGGTGCTAGGTAAGCAGTAGTTCGAATTCAGAAGGCAAGACCTGAGGTTTGCAAGATTAAAGAAGAATACCTCAGCAGCGTGTAGACTATTAGTTAATTGGGTCATTTAAGTGAAAAAGGAAATTTACCCGGCCTCTGTGACAGCATCTTAAAAGGAAGCAGCATGGTGTTAATCTATTATCTGTGGAATGGATATCTGCAAAGGAGGTTGATGCTTCCAGAGCCATTGAACTGGTTAGGTAATATAGTGAAAGGAGACAGTGATTTGGTGGTAATGCAGTATAAAGGTAGAAAAGCTTTTAGAAACGATCTATAAAGAAAGAAAAGGAAAGATTCAAAACTAACTATGTGGGATGGTTCTGCGGGCAAATTGCTTTTGTATAGCTAGTTATCTTTTGGTTGAGATGTATAGTTGTTTTATATTAGAGTGGTACTTCACAGGGAATAAAAAAATGAGGAGATAATCTATTGGAATGCCATTGATGTTTCGCTCACTGGTGGGCCTATGAAAATTAGAGCGATCAATAGTTTATCCTCGTAGTGGATGGATTGACTGTACAAGTCTGCAAGTTCAGTTCGCACGCATAGCAAGTGGAGTTCAGTTAAAGGTAAAAGTAAAGCATAGTGTGTGTGGTAGTATATGTAATATGGCAATATTATACAGTACGAATGGCAGATCATCTGAAAAAAACATGCATCAGTATTATATAATATGAGGACGTAGGCTAGATCAAGCTATTGAGGACAACAAAAAGTTAGTTCCATCTTACAAATGAACAAGTGTAATGCGAGAGAATAAGAGAAGATTAGTTGATACAATCCCAATCACTATCGTAGCTTGGCCTCTATCACGAAAAGGGAAAAAAAAAAGAGTCGAGAGGTAGCCACAAACAAAAGCATATAGGCCATAGACATATCAGTAGCATTTCAAAAAGACTAAGGTAGCCTGGCTAATTGGTAGCAATATTTTAAAAAGGCGAAAGGTATTAGGCCTCTCAAAAGTTACATTGCACTAAGTTAGGCTAATCTTGTTTTCTTGTTGGAGCTGTCATCTGCATTCTCAAATGTATCTGTTTCCGCAGCCTCTGCTTTATCAAACTTTTCAGAAAGCCAAACCCGAGTTTTTGAAGAACAGTTGCCTTCCTCTGCACTCATGAGATTTTCTCCTGCATTCATTGATTTTTTATCTATCACATATTTTGTCTCTAATAAGAGTCATTTATGGATCACATGCTTAGCCGTGCATTGACTTGCCTGGAGTTAAGAGCTGAATAGTTTGAGGATGGTGACTAAATGGTGGGGAGACATTTTTTTCTTTATCTAGTAATTATGCAGAAAAAGTAATATCAGTGGGCTGATATTTTTTTTTTCTGAGTATATAAGTTGATGCTAAGGAAAGGCAACTATAGATCATAAGTCTGAAAAACAATTTGTATACCTGGAGTGAAGAGCTCTACAATTTTAGCTCCTTGGGTGAGTGATTCAGAGTCATTTAGGCCTTTATCAAGTAATTGGAGAGGAGTGGCCAAAGTGTCAGCTTCAGAGAAATAAATAACAGTATAGTGCTGCTTTGCATCAGCTAACTGTGATCTAACTGGTTTTATATGGACCAGAAATATTTTTGTTTTCAGTTGTTCATGAACTAACTCCAGAGGAAGCTCAATATTCTATCAGAGATGAATAAATGAGAAGGATCAATAAATGAATAATATTATGCGTTTCCAGTCTGGTGATATAGAGTGAACCTGATAAAAATGTTGCATTGCTTCAGTGGCATTGAAAGTCAGGAGATTTTCAGCAAGATCTCCAAAGACAGAGGTTGCTATAGTGCCAGTGTCATCACTCAAGTCAACATCAAAACGGCGTCTAAAAAATAGGACACACAATTTGAGCTAACTATTTTGTATATTACTACTAGCTTGATGTATAGAAGAGTCGAAAAAATGGCGTAGCCAGCTACCTGGGTACAGCAGGGTGTTTTTCCTTGCATGAGTTGCAAGTAAAAACAACTCCATTTTCTGCTGCTGTAGCTCCGCAACAGTTCTGGCAACTCATATACCAATATTTTTGGAAGATATGGTGAAAAGAGAAGCGTGCTCTGACCCATGTACTCTAAACGATAAATGACTATAAGGAAAAAAGATACATACAAGTGTTAAGAGCGTAAAAGAAGAAAAGGATGGATTTATTGATAACCTTTTGTGATGGATTCACGTTATAGATCAGAATTGTTTTCTGGTTTGGTCTAAGTGAAATCTGGGGATCATAGTTCATATAATCCTTCTTAGCAACAGTCTCGGAAATCAATTTAGCATTTCTTAATGCCCTGCAAAAGAATGGTACAAATATAAAATTAGGAAAATAAGATCTGATGTAGACTCTAAATTTTGTACGAGAAGCTTATGCTAGCTATAGTATACCAATTCTTTAGTTCTCTTGCTTCTCGTATAGGCGGGTCAACAAGAATTACAGAATCGAACCAAGTACCAAGTGCAACGCCTGTATAGATTAAAGAACAGCAGAGTATCTTAGTAGTTACATACTTAATTTGCAAATGAACACAGAGGATAATTGTGAAAGACAAAAGGTAATTAACCATTATAGTTAGTGACTTTGATTCTTCGGCCAATTATCACAGGATGATTCTGGATAGTAACTAGTATTTGCTCGCCTTCGTTTTTTAGAAAATCATCCCACAGAGACAACAAAAGTGTTTGTGACCTAGCACCAAAATTGTTGTTAATAGCCAGTAAACTGAAAACATAATAAAAGCAAATAAGCGTAGGTGAAGCAAAACTCTAGTTGTCACTATAAATAGGATATTACTCTTCATTCAGAAGAACAAATTTCTGCACAGTTGATTCTTTTGAGTTTTTTGTAACTGTTCTCCTATCCAGAGCATTAACCACCACTCCGAGCACATCTACAGCATGGAAATTAAATTAGGTAAAAGGAAAATAGCACGATCAGAGGCTCTTGTATGCTGTGTAAGCACTCACCTACTGACTCATTCTTGCTATCCATGAACTTAATCAAATCAGTGAATTTTGTGTATTTGAAAGTAACGGACATCATTTCATCATCATTATCAATCTCTTCTATGACAGTCCTAGTGCTGATCACCCACTGAATGGTCAGCTCAGGTGTTTGAAATTTCAGTGGGATAGGCCTCACCTCAGCATTTGAGATTTTATACTTTTTGTAAACCTGAAGCATTGAACCCATCTTGGGGATATCAGCATTGAAAACTATACATTCAACTTTTGATCCCTACCAATAATAAAAAAAGCATTGTATAGTTAACAAATAACGATAGCAAATGGCAAAACAACAGCATACACCAGGAACGAACTATCTATAGTTTACCTCTGAGTCAAAGAAAATAAATTTCTGTTTTTTTGTTGGTGTCCCAACTGAATCGGTAATCTGTTGCTTTTCCTGAACAGTAATGTTGTAGCTCCAATTCCTGAGTTGAGGCTTAATGTCCTTGATTGTTAGCAAGTTATCCATCCTACATAGATAAAAAATTTATGCAGATCAATAGAAAAAGTTAAAAAATGTGCAACTATATGAATTCAGAATCAGATGATAACTTTATTCAACTATACCTTGGTTTAAAGATTTTGTTAGTGTTCAGTTAACTGGAAAACTTCATTAAACACAACATTCCTAGTCTTGCCATCTAGTTTTATAGCATCAAAAGTTCTAGGAACAAGAAGAATTTTAATATTAGCAGAAGTTCTAGCTCTTGATAAAGCAACATAGAGCTGTCCATGCGAAAAAACAGATTCACGTAAATAAACACCAACATAATCAAGAGTCTGGCCCTGTGATTTATTGATGGTTAAGGCAAAGCAAATGCGGACAGGGAATTGCGTTCATGTGAATGGAATGCCATTTTTTTCATTATCGGACGTTTGGAGAGGAATTCTGGGGATAAGAACCCTTTTTCCCCGACAGTGGCCAAAGACGATCTCAGCAGAGATAGTGTGCTGACCAAGCTCTCGGCATATCAGTCTGGTACCATTACACAGCCCCTCAGTAGGATTCAGATTTTGTAAGAGCATAATTGGACAGTTGACTTTCAACAATAGCCTATGAGGAGGGAGGCCTTTGGGATTTTGTTAATTCAGGAAGTCCTCATAATCACCTTGTTGCCGCTGATCTACAGTTCTATCTGAGCTAACGTATGTTTGCATCTCTCCAGGAAACCTCTTGATCATCATATCATTGAGCTCATCAACCGACGCATTCTTTGGAGCAAGAATACATCTGTTTATCATAATATAAGGATCTTTGGAATAAAGGTCTAAATCTGGAAAAACACATTGAATCAACCTGTTTGAAAAAAACTGCTTGTGAGAATGTATGCATTGGAAATGCTAAGTGAAAAAGTGTAGCAGCGTGGTAATATGTGTGTGGCTGACCTATCTAGAGATTTCTCCCTATCATGATATGGAATGACTATATCTTGTGGCAATGTTATCTGCCCATCTTTATCAACGAGCTCTTTTCCCTCACCAATGCTCATGAGGAACTTCGAAAATGCAGGATCAAATACAGCTCTCATATTCTCTGTTAGCTTCAATTTTTGTAGGCTCGGCCATAAAGGAGAATTAGGGAAACTTCACTGAATAATGGCCTCTTTCGGTGCTTGCTGAATAACAGGTAACGTTTGTCGAAAGTCTCCACCAAATACGACAACTTTTCCTCCAAAGGGAAGCTCAGAATCCATTATGTCTTTAAGCAAGCTGTCGAAAGCTTCTATTGTATCTCGCTTAGCCATTGACGCTTCATCCCACAATATCAACTTGGATTGTAAAAGTAGTTTTGCAACACTACTTTGCTTACTAAGCTGACAACTTCTATTTTTTGAAAAATCAAGGGGTATTTTTTGAAAAATCCCGGAAGGATAGATGCTGCAATGCCGGATGTGGCTACTGCAATCGCAATGTATCCAGGTGATCTAAGAGTAACAAGTAGTGATCTGTATAAAAATGTTTTTCCAGTGCCGCCGGGCCCGTCGACAAAAAAGGCCCAGCCTTGAGAAGAGAAGCATGCGTGTATGATCAAATCAAAAGCATATTTTTGCTCAGCATTTAATTTTGATGGCAATAGCAAGTCCTCAGGCTCCACTTCTATACTTAGCTCACTCTCTATCTCTTTTGTCAATAGATCATGATATGAAGCACAATAGCTATTTGAAACTAAATGGTAGTCGGCAAGACTCTTGCCCATTTGTTCGAGTGACCTATTAATGTCTAGTAAAACCTACCTTTTAATGTGAGCAGAGGACGCATATCATCTAGCTGTAGGTGGCAAAAATCTCTAGAAAATTCAGCTTCGTATTTTTCCCACAGCAATCTAGGATTACTTGGAGAACAATAAGCAAGAAGAATGGCAAATAGCTGCCTGAGCGAACATGGCATCTGGAACAACACTGCTTCCTACAAAGTTTCCTCTATGTACGAATCAGATCGAAGGAGGCCAAAGGCTAGAGCAGCTTGCCTAAAGCAAGGCATTTTTTGGCCATTAACAGTTAAAAGATCATCAAAAGATGTCGGACTAGGAATATGAGTTAAAAGAAGTCTTAGATAGTACCGCTCTCCTTCCTGTGGAGAAACGGTAACTAACCTCCCTATCACCTGCCGACAATTCCTTTTGGTCCAATGCTTATATTTAACAGACCAAACAAAATGCTGAGGAAAGTCTTTATAGAAGCATTTAAGATTTTCTGCTTTTGGATTTGCCTGATTCATCTTGAAAAACTCAGTCAACATGGTCTTAGAGAAATCAGTTTTTTTGATCAACTGCAGTAAATCTGAGTTTTTGTCAAACGAGACAAACTGTTTATTAGGAAGGTGAACCTGAAGTGTGTAAACTGATGGAGTCATTTCATTTAGATGAAATTCAAAGATGCGCCAAAAAGCTTCAGGAGGTGATATCCATCTTCCTTGTAAGAACTCTTTTATTTCATCAACATCAAAAGAACTATCCTGCATAGCAATCTTAAAGCTCACTAAATCATGGCCTTTGAAGACATATTTATACAAGTATTTGACTAGCTTAATAGTAGAACAGATTTCTACATTTATGTGACAGTCAAACAAAGCAAGTAGATAGGGATTATAGGGAATAACCCATCTATTATCCAAGGTGAATCTACGAACTTTTATTTTTCTGCCATCATCTCTTCTTTCTATAATAGGGATAGCTATCCTCACGATGAGTTGTCTGATCACAGAAATTTTTTGGATAGTGATTTTTGCAAGACCCATCACGCATGCAGGGACACATTTTATCCATATCTCCACTAGGACCATGAATCATGTGCTTGATAACAAGAGAATACAAATGAGGATATTCTTTTTGATCAAGTAACTCAGCAGATACAATCCTATCATATGACTCAGGATTTAGCAACCTAAATTTAGGCTTCAAAATCAGTAACAAATGTGCATGAGGAAATCCTCGCTTTTGAAACTCAATGACATACACACAAGCAGCAACTTCACCAAATATTTGTTTGTTTAATAGTTCAGACTTGAGCAGCTCAAATTTAGTTCTAAAAACTCTTGCTAAAATGTCTGGTCTATCCTGAGGCTTTTCATGTCATCTCAGATTTTCTTGAATTTCCTTCCACATTGGGTTGCACGTCATAGTAAGGAATATGTCTGGCTTCCCATACTTTTGAACTAAGGCCATTGCATCAAGATAGCGCCGTCTCATGTCTCTTGGGCCACCTATAAAAGAAGCTGGCAAAATCGTTCTACGACCAACCTTAGAAGCTTGGCTCTGGCCTATAGAAATACTATCAAGAACTCCTTGAAGAATCTCTGTTCGGATTTCATTCTGCCGTTTCCTATGGAAATCGAGCCTAGATGTCTCTATCTTCATGTAAGTATCAACTGAAAACTGTTGCAATAGCTTAAGGCAGTGGAGAAGCATGGACTCATCATTTTCTCTTATCTGGAATCTATAACAATAGTACTCCCTAATCAATACAGTATCTTCCATATCTTTTCCTTGGTCAGTGGCTATAATAAAAAAAGTAAAAGCAGAATGCAGACTATAAGACTGTGTTTTTTGATGTGTGATATTATTAATCGATAAGCAATATAGAATATGCTTGCCTCTCTTTTCTAAATGCAACAGCTGGGATGGGTTGTCGACAGAAGAAAGCTCAATATCAATATCATCCTCATAGATATCTGACGTTCTTTTCCTCTTATGAAGCCTTTTGATTCCGTGGTGCCATCCGCATTCACCACGAGGGAAAAGTAAAGGGTATTGGAGAGGATCATAGCAACCGTAAAAGTGTTGGATTCTATGGCTGGTATTTGAATGGCTATAAACCTGAATGTGAAGACGTCTATCGACCGCCGCATCTTCACTTTCAGTCCATATAGCCATGACCTGTGAAGTAGAAGAAAGGTTGTAGACACACTGGTCTAGAGCTGGATAACAGTTAAGAACAATGATATGATTTTCGACATTTGGAACGCTTCTAAGATCCTTGAAAAATTTAGCGTAAGGATTGGCAGAAAGGATTCGCATGAGCAACTTCAGAGTACTTTTCATAATTTATCAGAACTCTCAAGCCTTTTTGCAAGCTCCAGATCAGTATCAAAAAGGTACATCTGGATTCCAGATGGCTTTTTACCTAACTGGAGAAGGCCATTAGAAAATGGTAAACTTGACCCTGCACACGAAATGTGTAGACACCTTTTGTGTTTTTGGTCAGCTCGGGATCATACTTTGCACCAATGATGTGAAGCCCATGTTATTGTTATAAGTGCGAGCGTTATTTCTAAAATGAGAGCAGTCCTCATCATTTCTAGTAAATAGACGTTTAAGATCATAAGGCATCGGAGGAGCAACTATGGAGATTTCTCCTCCTAAACAGCAAAAGGTAAGAGGCTCTAAATGGAATCTCTTAGCTCCACAGAACTCACAATTGGGAGCATCAGGAAGAGGTAAAGATTCCTGAGGGATTTTATCAATCAGAGAAATATTTGCTCGAGCACTTTTTCGGGTTCTACCTATAGCTACATTCCGAGGGGTTGCAGACTCAGTAGGTAGCGTGGCTATAACAATAAATAGCAGTAAATTCTATAAGGATGTAAAAAGGGACAAAAAAAACAATAGGCAACCTGAAGGCTGCTTTCTGATTCGTTTGAAAATGCTGCAATTTTTAGCAGCAGGTCGAAGCCAAGCTGAGGGACTAGAAGGATTGGGCTCCCAATTTTTTCGCTTCTCGACAGGAGATTTCATTGGATGTTTGGACATTTGCTTCTTTCGATTTGAGAGGCTTTCTGTAGGGCGTTAACATGAATAAGCTGACCAATATAGCTAATAGCTGTCCAGATGGACTCGTTACGAATGCAACTATAGCATGTAACGGACACCATGCTAAAGTGGGAAAGAAACAAATGACAAGTTATAGCTTAAGGAAAGTAGCTAGAACAAGAACGAAGAAACTAGACAGTGCAAAGAACAGCTATACCTCAAGAAGAGCCAACTGGTACAATACTTTGTTCCTCAGAAAATGATAGCATCGAATTCACTGATTGAGGCATTTGTTGACAACTCACAGAAACACCCCTTGGAGGGGAAGGTTGAGCAACATTTTGAACAAGGCCATCAGGGATAAAAGTTTGATTTTCAATGCTAACAGACTACATGCTTCTATCACCGGGATAAAAATGAGCGCTAGTTTCATGAAGTAGGGGTGCAGGAAGGGCAGTTAAACTGTTTGTATTAAAAGGATTTGTGCTATTTTTGATATTAGGAAAGCAAGACTTATTTCATGTCAGCTTTATTAGGTAAGGTAATTTCTGCAAGTTGTTAAAACAAAGCAGCTGACTCCTATTAGAGCAATGCATAGAAGGAGCTAGAAAGGACCAAGGTGGCTCAGGTAGTAGAACAGCAGGAAAGCAATATACCTTTGGGAGTGGTTGCCATAGAAGTAGAATCTACTCTTCTACAAAAGGAAGAAGGACGATTGTAATAGGAGAAAGCAGTTGACATCTGAGACGACATGTATTCTAACCCCTTAGTTACTGCAACACTCTCATTATTAGGAGAAATTTGACTTCCATTTGGCAAAATGTGTGGGTGACAAGAAGTTTGAGTTTGCCTATCAGGTGGTTTATTACTGCTAGCAGGAAAAGAAACACCAGATTCCACATAACCAAGAGG
Source organism: Gardenia jasminoides (assembly GCA_013103745.1). Classification (NCBI taxonomy): domain Eukaryota; kingdom Viridiplantae; phylum Streptophyta; class Magnoliopsida; order Gentianales; family Rubiaceae; genus Gardenia; species Gardenia jasminoides. Next base: position 4,556,932 of record CM023104.1, on the reverse strand, counting down.
AACTTTTCGAACACGAGAAACTGAATGGCTTTCTTGTTTCTTCATAGCTCTAGCCTGTTTCCTACGACGTAGAAGCTCTTCCTTTTGAAGAGGAGGCATTTCTGCATATCGCTTTCGACGAATAGCGTTCCTATCCATTCAATCTAGCACACAAAAAGAAAGGATGCTTCCAAATAACATAACTAATCTTAATCTACACGACAAAATAACTGGAAGAGGTACATTCTTTCAATTTTTAGAGATCGTAGGCTGGACAAAATACCAGAATGTAGCATGAAAGTTCACAAAGAAAAAGAATGTATTGAGCATTGACGGCATCGGAAAGATACACATAAGTCTGCCAAAGGATACTACGAATGACTTTGAGAGGGAAACAACGCTATAAGACACACAGTATAGTATTCTAACACCATATCAAAGCAGGGCGCAGAAAGAAAATAATAAAAAAGAAGCAAAAATTCATAATAGCAATACAGAATATAATGTACAAAAAAATGTACCAAATGAACATTAGAAAGAATTTTCGATGACGCAATCAGAAAAAACGCAGCAGATAAAACTTCAAAGAATCTTTGATTACACAATGCTAAGGCGACTGAACAAAAAATCAACGGAGTGGGAAAAAATATGTATATGTATTAAAAAAGAGCAGGTAAGATCAAATCTAATCAGAAGTTTGGCTTTTTGAACGTACTCCTAACTGCTACGGTTTAAGCTAGGATAAAGGCCTTTGGCTTAAATAACCATTCTTATAGCTTTCAAACAAAGCTGAAATTAAACCTGATATATATACACACAAAGAGAGAGAGAGAGAGAGAGAGAGACACACACACACACATACAAACACACAAACACAAACACAAACATACTCACACAGCATACACATTGGCTGAAAAAAGAATTATATCTATAGCACCTAAACAAAGGGCAACTTAAAATTTATTTATGTATGCGCCACACTGATAGGGCCGAGAAAGGGTATCACATTAAACCTGAAGAGCAGGAACAAATGGCCGTTAGAGAATAGTAGAGCAGCACACAAAGTTTGGCGTCCTAAGCCTGCATGAAGTCAGGGAATAGGGAAAGAATCAATTAAGAGCAGCAAAATTTTCAGAACAACAAAGGTGCAATAAGGAAAAACTAAGAATAAACCAAACTAATAAAAAGAAATGGTCTACGTGAAAATTCCAAAAAGATTAACTAAAATGAATCGACCTTTCTTTCACGGACAGAGAAAAATATACATCTCAGCCTGATAAAGGATACTACCTTAAACCCAAAGAGCAAGGACAAAGGATCACTAGTGAATAGCACACCAACAGAGAAAATGAAGCACCCCAAACCTGGATGAGGTCAGGAAACAAAAGGGAAAATCAATTAATAGTAGTAAATTTTTGAGGACCACAGCCATACTGTAAAGAAAAAGCAACAATAAAATAAAATAACAATAAAAAAATCCATCAGGTAGAAGTTCCAAAAAGATCAACTAAAATCAATCGACCTTTCTTCCAGCACTTCCACCCTTGGAACCAATTTGTCGAAGTTAAAAAAAGATAATGCAACGTAGCTAAAATCGTCATGTTCATGCACTAAAAACAAAGCAGAATATAAATCCTACCTATATATGTGAAAGGAAGAATTGTAATAGGTAAACACTCTAAAGAACTGATCAAGAGCCTCCCATGACATTGACAATTTGTAGACTGTTGACAACTGTAAAGAACATTTTTAAGGCAATAAGAACCACATCTATAATTTATAAATAGAAAAAAAGGAAGGAAAATTTTAATCCAACAATGACCATGTTAGAAATATCCAAGGCAGGAACAAATGGTCTAGAAAGGGTATCACGTTAAACCTGAAGAGCAGGAACAAATGGCCAGTAGAGAATAGCACAGTAGCACACAAAGTTCGGCGTCCCAAGCCTCAACGAATTCAGGAAACAGGGAAAGAATCAATTAAAAGCAGCAAAATTTTCAGAACTACTAAGCTGGAACAAGGAAAAACTAAGGATAAACCAAACTAATAAAAAGAAATGGTCTGTGCGAAAATTTCAAAAAGATTGACTAAAATCAATCGACCTTTCTTTCAGGATACTACCTTAAACGGGAACAGCAAGGACAAATGATCACCAGTGAATAGCAGACCAACAGAGAAAATGCAGCAGCCCAAACCTGCATGAAGTCAAGGAACAAGAGCAAAAATGAATCAGCAGTAGTAAAATTTTCTAATTCTGAGCACCACAGACATACTGTAAAAAAATTTTGAGCACCACAGCCATACTGTAAAGAAAAGCGACAATAAAAGAAATGAACAATAAAAAAATCCATCAGGCAGAAGTTCCATAAAGGTTAACTAAAATCAATCCACCTTTCTTCCAGCACTCCCACCTTTGGAGCGAATTTGTCGAAGCTAAAAAAAGATAATACAACGTAGCTAAAATCGGCATGTTCATGCACTAAAAACAAAGTAGAATATAAATCCGACCTATATATGTGAAAAGAAGAATTCTAAAAGATCAACACTCTAAAGAACTGATGAAGAGGGTCCCATGACATTCACAATCTATAGATTGTTGACAACTGTAAAGAACATTTTTAAGGCAATAAGAACCACATCTATAATCTATAAATGTGAAAAAAGGAAGGGAAATTTTAATCCAAGAATGATCATGTTAGAAATATCCAAGGCAGTGCGACCCTAAAACTATACGAAAAACATAAACAATAGAATAAAAATGCTGCTAAGAATAATAAAGACACCACATCCAAACTAAAACAAGCAGAGAAAAAAGATTGCTTACCAATAGAACAGTAAAAAACACAGGGCATGGCTCAATAAAAATGTACATGACCAAGCATTAAATAAACAAGTATGCATTCAAAAGATAGCTGATCGAGAAATAAAGATGAGCAACGGTAAAAAAAAAAAAAGGCACATCTAAAACAAGCCTGGCTAGAAAAAAAATGGAACAAGGACAAAACAAAAACAAAAAAAATTCTGAGGAGGGGAAGAAAAAAGAGCAAAATTCTAAAGCCATGGAAAAAAAAAAAATACAGCCAGAGGCCAAAAATGTAAAGCAAAACAAACAGAGAAAATGTATGAGAAGAAACAAGCATAAAAAATGAAAAAAACGCTGAAAGTAAAAATCATTGCAGTGCATTAAACCTACAACGAGCTAAATGAAAACCAAGATGGTATAGAGAAAGCTCGAAACAGATACGGAGGCAGGAGGAAACACAAAAAAAGGATGAGAAAAGGGAAAAGATAATGTGACCAATTACCAGGGGAAAAAAGCAGAGAAGAAGCCAGCAAATTGCATCAAATGCATGGATACTGGTAATCACCATCTCGAAGAGCAAAAAAGACGAGCAAGGCAAGACATCGGTGCCTCTGCTAAACTGTATAGATGACAAGGTGGAGGATGGAACCTTAGCCACAAAACAGTTTAAAAACGTTTCTTGAGCAGCAATAGGATGACAGCCACATCGGTTTTTACAAATATGGGGTAGAAGAATACAAACATCTCCTAAGGAAACAGCGTATAAAGCTACATTAAATGATGGGCATTTCAGTAAAATTGGCTATCAAACATTGAGCCCAGCACCCATGTCAACCGTTGTCAATCAGCAAGACCCCCACTTGGCATTTAATGAGGCCACCAAAGGCGGCAAACGGGACAAATGAAACAAAACCAGCCATTCCTAGTCCATTTCCTCCTATTTGGCACCCCTGACGAAAACAAAAGAGACGACATCCATACAAAACCAAGACCATCCTTAACACGTGCATGCCCCGCTGGAGGACGATCACAACCCACCCAATGACCAGCCGCCACATCAGCAGCAAAACCAACAAACCCTACAATTGCATTCGCGCTTATACTCTATATGTTGACAAAGTAGAAATTGACCACTATACGGATAGATGTAGATATCAAACTTCCCTTCCAATGTTGCCTAACGACATTGTCAACCCCGGGCAGTAAACATTTCATTCGATATGTGGTCTTACCTAACCTTCTATTTCTCAATCTCACCTGAAGAAATGTTCAACGAATGTATTACTAGCAGGAACTCCCCTACCTATTCATTTCCTTGTACAAGCAAATCTTGTGCTTTAAACCTTTGAAAATGCGTGTCATTGAGTTGGTGCATTCTTAGAAATTTGTGTAGCGCACAACAAGCAATGACTACGCTGTCTAAGTGCTCATATAGAAATTGTCCACTGGACCCTTCAAGAATTTGAATCGTTTCTTTAGCATATCGAATATCCGTCCAATAACATTCCTAAGTTGCAAGTGCTGGGTATTAAACAGATTCTTCTTGCGGAAATTAAAGCCAATATTTTTGAAGGGAGACATTACCTGGAACGTTCCTATACGTCGTATCGCACAGATAGTACTTTCCTAATTTGTAAATTATATTTAACATTAAATAACTGAATCATTATACAAAACTTCACACATATTACAGTGAGGGGTACAATAAATACCCAAATTAACAAATTTACTTACCCTATGACGGTATTGAAAAATCAGATGGATAAGATAATGCAGATTCCAAAATGCGAACATCATGGGCACTATCCTCTCATCCAGCATATACATAGATGATTGGCATATCATGATCACACACTATCAAAATATTCTGTGATTGATATTCGTACCGGTTGGTGTATGCCATTTGCTCTCTAATTGGGGGACAAGTTATAATGTGCATGCCATCGATTGCTCCCACAGCATCCTATTGCGTGAATGTTAAGACATGCATTCACCAAAAACATACTGCAAAGGGAATATTTAAATTAAACAAGAGAATCACTGTACCCAAGAAATTACCTTGAACCATGGATGGAAGTTCCTTGAGTTAGCTCTTCTGGGATGAATCTCATTTTGATTTCCGAGTTGGATAACTTCAACCGCATACAAGCACAGATCGCGTAGCACTTTTTAGTATTCCGATTAATTGTCTCAGTGGATCAGTTGAAAGTTCTCCTCATAACTTGTTGGGTATGCTTATAGCTAACCATGACCAATGTCATAGCCAATACCTCCTCTATTGGCACACGCTATTGGTAGTTCTGCAACACGTACCTGCACTGTATTAAAATATCATATAGGAGTACAAAATTATGAATTGTAATCCACATGTTATCTATCGATTGTTTGTGGTGTCCGTTGATCAATTGGTCAACCTATCGTTGACCAGTTAAGGAACCATCATGGTGCGGAATTCGTTAAAACTTGAAAATCTATGCAAGAGAAGGATGCATCATCATAAATGCTGCACTCATAAGTAGTATGGCCTCCTTTTCCTCATCTTGTCACATTTGATCGGAGATTCTTCCACTAGAATCATGGTAGTTATTCTACAACATAATTCAATAGATAACCCTACCATGATAAGGATGTCGATACATATCACTATGTTCAACCTTGGAAAACATTGAAAATATTCATAAATTTGACATAACAATGCAGTGCACTAAGTATCCCCTCATAAAGACCTTTGAACGGGTCAAAACTAACTTTAAAGGCACACTACTCTTAACTTATGTGCTTTTGTGTAAGTTCATGTGTTCTGATCCAAGCACTAGTACTGCTTGGCTTGCTACACCCTCAACCATTACAATACCGTTGTCCAAAAAAAAAAAAAAGAAACTTGACAAGAGATTTCTTTTGTCATTTCATTTTTTTATGCAGAAAAGTCATGTCAATTTGAAAGAATTGTTATCTATGCTAAAGGCTCTAAAACTCATTGGGTGCCATCCATTTCCAATAGCATATATACTTTCAAATGGCCCACTCCACTTTCCTACTTTTGCAAAAGAAAAGCCCAGCAATACTAAATTCATTTCCAGTAGTTTTATTTATTTCTTCCTATTAAAGGCCCATGTATGATGGGTGCAATCCACTTCCTTCTCGGGCTCTTTCAAATGGATCCTGTGGATTGATAAAGGAAATGAAACCCAAACTATAGCGTTTTATCCTATTTCTACTTCTCTAAGATAAGAACAAGTAAAAGAAAAAGGCCTTATGGATTGACTACCCGAGCTAAATAGCCACAACATCCATTTGCACTGATAATTAATTGTTGACTACAACAATTTGGACAAGCAAGAAATTATTTCTTTGTTTCCTTTTTTTTATGAACAAGCATGAATTTTGAAAAGTGTGCATGATGTAAAAAATTTTTCAACCTACAATTGAATTTTATTTCAAACTCTCTTATGTCTTGCTTTCCTCTTGTCTTGGACGAAATTACAAGCTGGGAAATGCCTTGAATAGCCTTCAAACTTCAAGACATTTCATCCATAAGCACGACAAGGCTTGCTTGAAACTTGTCAAGAACCTAGCCTATTGAGTTGTCCAACTTGTGCTTAGTCGTGCTTGATCTTTGGCCTATAAATACTTGAGAATTTCAGCACTTGAATCATTTTGCTTCCTTGCACATATCTTGGCTAAGCCCTTGAAGGAAAAACCAGCCAAACTACCACAAACTTTCCTACTACAAAAACCAGAACTTTGAAGGCTTGAAGCTTGTTTGGATTTTCCGTGGCCTTGCTTGTGATTTCTTTCAAGCTTTTTCATGCATTTGTTGGAGGTAACCTAAGCTGATAATCTATCTTATTTGTGGTTCAATTAGACACCTAACATGTCTAGCAAGTTACAAATTTATATGCTAAAAATCTATGCTATGCCACTATGGTTAGTCCAACATGCCTAGGAAAAAATTTCAGCTTTTGAAGCATGACTTGTATGATTAATTTTCAATTGATTGTTGCAGAAATGTTGACTAAAAACATGTCCTATATGCTGAGTTATGTGTATGGAAGATTGTTTAGGAAATTCAAGTTAAAACAATGGCATGTAAATGAGTAAAAGACATGATCATGACAAAAACACCATTTTTGGATCATAACAGGTTGGCAAAACCAGTCTCGGGAAAATGTCTATATCTTGGTGTAGGAGAGTCAAAATCAAGTGCTGTTTATAGAATTTGAAACTAGACTCATAGGCTTTCGAACGGTATAAGTACTTAGCCTGATTCATTGCCTACAAACTGCAGCAACCCTGCAGAGTAACCTGATTTTTGGAACCTGTAAAACTTATGAATTGCCTTTGCAGCAGGTTGAGAGTGAAATTTGGCCCCTTTTTGAACTGAATTTGTACATATTGTCTTTTGAGAATTTGTAGCACTCTGAATCTAGTTTCCAACGGTATAAAGTGAGTAGAAATTGGACTTGTGTAACTCAAGTTATGACCCGTACAAGAAACTGTGATGGATAGGGTATATTGTGCTACCCGTTAGCGGAATTGTCGAGTCCATTGTGCGATTTGTTAGCGGAATTACCGAGTTGAGTGTGACTGTTGACGAAAGTGCTGAGCCAATGTGCCCAGCCGTTTGTGAAATTCCTGCACCTGGTGCGTGATCCGTTAGCGGGATTGCTGAACTGAGTGCGCCAACTCGTTAACTGAATGACCGACCCCTACATGCTAGCCTGTTAATGGAATGACTGACCCCTGCATGCTAACCCATTAGCGGAATGCCTGACCCTAGCATGACCGACCGTTAGCGGAATGCCTGACTCTAACAAGACCGACCATTAACGGAATAACTGATCTTGGCATGCCGACCCGTTAGCGGAACCGTGTTGTGAACACCCGTGTAACCTATACCTCACCGGTCAATGTACATGTACGTGTCATATGTGAATAAATGACCATTTTGTCTTGTTTTGATCGCATTTGCTTCATACTTGAAAATGTGGATTCTTGCTAAAATTTTAAAGTGCTTATTGCACCTATTCATGGTGTTAAAAGGATTATCAAACATTTTTCAAAAAGTGTAAGAAAACATGTGGGGAGCAAGTTGCAAGAATACTTAAATTTCAAGGACTCGAAAGTAAATTAACATTTACAACCGAGCCTTTCGAAAAATAGCAAAGGCCAATTAAAAAATTATTACTCCATTTTGCCTCTTGTTTGGATGAAATTATCAACCATAAAAATAGCAAATAACTCCACGAAATTCTATTTGAAGCATGACAATGCAAGGCTTGGACACATGTCGAGTTCCTAGCAATATGAGTTGGCTATATTGATCCTTGTCATGCTTGCTACTTGTTGTATAAATACAACCCAACTTCAGCTAATAAAACCATTTGAAACCTCATTGTCTTGGATGAAATTTTGCTGGAGAAATAGCTTACAATAGCCTCTAAATACCATCTACAAACCAGCCACAAAACCAAGAACAATCAAGCTTGAAGATGGTTTGAAGCTTGGCCGATTCTTGCTTGGTTTCCACCTGTTTCTTGGTCAATCTTCTCAATGTTTTTAGCTCTTGTTTGAGGTAATTTTGTAACTGAAGTTTTACCTGAAATATGGTCCAAAATTTCATTTAACATGCCAAGGAAATCCATGGTTATATGCTGAAACTTCATCCTATGTGAAGAGAGCATGCTTGGGAAAAATTTCAACTTTTGTAGCATGTTTTGGATGCTTTAACTTGACTGATTTCTGTTGTATTTATGAGCCTAAACGTGCTATATATGCTGAGCTATATGTGTGGGATGTTGATTATGAGTTTCAAGCAAAAATAAGAACCATAGAACAAGTACAATCCACGTTTGTGCCAAGAATATGAACTTCAGGTAATCACAGTCCACCAAAACCAGTCTTGGTATTTTGGCCATATCTCACTGTAGGAATGTCGGATTTGAACACCGTTGGTGGTGTTAGAAACCAGATTCATAGGGATTTCCATTGGTAGGTCGCACACCCCCAGATTCTATTCCTACTGCCTGCAGAAACCTCGTGAAGTTGACTAATTTTCTGAACCTGCTAAACCTGAACCGTGCTATTACTGAATGTTTAAGCTGAAATTCGAACCTGTTGTAGCCTGAATCTAGAAATGTTGTCTTCTGAGAAAATTTAGTGCTCTGAATGCCGTTTTCAACGGTATAAAATGGGCAAAAAATTCACAAGTAGATTCTGAGATATAGCCTAATAAAGAATCTGTGACGGGTGGACGAGCTGTCGTGCGATCCGTTAGCGGATTAGCTGCGTCGGCACGCCTCCGTTGCTGCCCGTGTGCACGTCCGTTAGCAGATTGCCTGCCGTGAGGTGCAATCTGTTAGTGGATAGGCCTGTCCCGTGCACGCCCATTAGAGAAAATGATGAGATATCGTGCGATCCGTTAGCGGGAATGCCAAACCCCCGTGCGACTCGTCAGCGGGACTGTCGAGCCGTCGTGCCGACCATTAACGAACTGCCTAGCCTAACTTGCCAGACCATTAACGAATTGCCTAGCCTTAACACACCGACCCTAGCCAACGTACGCCATCGGTTAATGGATTGCCGCTGACGTGCCCTACTTGGATAACGGACACTAGCCCTAGTACCAAATCCCGACGGCAACTGACTACTTACCGACTATCCAGGTCTGTAGACACCACCCGTGCACATGGAGGTTAGTCAAACCGACAAGCAATGCCTAGCACCCTAACCAAGTCTTTAGTTAGAATGAAAGTATAAATGGACCCGACTTGCCAACAACCTTAGCACCCGACTTACATACAACAAGGAAATCGACCGTTTTCGTGCCTAGCCTGCGGAACGGCCACCCGATTGGTGTCGGTAAGGCCTGGCATCGACACCTGACTAGGTAACCGTTAACACGATACAACACTAGTAGCTAATAGCCCTAGCAACTATGACCAGTCGTGACACGTGCCCTAATGCTCGTTAGCCGACTTCCGTGTCTTACCTGACACGACCGCTAGCCTTGGTCACAACCTTTGCCCAACACTCAACCATTTTCGCTACTCATCCACGATGTCTACCGGCCAACCCCCGCTACCACTTAGCACTATCAGAGGCCATCGTTAACCCTCCGCTCAACTCAAAACCCCAATAACCCGTAGACGACCCACCTTACCGGTAAAACATAAAACGGATTCGTAACAACACAAAAGGGCCAAATCGCAAACACTCTAGGCCTCGGCCGTGCCCGGTCATAGGACGCCAACCATTTTTGTCCAACCCTACGCCCAACCAACCGACGCACACCAACGTCTCTGACATGCCCCGATCGGCACCGACTAGTGCCGACCTTGACCAACTATCACCGACTACCCCCGAATCACACGACAACGGACCAACACGTGCCAGACACCCACGACTTACCCCCGCAGGCACCGACCAGTGTCGACTCGCACTAACGGGTGCTGACGTGGCCCGACAAGACCCGACTAGTGCCGACCGTTGTCGGTCGTGCCCAGAATCTATCGACCCATACCGACTACTGCCGATCGTGCGCAAAACATGCCAATTTTGTACCGACCACCTAACAACACCACACCCCATGACCCGTGCCACCCCAATACTGACCCAAACCCTAAATCGTGTTCTAATCTTTAATCTAAACCTGATTCATTTGTTAACCTATTAATAGAAATAAATTGATCAACTTATTTTGAGACCAAAAAAATAGCCAAAATTAGTACCTAATATCTAATTACTCACAGGACCCGGTCAAGAGTTAGGAGACCAGCTTGGACCGACCAGTCAAATCTAGACTATCACAGGTGAGGGACCCGTCTTGTTTCACTATTTACTTGTTAATTGTGCCAACATGCTATATGCCTACTTGTACACATGTAAATTATCAATTATGTGAAAAGGGCAAGTGTATATTTTATCGCACTCGCCCTAAACTTGAAAAGTAATTGTGCATGCCTGCTTGTGCTATTGTGTACTTCACCATAATTGGCATCTACTTATTCCGGGATCCCAACCCTATTGGCGACGTGGCTTGATTCGAACAGCATCGGATTAGATCGGGCAAGTTAAAGAACCTTGGGTACTTGTTAAGAATTACTCATGAGTATTACTGCCTACTTGCTTGTTGGTGTTTAGGCCCAAAAGTCAGAGAAATGAGGATCAGTGATCGGAAGACTGAAAGCTACATTAGCAACTGTATCAGACTGTACCCTTTTACTGAAAATGCTTCTGTTTACTTGTCCACAACTAGTGGAATACATGACTCATGATACTGATACATGACTCCGTTATATCGGGCTTACATGATTGACTGTTTACATGACCCCGTTATATCGGGTTTACATGATTCACTGTTTACATGCCCTTATTGGGAATTACTACGTACTTATTTACTGTTTACCGGGACACTCATTAAACATTAGGCTTACCCCTTTAATTGTTTCCCCTCCCGGGTTAAGGCTTGATAGTGATTAAGCTTTGTGAATAAACCTCTACAGCTGGACTTTTGATATACTAGATACTTGCAAATTGTTGTATAACTCTAGGGTTTGAACTTAGTTTTGGATTTGTAAAATAGATATGTACAAGTTTAAATTTTCCTAGGCATGAATTACCAGTTATTTTGTGGTATTTACTCGCGTAATTTGTTAAGTGATTGATTGAGTCCCGGCGAGAGCCGAGCAGGCAGTCCGCTGACCCCTCTGGTTCGCCTTTAAGGAAAGTGGGGCTGCCACATGTGTACCCTAACCAACCCCGTTAGGTAAACGATCCAAACCGTTAAGCAAGCCTATAGGTACCCTGTTATGCCGGGAGGTTTCCGGCAATGACCCTGCCCAGTCTTGACCTAAAAACATTAACCATTGAACGGAACCATGCGTACCGAAGACTTCGGCCCCAACTCTCGTGTACAGCAACGGAACCAACCGTTTCCCTGCCTACCTTGCGAAACGGTCACCCCATTGGTGCCGGTAAGATCCGGCACTGACACTTAGCTAACGTACCCATCAAGACAATGTACCACCCGTTACTTATTAACCTTAGTCATTCGTGATACCAGTCGCTAACTAGCATGTACCAGTCAGCCGACCACCGTTTCCTACCCGATATTGTTGCTAGTTACCCGTTAGCCCATTGCTAACGACCATACCTGTTAGCCATTAATTTCAAGACAACCTTAACCCGCAGAACACCAACCTTCACCCGCTAAACGTTGAACGGACCCGTAACCAACCTAAAATGGTCGGGCCACAGACCATAACCTGTCCAATCCCAATATTAACCTGAACCTTGAACAATATCCCGACCTTTGAACTAAACTAAATTACCCTACTAGCTTATTAATAGAAGTGAATTAAATCAAAATTATTTTAAAATAAGAAAATTAGCCAAAGTTAGTACCTAATACTTGACTACTCTCAAGACCCGACCAAGAGTTAAGAGGATCGTTCGGCCTAAGGTGAGGGACCCGATCTGTTTAATTGTTTACTTGTTATTTATATCCAACGTGCTACTTGTCTATTTGTTTTAGAAATTTACCAATTATGTGAAAAGGGCAAGCGTGTACTTTATTGCACTCGCCCTAAATGTAAATTACTTGTGCATGACTGATTGTCACTGTTGTGTACTTTACCACAATTGGCCCTATTGTTCAGCGATCCCAACCCCATGGGCGACGTGGCTTGATTCGAATTGGCATCGGGTTAGGTCGAGCAAGTTAACGAACCTTGGGTATTGTTAAAAATTTATTCGAGAGTATTACCGCCTATTGTACTGTCTGATGTTCAGACCTGAAAGTTGGAGAAAGGGGACTTGTGATGAAAGACTGTAAAGCTGCACCAACAATTGTACCGGACTGCATCCTTTTACTGAAAGTGTTATTTTTGCTTGTCCACAGATAGTGGACTCTATGATACATGATATTGTTATTGTTCCCGTTCAATGGGCCTATGTGCTATTTGACTATGTGCCATTTATGGAAAGTGCTATGTGAACCCTGTTAAATGATTATTTATCGGGACACTCACTAAACATTTAACTTACCCGTTTAACTGTTTCCCTTCCCAGATTTGAGGCAGCTTGGAGATTAAGGTTTAGCAAGATAAACCTCTGTGAGCTCATCTTTTGAGACTTTAGGTACTTGTACATTACTATTTCAATTTTAGGATTTGAATATAGTTTTGGATTGTAAAAGTAGATATGTATAAATTTATAATTTTTTGAAGTATAAATTGCTAGTTCTTTTGTGATCATTATTCAATTAACTTATCGAGTGACTGAATGAGTTCTGGCGAGAGTCGGCCAAGCAGTTCGCTAACTCCTCTGATTCGCCTTAGGGGAAGGTGGGGCCGTTGCACGGTCATTCCGCTAACGGGTTGGCATGCGAGAGTCGTCGCTCCGTAAACGAGTTGGCATGCAAGGCTAGTCATTCCGCTAACGGTTCCAATAATTCCGCTAACGGTCTAAGCAATTCTACTAACGGTTTAGGCAATTCTGTTAATGGTCAGCATGCTCGGCTTAGTGGTTTCGCTAACGGATCACACACCAGGCTCGGCAATTCCGCTAACGGATCGCACAATATAGCCTATCTATCATAGTTTCTTATACGGATCATAACTTGAGTTACACAAGTTTAATTTCTATCCACTTTATACTGTTGGAAACTAGATTCAGAGTGCTACAAATGTCTGGAAGACATCATGCACAAATTCAGTTCAGAAAATGGCTAAATTTCATCATAAACCTGCTGCAGGAGTTATTCACCGGTTTACAGGTTTCAAAAATCAAGTAAATTTACAGACTTGCTGCAACTCTTAGGAAAGGAATCAGGCTAAGTATTTTATACTGTTGGAAAGCTTTACAAGTCTAGTTTCAAATGCCACAAATGGCACTCAATTCCGACTTTTCTACACCAAGTTATAAACATTTTCCTGATGCTTGTTTTGCCAACCTATTATTACCCAAAAATGGTGTTTATGGTTATAGTTGTGTTTTTTTATTCGCTTAAATGTTTTTGTTTCCATTTGAATTTACTACACAACCACCTACACATATAATTTAACTTCTAGGACATCTTTTTATCCAAGACTTTTGCAACAATCAATCAAAATTTCAACATACAAATCATGTTTCAAACCTAAAATTTTTCCTAAGCATGCTCGGTTAGCTATGAAGCAAATTTTCAGAAAACTTGCAATTTGCTGGACATACTACATGTATAATTGAGCTAAAAACAAGAAAATCATTAGCTCGAGTTACCTCAATCAAAAGCATGAAAAGTTTGGAAGAAATCACAAGCGAAACCACGCAAAGTCCAAGTAAGATTCAAGCTTTCATGTCCTCAGTTTCAAGTTGTTTTTTGTAGTAGTAGAAATTTTATTTTGTGGGCTATTTTTCTTTCAAGTCTTGGCCAAGGATATTGTAAAGAAACAAAGGTTCCAAATGCTATAAGGTCTCAAGTATTTATAGCCAAAAGACAAGCACGACTAAGCAAAAAAAAAAAAAATTGACAACTCAATAGGCTAGGTTTTTGACAAGTATCAAGCAATGCATTGTCATGCTTGTAGGAGTTCTTCTTGAAGTTTCAAGGCTGTTCAAGGCCATTCCCAAGCTTGTGATTTGGTCCAAGACAAGAAGAAAGCAAGACAAGATTTATACTTCAAGTTTCTATAATTAGTAAAGGGTCAAATCGCAAAAGTTCAATTTGGTTTTCAGCCCTTGAACTTCAAGTAATATTATACTTTGTTCCTCACATATTTTTCTAGTGTTATTGCTAGATTTTGAACACCATTTGAGTACTATAAATATATGTGGCAAGTGCCAATTTTTAGTAAAAAATTTTTGCATGTCACCGGTGTGTTTTGACACGATCACAAACAAGGAAAAGATGGTTATCATTTCGTGCCAAACGTGTAAGTAAGTAAACCGGAACTAGGCAGGGCATATGGGCACTCACATTCTCCCCTCTTTAAAATAAATTTCGTTCTCAAAATTTTTCTTACCTCTAACCTTGTAGTTTGGAGTATTTCTGTTTCATTTCCTCTTCTAGCTCTCTAGTAGCTTCCTTAGAGTTGTGATGCTTCCACAGTACTTTTACCAGGGGAATCTGCTTATTTCTCAGGGTTTTCACCTTCCAATTTATGATTCTTGGAGGCTGTTCTTGATATGTTAGGGATTCGTCCAATTCGACATCTACTGGTGATATTACATGGGACGGATCTCTATAATACTTTCTTAACCAAGACAAATGGAATACGTTATGAATTCGGGTCAGATTGGCAGGTAATTTCAATCGATAGGCCATCTTTCCTATTCTTTGAACAATCTTAAGGGGGCCTATATATCTTGATTTGACCTTTTTTTTTAATGGTTTCCCACAGGGAGTGGACCCCGCAAACTAATCCCCCGCCCTCGCAACTTGCTGGCAGTGAGACTCGAACCAGGGGCAATGCCCCATTTGCAGCAGTCCCATGCCACCAGACCAAGCCCTGGGGGGCTATCTTGATTTGAGCTTTCTTCCCTTTCCGGCCTTAAGATTCCCTCTTAATGGTGTAACTGTCAGGATAACTTTGTCTCCATTTTCAAATTCTAAGTCTTTCCTCCTGCGATCTGCATAACTTTTTTACTGATTTTGGGCTGTCAGGATTCTCTGTCAAATTAACTTCACTTTGTCATAAGCTGTCTCAATCTACGGAACTCTTTTTGTACCCAACAACTTCCATTCTCCTATCTCATCCTAATAGACCGGTGATCTACATTTTCTGCCATACAAGGCTTCATACGGAGCCATTTGTATTGAGAAGTGAGAGTTATTGTTATAGGCAAACTCTATTAGAGTCACATGTTGGTCCCAACTTCCTCCAAAATCCATGATATAGGCTCTTAACATATCTTCCAAAATTTGTATGGTCCACTTCGATTGTCCGTCCATCTAGGGATGGTAGGCAGTACTCAGATTTATCTTGGTGCCAAAAATTCCTTAGATCTGCTGCCATAACCTTGAAATAAATCGAGAATCTCTATTAGAGATTATGCTGGCAGATACTTCATGTAATTGTATAATTTCATCTATATAGATCCTAACTAGCTTTTCTAGCTTGTATCTCATGTTGATTGGTATAAATTGGGCTGATTTGGTCAATCAGTCTACTACAACCCAAATAGCATCATGGCCTCTCTGCGTATGGGGTAGTCCGGACACAAAATCCATAGTGACTTGATCCTATTTCCATTCTGGCACCTCCAATGGTTGCAATAGTCCTGATAATTGTTAATGTTCTACCTTAACTTGTTGGCAGGTGAGACAGGTTTGCACAAACTAGGTTATATCATTCTTCATATCCTCTCACCAATGCATTTTCTTCATGTCTTGGTACATCTTATTTCTTCCAAGATGGATTGTATATTTGGGTTTATGTGCTTCTTCTAAAATTTCTCTTCTTAGTTCACTCTCCTTGGGTACCACCAACCGATTCTGGTGTCTCAAGATTTCGTCATTCCCTAGATTAAAGTTGGGTAGTGTAGACAATGGAATTTTAATTAATTTTCTAAATTTCCATTGGTCTATAAATTATATTCATGGCATATTTTTATCCAATCAAATATTGCCATATGTCATGCACACGTGAAAATTTGGTTATTTGACGGCCAATTATATCTCTTCAAGTGTCAAATTGAGGTGCTCTGTCCAATGAAAATATTGGGGTGTCTTGGCCAATCAAATGGCGCCATGTTACATGCTTCATGACTAAACAAGTTCGGATAAATATCTAAATATTTATTTCTTGTTGAAGAGATAATATTTAGAGTTATTTAGTCCTTATATATGTCTTATATACTGCAAGGGTTTGGCCAATCAAATCTCGCCATGTCATATGTCTCTACGAATGGGCCAATCAAGAAAATACATGTGAGCATTATCTCCTTATAGAATAAAGGGATAATATTCAAGGTGATACAATTCTTATATGACTGCATGTCTTGCAAGACAAGTAAGGTGGTGCATAAGCTCTCAACATCTACCATATCCTACAAGTATAAATAGGGAGTCTCTCCACCAAAGTAGACATCACATCACATATTGAAGAGATCAAGCATCAAGCATCACACGTCTCAAGTCTTCTTAAAGCTTCAAAGCCCCGAAAGCTTCTTTAAGTCTTCTTCATATCAAGGCTTGAATCTTCAAGGGTCTTCAAATCTTCATCATATTAGGATTTGAAGTGTTCTTCGTGTTCGTCAAGTTCTTCAAATCTTCCATATCAAGATTTGAAGAAGTCAACGGTTAATCCAAAATCGAGCTACAAAACCCTTGGATTAGCGTTCGAAGAGGAGAATCGAAGGAGACCCTCTACAATTTTGAGGAAAATTTTGGAGATTGTACTCGCCTCTCTTTTCAATTTATATTTCATATTTGTCGTATATTTTTCTTGTCTTTTTGCAGATTTGAAATTTTATCGCGTACAAATTTCTAGCACGTCCGGTGGGACCATATCTGCCTTCCATCTCTTCTCTTTGCATATTCAACTACCCATCTTGATCAATGGCACCAAAGAATAACAAGTCTGTGACTGCTAGCTCCAAGGCTGTTGATGCCAAAGCTGCTCATGAAATTGCATATGCTGCTACAAGTACCCGTACTGTTGGCCCCGTGACAAGGAGCATGACAAGAGCTTCCACCCAAGATAGCATGGAGGTACCATCTGGATCAACTCCTGTCTTCGATTCGACGTCACCAATGTTTTCTTCTCCTATATTGAAGCCTGATGATGTTCCAGCTTCAATTGAGAAGACTCTTCTCATGCTTGAATTTGGATCTGCATCCAAACTTTCTAAGCATGATGATGATCTGTCAAGCACTGGATCAGCTTCCTCTCATGAAAATCTTCAATCGAAGTGTCTCATTGAGGATTCTGCTACTTCTTCTGTCGCAATGCCTGTCATGATGACAAACACTTCAAGTCTTGAAGAGCAAGTCTCGAACATGTCCAAGATGATGGAAACAATGATGAAACACATCAAGGATCAAGATGCTCTTATCGCCCAACTGTTCAACCAAAAAGATGGCACTCCTGAAGGAAGCCGCATGAACTCCAAGGAGCACCAAGATCGTGAGGGCTCCTCATCTAGAAGCAAAGAGAAGGTGAAAGAGGTGTATGTAACCGCCGAAGGAACAATTCCTGTGGAGCAATTGAAAAAGTTCGTCGAAGACGTGATCAAGGACAAGAAAGAAAACGGCCCGAAGTCAATGTTCACTTACTCCAGACCATACACTGTTAGGATTGACAACCTAGTGATGCCTGTTGGATATCAACCACCTAAGTTCCAGGAGTTCGATGGAAAAGGCAATCCGAAACAACATGTAGCCCATTTCATCTAAACCTGCAACAAAGGTGGAACATATGGTGACTTACTAGTCAAACAATTTGTTCGATCTTTGAAAGGCAATGCGTTTGATTGGTACACTGATATTGAATCTGGATCCATTGATAGTTGGGAACAACTTGAACAAGAGTTCCTGAACCGCTTTTATAGCACTCGAAGAACTGTCAGTATGCTAGAATTGACCAACACTCGCCAATGGAAGAATGAGCCTGTGGTTAACTACATTGATAGGTGGAGAAGTTTGAGTCTCAACTGCAAGGATAGACTCTCTGAAACTTTTGCCATCGAAATGTGCATCCGAGGAATGCATTGGAGCATAAGCTACATTTTGCAAGGCATTCATCCAAGCATGTTCGAGGAGTTAGCTACTCGAGCTCATGATATGAAGTAAAGTATTGCAGCCAATGCAACTGATGGCCTGCCCATTCAAGCTCCACGTGCTCAACCTCCTCGACAAAACAATGAAAGGCAAGAAAATAAGAAAGGGGGCAAGCCTCTTTCAAAACTCAACAATAGAGAGTCCATGGCAATAAATACGTCTCCCGTGAAGATTGCCACGAAGGCGAGCCAAAAAGTCACCGATAAATTGGATTCCTCCCAAAGTAGAGCAACAAGAAGGCCTACTTTAAAAGAAATGCAAGAGAAGGAATATTCCTTCCTTGATTCTGATCTGCAAGGAATGTTTGATGATCTGCTCAAAGCGAAACTCATTGAACTTCCTGAAACGAAGCGCCCTGATGAAGCCGGTCAAGTCAGTGATCCCAATTATTGCTGCTTCCATCGCTTGATCGATCATCCTCTTGGACGGACAAATCCTTTAAAAATGACTTTCTCGCTCTTGACAGTTTCAATTTTGGTGAGCGGGCATTCAATGTGGCTCGTCCGACAAAAGGAGATTGTTCTTCATTTCTCTTTGATCTTGGAACGTAGCACAAAATAGGTACTTTGGAATCTTGAATTTCTTCCTTTACCAATTCTTTTCTTTTTGCTACTCCTTGCAAATAAAATTTGGCATCAGCAAAGTGTGATTTGGTTTCGGTAAAGGGTTTGTCGTTAGCAACAACTTTCTTGACTACACCATCACGACAATACTTAAAGCATTGATGAAAAGTGGATAGTATAATCTCATTTTCATGTATCCATGGCCTTCCTAAAAGCATGTTGTAGGAGGTCTTGGCATCAATGATATGAAAAAGTGTGCTCGAAGACAAATCGCCAATAAGCAATTCAAGCCTTATGAGGCCAATTGCTCTTTGCCCCCCTTGATTAAATCCTTGGATCATGAGGCGGTTTTGGGACAATTCATCAATTGAAATTCTAAGTTCTTTCATAGAACGCATAGACATGATGTTGATAGCAGATCCTCCATCAATGAGTATTCGATTCATCTTTTGCTCTCGAACATACCCACTTACAAACAAGGGTCGATTATGGGTCTTGAAATCAATTGTCAGATCATCACTATCGAAAGTGATAGTTGCTGCACAATCCATAGATATTTCATTAGCAACTTTGAGTTTTTCCTCAAATTCAGCACCAATTTGCGTGATTTGAGTATCTCCAGTTTTGATGACATTACAGGAGGTGTAGTCATCATCATCATTACTGAAGTAACCCTTTGGCATGAATTCTTTCAACGTCACAGGCTGTCAAACCTTTTGAAGAGGTGGGTCATTTGAAGAGGCTAGGGCTATGGTCGCTCTTCTCGCTTTTCTTGCCGCATCTCGTCGCTTCTTTGTCACTTTAGGTTTTGTTGGACGAGTGACTTCCGAAGAAGTACTCTTCTTCATCGTTGGCTTGCGAGTTTTTCTTCGAGTGACAAGAGTTCACCCTTCGTCATCATTCCCAATAGCATTTTTATGTGAAGCTTTTTCAATTTTCTTCTTCATAGACGGAATATCACTTGATGTAGATTGATTGGAGGGGACTTCTATTGAACACCACAAAGAACCAAGCATTATGGTGGTTTGATTTGCAGACATTTTATCTTCCTCAAGGAGAATTTTTCCTTGACGGGCTAACTCCATGACTTAGTCTTTAAAGACAAAGCACTTAGTAAGAGGATGACCGATCAAGCAATGGAAGCAGCAATAATTGGATCACTGACTTGACTGATTTCATCAGGGCGCTTCATTTCAGGAAGTTCAATGAGTTTCGCTTTGAGAAGATCATCAAACATTCCTTGCAGATCAGAATCAGGGAAGGGATATTCCTTCTCTTGTATTTCTTTTAAAGTAGGCCTTCTTGTTGCTCTACTTTGCGAAGAATCCAATTTCTCGGTGACTTTTTGGCTCGCTTTCGTGGCAATTGGCTCGGTGACTTTGTCTTTATTGCCATGGACTCTCTATTGTTGAGTTTTAAAAGAGGCTTGCCCTCTTTCTTATTTTCTTGCCTTTCATTGTTTTGTATAGGAGGTTGAGCACGTGGAGCTTGAATGGGCAGGCCATCAGTTGCATTGGCTGCAATACTTAACTCCATATCATGAGCTTGAGTAGCTAACTCCTCGAACGTGCGTAGATGAATGCCTTGCAAAATGTAGCTTAGGCTCCAATGCATTCCTCGGATGCACATTTCGATGGCAGAAGCTTCAGAGAGTCTATCCTTGTAGTTGAGACTCAAACTTCTCTACTTGTCATTGTAGTTGACCGCAGGCTCATTCTTCCATTGGCGAGTGTTGGTCAATTCTAGCATACTGACAGTTCTTCGAGTGCTATAAAAGCGGTTCAGGAACACTTGTTCAAGTTCTTCTCAACTATCAATGGATCCAGATTCAATATTAGTGTACCAATCAAACGCATTGCCTTTCAAAGATCGAACAAATTGTTTGACTAGTAAGTCACCATATGTTCCAGCATTGTTGCAGGTTTCGATGAAATGGGCTATATGTTGTTTCGGATTGCCTTTTCCATCGAACTGCTGGAACTTAGGTGGTTGATATCCAGCAGGCATCACTAGGTTGTCAATCCTAACAGTGTACGGTTTGGAGTAAGTGAAACTTGACTTCGCGCCGTTTTCTTTCTTGTCCTTGATCACGTCTTCGATGAACTCTTTCAATTGCTCCACAGGAATTGTTCCTTCGGCGGTTACATACACCTCTTTCACCTTCTCTTTGCCTCTAGATGAGGAGCCCTCACGATCTTGGTGCTCCTTGGAGTTCATGTGGCTTCCTTCAGGAGCGCCATCTTTTTGATTAAGCAGTTGGGCGATAAGAGCATCTCGATCCTTGATGTGTTTCATCATTGTTTCCATCATCTTGGACATGTTCGAGACTTGCTCTTCAAGGCTTGAATGTTTGTCATCATGACAGGCATTGCGACAAAAGAAGTAGCAGAATCCTCAATGAGACACTTCGATTGAAGATTTTCATAAGAGGAGGCTGATCCAGTGCTTGACAGATCATCATCATGCTTAGAAAGTTTGGATGCAGATCCAAATTCAAGCAGGAGAAGAGTCTTCTCGCTCCTTGTCACGGGGCCAACAGTACGGGTACTTGCAGCAGCTAGCAGTCACAGACTTGTTGTTCTTTGGTGCCATTGATCGAGATGGGTAGTTGAATATGCAAAGAGAAGAGATGGAAGGCAGAGATGGTTCCACCGGGCGTGCCAGAAATTTGTACGCGATAAAATTTCAAGTCTGCAAGAAGACAAGAAAAATATACAACAAATATAAAATATAAATTGAAAAGAGAGGCGAGTACAATCTTCGATTCTCCTCTTCGAACGCTAATCCAAGGGTTTCGTAGCTCGATTTTGTATTAACCGTTGACATCTTCAAATATTGATATGGAAGATTTGAAGAACTTGACGAACACGAAGAACACTTCAAATCCTAATATGATGAAGATTTGAAGACCCTTGAAGATTCAAGCCTTGATATGAAGAAGACTTGAAGAAGCTTTCGGGGCTTTGAAGCTTTAAAAAGACTTGAGACGTGTGATGCTTGATGCTTGATCTCTTCAATATGTGATGTGATGTCTACTTTGGTGGAGAGACCCCCTATTTATACTTGTAGGATATGGTAGACGTTGAGAGTTTATGCACCATCTTACTTGTCTTGCAAGACATGCAATCATATAAGGATTGTATCACCTTGAATATTATCCCTTTATTCTATAAGGAGATAATGCTCACATGTATTTTCTTGATTGGCCCATTTGTAGAGACATATGACATGGCGAGATTTGATTGGCCAAGCCCTTACAGTATGTAAGACATATATAAGGACTAAATAACTCTAAATATTATCTCTTCAACAAGAAATAAATATTTAGATATTTATCGAACTTGCTTAGTCATGAAGCATGTGACATGGCGTCATTTTATTGGCCAAGACACCCCAATATTTTCATTGGACGAGCATCTCAATTTGACACTTGGGAGATATAATTGGCCATCAAATAACCAAATTTCCACATGTGCATGACATATGGCAATATTTGATTGGATAAAAATATGCGTGAATATAATTTATAGACCAATGGAAATTTAGGAAATTAATTAAAATTCCATTGTCTACAAATGCCCCCTCGAAACTTGTTTGTGAAAAGCAAGATTTGAACGGACAAGCTTCGAAATTTTTCAACATTAATGCCATCAAAATATGAATTTCCAAATAAAGTCCAAGAAATGAACTAAACTTGAAGTCTCGCAAATTTGAGGGCCGGGGCTTTTGGATTTGTATAAGATGACCATGCAGATGCTTTAAACTTCACCACCACTTATAATTATTAAATACAAAATTCGATGGAACTTGAGCTTTCAATTTCCAAGACCAAACCATCTAGTGAAGCAACTTCATATCCATTGCCACAAATGTTGCTCCTTTTGTTTTATGTGATGCATACTTGGCATCTCCAAGTTGGACTAGCAGAGTAATTAATCAATGCCTTGCCATTCCAATTTCCAAGCGGTTAACCATGCAAAGCTATTAGGTGAATGTCGGATTTCCACCGCCAACCAAATCCACGGAGCCTTAGGAATTTATCTCTTCAAGGCAACATACTAAATATTATAAAACTCAATCACACCACTAAACCGAGAAGACTTGCTATCAAAATTCAATTTGGACTTTGTTGCATCTTGTTTCCAAGTTTAAGTACCTTAAACAAATTCCTTTCCTTGTTGAATTCCGAAATTGAGAGATGGCCCATGTATCGGAAGTTTATCCAACATTGTCAAGTCCCAAGAGTCCTCATTCCTTGTTGGTTTTAAATTATAAACAAGCTACAACTCTAAAACCGAATCACCATAACCCTCAATCTTCTAAGAAGACTTCTGAAAACTTCACTTCCATGTTGGATTTGACTTCCATCCACCTCTAATGAGCATAGCTAGTTTCCGAGGCCAAATTAAAAACTCACCTCCTTTGCGAATCGAAAGTTCAATCCATAGCAAACTCAATCAACTAAAAGATAACTCGCATAGATAAGAAATCCATTCATGCTTGGACTTGAATTCCTTCAAATCGAAAGTGGAATTCCCCTGCTATAAATACTCAAAAACAGAGCCATGTATTCACTCGTAACATTCCAGCAAATCTAGATCAAAACTCTTATTTCATACACATTTTCTTGATATTGGCATTCGCTGAACTTTGTCGCTAATTGATTGCTAATGCAGCTTTACTTGGTAACATTACAAGCATTGATATCCATCCCAACCAGGTATTTGGACTTCACTATCTCGCTGACAATTCCTTTCTTTATTTTAAAGATTGTTGCATACTTTCCACTACATGATTTGTGCTTTGCATGCCTACTTTCATTCATTTTGATACTCTGCATGTGACTTGGACTTGAAGAATTGCATGCCAACCTAACCACGTGTCTCGGATTTTTGAAATTGAATCACCAATATACAATGGCCTTTAACTCCCCTTTTTTTTTCTCTCTCTCTTTTTTTTTTTTTTTTTTTTTGTGGACAACCGACAACGTTCTCCAGAATTTAAGCATTTACCGGAACTTGGGAATAGGGGATTCGACTAGGTAGCGATTTTTTTCCGTCGTCTAACCTTTCTCTTTCTTTTTTCCCTCTTTTTTTCGCAAAATTCCAGCAACCATGCAAATTAAGGACTAAGCCACGCCACTACCGCATATCACCCTGACGGATGAACGTGGAGGATCTCAGTCAAAAAGCTTATCGTTGTATGTCAATAAACCGGCATTCGGCCTTGCTGAGTCTTTCATCCCTCTTAATGCATCAATGTATCTTGAGGACTGGACTAGCAAGTGGACTAAAGAGGTTATAGCACCATCGACTTATTCTGCAACACCAAAAAGAGAAGAGGTCATTGTGCTAAACTCGTCACTTCATAGTGGAGATCCAGGGATGGCAAAATTCACACTTTCGTTGTGGGTTTCAATATCGACAAAGCTACAAGGAAAATTCCTTCATATTTCTTTGTTGAGGCGTGCTACACTTCCCATTATTGGGAATGGATAGAGGACATCCTTGGAAGACATACGGAAGTGCTGACACGTGCTGGTATATTTGAAGCCGTCTATGCATCAAGATTTTCTTATGATCGTTGGGAGAACATCTTACGAGCCTTCTTCAAATATTGGTGTCCTTTTACGAACACACTTCATACCCCCATGGGAGAGATGTCCATCACGCTTTGGGATCTTTATCAACTTGGTGGCCTATCAGTTGATGGCACATTCTTTGATAAAGTTGTCCCTTCAGCAGTGGAACTTCTTTCCACAAACAACGAAGGAAAACCACTTCTCCTTGCAAGTTGTAAGCATCTCTTTTCAGCTTACTTTCATCTTTGGACAAATGACCAAGGCGTGTGGATGAAAGATTGGATTCGCTTCTGGTTCAAAGGGGAGGCAAGATATAGGGCTCCTCCTGACAGGGCAAGTAGGAGAAAGACTGCATCTAAACCAAAAACAACGTCTAACCCTTCTGGAAGTGTGGAGCCAAACCATCTTGCTGACACGAAGGACTTTAGCATTCCTTTCGACACCTTAAATATTCAAGGGTCGTTGAGAAAAGAGACCTACATAGCGGCATTGATAGCGTGTTGGATTTGCAAATTCCTCTTGCCGAGCAAGAAGGTTGATCGTATTCGTCCAAGTGTCTTCAAAATTGCGTGCTTAATGGCAACAGGGACAAAGTTTTGTCTTGCAATCCCAATCCTTGCCAGCATATATCATGGGTTGAGAGAGATCGTCCACGCCCCTAACGTAAGAGAATGTGATGTTGTTTTTCCAATCCATTACGTCTATGCTTGGATTGGTCAATACTTTAACGTATATCACTAAAAGAATCAGGTGAGCAGTCACCACGCACGCATGACAAGATTTAGTGGTGAGAGGATGGCAATCTTCTATGATAGAGAAAAGGCCGAGGAAATCTTCAAATGAGTAAATCCATTGACACTCTCCAAGCTATGCTGGACTAAGAATGAAGAAAAACTGCCGATCGATGATGGCTCCTTATCTCCAAGACTCACGAGTTACTTCATCAGTCAACGATCCTGCTTCTTAACTCTACGTAAGGATAATACTTTCATTATTGAAAGATACAATCCTTGTATATTCAGTAGGCAATTTGGCTTTTGTCAGGATATTCCAAACAATTTGAAGGAGATCAACCACACCTACACCTTGGGTGAAGCTATTCAACTGTGGGATTCCTCGATCCGTGTGCAAATAGGATCCAAGATGATTATACCCAGGCAGAGAAAGCACCACTTGGTCACGAAGGACTATGATAGCTCTGGTGGTCAACACGATCAAATAGTGTTCCTTCCAACTCTCTTAAGATCACAGTCAAAATTCCTCCACAATCATCCAAGAAACGTATGACAACATCTATTGATAAGCCAATGCATCACAGTGAAAGTATGGAGATTGCCATGGACCTTACGACATCTTCCTTGTCGAAGGGTAAAACTCCTAACGCTCATTTGAAAAGCGTTGTCATGAGAAGCAATTCTTCTAGAGATTCTCAACAAACCACAAAAGGCATGAAACAGGTGGTTCCTCCGAAAACGCGATTGACACTTCCAAAACTCCTGACGGCAGCTCCTATGGAAGAAGATGTTGAAATCGAGGTGTTAGTCAATCCTAATTTTGTCTAGTCCACTGGAAAGAAAGTAACTCAGGATAAGCATGCTGGATCTACTCAAGAAGGGATCCATTCATCGACAAGTGGTAGTAGCAGCCAGGATCAACATTGGAACAGGTCAAAGAAAAGGTCGAGGTCTTCCGTTATGGAGGACACTTCTTTTGCATCATCATTGGCCAAGGTATCGCCGCTTAAGGTAATATATATAAACTTATATTACCTCTTTATCTTCATTTCCTTATTTCTTGATGTTTAGGTCTTCTTCATTTCAGCCTGCTTTTGTTGAATTTCGCCAAGAAGGAATCGAGAACGACTCACCTATTGAAGTTACTAGCATGACTTCAAATAAGAGAAATCATGAAACCGCCATCAATGGTCCAAAGCAACTTATCACCAGTGGGTCTATCTCGTCAATGCATAAGCAAGAGTTGGCCAATTCACATGAAATTCGAAAGAAACCTAAAGTGGCATTGGTGTCGGAATTTCATGGGCAAAAATTGATTCAAACACACCGAAGGAAGTATTTCTAAAGTCTTTGGATGGATCTTCGTGGGCAAATTCTCAACACTCCTATAGAGCAAATTTCTTCATTGAAGGAGTGTGCGAAAGAAGTTATTGGAGAGATCACCAAAGTGGACCTTACATATGGTCTTTCTTTGAACGACTTATTGACAGAATAATTTGTGAAAGCTGAAGAATATGATTCTTCCATATCATCATCATGGGAAAGGATGAGCAAAGAAATGCATGTCGAGCTTCTTTCTAAAGCGACCTCTCAACTTAAGGAAGTTAAGGGAGCAGAGAAGAAATTGACTTCTAGCATCCAATGTCTTAAAGAAAAGTTACAGTTCGTCGAAGAAAAAAAGATACTTCTTCAAAAGGAACTTGCTGACTTGGAAGCACAAAGTGTGGAGATTTGTTCGACCATTGACCAGAAGCAAGAAAGTCTAAAGCAAATCCAGGCCAAAGTAACTCAAGTCCATGATGACATTCTTCTATTGAGAACGCCAATGTCCTGACTAAAGATGCGGCAAAGGAATTAGAAGACATGAAATCTTTTCTTGAGTCATGCAAAACTGCTATAATAGATCACAAATTTGATATTTGGATCTTAATTTCCTTTTAGATTTTTTAGAGTTGGAACCATTTTTTTCATGTGGCAAAACTTTTCTTTTAAGCAATGAAACTTGTTTTTTTTTTTTGAGATGATTTTTTCTCTTTTTTTTCCTCTTTTTTTTAAAAATAAAATAAAATAAAGATAAAAAAAAACAAGCTTAAACTTCAAGCTCTTCATTAAAAGAATTTTTTTTATAAGGAAAAAGATTTGGTTTGGGGGGGGGGTGTAACTGAACTTAAAGGTTGTCTCCTAAACTGCCTACGTATCCCAAAAAGGGAATCAAGTCACACATAGTTCCTGCCGTATACAGTTTAACCTCATGTGAGTCAGGAGTGTCTATTTGTTTATCACCTTAGATTTGGTGGAGTGTTTCAGCAGTTTAACCACATGCTACACTATTGGTGGTTGCCATTCACAGTTTTAGTTCATGCGGGCCGGGAACAACATGCAGTTTTTACTCATGCGTAATGGAGTCTTCAAGTCAAGCGTAGTATTTCTTCAAGTATTTGCTATTGATGGGGCCAATCCTTAGTCCATCGTCGGCAATCAATTTGTACGAGCCATTTGAATATGCTTCTTGGACAACATATGGACCATCCCACTTGGAGGCAAATTTTCTTTGTCCACCATGAGTAAGGATGATTGGTCTTCGAATAGCAAGCACCAAGTCTCCAACTTGAAAAGAGTGCGGGTGGACACGCTTGTTGAAAGCTTTTGAAAGTCGAGCTTGATAGCACTCAATTCGCTGTTGAGCTTCCAATCTCTTTTCGTCGAGTGCTTCTAAGTCCTCAAGGCGAAGGTGAACATTGTCCTCCTCATTGAGTCCTTCTTGAATTGCAATTCTGAAGGAAGGTATTTGACACTCAAGCGGGAGGACAACTTCAACACCGTAGACAAGTGCGTATGGAGTCGCTTGCATAGGAGTTCGAAAAGTAGTTCTATACGCCCAAAGAGCTTCCCCAATTTGAAGATGCCAGTCTCTTTTTGATTTGTCAACAATCTTCTTCAGCAAGTTACACAAAGTTTTATTGAATGCCTCGGCAAGTTCATTTGCAGCCGCATAGTATATAGAAGAATTGTACTGCTTGAAATTGAGTTTTTAACAAAGATTGTTCATTGCGGCATTGCAAAAAGGCTTGCCATTGTCGATGATAATTAAACGCGGGACTCCATATTGATAAATGATGTTAAGGCGGATGAAGTCCACTACGTTTTCCTTCTTCACTTCCTTTAGAGGAACTGCTTCAGACCACTTTGAGAAGTAATCTGTTGTAACCAAAATAAAGATATGTCCACAAGAAGATTTTGGAAGTGGCCCAACTATATCCAATCCCCAAGTGTCGAATGGCCAAGAAGCTACAGTTGGATGCAACGGTTTAGGAGGTTGATGGATAAAGTTGCCATGAAATTGGCATGCTTGACATCTCCTTGCAAAGTCAATGTAATCTTTCACCGTCGTTGGCCAGTAGTATCCCATTCTCTTAATGCGAAAATGTAATTTGGGACCGGATTGATGAGCGCCGCATATCCCAGAGTGAGCTTCCTCCATTGCTTGCGTAGCTTCATCTTCTCCAAGACATCGTAGAAACACTCCGTCAAATGATTTTCGATAAAGCGTTTCCTTGTAGTAGATGAAACGGGGTGCTCGACGACGTATATCAACCCTACTCTTGGGGTCATCTGGCAGCTTCCCATGCTTGAAACAGTCAATTATGGGATGATGCCAATCTTCCTTTTCAACTTTGTAGACATAAACATGGTAATGTTTTTCACCTCATCATGGTCTTCTTCATCGAACATTGGAGGTACGACCCAATTTGGGCATATTGGAATTTGATTTCGATGGGAAGGTAAAGTGAGCATAGAAGCTAATTTTCTGAAAGAATCAGCTTGTTAGTTGAACTTTCTTGGAATATGCTCTGTGGTAACATTACCCAAATATCTCATGAGTTGCTTTGCATTGTTCCAATATGGGACTAATTCAGGCTTCCTTACCTCGTAAATACCCAAAAGTTGATTCACTACTAATTTGAAGTCGCCATAGATCTTAAGATGCAATTGTTTCATATCTACAGCCATCTCGAGACCAAGAATTAATGCTTGATATTCAACCACATTGTTTGAGCATTGACGTGTAAAAGTGAAAGAATATGGCAAGACGTCCGCTTGTGAAGTGTAAAAGACGACCCCGGCGCAAGCCCCGTGACAATGAGGAGCCCCATCGAAATACATTGACCATGGTGATTCGACCATAAATACTTCTTCATCGGGAAGTTCATCAGTCAACTCCCACTCGGCAGGTATAGGATGATCAGCTAAGAAGTTGGCTAATACTTGTCCTTTGACAGCTTTGGCTGGTACACAAATAATTTCAAATTGTTGAAATTGAAGATACCACCTCGCCAGACGATCCGACAATACAGGCCTTGTCATAACATATTTGATGGGATTGGCTTTAGATATGAGTCAAATAATATGTGCTTGGAAATAATGCTTCAATTTTTGGATAGCAAATATGAGTGCCAATCACAACTTATCAATAGGTGACTATTTCAACTCGTTTGCAGTCATCATTCGACTCAAATAGTACAGTGCATTCTCATTACCTTTATCATTTTCTTGAGCAAGTAAAGCCCCGATTGACTGTTCTTGCGTAGAAATGTAGAGGATCAATGGCTTTTCAGGAACTAGTGCAGCCAACACAGGAGGATTCATGAGATAAGTTTTGATGCTCGCAAAAGTATTTCT
Organism: Gardenia jasminoides; assembly: GCA_013103745.1. Lineage (NCBI taxonomy): Eukaryota > Viridiplantae > Streptophyta > Magnoliopsida > Gentianales > Rubiaceae > Gardenia > Gardenia jasminoides. The sequence continues at coordinate 4,526,829 of CM023104.1, read as the reverse complement.
ACATGCATCATCTCATTCGAAAGGTACCCCTTTCTTCATTAAGCGACTGAAGGGTTGACATCGTCCCGCCAAGTTGGAGATGAACCTTCGGATATATGCCAATTTTTCTTGAAGACTTTTCAACTTGTGAATATTATGAGGTTCGGGCATTTTCATAATGGCATCAATTTTAGACTGATCGACCTCTATTCCACGTTGATGGACAATGAAACCCAGGAATTTACCAGAAGCCATTCCAAATGCACACTTTAATGGATTCATTTTTAATTGATATCTTCGAAGACGTTGAAGAACTCTTCGAAGATCATGGATGTGGTCTTCTCGCTTCTTTGATTTTACCACAAGATCATCAACGTAGCATTCTACATTTTGATGTAGCATTTCATTGAAGATCTTTTGCATTGCCCTTTGATATGTCGCTCCTGCATTTTTTAATCCAAATGGCATCACTTTATAGCAATAAATGCCTTTGGGGGTGCAAAAGGCGATGAACTCCTCGTCTTTTGCCGCCATGCATATTTGATTATACCCAGAAGATCCATCCAAGAACGAAAGTGCTTCGTGACGCGTTGTGGCATCAACCGTTAATTCTGTGATGGGGAGTGGAAAATCATCCTTTGGACAAGCTTCATTTAGATCTCGAAAGTCTACACATACTCGAATTTGTCCATTCTTCTTTTTGACAGGAACGATACTTGAAATCCATGTTGGATATTTCACCTCTCTTATGAATCCAGTCTCGATCAACTTGTCAACTTCCTTCTCTATCAGAGAAATCAATTCAGGTCGAAAGCGTCTCTGAGCTTGTTTAATAGGTCTTGCATCTCGTCTGATGGATAAATCGTGGACGGCAACTCTTGGATCTAAACCAGGCATTTCTGAGTAATTCCAAGCAAAAACATATTTGAATTCGAGTAGCAAATCAACATACTCCTTTTCTTCTTCGGGAGTCATCCACGAATTTATGTAGACTGGACGGGGATCTTCACTTGTGCCAAGATTAATTTCTTTTAGCACATCAGCTATATTTTTTCCTCCTACTTCAAATTCGGAGGGGGCATCACCCGCATCTTCTTCTTCTTCAGGGTCGTTGATTGTGATATGATGGCAGGAAGCAGTGCTTTCTTGATCCTGTTTATCAATGACCGTTTCAATTCTTGCATTGAACACATCACCGTAGTGTATAAAGAAATTGGTGACTCGTTTGCTCGAACTATTCTTTTTTATTGGAACAGGATTCTCTTCTCTTTTCAGAATTTGTTGCTCTTGTTTTGAGATGCCTAATCTCTCATGGACAGGTCGCTTAACATCTTTGGTTGTGAGCCAAGTCGGTCAAACACAGAAACACGTTTCGACTTGTTTCCCAATCTATCAAAAACTGATTTTCTTCGACTCATGACCTCTGCATCCACATTCACGTAATTACAGTTTGCTCTTTTGATTGCTATGTGAATGGGAGAAGGCAGTTGATAGCCAAGACCCACGGATGAGTTTTCAATGCTATAACCCTTTTCTTTTAGCATTCTTTGAATAGAGGTCAATCCATGGACTTTCTCTCTGGTCATCTCAAGGAGTAACTTGCCCAATGCATTCTTCTCGTTTTGGCTATAGCCGGCTTTAACGAGAAGTCTATATGCATTTGGATCGAAACTCTCTTGTGTCCGAGTCGTAGGTAACGAAGTGTGTTCCACTGCGGGTTCTTCCTTTGGACGGACAAATCCTTTAAAAATGACTTTCTCGCTCTTGACAGCTTCAATTTTGGTGAGCGGGACATTCAATGCGGCGCGTCCGACAAAAGGAGATTGTTCTTCATTTCTCTTTGATCTTGGAACGTAGCACAAAATAGGTGATTTGGAATCTTGAATTTCTTCCTTTACCGATTCTTTTCTTTTTTCTACTCCTTGCAAATAAAATTTGGCATCAGCAAAGTGTGATTTGGTTTCGGTAAAGGGTTTGTCGTTAGCAACAACTTTCTTGACTACACCATCACGACAATACTTAAAGCATTGATGAAAAGTGGATAGTATAATCTCATTTTCATGTATCCACGGCCTTCCTAAAAGCATGTTGTAGGAGGTCTTGGCATCAATGATATGAAAAAGTGTGCTTGAAGACAAATCGCCAATAAGCAATTCAAGCCTTATGAGGCCAATTGCTCTTTGCCCCCCTTGATTAAATCCTTGGATCATGAGGCGGCTTTGGGACAATTCATCAATTGAAATTCTAAGTTCTTTCATAGCACGCATAGACATGATATTGACAGCAGATCCTCCATCAATGAGTATTCGATTCATCTTTTGCTCTTGAACATACCCACTTACAAACAAGGGTCGATTATGGGTCTTGGAATCAATTGTCAGATCATCACTATCGAAAGTGATAGTTGCTGCACAATCCACAGGTATTTCATCAGCAACTTTGAGTTTTTCCTCAAATTCAGCACCAATTTGCGTGATTTGAGTATCTCCAGTTTTGATGACATTACAGGAGGTGTAGTCATCATCATCATTGCTGAAGTAACCCTTTGGCATGAATTCTTTCAACGTCACAGGGTATCGAACCTTTTGAAGAGACGGGTCATTTGAAGAGGCTAGGGCTATGGTCGCTCTTCTCGTTTTTCTTGCCGCACCTCGTCGCTTCTTTGTCACTTTAGGTTTTGTTGGACGAGTGACTTCCAAAGAAGTACTCTTCTTCATCGTTGGCTTGCTAGTTTTTCTTCGAGTGACAAGAGTTCACCCTTCGTCATCATTCCCGATAGCATTTTTATGTGAAGCTTTTTCAATTTTCTTCTTCATAGACGGAATATCACTTGATGCAGATTGATTGGAGGGGACTTCTATTGAACACCACAAAGAACCAAACATTATGGTGGTTTGGTTTGCAGACATTTTATCTTTCTCAAGGAGAATTTTTCCTTGACGGGCTAACTCTATGACTTTGTCTTTAAAAACAAAGCACTTAGTAAGAGGATGACCGATCAAGCAATGGAAGCAGCAATAATTGGATCACTGACTTGACTGATTTCATCAGGGCGCTTCATTTCAGGAAGTTCAATGAGTTTCGCTTTGAGAAGATCATCAAACATTCCTTGCAGATCAGAATCAAAGAAGGGATATTCCTTCTCTTGCATTTCTTTTAAAGTAGGCCTTTTTGTTTCTCTACTTTGGGAGGAATCCAATTTCTCGGTGACTTTTTGGCTCGCCTTTGTGGCAATCTTCACGAGAGACGTATTTATTGCCATGGACTCTCTATTGTTGAGTTTTGAAAGAGGCTTGCCCCCTTTCTTATTTTCTTGCCTTTCATTGTTTTGTCGAGGAGGTTGAGCATGTGGAGCTTGAATGGGCAGGCCATCAGTTGCATTGGCTGCAATACTTAACTCCATATCATGAGCTCGGGTAGCTAACTCCTCGAACGTGCTTGGATGAATGCCTTGCAAAATGTAGCTTAGGCTCCAATGCATTCCTCGGATGCACATTTCGATGGCAGAAGCTTCAGAGAGTCTATCCTTGCAGTTGAGACTCAAACTTCTCTACCTATCAATGTAGTTGACCACAGGCTCATTCTTCCATTGGCGCGTGTTGGTCAATTCTAGCATACTGACAGTTCTTCGAGTGTTATAAAAGAGGTTCAGGAACTCTTGTTCAAGTTGTTCCCATCTATCAATGGATCCAGATTCAATATCAGTGTACCAATCAAACGTATTGCCTTTCAAAGATCGAACAAATTGTTTGACTAGTAAGTCACCATATGTTCCAGCATTGTTGCAGGTTTCGATGAAATGGGCTATATGTTGTTTCGGATTGCCTTTTCCATCGAACTGTTGGAACTTAGGTGGTTGATATCCAGCAGGCATCACTAGGTTGTCAATCCTAACAGTGTACGGTTTGGAGTAAGTGAAACTTGACTTCGGGCCGTTTTCTTTCTTGTCCTTGATCACGTCTTCGACGAACTCTTTCAATTGCTCCACAGGAATTGTTCCTTCGGCGGTTACATACACCTCTTTCACCTTCTCTTTGCCTCTAGATAAGGAGCCCTCACGATCTTGGTGCTCCTTGGAGTTCATGCGGCTTCCTTCAGGAGCGCCATCTTTTTGGTTAAGCAGTTGGGTGATAAGAGCATCTTGATCCTTGATGTGTTTCATCATTGTTTCCATCATTTTGGACATGTTCGAGACTTGCTCTTCGAGGCTTGAAGTGTTTGTCATCATGATAGGCATTGCGACAGAAGAAGTAGCAGAATCCTTAATGAGACACTTCGATTGAAGATTTTCATGAGAGGAGGCTGATCTAGTGCTTGACAGATCATCATCATGGTTAGAAAGTTTGGATGCAGATCCAAATTCAAGCATGAGAAGAGTCTTCCCAATTGAAGCTGGAATATCATCAGGCTTCAATATAGGAGAAGAAAACATTGGTGACGTCGAACCGAAGACAGGAGTTGATGCAGATGGAACCTCCATGCTATCTTGGGTGGAAGCTCTTGTCATGCTCCTTGTCACGGGGCCAACAGTACGGGTACTTGCAACAGCATATGCAGTTTCATGAGCAGCTTTGGCATCAACAGCCTTGGAGCTAGCAGTCATAGACTTGTTGTTCTTTGGTGCCATTGATCGAGATGGGTAGTTGAATACGCAAAGAGAAGAGATGGAAGGCAGAGATGGTCCCACAGGGCGTGTCAGAAATTTGTACGCGATAAAATTTCAAGTATGCAAAAAGACAAGAAAAATATACGACAAATATGAAATATAAATTGAAAAGAGAGGCGTGTACAATCTCCGAAATTTTCCTCAAAATTGTAGAGAGTCTCCTTCGATTCTCCTCTTCGAACGCTAATCCAAGGGTTTCGTAGCTCAATTTTGGATAAACCGTTGACTTCTTCAAATATTGATATGGAAGATTTGAAGAAATTGACGAACACGAAGAACACTTCAAATCCTAATATGATGAAGATTTGAAGACCCTTGAAGATTCAAGCCTTGATATGAAGAAGACTTGAAGAAGCTTTCGGGGCTTTGAAGCTTTAAAAAGACTTGAGACGTGTGATGCTTGATGCTTGATCTCTTCAATATGTGATGTGATGTCTACTTTGGTGGAGAGTCCCCCTATTTATACTTGTAGGATATGGTAGACGTTGAGAGTTTATGCACCATCTTACTTGTCTTGCAAGACATGCAATCATATAAGGATTGTATCACCTTGAATATTATCCCTTTATTCTATAAGGAGATAATGCTCACATGTATTTTCTTGATTGGCCCATTTGTAGAGACATATGACATGGCGAGATTTGATTGGCCAAGCCCTTACAGTATGTAAGACATATATAAGGACTAAATAACTCTAAATATTATCTCTTCAACAAGAAATAAATATTTAGATATTTATCCGAACTTGCTTAGTCATGAAGCATGTGACATGGAGTCATTTTATTGGCCAAGACACCCCAATATTTTCATTGGACAGAGCATCTCAATTTGACACTTGGAGAGATATAATTGGCCATCAAATAACCAAATTTCCACATGTGCATGACATATGGCAATATTTGATTGGATAAAAATATGCCGTGAATATAATTTATAGACCAATGGAAATTTAGGAAATTAATTAAAATTCCATTGTCTACAAATGCCCCCTCGAAACTTGTTTGTGAAAAGCAAGATTTGAACGGACAAGCTTCGAAATTTTTCAACATTAATGCCATCAAAATATGAATTTCCAAATAAAGTCCAAGAAATGAACTAAACTTGAAGTCTCGCAAATTTGAGGGCCAGGGCTTTTGGATTTGTATAAGATGACCATGCAGATGCTTTAAACTTCACCATCGCTTATAATTATCAAATACATAATTCGATGGAACTTGAGCTTTCAATTTCCAAGACCAAACCATCTAGTGAAGCAACTTCATATCCGTTGCCACAAATGTTGCTCCTTTTGTTTTATGTGATGCATACTTGGCATCTCCAAGTTGGACTAGAAGAGTAATTAATCAATGCCTTGCCATTCCAATTTCCAAGCGGTTAACCATGCAAAGCTATTAGGTGAATGTCGGATTTCCACCGCCAACCAAATCCACGGAGCCTTAGGAATTTATCTCTTCAAGGCAACATACTAAATATTTAAAACTCAATCACACCCCTAAACCGAGAAGACTTGCTATCAAAATTCAATTTGGACTTTGCTGCATCTTGTTTCCAAGTTTAAGTACCTTAAACAAATTCCATTCCTTGTTGAATTCTGAAATTGAGAGATGGCCCATGTATCGGAAGTTTATCCAACATTGTCAAGTCCCAAGAATCCTCATTCCTTGTTGGTTTTAAATTATAAACAAGCTACAACTCTAAAACCGAATCACCATAACCCTCAATCTTCTAAGAAGACTTCTGAAAACTTCACTTCCATGTTGGATTTGACTTCCATCCACCTCTAATGAGCATAGCTAGTTTCCGAGGCCAAATTAAAAACTCACCTCCTTTGCGAATCGGAAGTTCAATCCATAGCAAACTCAATCAACTAAAAGATAACTCGCATAGATAAGAAATCCATTCATGCTTGGACTTGAATTCCTTCAAATCAAAAGTGGAATTCCCCTGCTATAAATACTCAAAAATAGAGCCATGTATTCATTCGTAACATTCCAGCAAATCTAGATCAAAACTCTTATTTCATACACATTTTCTTGATATTGGCATTCGCTGAACTTTGTCGCTAATTGATTGCTAATGCAGCTTTACTTGGTAACAATACAAGCATTGATATCCATCCCGACCAGGTATTTGGACTTCACTATCTCGCTGACAATTCCTTTCTTTATTTTAAAGATTGTTGCATACTTTCCACTGCATGATTTGTGCTTTGCATGCCTACTTTCATTCATTTTGATACTCTGCATGTGACTTGGACTTGAAGAATTGCATGCCAACCTAACCACGTGTCTCGGATTTTTGAAATTGAATCACCAACATACAATGGCCTTTAACTCCCCTTTTTTCTCTCTCTCTCTCTCTTTTTTTTTTTTTTTGTAGACAACCGACAACGTTCTCCAGAATTTAAGCAATTGTCGGAACTTGGGATTAGGGGATTCGACTAGGTAGCAAATTTTTTTCGTCGTCTAACCTTTCTCTTTCTTTTTTCACTCTTTTTTTCACAAAATTCCAGCAACCATGCAAATCAAGGACTACGCCACGCCACTACCGCATATCACCCTGACGGATGAACGTGGAGGATCTCAGTCAAAAAGCTTATCGTTGTATGTCAATAAACCGGCATTCGGCAGCCTTGCTGAGTCTTTCATCCCTCTTGATGCATCAATGTATCTTGAGGACTGGACTAGCAAGTGGACTAAAGAGGTTATAGCACCATCGACTTATTCTTCAACACCAAAAAGAGAAGAGGTCATTGTGCTAAACTCGTCACTTCATAGTGGAGATCCAAGGATGGCGAAATTCACACTTCCGTTTGTGAGTTTCAATATCGAAAAAGTAACATGAAAAATTCCTTCATTTTTCTTTGGTGAGGCTTGCTACACTTCCCATTATTAGGAATGGACCGAGGACATCCTTGGAAGACATACAGAAGTGCTCACACGTGCAGGTATATTTGAAGCCGTCTATGCATCAAGATTTTCTTATGATCGTTGCGAGAACATCTTATGAGTCTTCTTCAAATATTGGTGTCCTTTTACGAACACACTTCATACCCCCATGGGAGAGATGTCCATCACGCTTTGGGATCTTTATCGACTTGGTGGCCTATCAGTTGATGGCACATTCTTTGATGAAGTTGTCCCTTCAGCAGTGGAACTTCTTTCCACAGACAACGAAGGAAAACCACTTCTCCTTGCAAGTTGTAAGCATCTCTTTTCAGTTTACTTTCATCTTTGGACAAATGACCAAGGCGTGTGGATGAAAGATTGGATTCGCTTCTGGTTCAAAGGGGAGGCAAGATATAGGGCTCCTCCTGACAGGGCAAGTAGGAGAAAGACTGCATCTAAACAAAAAACAACGTCTAACCCTTCTGGAAGTGTGGAGCCAAACCATCTTGCGGACACGATGGACTTTAGCATTCCTTTTGACACCTTAAATATTCAAGGGTCGTTGAGAAAAGAGACCTACATAGCGGCATTGATAGCGTGTTGGATTTGCAAATTCCTCTTGCCGAGCAAGAAGGTTGATCGTATTCGTCCAAGTGTCTTCAAAATTGCGTGCTTAATGGCAACAGGGACAAAGTTTTGTCTTGCAATCCCAATCCTTGCCAGCATATATCATGGGTTGAGAGAGATCGTCCACGCCCCTAACCTAAGAGAATGTGATGTTGTTTTTCCAATCCATTACGTCTATGCTTGGATTGGTCAATACTTTAACGTGTATCATGAAAACAATCAGGTGAGCAGTCACCACGAGCGCATGACAAGATTTAGTGGTGAGAGGATGGCAATCTTCTATGATAGAGAAAAGGCCGATGAAATCTTCAAAGGAGTAAATCCATTGACACTCTCCAAGCTATGCTGGACCGAGAATGAAGAAAAACTGCTGATCGATGATGGCTCCTTATCACCAAGACTCACGAGTTACTTCATCAGTCAACGATCCTGCTTCTTAACTCTACTCAAGGATAATACTTTCATTATTGAAAGATACAATCCTTGTAGATTCAGCAGGCAATTTGGCTTTTGTTAGGATATTCCAAATAATTTGAAGGAGATCACTCACACCTACACATTGGGTGAAGCTATTCAACTATGGGATTCCTCGGTCCATGTGCAAACAAGATCCAAGATGATTATACCCAGGCAGAGAAAGCACCACTTGGTCACGAAGGACTATGATAGCTGGTGGTCAACACGATCAAATAGTGTTCCTTCCGACTCTCCTAAGATCACAGTCAAGATTCCTCCACAGTCATCCAAGAAGCGTATGACTACATCTACTGATAAGCCAACGCATCACAGTGAAGCTACGGAGATTGCCATGGACCTTACGACATCTTCCTTGTCGAAGGGTAAAACTCCTAACGCTCGTTTGAAAAGTGTTGTCATGAAAAGCAATTCTTCTAGAGATTCTCAACAAACCACAAAAGGCATGAAACAGGTGGTTCCTCCGAAAACGCGATTGACACTTCCAAAACTCCTGACGGCAGCTCCTATGGAAGAAGATGTTGAAATCGAGGTGTTACACAATACTGATTTTGTCCAGTCCACGGGAAAGAAAGTAACTCAGGATAAGCATGCTGGATCTACTCAAGAAGGGATCCGTTCATCGACAAGTGGTAGTAGCAGCCAGGATCAACATTGGAAAGGTCAAAGAAAAGGTCGAGGTCTTCCGTTATGGAGGACACTTCTTTTGCATCATCATTGGCCAAGGTATCGCCGCTTAAGGTAATATATATAAACTTATATTACCTCTTTATCTTCCTTTCCTTATTTCTTGATGTTTAGGTCTTCTTCATTTCAGCCTGCATTTGTTGAATTTCGCCAAGAAGGAACCGAGAACGACTCACCTATTGAAGTTACTAGCATGACTTCAAATAAGGGAAATCATGAAACCACCGTCAATGGTCCAAAGCAACTTACCACCAGTGGGTCTATCTCGTCAATGTATAAGCAAGAGTTGGCCAATTCACATGAAATTCGAAAGAAACCTAGAGTGGCATTGGTGTCGGAATTTCATGGGCAAAAATTGATTCAAACACAGCAAAGGAAGTATTTGCAAAGTCTTTGGATCGATCTTCGTGGGCAAATTCTCAACACTCCTATAGAGCAAATTTCTTCATTGAAGGAGTGTGCGGAAGAAGTTATTGGAGAGATCACCAAAGCGGACCTAGCATATGGTCTTCCTTTGAAGGACTTATTGACAGAATTATTTGTGAAAGCTGAAGAATATGATTCTTCCATATCATCATCATGGGAAAGGATGAGCAAAGAAACGCATGCCGAGCTTCTTTCTAAAGCGACCTCTCAACTTAAGGAAGTTAAGGAAGCAGAGAAGAAATTGACTTCTATCATCCAATGTCTTGAAGAAAAGTTACAGTCCGTCGAAGAAAAAAAGATACTTCTTCAAAAGGAACTTGCTGACTTGGATGCGCAAAGTGTGGAGATTTGTTCGACCATTGACCAGAAGCAAGAAAGTCTCAAGCAAATCCAGGCCAAAGTAGCTCAAGTCCATGATGACATTTCTTCTATTGAAAACGCCAATGTCCTGACTGAAGATATGGCAAAGGAATTAGAAGACATGAAATCTTTTCTTGTGTCATGCAAAACTACTGTAATAGATCACAAATTTGATATTTAGATCTTAATTTCCTTTTAGATTTTTTAGAGTTGGAACCATTTTTTTCATGTGGCAAAACTTTTCTTTTAAGCAATGAAACTTGTTTTTTTTTTTGAGATAATTTTTTTCTCTTTTTTTTCCATTTTTTTTTAAAAATAAAAATAAAAATAAAATAAAGATAAAAAAAACAAGCCTAAACTTCAAGCTCTTCATTAAAAGAATTTTTTTTATGAAGAAAAAGATTTGGTTTGGGGGGTGTAACTGAACTTAAAAGTTGCCCCCTAAGCTGCCTACGTATTCCAAAAAGGGAATCAAGTCACACGTAATTCCTACCGTACACAGTTTAACTTCATGTGAGTCAGGAGTGTCTATTTGTTTACCACCTTAGACTTGGTGGAGTGTTTCAGCAGTTTAACCACATGCTACACTATTGGTGGTTGCCATTCACAGTTTTAGTTCATGCGGGCCAGGAACAACATGTAGTTTTGACTCATGCGTCATAGAGTCTTCAAGTCAAGCGTAGTATTTCTTCAAGTATTTGCCATTGATGGGGCCAATCCTTAGTCCATCGTCGGCAATCAATTTGTACGAGCCATTTGAATATGCTTCTTGGACAACATATGGACCATCCCACTTGGAGTCAAATTTTCTTTGTCCACTATGAGTACGGATGATTGGTCTTCGAATAGCAAGCACCAAGTCTCCAACTTGAAAAGAGCGCGGGTGGACACGCTTGTTGAAAGCTTTTGAAAGTCGAGCTTGATAGCACTCAATTCGCTGTTGAGTTTCCAATCTCTTTTCGTCGAGTGCTTCTAACTCCGAGTGCTTCTAACTCCTCAAGGTGAAGGCGAACATTGTCCTCCTCATTGAGTCCTTCTTGAATTGCAATTCTTAAGGAAGATATTTGGCACTCAAGCGGGAGGACAGCTTCAACACCGTAGACAAGTGCGTATGGAGTCGCTTGCGTAAGAGTTCGAAAAGTTGTTTGATACGCCTAAAGAGCTTCCCCAATTCCAAGATGCTAGTCTCTTTTTGACTTGTCAACAATCTTCTTTAGCAAGTTACACAAGGTTTTATTGAATGCCTCGACAAGTCCATTTGTAGCCGCATAGTACGTGGAAGAATTGTACTGCTTGAAATTGAACTTTTCGCAAAGATTCTTCATTGCAGCATTGCAAAAAGGCTTGCCATTGTCGGTGATAATATAACACGGGACTCCATATCGATAAATGATGTTAAGGCAAATAAAGTCCACTACGTTTTCCTTCTTCACTTCCTTTGGAGGAACTGCTTCAACCCACTTTGAGAAGTAATCTGTTGCAGCCAAAATAAAGATATGTCCACAAGAAGATTTTGGAAGTGGCCCAACTATATCCAATCCCCAAGCGTTGAATGGCCAAGAAACTACAGTTGCATGCAACGGTTCAGGAGATTGATGGATAAAGTTGCCATGAAATTGGCATGCTTGACATCTCCTTGCAAAGTCAATGCAATCTTTCACCATCGTTGGCCAGTTGTATCCCATTTTCTTAATGCGAAAATGTAATTTGGGACCGGATTGATGAGTGCCGCATATCCCAACGTGAGCTTCCTCCATTGCTTGCGTAGCTTCATCTTCTCCAAGACATCGTAGAAACACTCCGTCAAATGATCTTCGATAAAGCGTTTCCTTGTAGTAGATGAAACGGGGTGCTCGATGACGTATATTAAGTCTTTTAAGGGATCCCTTAAAAATAAGAACTTAGCAAATAAAGAGGTATTTTTTGCCTTTTAAGGGATTAAGTAACAAGAAATAAAGGTTAGGGAGTAAAGTGAGAATCAGGGTAAATTTTAAGGGGATAAATTACAATTAAACCTTTTTCAAGAGCAGTGCATACCACTTCATATTAAAATTTTCATTAGAATACTAATAAATTCAAGCTGAACAATCATGAGAATAGTAATTGTATCTTTTGCTTAGTGAACTCAAAAAAAGTTCACATTAAATTCTAAAAATTCCATTAGGAAATCTTAACAAATTAGGGATACATCCAATTAATTTAAAATAAAATTTTAAGGATAATTGGTTAAAAAAGATGAAAAATATGCTAATACTAAATTCTGATGTTAACAATAGAACTTTACCAGAAAATCAATATGTAAGAAACATCATATATTATGATACTATAATTGCACGTGACCCATTACTAGTAAAATTAAATGTGAAGTTACTCACTGTTCAGTGAAAGCTTGATAACACCAGGCACATAAGACCTAAGTTAATTGAGCAAAGAAATAGTGTAATATAGGTAAATCACTCATACAAAAGATCATGTTACTTAATCAGCCGTTAACATGAAAGCTTCAGACCATAGGACAGCTTTGTTTACATTTTCCAGCTTGTAGATCCACTAAGGATAGTAGAGGTACCAAAACTTAGTCAAGACCGTGGTGCCAAGAAAGCCTAAAAAAAAAAAAATTACTCTAGTGCTAGATAAATGTAGGAATTTTTAGCTATTGAAATTACATTTAAATTGGAATTGTGAGTTACACAACTCATTGTAACTGAAAAGTCTTAATTTCATATAACAAACCTTTAGTCAAAGAGTATCATTCAAACACCAATAAATTTCAAAAACTATTTCCATTTTATTCTCCTTGTAGCTTGCATATTTTGTTGAGAATTAACTATTTTATTAAAATACTAGGACAAGAAACCATGCTTTTCTCTTATACCAAAACTCTCAGACTCAAATCAACCAAGATGAGTACCTATAGTCCGAAATTGTGTAGGTTGTGTTCATCTTTAACCCACATAAACAGCTTTGCTACATTTAGTATCTATCCTTCAATTTTTCTTGTGATTAACCAGTCCTGAGCCAGAAAACAATTGATAGTATAGTACACACATATAAATGATATTTTAAAATTCAGTTGGAGCCTCGATGTCAAGATTTTCAAAAATCATTTGACATGAACTACTCAGTATAATCAGCTCCTAATTGTTGACATATCAATTTTGGCAGAACCGTATCACTATGATGAATAAGCATATACAGAATGGAGGAAAGACTTCTTAGTTTGAGAGGCAACATAAAATAACGTAGAACTCATTCGCTGCTAATGCACTCACCTGTTGCATACTTATTGTCTTAGTTACACTAACTATTGACAAATCATGACTTGTTTTCTTATTTCTCGTCTGACCACAGCTGACCGAAGTATAAGATGCAAATGGTGTTAGTGAATATGCCCTAAAGTCAATCAACTTCTAGGTTTTATTATATACTTTGACTATTTATGTAATAATAAATGACATCTTTATCATGTTGATTGCTTATATTTTCATATAAGTATGATAAAACCCTTAGAATAAACCTAATCGATGAAATTATAAGAGTTATGATGGTGAGGTTCATTCGATTATAAATAAGGTTTATTTTTAAATATCTCTAGTCATAGTATTAACAAGAAAGGGTATTGTTAATACGGTTAGACTAGCATATACTATGCCGCTTCTATATGAGAAGTAGTAGACCTCATCTACTATGGTGTGTGAGACACCTAAGCAAGTATATGGGTGCTTGATGGTATAATCAAGTTCACTAGATTGATCCACATAGGGACATCCTTTAAGTGCCAAAGGATTAATGTCTAAGTGACGTTTATGTAAATGATTCTTAGACTTAAGGTTATCATGATATCTTGAATATGGATAGTTATACTTTCTTTGTTATATGATTGCTCCTGTAAAAGGGAATGCTCACATCATTAGCGAATGGGTGTATCTTTGAAGTATGGAAAGATGGTGAATAACCTATAAGGATTTACCGCCTCTTATGTGAGAGGAGTTATCTCGTGTTTGGCCATTTGTAGAAGTATAACTCAGAAATCTTAGCGCTAAGTGGGAAAGTCTTAGAAAGTGTTTCTAAGAACTTCTTCATTGGAGTTATATTTTGGTACAAGAGAAAAGAGCATTAATCACACAATGGAATAGGCACAACTTATTCCAAGATTAATGTGAGATAAGTGTGGTAAAAGGATATTAGTTACATTATAAACGTTTACTGAAAGGTGAAATCATCCACTTGACTTTTCTCATTACTTGGGTGGTCATGATGTATTGCTAGATACCAATCTTGATCTATAAGTATGAGTTGATTGATTAGTGGAATCAGTGATAAATTAAAAGGAGTTTTAATTTATCTAGTTCTTATTTATTAAGAATGTATAGCTCATACTTATTGCCAATGTGTATGAGAACCTAATGGGTCACACACATTAAGAACTTTCTTAACTAGATTAAATGAATTTCAAGTGGGACTTGATAGATAAGTTTTATAACTTATAGTTTGATTTGTGAGACAAATTAAACTTGAGGGACTTATGGTGCAAATAAGTTTTAGTCTTCCAAATACAAGAGTTGTATTAGAATTAGGAAGCTAAATCTTATTGGAAACTGATTTCAGGTTTCCATAAGGATTTGACAACTTATTTGTCTATAAATACTCACTAAGCTTTTGCTAGCAATTGAATCATCACACAATTTGTCTTGTGAGATTTTTGAGAAAAATCTTGAGAGGAAAAAATACCAAAAATTCGTCCAAGAAAATAAGGGAAAAAATGGCATCTCTTATTTCTTATCTTGGGATGAATTTTTCATGGTGAAAAATTGGAATTATCTCAATAGACTTGTGTGTGGTTGTCTTGGCAATAGCTAGCACTAATCTAGCTTAAGCTAATTCGACCTTAGAGGTTCTAACTAAGGAGGTTCGTGTAGATCACCATTAGAGGCCGGACGCATGTACGGCTACGTGAATCTTTTTGCCATCTTCTGCATCAAATCTCCACCAAGTTCAAGGAGGTCTTCATGGATTGAGGTAATCTTCTTGAACTATCTCTATGTTACATGTATTTAATCAAAGGACGATCTATTAAAGGAATCAAAAATTTTAAATTTCCGCTGTGTTTATCTCCTTGATTCCTTACAAATGGTTCGTTGTGTCAAAGTCGAATGCAGCCATTTAATCTACATGACAAAATATAAACTTTGAGGTTGCAATTTACTCCTTATATAGTCCCTCATTTGATGTTCACAATGCATAGATGTAAGGTGTACATATATAATCTAAGATCCCGTTATTGAAACTGAAGCATTACTTTATAACTTCTAATGGTGAATCTCCTTGGAGAAACTTCATTGAATTATTAAGTCTGCCATCAGAAAACAAAAGAAATCCGTTGGAAAAGGTCCGAAGAAGCCAGAAATTAACAGATCAGGTTCAATTTCAAAGTCCCACAAGTCTACTCCTGATTCAATTTCGCCATGGGGATGGCCACAGATCAGTTCTTTTAACCTCTCGGAGACTGCTGCAGTTTTACTACTAGATGCTGATGTTCCAAGCTACAAAAATGTGAATCAAATTATTGAGCAGATTAGTTTATTTTCAAAGCCATTACTTGACTTGGCCAAGCATTTGAGAAAGCCAGAGGAGGATCTGACCGTTTCATGAACTACTTGAACCATCGAGTTCCCATTGTTGGAAAAGTTAGCATTAACAACCTCAAAACCTTCTTCATGAAGCCGATGAATAATGCCATAAAACGAAGCGTGTTCTTCCAGTCCATGTATCAAAATCACTTTCGCATCAGGTCCTATGTCTTGAACTTCAACATTAGTTAACTTTGAGCTGTTGGTAGATTCACCTGAAGTACATGAAGGTCTTTTACCATGCATCAACGTCTCCTTCTTCTCCTTGTAGTTCTCCAGCTTCTTCTCCATGCTCTTGATGTGATTTATCACCAGGTCAATTTTATCAGCCACTGGCAAAAACCCCTGCACTCAATAAACCATCAAATGTTAGTCTTTCCTATATATGCACAATCAATTTTGTTTCTTGCACATAATATTATGCCTAAAATACCAATGATCTGAATCGAGAATTTCTTGAGGGTAAGGAAACCTTGGAGATGTCACTTGGAAGAAGAGAGTAGAGCTTATCATAGAGATCCTTCATCTGATCTCTTCTATTTTTCTCAGCAATTTTTCTTTCCGTTTTTGTATTCGAAGCTGAAGCATGAGACCTTTCATATTCTTGAATCCAAAGATTGGCAAGCACAAGAAAGCATTGATTTTCACAGATAATTGAAACTTCTGAGGACTGGCTGGCCAGGCGATCAAGATGCCCAACAAATTTATAGCAACAGTCTTGATAAAGCCACAAGAGATGGGCGTCATATGATGACGCTGGATACCTTTGGGTTGGAGTTATCTAGAATTATTCTAGAAATTGCTCAATGCAATAGACGATGCATATAGGATCGGGTTGGAATTATCTAGAATTATTGGAGAAATTGCACAATGCAGTAGCCGATCCAAATGGATTAGGGTTGGAATTATCTAGAATTATTTAGAGAAATCTCGCACTTGAATAGACGATCTTGAATTTGAAATTTAATTGATGGGATCGATTGTGGCACACATCTTTCTAAATTTATCATGTTTTTATTTTTTATATTACATAATTGTTTATATTTATTGTTTTAGCATTTATATATACTGTGTTAGTACATATATAATGATAAATCTTTTATACATCGATCGTATATATATTAGCGGGTCTAGATGCATATTTGATATTCAAATTTAAATTCAGATGATGTAGTATATATGTAAACCGTCAGTGTACGCATTAACAGTATACGAAAGATTAATCCTAATAGGCAACCCTGTTAGTGTACATATATATTGTATAATGGTATTAGCACTTACAATGAAACTGCAGAAGCTCTCGTTATCACTCATTAGTCGGCAAGTTGGAAAAATCTTCTAGTTCATTCATCGTTTCGCAACGCAGTGTTGACATTTCAATGCGTGTCTGTATGCATGAATACCAGCTACAAAGTGATCCAAGGAGCCAAGTGTAGCAAATGCCTGAATCTATCAGCATTCCTATATAGATCCTTAATTATTAAGCAAAGATAGGACAAAACCATGAACTTGATATAGGATCTAAGGAATCGTGATCAAAAGTTTCAATTTTTTGGGTTAAATGTTTTGTCCTCTCTCTCTCTCTGTCTCTCTTCCCCTCCCACCTCTACAGTCTTATCTACATATCTACATCATTTTCATTTCTCAAGTGTTAACAACAAGATTCAAACAATGAATGTGATAGTGAATAAGACTGTAGGAGCCTTCCTTTAACCAATGGGCTATCAAATGATTCATCATTCATCATGTATCCTTAATGATGTTATGTTTCCTTCTAGGAAAATGAAGGAGATGAATGTCATGCGTAACTAGACTAAGTCGAAGCAAATATATTAATAATTATAACTTTCACCATCTATCTCAATGTTGTCATCTTTAACTTACTATTTTAAGGAACAAGTCATTTTTTTACATTGCAAATATAGTTCAATCTTCCAAATGTCAACATTTTATTGACTGAGCTCTCCTAACGTCAATTGTTGTTTTCATGTTTTGGATTCTAAACTTCCTTTGAAGTTACTTCACAATCACAATTCCATGTTAATAATGTCGGCATGACTAATTGAAGAGAGTTCAGACTAGTAAATAGATTCACACAATAAGACACAAACACCATTGTAGATCTCATCACAGTTCTGTAACAATAATTCATTCACACTAACAATATGGAGTTTTAATAAATGGTTTTTCTTTTTCCCCACCAAGAGTTAGCGAAAGTATTTTTTCTTTCATCCGATTGGAATTTTGATTGCAGTCTAAAAGCAGGAAAATTATTTGGATATCTAATAGAATAAGGAAGAAATTGATCAATTAAGTGCCCACATGATACAACTCTGTCTATTAAGGGGCTCTTCAGAACTTCTTTAGTTTGTATCCAACATTAGATCAATTATAAAATGACTGAAAACAGAGTTATTTCATCGAAGAGTACATCATCATTTCATAAGAGCAGAATTTTGAATTTTACAATTAGTTACATACAAAATGTGACAAAATTCCACAATTAGTGTCATTAGGATACTGTACGTTATTATAATATATTTATCGAACAAAAATAAAAAAATGAAGAAATAAAAGGTATGTTTATCAAACATTATACATTCAACCAATAATAGGTAAATTACTAGAGTTGGTTCATTGATCAAGAGAGAGTTTTTAGAATTCTCCCCAATATTAGATTCAACGTTTGAATCTGAGATGTTTCAGCTGGGGGTGATAAAGGTACGGAAAAAGAAGAAAGAGTTTAAAAAAAAAAGAAGAAAACAAGAACGGTCCGTATGGTACCTGTTCGTGCCGATTTTTGCAATCCACGAACACTTGCTGATTGAGGATCGGCTGTGCGCGTGCCACCTAGTTTGTTGCCGAAAACTACGAAAACTCTAGTCCACCGATTAGGTGATGTCCTGGTCTTGATGTGCCGATTGTCCTGACTTCTAGACGATTGCTGTTTTTCCGCCTTGAGTGGCCTCAAGGACTTAAATCCCGTGCTGATGGCGGTTGAAAGAAATAAGTAATGAAAAGATGCTAAAAACGATGCTGATGCACTAAAAGAACTCAAGACGAAACACCGAAAGGAAACAAATAACACGAACAAGCTGATTGCGAAATGAAAGAACTGAATTCTGGTATGAAATAAAGAACATGAACAAGCTGATTGAAAGAAACAGGTAAGGACATGTGCCAATTGAATAGTAAAGAAACTGAAATAAAGAACATGAACAAGCTGATTGCGAAATGAAAAGAGCTATCTAAAAACTATTTCTACTTGCTACTCGACTCTGATTTGTTGTTGTGTTTTATGATGTTGTTGATGATGTCCCCGATGCTGAAATGCTCATCAGCATTTATAGACACTTTGTAACCGCTTTTCCCCCGAAATCGGTATGGGTCTTGCTCCACACCCACTTCCCCATTTGCTGGTGATTTCATGAATAGTAGGGATAGTGCTGTCTACCACTTCCTAGAGTATAGGGCCACACCAACCGCCTTATCTCTAGCCAGACCCCACCCTGTCTGCTGAACCCCCGCTTGTCCAGGATAGTGGGATGGTTGACCGTCGTTGAACGACCCTAGTTCCTTCAGTCGCCGATGCACTCGGTGACCCTGTCCAAATAGACTCCTTGCGTACCCCATGATCGGCTAATTCACTTTCTTGACTTGTGGCTGCGTCTCTCGGCTTATCAACTGGCCGATTATTTGGACCCAACAGCTGATAGCCTGCCGATTTCCTATCTTGACTTGTGGCTGCTTCTTTCGACCAGTCAGCTGACCGATTATTTGGGCCCAACAGCTGCCCCCCTCAAATGAGCGATCAGTGGCCTTCGCCGATTGTGCATTTGAAACAATCTGGCCGAACATTTCACGGAGCCCCATACGGTCTGCTGGGTCGACCCCTTAAATGTTTTCTTTCGCGGCTACTGACTTTACAAAGTCAGTATCGGTACGGATAGGGATCCTTCGGTTCGATCAAGTCTCATCCGACAACGTTTGCGGGTCGTCGGCACTCCACCGGTAACCGCTCATTGGATGCTCGGCGGTCTCGTGCCCCCGGGACATTTGTTGCTGGACGGACCATAGTCGGCACCCCTCATTGCTGGGGGTACGTACTGAGGCTGTGTTGGTCGCTGTTTTTTTGGCATGTACTGCGACTGCCGCACCATTTCAGCGTGCCTTTGGCGATCCCCCATCGGTGGAAACATGGGCATGCTGTCCCTGACTTGCCCCCCGATCACCGATTTTGTAGCGTGTGACCCTTCGGGGATCCTGATCACCCCGGACGGTAACGGCGACCTATTAGCTGCGCGGGACGCCTCCTCGACCACTGCCTTGCCTTTGCTGAGGGTGTCAATTTGTGTGTCAGTCAATACCTCTGACGCTTTATCCGAGACGGCCTTTGGCAAGAACAAGGTAGCGCGCATGTCAGCTGGTCCAGCCGTCAGCAACTCCACGTGCCCCCCAGTCTGGGACTCGACCGAAGCGGCCAACCTCCTCATATCGGCTACCAACAGATCGGTTCGAACGTCGAACTTACCAAGGTTATCTGCTGCTGATTCAGCCTCCAAACACGGTTTCTGCATCCCTTCATCCAGCACACCTTGCAGTTGCGTAGTTGACTCTTTGATCTCCTTAACCTCGGTGGCCATCATCTTCCTAATATCCCGTCGAGGAGCATCCTTGGTTCTGACCCACTCTTCTTTCCAGAGGGCCGCCTCTTCTCTGTATCTTCTCTCTCGCTGGTCAAGGTGCGCTACTAGGTCTTCAAACTACCTATTCTGCCACACTAACTGATTATGCCTCATAATCAGTCCTTCGTGTGCTACCTCGGTCGGTGCCGAGGTTTCCTCTTTGGTGCTAGGGGTTGCCCCCTGCTCGTATCTTTCCTAGCCATCTTGTTTCTTGCTTCGGGTCCCACCGGGCGTGCCAAACTGTTCGTACCGATTTCTGCAATCCATGAACACTTGCCGATTGAGGATCAGCTCTGCGCGTGCCACCTAGTTTGTTGTCGAAAACTACGAAAACTCTAGTCCACCGATTAGGTGATGTCTTGGTCTTGATGCACCAATTGTCCTGACTTCTAGACGATTGTTGTTCGTCCGCCTTGAGTGGCTTCAAGGACTTAAATCCCGTGCTGATGGCGGTTGAAAGAAATAAGTAATGAAAAGATGCTAAAAACGATGCTGATGCACTAAAAGAACTCAAGACGAAACACTGAAAGGAAACAAATAACACGAACAAGCTGATTGCGAAATGAAAGAACTGAATTCTGGTATGAAATAAAGAACATGAACAAGCGATTGAAAGAAAAGTAAGGACATGTTGATTGAATAGTAAAGAAACTGAAATAAAGAACATGAACAAGCTGATTGCGAAATGAAAAGAGCTATCTAAAAACTATTTCTACTTGCTACTCGACTCTGATTTGTTGTTGTGTTTTATGATGTTGTTGATGATGTCCCCGATGCTGAAATGCTCATCAGCATTTATAGACACGGCTTTGTAACCGTTTTCCCCCGAAATCGGTATGGGTCTTGCTCCACACCCACTTCCCCATTTGCTGGTGATTTCGTGAATAGTAGGGATAGTGCTGTCTACCACTTCCTAGAGTATAGGGCCACACCAACCGCCTTATCTCTAGCCAGACCCTACCCTGTCTGCTGAACCCCCGCTTGTCCAAGGTAGTGGGATGGTTGACTGCCGTTGAACGATCCTAGTTCCTTCAGTCGCCGATGCACTCGGTGACCCTGTCCAAATCGGCTTCTTGCGTACCCCATGATCGACTGATTCACTATCTCGACTTTTGGCTGCGTCTCTCAGCTTATCAACTGGTCGATTATTTGGACCCAACAGCTGATAACCTACCGATTTCCTATCTTGACCTGTGGCTGCTTCTTTCGGCCCGTCAGCTGACCGATTATTTGGGCCCAACAGTACCTAAAATGAAAGTTACAACTAAAAATGGCATATCAATTTCCAATTTCCAATAATAAAAGAATTAGTGGATAGAGTTTTCTTTCTTTACAAGTTCCCAGAGTCAACTGCTAAAAGACAGACCGAGATTAAAACATCAGTTAAATCTTACACGATTCATATTATAAAAAAAAAAATTCTGTGAAAGAAGAATAAACATGCACGACTGATCACCAACCTAACAATTCGGAAAGGGAAAATGACACAAAGTTGTGGATTGCAGCAAACAAAATCAGACATCTAGTTATAATAGTATTTATTTTGGTTTATTTAAGAGTACAAATTTATTTATTGAATTTGAGGATTCTGAGTCCTTGACCAGAGTTTTATGTTCCCACTAGGTTAGGTGAAATTCGTGGAAAAATTATAATGGCTTTGACCACAACTAAAAGGGCTTTTTTGTAGTTTTATTTTTCCTTTTAAGTTTTGTTTTCGTGTTTATATCGTGTTGATAATATGAACAATAATGCAATACCCCAAACATCTTTTTTTTTTTGGTAGTTATTATTTGCCCATCCTATTGCCAAATCTTGACTCTACCACAGCATAAAGTCATTTTTTTTAAAGTCTTGGAGTCATGAACCATTAATTCGATTCAAAAGCAATTGACTGGATTAAGACAGTTTTCAGCATTAATTCATTTTGCTATTTTAAGGGGAAATAAGATGATTCCAGGTCGTTAGTATGTGTACTCTTATTATTGGTCAATATTATTTAAGACATCAAATGTACTCACTTGTACCATTATGTTCTTGTAGAAATGTACTAGGTGAGGCTGGCTTTGCCATTGCCCACAAATCTCCTATTAAGATTTATCCTTCTACTGACTTTTGCTTTGCTAATAAAAGGTGTATATATTTGATTGAAGATGTAAACCTTCAAATAAGTATAGGCAACCAAATACACATTTAAAAGCTATATATGTAAGCGTAATTAAGTAATTTACTACAAACCAGACTGCCAAATTATATGTAATGTTTCCAAATTATATGTAATGTTTAGACAGTACATTTTCTATGGCTGGATCATTCTAACTATTACATCTTGAACTATTTTATAATAAGACTGCAAATGTTGCTATTGCAGTCTGGAAAATGACAATATCCTCTTCATTGGGTGGCAACAGCAGATAAGTAGGATCTTGGTAGATCTTGGCTTCAATCATTTTTTGAGCTAATCTCTGTGAGCAATACCTGCTCAACGAAGTCAAGAGACATTAATAGAAGCCGCATGTATTGATTCCAAGTTTGTAATTTTCCATTGAACGGTTTTTAGTGCGGACAGATGAAGTGCAGGAATGACTTTTAGCAATTTAAAGGTTATCCAGGATATAAATCTGCGATATTGGAGGGTTGATCGTCATGTTAGAGGACATTCTTGAACTCAGAGATAATGCTGCATAAGACAGTTGAGTTTGAGATAGTGCTTCTACTTATCTATTTAGTAGTTCATTAAAGGATGATATATATTATTTTCTGTGATAAAATAACCAATGTTTGTTGGTAAAATTGTGTTTCTTACTCAACTCATATGTACGTTCCTATTGCTGCTTGTAAGTAACAATCTACTTGATCTACTAACCTCAGGAAAGACCCTTGCAAGACAAGCCCACGCTCGTTCCTTCCATACATCATCCGGTACCACAAGATAACATTTATCTTGTAGATCTTGATAGAGCTTTTGTTCCAAGTCTTGCTCTTCCATCTTTTCCAACATTTCAAGTAGCTCGTTGCTCATTGTATTCAATTACTTTATGATTGATCTCAGCATCAGTTTGTGATTGTAGCTTGAAGTGACACAAACTCAAGAATGGCAGTTGAATCTTGCCCTGACATCAGCGTGGTAATAAAATTTTTGGCTAGAGTCGTCTTACCAGCACCTCCCATGCCATTGATTGAATCCACACAGCTGTAGTTGTACTTTTTCAGAAGTTCTGCTACCAAGGATTGGATTTGTTATATCCTCAAAGCCCATTAACTATATCCTTGTCCAGCGCTCAAAGGAATGGATTGGCAAAACCGTCGAAGCTCTTCTCCATGCGAATCCGTCCCCTCTCCAAGATTTCTGATACCATTTTGCAGCTATCGGAAATGTCACTGAGCCTCATCTGTAAAGATTCAATCTCTTTACCAATCTTGTAGAGGTTCATAATTTTCAAGGGATATAATATGCCACTTTAGTGACAAATCCCTTTTTTTCTATGAACTCAACTTTGCTGGCAAAGATCTGAATGACATCCTCCTCATCATAGCAGCAGCTCTGATTTCAGAAACCTGTTGTGATCCTCTCATCTACATTTTGCCTTTGATCCGCATCTTTCAGGAAAGAGAGATAACAAAATCAGCCACCTAATCTAAGAAAGCTTTTCATTTCAATAAAAGAGTAAGAACCAGAAATGGAGTAGAGGCTCTAATCTTTCTTTATAAAAATATTTAGAACAACAGAAGCAGATATTAATCTGGCTTTGCAAGTGCACTTATCTGGATTAGATGCAGTTTGGAAACTGAATATAAATGTTTGGATTTTCACACATAAGCATCCGATCTAAAGACGAAGCTCAGACAGGCTTCCTTTGGTATATTTACGCACAAAAACTAACTTCGGAAATAGCAACATGTTACAGCTACTCGCATAGTGGTTTATTGTTAAAGCTGCTTAAACAGATTGCAAAGGCCTGGAAGGCAGAGAGGGGGTATCGAGTCCATTATAAAGGTATCCTTTCCAATCTTTCCAAATTTTAGGATCACCTTATCTTGTTCTTCAACTGGAATAATCTCAGACGGATTCACGTCTGCCACCAACTGAAGGTTCTTTATGGCACAGTAACACACCCTTTGAAATTTATGCACCAGCATTGCAACTGCTCATGCCATATAGGTGGCTTATTTCTCAAGACCAGTGGATTCTCAGTGCTCTGAATTGATTCTGGGTACTGAAATAGTTTACTGAAAGTTGATCCTTCGCTACTCCCTTTTACAACTGAACAAGAAAAGGATTCTCCATCCAGGCAATTCCTAAATGTTTCTGGAGTTGGAGCAGCACCCCCTTCTTGAAGTGCAGAGTGATAGCATATAGAAGCTGTACTTAGTTCCCAAGAGGTAAACCTCGGCAAGATCTTCTTTGAAGGTATCCTCGTATGTGACCAGCCACTCGAAGAGACTGGAGAGTTGCAGGCAGGATGAGAGTCGTACACAACAAACTTGTGGCCAAGGAAACTGGACCCGTTGAAGGAAACTAATCAGTTGCATGAGAAAAATCAAGGACGAACCAGGAAAGAAGATTTTAAAAACCAATCTCAACTTCTCAATGTAATAATCATCAGCTCGAGAATAATCATCAGCAGAATAGGATATCACAAAATCAGCCTTTGTGTCTCTCTGAATCCTTTCAGCCTCCCACAACAGTTCACTAGCGTTTCCTAAAAGTGCTGTTATAAAATCAAAATAATCGGCTCATGTAGTAAACAGATGGAGGCATACAGCAAGGGTCTGATTTATCAATTCTGGATACATCTTCAGATGTGGAAGACAGTTGTTTCCACAACAAAGCATAAAGTAAAGAGGACAAATCATCTAAAATTCCATCACAAATTAAGAAGAATGATAGTAATTGTTAAGTCGAGAGGAGAGCATCATTTAACAGGACTCAATCCAAGATAAAACCGGAATGTTGAAGTTCCCTTCTCTGCTGTGATAAAGCATTGGATTGGATGATCTCTTGGCCAAGGCTAATAGGAGTACAAAAGGAAGAAATCAGAAGAAAATAGAAACTGTTAGTCTAGCTTGCCCTTGGACATTCAGAATGGTGCTTTGATCTTGCTATGTGCCAGAAACTAATATACTAGACAGACCTTGAAAGACAAAATAAAAGAATTTTGATGTGATAGATTACCTGCTTCAGTGACATGGGAAAGGTGAGCAAGCCACATTGTTCAGGAATCCTAACAACTTCCTTAGTTACTTCTCTCCAGGACTGGCAAACAGCAGCACAAACAACCACATCCCTTCTGTCAGGCCATGAGGTCTCATTGGACTCAACTATGTGAATTATATCGAAAAGCAGCTCCATAGGTGAATTTGCCTGCTGACATTGTTGAACGAATGCAGATGTGGATGGTTGTGGACTTTCAGGAGCTATATGTGATCTCAGACAGCCTAACACAGACATCCTCTCCCCTTGCTCCCTCCACTTACTCTCTCTGCCATTGCTTACTCCCCTAAGCTCTCTAAACATGGACCTTAATGACATTCTCCAAACACTTGTCTTTCTTCACAACAACAAATTTCCCAAAATCCAATTCAGAATCAGTAAAGGCCAATCAAGTATTATAATATTTATAATGAAAGCAGCATTACATGCACCCTCTAAGCTTCTGACATTTTGAGTTTTTTGATGAAAGATGCTGTAATTAATTCTTACAAGTGTACTTTGTAAGGCCCAAAAACAACCTAAGAGGGGGGGTGAAATAGGTTGATTAAAAATTAATCAAACGATGCCCATTTTTTAAAATAACAAATGCAACTTCTCACACAATTAATTTCTCAAACAAATGAGCAATGAAAATCGAGAAGTGTAGATGATATAGCAATCAATGAATTGTGAAATAAGCTGAAAATAAGGATGATAGTAAGTAAACCAATTTCCTTCAATTCTCTTCTTGAGCTTGAAGAATAAAACTCAATTCAAGCAACTTCAACTTGATGAAATTCGACTAATCTTGTGTACAATGGGAGGCTCACTTCCTCCTTGCCCTAAGCAGTACTTAGTCAAGCTAGAAAGTTTTACAATCACTCAGATAACCCTCACAAAGCTACACTATTGAAGAATTCACTCACAATTGAAAAGTTTGCAAAATGAACTAACACTTCAAGACCTACAATTCTTTTACCAAGAGTATTTTCTTGCTAAAATCACTCTCAAGAACTTGTATTCTAAGTGTTCAAAAGTTGCTATTAAGTTCAGACAAGGCTCTATTTAAAGGGGACCAAAAAATGCCTTGATAATAGTGGTCAATGGATAGAAGGAATTTGAAGAGTCAACTAGCCGTTGGAGCTATCGGACGTCCGACACAATGTTGTGCGTCCGATGCAAGCGTCCGACAGGTTGTTTTGATCTTTATCGGATGGCCGATGCAGATTTCTGCGTCCGATGAAGCTTACATTTGACAGCGACCAGAGCGCTTAGAAAATTTCTTGGATACGATCGGACGTGCGGTGAGATTGTTACGCGTTCGATACAAGTGTTCGATAGATCCCCTGTTTATCGAACGTCCGGTACTTCAAGTTGAGTGTCCGATAGAGTGTTGTCGAGTTTTATCGGACGTTCGATACAAGCTATCAAGCGTTCGACAGACATCAGAGACTTATATTCCCTTTGAATGAGTTCTTCAAATTGCACCATTTGCATTGATAACCTGAGTTGCCAAAATTCTCAATGGAAAACGTTAAATTGATTTCTTCAATTGTTTTGTAATTGTCAAAATTCGGGATCACGATTTACATTCTCCCCCTTTTTGATGATGACAAAACAATTGAACATGATTTGATAAAAACCATTGATAAGTCATATCAAACTCCCCTTTACTCGATTAACCATCTATTTACTGGAAATGTACACGGCTTGCATAATAGGTAAATTTAAACTCCCCCTTGCTCGATTAACCATCTTTTTTATCAAGTGTTTTTCTCGGCCAATCAAAAAATATGTATCCAAGACATAAGTCATAGAATCAAAGATCAGCCAACTAACTTTCTCCCCCTTTTTGTCATCTCAAAAGAATCAAACAATAGTAAAGACAAAGAGTTGAAATCTTCAATACCAAATGTGATTCCAGAAAAGGCTGAAATCTTCAATACCAAATGTGTGACATACTTTCAATATCAGAGACAATCCAATGCCCATAATTTCATCCACTAAATCAATACTAACCGATGTATCAATGAGTTAATATAAGACCATAAATATTCAGATATGCCACAGGATTCAGCCATAAAGAACGTAGTACAAGACCATTTCATATCCAATAAGGCCAATATTCAGATATACCAAATCCAATGGCAACAAAGTTCCAATAAGGCCATAAAGAATTGTAAGGCCAACGTCTCAACAAAAGAACCAAATCCAATAGCAAGCTAATATTAGATAGTACCTAAAATTCAATTCAACCAGTATCTCAAAAAGTTCTCCAAAATTAATCATCAGTTGTGACATCTCACATCGTCCCACATCGGAAGAATGATGAAGAAATGAGAGGTTTATAAGCTTGGAACCAAAGCCTACCAAGTAACTTGGGCTAGCCATTTTGGGCCAAGTGATTCCAGGTCCAAAAGTTGCTTGGGCCAGGCCTTGAGTCCGGGTTGTTACAGGTGGTATCAGAACGAACCTCGCGTGGTCTCTGCGCGGGGTGAGCTTGGGCCAGTGTGTTATGGTTCCAACTACACAAAGGAAGTGCAAGGAACTAAGTGCCACGTTCAACGGGGGCCACCTCTAGAGTCCAAAAAAGGACCACGCCGGACGGGGGCCACCTCTAGAGTCCAAGCACGACCAAGTGGACAGTTTGGATTGTGATTGTATCTGTAACGGGCTTTGCGAGAACGCAAAGTCTTAAAGGAGGGGAGAATGTGACATCCCACATCGTCCCACATCGGAAGAATGATGAAGAAATGAGAGGTTTATAAGCTTGGAACCAAAGCCTACCAAGTAACTTGGGCTAGCCATTTTGGGCCAAGTGATTCCAGGCCCAAAAGTTGCTTGGGCTAGGTCTTGAGTCCGGGCTGTTACATCAGTTCATTACAATTTTATCACACATCCATCAGGTTCATCACATAGAGCTAATGCAGCATAAATTCATCACATATCCAAGAGAACCAAAGTCACAAGATCAAGAGGGATACCAAAAGCAATATTAACATCCAAGGTACTGATTTTCCAATGGAGATACAAAATAGCAATAAGAAGAGTAGCAACAGGTTTTAACACTGAATACACTTCAACCAATGATAAAATAAAACAAAATAGAAGGAATGCATCCTAATGGTGAAGTGCAAGTGCTTCTAATGTGCCTAAAGAGTGAAAGTGGACTTCGGTCCAGGCCTCCTTCTAGTGATCTGATAAGTTGAGTGGTCTTCCTCTTCTGTATCTTCATCATCTTCTTCCTCAGCATCTTTAGTGGCGGGTTCTTTACCCTTTTCAAATGTTAAGGGATCACGATGAGGGGTTGGAGAATCTGACACTTCTTGAGTGGGGTCAAGCTGAGGTTCCTTAGCATGAGAGGTATCATCATCCATGGTAGGAGGAAACAGTAGACCTTTTTTGTCCAAGAACTCAGACTTTTGCTCAGGTGTCATGGTAAGCATAAGGCCATGTTCAAAGAGGAGAACATGATCCTTGAGTTCTTTGAGCAAATCAACAGTCTCAGAGTGAGGAGAATTCGTTTTAGAAGCAGATTTTCTAGAATGAATTGATGGGCCAAGAGTGAAGCGAAGAGTTTGTGATGTTCTAGGAGTAATGGGAGTGTCATGAGTCTTTTTGGAACGAGATTCAGATGCAGCCTCTTTTGAACACCATACACCTTAAAAAATTTTCAAATTTTTCCTTTCAAAATACGACTTTGTGAAAACAGAAGTGGAAGTGTCCTTAGAACATACTCCAGTGATTGGAACTTGAAAGTGTTCGAAGATTGGAGTTAAAAATTTGCCATAGGACAGTTTTCTCCTAGATCAGTACACAATTTCATTAAAAATTTGCACATGACAAAATCAAAGTCAATGCGAATTTTTTCAACAAAACAGTAAAAGAGATATAGCTCCATCTTATTTGCATCAGTCCGATGTCCATCAGTGGGAACAAGTACATTAGAAATGATTGAGAAGATGATTAAGTTTTTAGGAAAAAGGTCCACCAATTTTGCATCAGCAGGAGCTTGAAAAGGAGATTGAAAGTAAGACATCAATTTTTCAGCATTGAAATGATTGATGCTAGTTGGATTTTCTTCATAAGAGAAAAGGTTGGCAATTTTGCTCTTACAGCCAAATTCAATAGTGGTTTTTAAAATTTCATTTACCACATTAGAATCAAAGACTAAGTCCACTCCATTCACACGAGACCTTAATTCATCACGAGAATTCCCTTTCCTAAAATTAGCAAAAAACCTGATAGAGCATCTCAGGATAGTAAACATTGGGTATGGTAATAATATGAGACCACTTTTGGAATTCAAATAACTTAAGAACAGAGTCAAGGTCAATTTTTCGGAATTCAGAGAGATTAATGAACCTTTGAATGATGAAGCTTTTTTGTGAGAACAAGGCAAATCTTTCCTTAGCTTCATCATCAATGAATTGAGGCAATGGAGGGGGTTGTGAGGTAACCTGAGGATTAGTCTGAGTTGTTCAAGATTGCTGAGTAGTTGCAGAACCTCTTTTCTTCCTCAATGAAGTCTGCTTGGCAGTTGGAGTTGGAGTTTCCTCATCTCTGAGGAGCCTCTTGCGTCCGGTAGCAGATGAACCTCCACGAATTCGCACTATGGTTGCGTGTGTGTGTGTTTTAAGTGATGACTAAGATGCTGAGTGTCTAAACAACAAATTTGATAATAATGTAGTGATCGAACTACCCAAAAATAGAAGAAGTGTGGTTTTAGGGTTTCTGAGGTGATTTGGGGATGGAAGAGTTTGTGATTTATAGTGAGAAATGTTGAAGAATCTCGGCTTGCAATAGGCTTGTGAGAGAGTTTGTGCTGTCAATTTTGAGAATTGGTGCAAGTCAAGGTGGGAATTTGGGTTTTTGAAATCGGGTGGTTGGGAAGTTACGTCCGAAATAAATGAGTTTGACTGATTGAAATGAAGAGAAGTGACCTGATAGGCAGTGACGTTTGGTGTGTCGGACGTCCGAACGACGTGAAGCATCCGACACATCCGTCCGATAGAATTATCTGAAAAATAGCCAAGAACATTGTCGGACGTCCGTTCATCAGGATCGGACGTCCGATAGAATTTGACCAGAATTTTTAAGAGTTCTTTTCTAAAATTTCCAATTTGGAACGTAAATATATAAATTGATCTAGGGGCAAAGTTTTTGTGAAAATATCGGCAATTTGTTCTTTTGAGCAAACATAATTCACACAATTTTCACCTTTTTGAACAAGATCACGAATGAAATGATACTTTATGTCTATATACTTTATCCTAGAATGTTGAATGGGATTTTTTGTCAAATTTATGGCACTTGTGTTGTCACAGTAAATAGGCATATTATCATACAATAATCCAAAATCATTCAAAGTACGTTTCATCCATAGCAATTGAGCACAACATGCACTAGCGGCAACATATTCCGCTTCGGTTGTAGACAAGGAAATGGCATTTTGTTTCTTACTAAACCAAAATACTAAGCAATTACCAAGAAAATGACATGAACCACTAGTGCTTTTTCTATCAATTCTACAACCACCAAAATCAGCATCCGTATATCCACATAAAACAAATTCATGACATTTAGGATACCAAAGACCAAAATTTAAAGTCCCTTTCAAATATCGAAAAATTCTCTTAACGGCATTCAAATGAGACTCTTTAGGACAAGATTGAAAACGAGCACACAAGCAAACGGCAAACATAATATTCGGTCTAGTTACGGTTAAATAAAGAAGGTTTCTGATCATACCTTTATATTTCTTTTCATCAACGCTTGTACCTTCTTCATCCTTTTCGAGTTTGGTTGATGTACACATTGGTGTTCCAACTTTCTTTGAATCCTCCATGCCGAACCTCTTGAGAAGTTCTTTTGTGTACTTTATTTGATTGATGAAAGTTCCTTCATGAGTTTGAAGGACTTGGAGTCCGAGGAAGAAATTCAATTCTCTCATCAAACTCATCTCAAATTCATTTTGCATAATGATGGAAAAATCCTTGCACAAACGCTCGTTAGTAGCACCAAAAATGATATCATCAACATAAATTTGCACAATAAAGAGATCATTTAATTTTTGTTTTGTAAAAAAAGTAGTGTCTACAATACCTCTTTTAAAACTATTTTCAATCAAAAATCCACTTAAACGTTCGTATCATACTCTAGGAGCTTGTTTTAGGCCATACAAGGCTTTTGAAAGTTTGAACACATGATTAGGAAATTTATCACTTTCAAAATTGGGAGGTTGATCTACATAAACCTCTTGATCAATAAAGCCATTTAGAAAAGCACTTTTAACATCCATTTGATACAGTTTCAAAACTTTGAAACAAGCAAATGCAAGAAACATTCTAATGGATTCTAATCTAGCTACGGGAGCAAATGTTTCATCAAAATCTATACCTTCTTCTTGAGCATATCCCTTGGCTACTAATCTTGCCTTATTTCTCACAATTTCACCCTTATCATTTAATTTATTTCTAAAACCCATTTTGTGCCTATAATAGGGTGATCTCGAGGTTTTTCAACTAAAGTCCAAACATTATTCCTTTCAAATTGATTTAATTCCTCTTGCATAGTTACAATCCAATAATCATCTTTCAAAGCATCATTAACATTTTTAAGCTCAAAGTGTGATACAAAGGCAAAATTATCAAGTAGTGGTTTTGAGGAAGAACGAGTTCTTACCTTTTCGGATGGATCACCAATAATCAAGTCCTTGGGATGATTTTGAATGAACTTCCAAACTTTAGGAAGATCCTTTGGTAAATCATCATCCTTGTTTTCCTCTTCTTGCATTCGGTTTCCTTGAGTGTCATTTTCCTTCAAATTTTCCTCCATTTCAGCATTGTTTTCTTCTTGGAGTGTAAGTTTCTTGAGCTCTTTTTGAATACCTAATTCATCATCTACACAAGTGCTTTTGGAAGAATCACCATTAGACTCGTCAAATGTAATATGTATGACTTCTTCAATCACAAGAGTTCTTCTATTATAAACTCTATATCCTCTTTTGTTTTCACAATAACCTAAGAAAATACCTTCTTCGATTTTCTTATCAAATTTTCCAAGGTGTTCCTTAATATTTAAAATAAAGCATTTGCATCCAAAAACTTTAAAATAGCCAACAATTGGCTTTTTATCAAACATCAACTCATAAGAGGTTTTGGTCAAAGTTGGTCTTAACGAAACTCTATTCATCATATAACATGTCGTATTCACGGTCTCGACCCAAAAATATTTTGGCAATTCATTTTCACTCAACATGGTTCTTGCGGTTTTAACAAGTGTCCTATTTTTTCTTTCAACAACACCATTTTGTTGGGGGTTTTTACAATAGAAAATTCATGAATTATTCCATTGTGATCACAAAATTCCAGAAAGCCACAATACTTAAATTCCGAACCATTATCACTTCTAATTTTAACAATGTGTAATCCAAGCAAATTTTGCACTTTTGCAAATAAGGAAACAAAATTTTTGAAAGCATCATCTTTATGAGCAAGAAAAACAGTCCATGTATATTTAGAATAATCATCAACAATCACAAGACAATATCTCTTTCCACCTAAGCTCGCAATTGGTGTAGGACCAAACAAATCAAGATGTAAAAGCTCCAATGGTTTAGATGTAGAAATGTTTCTTTTAGGTTTAAAAGAAGTTTTGGTTTGTTTACCAAATTGACATGCATCACAAACATTGTCTTTTTCAACCTTAATTTTAGGCAAGCCTCTAACAAGTTTCTTTTTGGAAATTTCATTTAGCACATCCATATTGAAATGACAAAGTCTTCTATGCCACAACCAAGGGTCTTCATTTCAAATTTTAAGACATTTAAAGTTAGAAGAATCAATTTTCTCAAGAATCACAACATAGATGTCATTGAATCTTTTTCCTTTAAAAATGATGTTAAATTTTGAATCAAGAATTAAGCGTTCATGCTTTTTGAATAAAACAAACAAATCTTTATCACATAATTGACTAACACTAAGTAAATTGTATCCTAGATTATCAACTAAAAGAACATTATGAATAAATGTTTCACCATTCTTACCAACATCACCTACTCCAATTGTTTTGGCTTTCATGTCATCTCCAAATGTCACTTTTCCACTTGATTTTGATTTGAGCTTGATGAATTGTGATGGATCACTGGTCATGTACCTTGAGCATCCACTATCTATGAACCACTTTGATTCCTTTATGACTTTCTCCATCTTTACCTACACAAAAGATAGAAAATTTGGTACCCTTTAATTTGTGGGTCCTTGATGGTTAGAATCATGTTTAACTAACCACAAACATTTCATTCCTCTTTTCATGTTTCTCCTTACATAACAATCATGCTTCAAGTGACCATCTTGACAACAAAAGTCACACATAATGGTAGGATCATTCACATGAATTGGTTTAATAAACCTTACTCCTCTTTTTCTATAAATTGTGAATTCATTTGCACTAAAAGTTAGTTTCCTTTCATAAGCATTAAAGTGAGGCTTTAATTCATTTCTTGAAGGATAGTTTTGTTTTTTATTTTGAATAAGCATGTCTAGTCTATCCATTCTACTTTTCAAGTCATTTTGTTTTTCCTTAAACATTTCACAAAGACTTGATTTTCTATCTAGTTCATGTTGTAACTCAATTTGATCCTTTATCAAGCAATCATTGACATATTTTAGTTTTTTGTTATCTTGAAACAAATTTGCATTATCTTGCAAGAGAAAAGTGATTTTTTGTTTTAACTCTTTATTTCTAGCATAAGACTCTTTCAAGCTATCATGTAATCTTCCAACAAATGACTCAAAATCATCATCATCATCATCACTTTCACATTGAGGGTTGCAAGATGTTATCTCATTGTCACCAATTGCCATAAAGGCAATTTGAGCAGATTCCTCTTGTTCTTCAATCTCACCCTCCGAATTGCACTCATTCCGTGTGATTTGAAAGCTGTTGAATCTTGGTTTTCTTTCATTCTTCATTTCTTTCTTCTTCTTCGTTAGGCAGTCAACTGCATGATGCCCAAACTGTCCATATTCAAAACATTTATCCCCTTGTTTTTTGTTTGCATCTTGTCTTCCCTTGTATCTAGTGTTGAATTGATTGGGGCTATGATTGCTAGGACCTCCTTTTCTAAACCTTCTTTTGTTGAGAATCCTCTTGAAATTTTTGTTGATAAGGGCAAGATCACTATCATCACCATCCATGTCTTCATCATCTAATGAGACCGAATCATCCTCATCTTGGGATGCTTTTAGAGCAATGCTTCTCTTGGCCCTTGCATCTTCTTCATCCTGCCCTTTGCTCTTGAGTTTCAACTCATAAGATGTTAGAGAATTTGTGAGAGATTCAATAGGCATAGAGTTCAAATCCTTTGTCTCTTCAATTGTAGTTACTTTATTTTCCCATGCCTTAGGTAAAGCATTCAAAATTTTTCTATTTTTCTCACCAAGGGTGTATTCTTTATCTAACATTTCTAAATCTTTGATAAGATCATTGAATCTACAATACATTTTATCTACATTTTCATGAGGTTCCATTTTGAATGATTCATATCTAGTGACTAATATAGACTTCTTTTGTTCCTTTACATCTTCACTACCTTCATGGATTTCCCCTAACTTATTCCAAATTTCTTTAGCCGATTTACATCCTTTAACTCTAATAGATTCATTTGTATCCAATGCACTATATAGAACATTCATGGCTTTAGCATTTGAAGTAAGATTGGCCCTATCCTTATGAGTCAATTCATTCCTTATCTTTAATTTAGGAACATGAGTAATGGGATCATCAATAGTAGTAGTATAAGGACCTTCATTAACAATAAACCATATATCAATATCAATAGATTGCAAGAAGATAATCATACGTTCTTTCCTACTAATATAGTTCGAACCATTGAACATGGGTGGTCTAGTAACCGATTGTCCCTCTACAAACACAGCATTGTTGGTTGTTATCTTTTCTCTAAGTGGTTAAACTTGATCCTAGAGACCAAGTTCTGATACCAATTGTAAGGCCCAAAGACAACCTAAGAGGAGAGGTCAATTAGATTGATTAAAAATTAATCAAATGATGCCCTTTTTTCAAAATAACAAATGCAACTTTTCACACAATTAATTTGTCAAACAAATGAGCAGTGAAAGCCGAGAAGTGTAGATGATATAGCAATCAATGAATCGTGAAATAAGCTGAAAATAAAGATGATAGTAAGCAAACCAATTTCCTTCAATGCTTCTCTTGAGCTTGAAGAATAAAACTCAATTCAAGCAACTTCAACTTGATGAAATTCGATCAATCTTGTGTACAATGGAAGGCTCACTTCCTCCTTGCCCTAAGCAGCACTTAGTCACGTTAGAAAGTTTTACAATCACTCAGATTACCCTCACAAAGCTACACTATTGAAAACTTCACTCACAATTGAAAAGTTTGCAAAATGAACTAACACTTCAAGACCTACAATTCTTATACCAAGAGTATTTTCTTACTAAAATCACTCTCAAGAACTTGTATTCTAAGTGTTTAAAAGTTGCTATTAAGTTCAGACAAGGTCCTATTTAAAGGGGACCAAAAAGTGCCATGATAATAGTGGTCAACGAATAGAAGGAATTTGAATAGTCAACTAGCCGTTGGAGCTATCGGAAGTCCGACACAA
Organism: Gardenia jasminoides; assembly: GCA_013103745.1. Classification (NCBI taxonomy): domain Eukaryota; kingdom Viridiplantae; phylum Streptophyta; class Magnoliopsida; order Gentianales; family Rubiaceae; genus Gardenia; species Gardenia jasminoides. The sequence continues at coordinate 4,490,565 of CM023104.1, read as the reverse complement.
TGTTGTGCGTCCGATGCAAGCGTTCGACAGGTTGTTTCAATCTTTATCGGATGGTTGATGCAGATTTCTGCGTCCGATGAAGCTTGCGTCCGACAGCGACCAGAGAGCTCAGAAAATTTCTTGAATACGATCGGACGTCCGGTGAGGTTGTTACGCGTCTGATACAAGTGTCCGATAGATCTCCTGTTTATCGGACGTCCGGGACTTCAAGTTGAGTGTCCGATAGAGTGTTGTCGAGTTTTATCGGACATCCGATACAAGCTATTGAGTGTCCGATAGACATCAGAGACTTATATTCCCTTTGAATGAGTTCTTCAAATTGCACCATTTGCATTGATAACCTGAGTTGCCAATATTCTCAATGGAAAACGTTAGATTGATTTCTTCAATTGTTTTGTAATTGTCAAAATTCGGATCATGATTTACATACTTCTCTGGATTGGTAACAAACTCAGCCATCAAATGAATCCTAAAAGCATAATCATATGCTAGCTAGCCATTACGAACCATAATGTTGCAGAGATTTGATTTGAACTGTTGTCATCTGACAGAGTACAAAGGATGTTGTATAATGACGAAATGAGTCCACTACCTGATCATCTAAAAAATTTTGATAAGCAATATCCAAATAGTTTGAACTTAGATGAGGGCCTCAAGGCTTTGTAATTTGCAATAATGACAAATCAATACAAATAGCTACCACAACCTCTTTTAAAGCAACTAGCAGTTTTCTTGTCTCTGCTTTTTTGTTGGTAAAAGACTTAGTCCCATATGTCTGCAATTTTGAACAAGAAATTCAAAAAGTATAATCCGGGTTCATTGGAATAGGATAAACAATCTGCAGTAATGAAGTCAAAATATTTAACTAATCCAAGATCTGAGGTAGCACAAAAAATGAAAAAACTGAAACTCCAAGCGATCAAAATAAACAGTAGACAAGTCAGGAGAAAACGGGCACCAGAGATTGAAATGAGAAAGAGACACTTTTCATGATCTTTGGCTGCCATCACAATTTTCTTCAATTAAAACTGGGATTTTTATTAAGACAAATAGTGAACAAAAAGTTCAACGATTTCATTGTTCGAGTGGTCGAGACCATTGAACTAATAAATCTCTGTTATTGGCATAATTAGTACTCATACTTTGGTGCGGATAGGTACAAGGAGAAGGAGGTGGGGCAACAATGAAGTAAAAAGAAAAACATTACTCATAAGCAAGGCTCAAGTTTGGGTAAAATTAGGAATTGGGCAATGCTAATTCATCACTGTCAATTGGCCCTGTGAAGTTTTGTGGAGAATTTTGGTGAAGTTATGGAGACTGGAGAGAAAGATGTAAAGAGGGGAGGGAGGGGAAAAAAAAGTAGGGAGGTGGACAATGTAAAAGCTTCCAACTGATTTTTTTGCATTGTATATTTATCATTGTAGAGATTTTGTACAAATTGTAAATAAAGAGCACTATCTTGTGAATGTTGTTTTATCAGTATTATATGATATTATATCCATGTAATAAACAAAAACAAACAATAATACCATCTGTGCATCAACTGGAAATCATTTAACATTAACAAGGACTAGAGATACATAGTATCCAATTCAATTTCAGTCATGGATTTTCCTTTCGAGAAAAAACTTGCAGCAACATTTTCCACTTGATTGCAAATTTACAACAATTATTTCTACTTGATTAAGAGCAAATGAAATTTTTACTGCAAGAGTTCTGCCCCTTCCTGATGCAATTAAAGTAGGCTTCATCATTGAGGAGTAATGACTGCTTGTGGATATTGCAAAATTAGGAGCGCAACCGTAAGATGATGAGCAAGCTCAGTGAAGAAAAGGCTCAAAAACAGAAACAGCATGAAAATTTAGTAGCTGATGCAAAGTCTGCAGTGAGTGAGATAACACGAGATCATGATCCATTTACTGGAAAGATTCAGTTCAACAACCCCGCGAGCATCATAAATACTTCCAGTTGAGGCACTTGCTGCAGGTCAGTAATGCAAGAAGACCACCAAGTAGTCTACGCATGCTCCAGTAGTTTGTGGATCTCTTTAGGTTGTCCTTCTGAGTAGTAGTCTGCTGCATAAGGTATATGAATTAATGAAAGAAACTAGTAGAAGAAAAAGATAGACAACTGTAGCATCTATACCTGACAATTACAGGCAAATTCAAATACATGTTTAAACGTCAGATGCTCTTTCTTGCATGACCTGCAAAAGGCAATATATATTTTATGTATATGCAGTTTTTCCGCTTTGGAGGAAATGGAACAACAGATAAGTGAGGCAATACAACACAAGACTAAAGTTCACAATGACATTAAATTGGGAAAAATTGTAAAAGTAATTGGTAAATCAAAAAGCTAACACTAAATTGGGGAAAACTGTAAAAGTAATTGGTACATCACAAAGCTAGCACTGAATTGGACCAACTGCTCTTGAGTATCATCAGCAAAAGGCAGGACTGGAACATTTGGCGCTTCCAAATGTCTTGCAAGTTGAAAGGTGCAATTGGCGGAAAAGAATAGAGAGAACATATATTGACTACAGAACACCAAGTAGGTGAAGTAAACTCCGGATTAAATTAAAGGCTAATGGAAACATGAAGGACTACCTGAACAGATGGCTTTCATTATCTTCTTTACAATTGTGAGCAATAAAGAATAAGAATTACACATGAAAAAAACCATTTTGGTTGTGCCAGTTCAGCAACAAACTATATCTATTGCTCTTTGACAATTTCGAATCAATATCAGACGGTGCAAGACAGAAAATGTGACAGCATTGAGCATCAGCTTCCTATACAGACAATGGCAATCTGGTTATCTTCTAGATAACTTTCCTTTCTATTCCCCTTATACATCCCCATCCCCTTGCCCCTCTCCCCCACCCCCCCACCCCCCGGGGGGTGGTCCCAACTGCCAAAAGATGGGAGAGAGTAAAAAAGTAGATGCTGCAAAACATCTTTCATAGCAATTCCTAGAAGCGCAGAAGTTACATGCATAATGCACTATCAGTTGGTCTCTGAAGTGTTAGAAAACAACTTGCACAAACTTACCAATGCACCAATGCAGAATCGTGATAGTGTGATCAATTTCCATAGCTACTTGTAGAGAACTACAGCCTATTCTCTCCTTCCTGAATTCATCTATCGCATTAAAAAATATATATATTAATCGGACATTTCTTCAGTATATATATTCTTCAGGTATTCCTGCATTTTACTTGTTTCCACTTTCCACTAGCTGGCAGTTGATCTGCGAGCCAAGAGTTAGGGTATTCTTCTCTTCAATCCTTTTTTTTTAATTTTTTCCTTGGAACGTATCCCCTTTCCTCTTTGATCAGCAACCAACAAATAGCAGACCTGGATAAATTTAATTGAAGTGTTGACGGAGCTTATTCTTATGTAAATGCAACACAATCATTCCTAGGATGTGCTGAAACTTGAAATCTGTTTGCATGATTTGTCAAAAAACTGAAAAGTGGCTATCATCTCTCTCGCTAGCTCTCTCTCTCCTACACACACACACACACACATACTCATTGAAACTGCACAAGCTGAATATTTTGAATCTAAATCAGACTAATTTTGATAGATTCAAAGCCATCTTTTTAAGATGCAACTTTTCCAGCTAATTGTTACCGGGAAGTCAGAATGCATACTGTCAGATGAAGAACATAGTAACAGTCTCAATACTTAAAATTTTCTGGTAATACATCCTTTAATTTGGTAATACATCCATTCATCAAGTTCAAATTTCCTTCCCGACTTCCTCCGCCCCCAGAAACTTTCAGCATCTTTTCGCTAAATTAGTGAGATGAGAAAATAAGAATCCATGAAAAGTCTCTTCAAGCAAACTATTATGAATGGTTAAGTACACATAATATAGTACTTGTTAGAACCATCAGACAGGGTTCATCTTCCTGAAATAAAGAATACATTCTAACGTCAACATCTCAATTTTTGCCCTGATTTTTGCTTCTTTATGCATAGCAAGGAATCAGAAGAAGATGGCTGATGGCCAGGTCTAAGAGCAGAACTACTTTACATACTTCAGAACATACTAAGCAGGACCAAACTCATATATCTAGATAGTTAAAAAATAAAAATAAAAGCAAAAAAAAAAAATTCTTATGTTTACCAAGCTGTCATTAACCCATACACACATATTCTACGCACCAAGGTTGCAAGAGCATACAGCATTCTTTGCAATAGAAAAAAGGAAAAAAGAAAATCTCAAGTCATTCAGCTAATTATATCAATAAAAGAAACCTAGTCTGCATTACTTAAGCTGAAATGTATAACAGAAACAAAAATGTGTAGCTGACGTTTATGCTATGCTCAGCAGGTTTTAAGGATCATACCGATCTGTAGCCATATTGAAGGAGATTTTAGAAATTGGGATGACTAATTTTATACATTGTCAAACTTGGAAAATAAATCACAAGAATATCTGTTAGATAGTATTGATTTCATAAATGCATGACTAGTCAAATCAAAGAATTGAAAACTCCAGAAATTGCTTCGTGAAATATGAATGGTTATATCATTGAACCAATTCAACATATACAAGTAGTACTGTGGGAGTAGATCTAACCTTGTGAGTGGAAGACTTCCCTGCTTTGACTCTCTGCCAACTTAAGAAGATACATCAACGGTTCCCCATTGCAAAATGTGATGAGAGGAAATCAACTCTCTTTCTTCTCTTCTCTGCTTTGACTCTGCCAGCTGAAGAAGATAATGAAGAGTTCCCCATTCTTCTCTGGTTTGAGTCTCTTTTTCAGTTAGCATCAACAAGAAAACGTGCGACATTCCCAATTTTCCATTTTAATAATAATGCTCTTTAAGCCCTCGTTTCCCCATTCTCTCTGTTCTTTCAGAATTTGCTCCACAGAATCTACAACAGACTCCGGGCACCTTTTCACCTCAATCATATCAAGGGTGAGGGTTTCCCCTAAACAAGAAGGGACTTCTTCCAGCTTCCAACAATCATGCACAACCAGTTTCTCAAGACAGGAAAATTTATCAGAAGAGGAGGTCCACCAGCTAATGTCCAACCCTGACAATTTCAATAATCGAAGGTTACAGAATTCCCCTTCTTCCAATTCCCATTTTTCCCCCAGAAAGGAATCACAGAGTAATTTAAGCACTACAAGGTTGGGCAGCTTTCCAATTGCTGAAATTTTACTCCATGGCTGACGATTACTTGAGAGAGTCAACTTTTTCAAATTCACTGGGAATTCAAATTCATATCCGTCAAAGCTGCTTATCTTAAGAGATTCTAGTCGACTCAAGTAGTCCAGCACGAGAATCCCATCATGATTTCTAGTCGACCCAAGTAGTCCAACACGTCTTAGCCTGAGGATGCTTGGTAACTTTGTCAGTATCTTTTGAAAGCCTTGAGAAGGGAGATCGATTGCAAAGGTTAAGGAGTCTAAATGTGTTAAATCAGGGAAGCCTTCAAGATTGCCCATAGGAAATCTGAAACCAATTCCGAACTATGATACGACAAGATGCCTCAATGTTTCAATGTTCCAGATAGTGTTCGGTAATAAATAATCTTGGATGCCTGACACTTCAAAAGTTTGTAACCTTGAGAGGTTGGCTATTGCAGATGGGATATCCCGTTCATCCAATGTAATCTTCAAGTACCTCAAGTGAACAAGGAATACTACTTCCCTTGAAAAATATACCTTCGAACACAAATTGCTCCCGCAGTCCAACACTCTCAGAAGTTTAGATGACAGAAGATCACGTGAAACTATATCCAGTGTTGCATAAGTAACATTAGGGAAAAGCAAAGAACACAAATTGGGAAAAAATAGTCTTGGCGTTTTAGGCTCCAACCATGTGCTAAGGGAAATATACAGTCGGTGGGGTTGCATGGGCCAGTGAAAGTAAGAAGTGTTAGGAACTGGGGTAGCAAGCACAGCGGAAATTAAAAATTTTACCCCAATCTCCCACCAGGATTCACTCTAGTTCTACGTATGACTTCTGAAGGGGGTTGAAGGATTACCTTAATCCGCAGATGAAGCCTATGAATCGTCTGAGAGTGATGAGAATCCCTTGAGCAGCAGTCCAGATGTCCTGCCTCTACTGTAATCCACGCGAGAGTGCCTCTGGATTACCGATCGTCTCTACGATCTCTGTGTGTGTGTGAGAATGGAGAAAAGGTGCTAGCCTTTCTCTCTTCTAACTCACAGACTCTCTTTTCTCACTACGTTAGTTTTCTGGAGAATTCTCTCTCTCTATTTTTCTGACTATCAGAAGTGTTATCTCCAACTCACCTATCGTAGTATCTGATACTACTAATAGGAGAGAGATAGAGAGAGAGATGAGAGAAACAGAATGATAGGATAGGGTCAGGTGGTTTGATTCAAAATCAAACCACCGTAACATCTGATAACTCCCATCCTATTACATTATCGGCAGATAATAGATAGCTATTTTATCTTATCGGATGACCCGAGATTTATTTATTTTTATAATTAAACCCCAGTATTTATTTCCAAGTCCCTACTTGGACACACAATTTAATCCGAACCCGGTCTACATGCGTGTGATCCAATAGATCCCAAATACACTGGTAATAATTATGAATTATAATTCTTAAAAGAATTAGATAAAATAAAACACTTTTATTTTATCATTAATTACAATAATTAATAATTCATAATTATAAATTGTGAGCGGTGTCTAGCAACACATCACAACCACCCAGGTATTCGGAATTGATCAAGGGAAATTCCGACCTAACCTTTCCATGGAAAATTACCGTGTAATTATTATCCTTTCACCATTGATATCCAATTAGTGGGGAATAAGGAACAAGTGCCAATTCCCTTAATGACTAATTAATTTTCTAGTTCGAATTAACCTTAGATTAGATTAACTTGAAAACATTCTTCAATTAATCTAATGTAGTCGACTACTAAGGTTACATTCCAACTAGTACTTGGATATCGACTCCCACTATCGGAGTGGTGAATCCTCTCTTGATCACTCACTATCCTTCCATGCTTCACACTACCCCCAATTTCTATTCTTTAAGTCACTCCTGGTGAGTAACAAGAAACAGAATCAAAAGGTAGTGATTCACACTCAAGATACTATGGTGATCTCAAGTCTAGAATCACTTACACAATTTTCCATAAGAGATTCAACCATTGGCACTAGATATCCTAATGGGATCTCTGTGTGGATCACTCCAATGAATTAGTACTCTACAATTCATCTACACATTAGCCTAGGTATCCCTATACCATGGTTGATGAGAACAACCACTACTTACATTAAGTAGGGGCTAACTGTGTACTAGTCTGTCCGTATTAATGATGTCCTGTCTCATTAATACTATGACTAGGGACATTTAAGAATATTTATTATAAATGTGATTGATATCTCATAGTCAGCAACTCTTGTGACTATCATCACATTAATAAATATTCTAAGGACTTTTACCAGTTATATCATATATTAAACAGATAAAATTGGAAGTTCATAAAACACAAAACTTTAATTAGGAATGTATTTCAACAATTTAATTGTTTTTGGGCATACATTCCAACAACCTCCCACTTGCACTAAAACAATTCATTTATAACTCTTAGTCCAAATGAAAGTACATGACTATCATGTTTCTTTTGAGATAGTGCCTTAGTAAGAGGATCAGCTATGTTATCCTCAGTGGGGACTCTCTCTATCTTTACATCATTCCTGGCAACGATTTCCCTAATAAGGTGAAATCTTCTAAGTACATGTTTGGACCGTTGATGAGACCTAGGTTCCTTTGCTTGGGCAATAGCCCCATTGTTATCACAGTACAGAGTTACTGGATTAACAATGCTTGGAACCACACTAAGTTCAGACACGAACTTCTTGATCCAAACGGCTTCCTTAGCTGCCTCCACAGCTGCAATGTACTTAGCCTCTGTTGTAGAATCTTGTGGTGTCTGTTTGGAACTCTTCCAGACGGCACCTCCGTTGAGAGTAAAGATGAAGCCGACCGTGACTTACAGTCATCCTTGTCGATTGAAAGCTTGCATCTGTAGCCCTTGACCTCCAATTCACCATTCCATATACTAAGAACAAATCTTTAGTCCTTCTTAAGTACTTAAGAATGTTCTTAACTTGTCCGATGACCTTCACCGATTAGCTGAAATCTGCTTCGTGACACTTTCGAGCATGGGAGACATCCGGTCTTGTACACAACATAGCATACATAATTGATCCAATTGCGAAGCATATGGAATATTATGCATCTTGTCAATCTCGACTTGTGTCTTAGGACACATGCTCTTAGAAAGGCTTATCCCATGAGACATAGGTAAAAAGCCCTTCTTAGATTGATCCATGCTAAACCTCTTTAGCACTTTATCTACGTATGTAGATTGTGAAAGACCAAGCAGCCTTTTGGATCTATCTCTATAGATCTTAATACCCATGTAGGCTGCCTCTCCCAAATCTTTCATGGAAAAATTCTTGGATAACCAACCTTTCGATTGTAACATTGGGATATCGTTTCCCATTATTAATATGTCATCCACATATAATATCAGGAAAACGATTGAACTCCCACTAACTTTCTTGTAAACACAAGGCTCATCCGGATTTTTGAGAAAACCAAACTCTTTGATTGTCTCATCAAAGCGGATGTTCCAGCTCCTTGATGCTTGCTTAAGTCCATAAATGGACCTCTGCAGCCTGCACACCTGACTGGAATTTGGCGATGTAAAGCTTTCAAGTTGTGTCATGTACACATCCTCTTGTAGATTCCCATTAAGGAATGCAGTCTTTACATCCATCTGCCAAATTTCATAGTCATGATGTGCTGCTATTGCAAGCAATATCCGAATGGATTTAAGCATAGCTACTGGTGAGAAAGTTTCATCGTAATCGATTCCCACTTTCTGCTTGTAGCCTTTGGCCACCAGTCGAGCCTTATAGATAATCACATTACCATCCATGTCGGTCTTTTTCTTGAAGACCCATTTGCACCCTACGGGTTTTATCCCTTCAGGTGGATCAACCAAGGTCCATACCTTGTTGTCATACATGGAATCCATTTAGGAGTTCATGGCCTCTAACCATTTGGAGGAGTCTGGACTGTTCAGAACCTCTTGGTAGGTAGTAGGTTCGTCATCTTGTATGACTAGTACATCATTCCCCGGACTCACAAGAAAATCATATCTCTTGGGAGCAGAGCGTACTCTTACTAACCTACGGGGCTCTTGAACGTCCACAGCTTCCGTTTGCGCCTCATCACTATGGGGCTGAACCCTTTCTTCAACAGGCTGTTCTGTGTTTGTTTGGACATTTTGAACTTCTTCAAGTTCCATGTCAGTTTGAGTGTCTTGAACTTCTTCAAGTTCTATTCTACTCCCACTGCCCCTTTCTAGAATAAACTCTTTTTCTAGAAAGATGGCATGCTTTGAGACAAACACTTTGTTCTCAGTTGGGTTGTAAAAATAGTATCCAATAGACTCTCTTGGATACCCCACAAACAAACACTTGTCGATCTAGCTTCAAGCTTATCGACTGCCTTCTTCACATAGGGGCAACCCCAAACCTTCATGTAAGACAGTTTGGTTTCTTTCCTTTCCATATCTCATATGGTGTGGAAGCAAATACTTGGGTACTCTATTAAGAGTATGGGAGGCTGTGTCTAGAGCATATCCCCATAACGATTTTGGGGCACTCGAATGGCTCATCATGGACCGTACCATATCTAATAGGATGCGGTTTCTCCTTTCAGATACACCATTTAGTTGTGGTGTCCCTGGAGGAGTCCATTGTGGAACTATTCCATTGTCCTTTAGATAAAACCGAAATTCATCGCTCAAGTATTCACCACCACGATCAGATCGTAGTGTTTTAATACTTTTACCAGTTTGTTTCTCTACTTCATTTCAACTCTTTGAACTTTTCAAAAAATTCAGACTTGTATTTCATTAAATACACATAACCATATCTTGAATGGTCATCTGAAGGTAATGAAGTCGAGAATCCTCTAGCTGTGATTGTCATTGGGCCACATACATCAGTATGTATCAAGTAAATCAACCCTTTACCAGTAAAGGCGTTTTGGTCATCTTTCCAAGTAAACAAGCCTCGCATACGCCATATGATTCATAATCAAATGAGTCCAAATACCCACCTTTGTGTAATTTGAAAATCGTTTCTCATTTACGTGACCAAACCTCTGAGGTAAGTTTTATTGGTTTATCTAACTTCATTCTCTTTTCATGTATATTGAGAATTTGGTTGTCAAGATCTAGAATGTATAAACCGTTATTCCAATTTTCGAACCATAAAACACACCATTCTTTGAAAAGAACAACATTTATTCTGTTGGGTTATCTTAAACCCATTTAAATCCAAACAGAAATAGAAATGATGTTTGTTGTAAGTCGGAACATAATAACAGTTTGACAATTCTAAAATTAACCCTGGGTAAACTAATGTAATAAGTCCCTACTAAAGCACAACCTTTGCTCCATTGCCCACACGTAGGGTTACTTCTCCTTTACCCAACTTTCTCTTGCCCTTAGACCACATAGATGTGCAAATGTGAGAACCACATCCGTATCTAATACCCAAGAGTCGATTTGGAAGTAGAAACATTAATCTCAATCATGTATGTACCTGCTAATGAAGCTTCCCCAAGCTTCTTCTGCTTTAGACTCTCCAGATAGGCTTTACAGTTCCTCTTCCAATGTCCATTTTGTCCACAGTGGAAGCAGGTTGCCTTGGACTGGTCTGCATTAGCCTTTTTGGGCTTCTTGGCAGGCTTGTTGTTGGGCTTCTTGGGCCCTTTTCCTTGCCTCTTCCTTTTACTGGATGAAGCAACAACAAGCACTCCAGTAGAGCCCTTCACCTTCTTGATCTCTTTCTCAACAGTTTTCAGCACATTCAACAATTGAGGTAGTGTGTGCTGCAGATTGTTCATCTGATAGTTCATAACAAACTGAGAGAAAGAATCGCAGATGAAGAACTAAATCAACATTTAGCTCGGGTCCATCTTGAAACCCAATTCACTAATTTCTCAATTAGCCCAATCAACTTCAAGACGTGTGGGGCAACGGTGCTCCCTCCGCCATCTTGCACGAGCAGTTCTTTAGAGGTGTCATATCTCACCGTCCTAGATTGTTGTTCAAACAACTCTCTCGGTGTTGAACTATTTCATATGCCCCATGTTCATATGTTCTTTGTTGAAGTTGGGGAGTCATAGAGGCTATCATGACGCATGTCGCTCTATTGTCATCCCTATGCTTCTTGTAAGCATTCTTAACGATAGCTGGTGCATTAGGTTGGGTTCGTTAGGCATGGGCCCATCAAGTACATACCGATTTTCGTGGGTGAGAACGAGTAGGACATTCGATGCCGGTCGAGAAAGTTTGTGTCGTTTAGTTTACAATCAGAAAGGATGGTGCGTAGGCTTAAATTGTTACTCATTCTACAACAAAAGAAGATAGAGTTTATCGGAAAAGTTTTGTTTGATAAAATCATAAAACTTCCAAAATTATGATTTTATTTCCACTATTTTTCCGAATCAATTACCCTCTAAAATTGATCCGAGATTTTTCTAAAAATCCATAGTGGCTAGAATCCCATCTTAATCATTTTTGACCTTGAGTGAATCCCAACAAATCAAAAATAATTTTAATAGGTAGGTACTTTACCAATTACAACCCTTTGTAATTTCTAGATCTGTTAGGTATCAACTCTTGATTTTACATCTTATGTATTAACCTAACCCTTGCCTCTAAAATTCATGGTCTTGAGTGAATCCCAACAAACCATAATTTTAGTTAAATCAAACCCATCATTCTCAAGAACTTTTCTTATAGTAAAAAACATGTAGTAAGTAAGGCAGTCTTGGGTGAATCCCAACAAACTAGCACTTAATAACCACATTTTATTTAATACTATAATGATGGAAAGCAGTCTTGATTTAATATTTAAATTTGAGGGATTTATTTCCTTTTCCAAAACATTTCTTATTTAGTTTGAGATTTTTGGAAAAACATTTGGCGGTCTCATCAACATTCATGCATATAAATATTTCAGAAATAAATATAGCATAAATAAACCGTGGATGGTTGTGGATATTCCTAAGTTAATTTCCCCGGCCATTAGGGAAATTAACGGTTGACTAGGGTAAAATCGAATTTCCTCCTTCTGGTTGCATTGCTCCTTTCTTCATCTTCCAATTTACAATTTCTACACTAGAAACATAATTTCCTATCATCTATTCCTATCTATTGTACATTACAAGTAGAATATCAGAAACCCTGAGTTACATTCAGGAGAAATTAGATGAGAAAAGAAATTACAATTAGAGAAATGAGAAAGGCAGGACACGCAGGCCCTATTTATTAAAAATTACAACCATTCAACCAATCCACAATCACATTGGGTTACTATCCACAACCATCCACCATGCATTCATATAAATTTAAACAACTTTAAATAAAATGAAAGCATGAAAAATAATCATTCATGAATTATTTGGATTTTATATATATCAAGATCCCAAACACATTTTGAGACCATACATGTGCAGAGAACTTTGGTAAAAATAATTTTATTAGGTCAATATAATTCCTAACAAAATTAGGAGATAATTGGAATATTATTTGAATTAATCAAATTAAATTCAAATTAATTCCTGACCTAATAAAACATGAAATATAAAATTCACAACAAATTTTAACCATTAAAATTCGGATCAATATCAGAAAAATATTCAATAAGTGAAAACTCAATTTTTCAAAAAATTTTATTTCACAGAATTTCGCCTCCAGAAGGATCCGCGAGCAGATCCGCGAATCCATGCTCTGCGGATCAATTTCTGAAGACACTGCAAAGGATCCGCGACCATGATCCGTGAGCTGTTTCTCGCGGATCCCTGTCGCGCGCGGATCAGAAACTGAAGCTGCGAGCAGGATCCGCGAATCGGATCCGCGGATCGATCCGCGAAGCTAGTTCGCGGATCCAACCATGTTTCTGAAACGCGACCTAGATCCGCGAGGCAAGCCTCACGGATCCACTGCGCGGATCCGAGTCGCGAGCCTGATCCGCGAGGTTTCCCTTGCGGATCTGCGTAGCGGATCCGTGTCGTGATCCTCTGTTCCAGTTCCAGTAGCCAACGAGTGACTACTCCAATCCTGCAGAAAATCGTTTGACAACAATTGTACAACCAATCAAGTGGGAAAACATGTTACAGAATCAACCCGTAACATAAAACAAGATTTCTAGATCACAAACTACTACTCTAATCAAATTAAAGCTGCAACTTTTACCAAAAACTGCACATGTATATACATATATCATCCAAATACATACAATCCATGAACAATAATATACAAAGTCATATGTAGATGCTAGAGATGGCTCTGATACCACTGTTAGGAACTGGGGTAGCAAGCACAGCGGAAATTAAAAATTTTACCCCAATCTCCCACCAGGATTCACTCTAGTTCTACGTATGACTTCTGAAGGGGGTTGAAGGATTACCTTAATCCGCAGATTAAGCCTATGAATCGTCTGAGAGTGATGAGAATCCCCTGAGCAGCAGTCCAGATGTCCTGCCTCTACTGTAATCCACGTGAGAGTGCCTCTGGATTACCGATCGTCTCTACGATCTTTGTGTGTGTGTGAGAATGGAGAAAAGGTGCTAGCCTTCTCTCTTCTAACTCACGACTCTCTTTCTCACTACGTTAGTTTTCGGAGAATTCTCTCTCTATTTTTCGACTATCGAAGTGTTATCTCCAACTCACCCTATCGTAGTATCCATACTACTAATAGAGAGAGATAGAGAGAGAGATGAGAGAAACGAATGATAGATAGTCGTGGTTTGATTCAAAATCAAACCACCGTAACATCTCGATAGCTCCCTATCCTATTACGTTATCCGACGGATAATAGATAGCTATTTTATCTTATCAGGATGACCCCGTGATTTATTTATCTTTATAATTAAACCCCGTAAGTATTTATTTCCAAGTCCCTACTTGGACACACAATTTAATCGAACCCGCCTCTATGTGATCCAATAGATCCCAAATACAGGTAATAATTATGAATTATAATTTAAAAGAATTAGATAAAATAAAACACTTTTATTTTATTATTAATTACAATAATTAATCATTCATAATTATAAATTGTGAGCGTGTCTAGCAACACATCACAACCACCCGTGTATTCGAATTGATCAAGGGAAATTCGACCTAACCTTTCCATGGAAAATTACCGTGTAATTATTATCCTTTCACCATTGATATCCACTAGTCGGGAATAAGGAACAAGTGCCAATTCCCTTAATGACTAATTAATTTTCTAGTTCCCGGAATTAACCTTAGATTAGATTAACTTGAAAACATTCTTCAATTAATCTAATGTAGTCGACTACTAAGGTTACATTCCAACTAGTGGCCTTACCGGATATCGACTCCCCACTATCGAGTGGTGAATCCTCTTGATCACTCACTATCCTTCCATGCTTCACACTACCCCCAATTTCTATTCTTTAAGTCACCCCGGTGAGTAACAAGAAAGAATCAAAAGGTAGTGATTCACACTCAAGATACTATGGTGATCTCAAGTCTAGGATCACTTACACAATTTTCCATAAGAGATTCAACCATTGGCACTAGATATCCTAATGGGATCTCATGTGGATCACTCCAATGAATTAGTACTCTACAATTCATCTACACATTAGCCTAGGTATCCCTATACCATGGTTGATGAGAACAACCACTACTTACATTAAGTAGGGCTAAGCGTGTACTAGTCCGTATTAATGATGTCCCGCTCATTAATACTATGACTAGGGACATTTAAGAATGTTTATTATAAATGTGATTGATATCTCATAGTCAGAACTCTTGTGACTATCATCACATTAATAAATATTCTAGGACTTTACCGCTATATCATATATTAAATGATAAAATTGGAAGTTCATAAAACACAAAACTTTAATTAGGAATGTATTTCAACAATTTAATTGTTTTTGGGCATACATTGCTTTTGTTAGGGAAAAGCAAAGAACACAAATTGGGAAAAAATAGTCTTGGCGTTTTAGGCTCCAACCATGTGCTAGGGGAAATATACAGTCGGTGGGGTTGCATGGGCCAGTGAAAGTAAGAAGGTCATCCCCATGTAAAATCTGTAGAAAACTCTCTTCTTTTGCTTTCATCACACAAAACTCATGTACCAAATCATGAATTCGGCAAGTTTTGATCCCACCTAAAGATCTTTGCTGGGTAACCATAATTAAACTTCTCCCAATCAGATCCATCAAGTAGTCATCTACCGCATCCTCTAAGCTCTTTCCTTCTATCTTTTGTACAAATCCTTCAGAGATCCAAAGCCATAACAACTTTCGTACAGGAATGTCTTGGTCTTCCTGAAATCCACTTAGGTAAAGAAGGCATGGCTTCAGATAATCCGGTAAATAGTTGTAACTGTGCTCAAGCGCCATCATGCAGTGTTCATTGTCAACAAAAATGCTGGAACTTAGATGTCTTGCAACTTCTTCCCAGTGATTTGGCTCAGAAGCTGCGAGAATTCCAGCAACAAGGACAACTGCTAGAGGTAGGCGCTTACAGTATTTTGCTAGGTGTAGTACGACTTCACTTAATGTTGGAGGATAATCTTCTTTTGCATATAGCTTTTTCAGCAGCAATTTGTAACTTTCATCATCTGTAAGTGGGCGAAGATGGTGAGGCTCGCTCTCAGGATTGATTTGCAAAGACAATTTCTGAAATCTGCTGGTTAAGAGAATTCTGCTTCCATTGCGATCATCTGGCGGTGAGTGTCTCAACAAATCCCACCCGTGAATGTCCCAAACATCATCCAAAATTATGAGATACCTATTTCTCTTCAACAATTTGCGTAGCTTGTCAGCCATTTCATCTTCATCCATCTCAAGATACTGGACAGAGCACCCATAATCAATACTACACAAAAGCTGAACTAGCAAACTATGCTTGGTATATGTATGAGAAACACAACACCAAGCACGAGTATGAAAGTGGAGCTTCACTAAATGATCATCATAGACTTTTTTGGCCATCGTTGTCTTACCAAGCCCAGGGATACCCACGATGGCAATAACATCCAACTGTCTTGATCCTCTTGCGAGTCTATTAATTATACTTTCCACCTCATCACTGAGAACTACCAGAGATTCACTGGATATCGGAACAGCAACTTGTGATGGCGTGTCAGCGATATTCTTGGTAACACTCTGGGCTTCACCATCATATCTTATGCTATCATAGATCGCTTCAGCCTCAGTCTTCAAAAGGTTGATATCTCCAGCAATTGCATCCAAACAATGTTCATGGTGATCACCAAGCAGTGCAAAGTCAATTTCTAATTCTGCACTATATGCAACCTTCATGACACGACTCCAAAGATCTTGGAGATTTTCAGTCCGATTGCACTGCTCCATAATATTTCCTAGGAAAGACCTTAAGAATACAAAATCTTCTAGAATTGTGCAGATTTGGTGTTTTGGCAATGAAAATGATTCAGCTGTAGAACTTTCCAGTTCCTTGAGAGTTCTCAAAAGAAAATCAACAGAGCCTAGCTCATTAGCCCTGGGGAAACTAAGTGATAGTGGATAAACATGTGCAACTTCTGCAAGGATGAACTCGAGCACTTCAAGCAAATGAGAAAGTGCCAGATCTGTTTCCTTGAGCGAGCCCTCTTTCAATTCATTCAAAGAAAGGGAGAAAGTCATAATACCTGCATCTGCGACCACATCTCCAATAAGATCCTTCATCTCAACATTTAGCTCGTTGAACTTCTCCTGCTGCTGGCTAAAAAGGATACTCAGGAATCTTACTCCCTCATGGAGTTTTCGCATTTGATCCTTAACTGGAACCAGGAAGCTGGTATAAGATTCTAATAGCTCCATAATGCGATGCAGGAGATAAATAAACAAATTCAGCCACTAGATGCTGATTCTCCTGGGGAGCTAAAGTGTAGGACGATCTTGATAACTTGGAAGCTTTCAGAGCATGGGTATAAATCTCTTGGACTTGGGGATCAACAGGAACAATCATCTTGTGTATTAGTTGAGAAATTTCAAATTTCATCTCACTGTAGACCTGTTCATCTATTCTCCGAAACCAAGCTCTACAGATCAGGCTTACAGTATTGACGGCCACAACATGAACGTCAACCAATAGATATATTAATTGTTGACCATCAACACCTTGTAGCATCACAAAGCGAATGAAACTCTTCAAGAAAATTAGCTTCTCTCGAAGGGTTTGCATTGCAATGTTTAGAGCATCATCAAATTGATCAATACTGCCAATAAGATGCTTCAGATTATCTGAAATGGAAGCAATGAAATCCATAAGAAGTCGTAAATCTCCTGGCGAGTAGTGAAGCAACAAATTGATGATGCCCAATTCCTCAATATCAGTTTCAAAAAATAACCTCATGGTTTCCTCAAATCTGGTGAGCTCACATCTGATGACACTAAGATCGGACGCACCAGACTGAATATATTTTTAAAAAGCAGAGTCAAGTCCATGCGTTATCCTCCTAACCAAATGTTGAATCCCGAACGAAATACTGCTAAGTCTCAAACTGTCAGACCTAGCATCACCCTTGTCCTTTTCATCACATTCCAAACACGTGCCCTGTTTGCTCCTTCTCCTCCTACAGTTTCTAATATACATATCAAAGGTTTTCAGTAGACTTATCCCCACCTTCAGCTCCATGATATGAAATTGGAACTCATAATGGAACGTCTTGTTAAACCAGTCCAGATGACCTAAAGTATAATCAAAGCAACAAGTGTTCCTACTGGAGGAGATGTTCATCATTGCACCTGCTCTTGACTCTGATATCAGATTTCTGTCTGTTGTAGACATTGTTATTCAAGATCTACGACTTTTCCTCTGATCTAACAACAATAGTCACAGGTTGGCATCAAGAGTCAAGACCATGGTTCGCCGTAGCGGGATGTGGTCGCGTTGCGGTCGCCGTTGTTCCACATCCGTTGCGGCATATCGGCCAAATATCGAGCGATACGTACGTTATAGTTCATAGACGTTTTTAAAAAATCTGAAAAAATTATTAAAAATAGAAAATACCATAACAAGTACAATTATCAAATTAAATTTACTAAATATCAATATTATCATATATACTTGCCATAACCATAGACCTACAGCATTAGCAGTAAATGATTTTAATATCAAGTGTGCCTTCTAATCCTATTTTATATGATATCAAAAATTAAATATAAAAATAAAATCGTCATATCTTATATAATACAATAAGAATCTCAATACATAAAGGAAGTAGTCGTGTTTAGTTGGATACAACAAAAGAAATAAATAACTACTAACTAATATTACAAAATTATCAACTATTACAAATAAATGAAGAAACTAATATAAATAAATATACAAATCTTTGCTGAATATTTACTTCCATTAGGCCAAATCAAAGTGGGTTTGGAAAAAAAAAATCTTCAAAATGTCAAAATGAACCATTAAAAGCTACAAATTTCAAAGTGAAATATCACATTATATTTTCAAAACCCACAGTAGTTGGAAGTCAAAAGGCCCAAAAGACCAATTAACACCTCCACCACCGACACCCTATTCCTTCCAATCACAAAAACTCCCAATCGTGAAAGCTCCCTGCTTCTCTGGTTCTTCCTTCTCACACCGACCACACCAGCACTTAGTTTTGTAGCAAAAAACAGAGGGCAAGGCAGAAGGTGGGACTCAGTGAAGGCTTTTCACTCTCAATCCCTACGACTCACCGCGCCTCATTTTTCGAAGATAGAGGCAAAGGCAAGAAGGTGGAGATAGGATTGAAATTAATTTTTGTTGGCTGCTGCTAAAGGAAAAATGGAGATGGAATGAAATCAGAGTGTAAGTTAATAGTTTCCCAACTAATTTACTTGTCTTCTTTCCAATGTACAGCTTTTATGAGGAAAAAAATCTCCTTTTTCTGTTTAAGAAAACCATAGGTAGGATAGTTTGTGTTTGCTGTAAAAATAACTTTTCTAAAGATGATTGTAAGACCGTTCAATTTGCTTTGGAAAGAATTTGTTTCTTCTAAATTGTTGGGGTATTCAACTTTATGAATTTGTTGTCTGCTTTTTTTGGATTCTCGAGTGGACTCGGATATGACTCGGTGATTTTGGACAATTTCTTGTGTCACTGATATAACTCGGTGATTATCGGCCGATATTGTGCAAGTCAACTCCGAGATTGTTAAATGTTTGATTCGATCCAGGATCGGTATCGTATCGGTAAGCTTCGATCCGGTTATGACTTGCCCAAGTCATATCCGACTCGGACGAGACGGCGAACCCTAGTCAAGGCCCCTCTCTTTTTCTGTGAGTGTGTGTTTGGTAGGGATGATGGGGCACGGACGGTGATGAGTATTGCAAGAAAACTTTTCCTTCTTCCATTTGAAACTTTATCAAGGGAAGATGGTACCAAGAGGCATATGCTGCCATGTGAATTTGGCGGGCCTAAGAATCAAAAGTGGAGAAGGTTGCCCCAGGGACGTAAAAAGCTACACAATTATTGGTCACTTTAATCTGCAACAAGCAACGCAATATGAGTAGGATTAGACTTGCTTTTTCGTTGGAACTGTTGAATTACTGGATGAGTATATGAATGATTGCATATGAATTTAATCAATCTCACAAATTTTGATGAGCAACTGTTCAAAAAATTAGAGATGCATTCAGTTGAGGACCTGATGGCGTTTTTAAGTTGCAAAAATGACGAATTCGCAACGACGATCTTTTATCACAGCCTTTTGGAAAGTTGGTAGTGGTTTTCTTTTCTCTGCATCTTTGGTGGAAAAGCAGAGGAATTTTAAAAGCCATTCAAAGAATATAATATATTTTCTGACGGGCTTTTATTCCTTATCTATTAATTTGAAAGATAATCATTCTGCTACACTACAATACTCAATCT
The DNA here is from genome assembly GCA_013103745.1 of Gardenia jasminoides. Lineage (NCBI taxonomy): Eukaryota > Viridiplantae > Streptophyta > Magnoliopsida > Gentianales > Rubiaceae > Gardenia > Gardenia jasminoides. The sequence continues at coordinate 4,470,587 of CM023104.1, read as the reverse complement.
AAATATGGAGAGCCAAAAAAATAAACAAAACCAGATTAAACATTAATCAGATTAGCGGAAGTGTGGGCAGAATTGGAATTTAAGAAGCGGAGATAGAAAAGCTAGATTTAAACTAAAAAACTCCATTCCTTGGACCATACTATTACATAAAGAGGTGCTGGTCAATGAGAAAATGATGGACAAAAGTTGGCCCGGTCACTAGCTGCTATGTGGGACAAGAAGCATCTAAAAAACTTCTAGCAGATTATGCATCTTATTAAAAATTATTGTAAATGCATTGCAAAATAAAAGCGTAATTGATGAGCACTGCTCTAGGACTCCAAAACATCGCTTGAAAAATAATGTATATTGCTTGTACACATTTCAAAATTTAGATTTTGAGCCAGATTTGTATTTCACTAGTAATTAAGAAAGACAAATAAAAAGATTGGTTTATTACCCAAAAAAATATTAGATGGTGAAAGGGAACTAGGATATACATTAGGAGATTATTGTAAATAATCCTAAAAAGATCATATAGGTTTTTTCCCAAGATATCTTGTTTAATTGCCAAGAAATGGTACAAAAAAGCTGCTCAAATTTGTAACAAATAACTAAAATTTGGTCAAGTTACTAAATCGAGCTTAATTTTTATAAATATTTGGCTCAAGGTTGCTATAATTTGTACACATACGCCTTTTTACTACCAATTGTCGGGCATTGCACCTGATTGAGGGGAAGACTTTAAAAGCCTTCATCTAACTACTGGGCCACCAATGTGCATGGTGGGGTGTTTTGGCCCAAGGATTTTGTAAGTTCAGCGAACCCAAAATTGAGAAGTGATGAAACGTTGTACAGAAACAATGTAATATAGAAAGTGAACTAGCAATCCTCTTTTGTACCTTTTCTTGCTTTTTCAAGTTAATGAATAGAATCTCTAACTTTAGGACAAAAAAAAAAAAAAAAAACTAGCAATCCTCTCTAGGTTCTAGGAAATCAGACTTAAAAAGCATTTGGCAGAAGAAAACCAACATTTAGTAAAAGAATGTAATGTTGTGATAGTTTGGTCAAAGATTTGATATATCTCTCCTTTGTTTTGCTCTTTTTCAATCATGACTTGTTTGAACCTTTCTAGTGTAACATTGACATTATGTTTTTTTCTTTTCGTGTTTTTTTCCCTCTCTTGAGTGATATGTCATGATTTTATATCATAATAAGGTTTGGTATAAATGGAGTCCAGCTCGAATTTGACAAACCTTCAACTTTGAAGCTTGAGTTTGATTTGTATAAAACATAAAGTGCTTGAGATCAAGATCAAGTTCTCTCGAGAAATAAATTGACATTGAGCTTGAACTCTAGCAACTTGAGTTCAAGTGATAAGACATGTAATTCATTCTAAAAATATAGACTTGTAGGTAATTTGACAATTATAAAAGAGTTCAAAGCATTAAACCCTTGAACTTTACTCCAGTTGCTCTTTACCTCTTCTACTCAATAAAGGTACTTACCCGCTATTTAATATTTTAGGACAAAAATGCCCTTTCATATTAATTACTACTTCCTCCATTTCATTTTGATATTCTTGGTTCTTCTTCTTCTTCTTCTTTTTTTTTAATATAGCTTAAGAAAATTAATTAACTTTTTTGGAAAAGTAAATCTAACCTATTGTTTCCTTAAATATCATTATATTAACATTAGGAGTATGACTAATTATTATAATTTTATATAATTACAATAGCAATACTGATGAAAAGTTGCACCATTCAATGTACGATTCAACGCAATTTATTGAATAAGTTAGGTTATACTTACTGATAATAGAGTACATTAAATAACGTATTTAGAGAAGTTAAAAGTTAACTATATTCTTTAACTGGAAGGTGGACTATAATTTGGGATAATCGAAAAAGGACTATCAAAATGAGATGGAAGAAGTATTTTATTTCTTTTTTCTCCTTTTTGCCTTTTTTCTACTTTCTTTTATCTTTAAATTTTTTAATTTTTATCTTTCTCTCATGTTGTCAACTAATTTTTATCTTGGTTGTTATTATCCATATATTAATTTTAATGTTCTTAAACCTTTTTTATTTATTTCTATCCTTTTTACTTTTTGTTATTGAAAGTAATAATCGTCATCAAGTCTATGCTATACCAAAATATGTGTCATCTATGCATATAAACTATTTTATATATTGCTTAAATCTATCCATCTAGAGTTTAGAATAAATTAACCTTTAGTAACAGTAGTAACAAATTCAAACCGTAATAGTATAGTGTTCAATCAACTACACATAAAAAAGTAAAAAAAAATATTAGTTACTTTATTTTTTGGGATATGCTTTTAAATACTAATTAATTTAAAATTCTAGTTTATTGATAATTTTTTAAATAGACAAATTTTTAGTAATATACACTTTTTGATCATGATAGGTATATATTAATTTTTTATGCTACATAGTTTTTTTATTTTTTTAATTATGTAAATAAATGAAACAAGAATGAAATTATAAGTAAAACATAAATACAATATTATAATAAACATATAAATTAGTAATACTAATACAAAGTAAAACAAAATAGTGATATAAGAGAAGAAACAAAAAGAAAGTTTTTAAAGAAGAAAAATATAAAAATAAAAGAAAATAGTGGCAAAGAAAAAACAGAAGGGAATGAATAAATAAAAATAAAATAATAAGGGTCTTTTGTCTTAAAATATCAAATAGGGAGCAAAGTACTTATTTAATGGGTTCAGGGAGCAAAGCACAACGAAAGGTAAAGTTTAGTTGGGTTTAGTACATTTAACCCATTATAAAATACAGACATGTACATTACATGCATAAACACACTTGAATAAATTACCTGTCTTACAACTTGAAGCTCAAAAGCTCTACTAGATGTTCTCAAAAAAGTTATCATTTAAAAGCAAAATTTCAAGGATAGGATTTACCTATAATTATCACTTGCAACATTTAGGACCTGAAGTGGGTTCTGTAGTAACCTGAGAATTGGTTTGAGTGGTACGGGTTGGCTGTGAAGTTGCAGAACCACGTCTGATCTTTGATGAAGATCGCTTGGCTGTTGGAGTGGGAGTAGCTTCATCGCTCAGAGCTCGTTTGTGTTCGGTAGCAGAGGAAGCTCCACGGGTGCGCACCATTTTCGCATGTGTGTGTGTTTTGAGTGATGATTAAGAGACTAAGTGAGGTGCTGAGTGTCTAACCAACAAATTTGATGACAATGCAGTGATCAATCGGTCCAAAAAGGGAAGAAGACTGGTCTTAGGGTTTCAGTTGTGATTTGGGAATAGAAGAGTGTGTGATTTATAGTGAAGAGAGTTGATGATTTTAGGTTTGCAATGGGTGAGGGAAGAAGTTTGTGCTTTCAATTTTGAGAAATGGTGTAAGTTTTGCTGGGAATTTGGAGTTTTGAATTCGGGTAGGTGGGAAGATGCGTCCGAATTAATGAAGGTTGATTGATGGAAATGAAATGAGGTGACCTAATTGACAGGTGCCGAACCTGTACAATAATAAATATTAAAACCTAACTGTCCACAAGAATACTCCCGAGTTAAATCTGGTACTGGAGAAGGGACTCCGGATGTGCAATGGGTTACTAGCTTCACCCTGATTCCAAGGAGTTTACTTAATCCGATATACCAGAAATTAACCAGGGAATTTAATTAATTTGTAAAAGTGGCAAGTAGGGTCGTCTCCTCAGGGAACGGTAGGAAATTGTTTCTTTCCAAGTTACAGGAAAATGGGGGGTTTGGATGGAATAGAACTAGAAATAAAGTAAATAAATTAAGTAAATGAAAAATGAAAATACCAACTAAATAAATTACCAAAGAACAATTAGAGAATAATTTAATAGAAATGCAAGTAGTGAAATTCTACCTAAAGGAACAACTTCTCAGGCACAGTCCAATTACTTGATCATTGATGCAAGAATAATTCAATCATTTGTTACTAGATTAGTTATAGTTATCAACAAGCTCTGACAACCAGCTTTTCCTTACTTTTTCGACAGCCAAGGTACGACCGTTGACTGCTTCCCTAACCAGATAACAACCCTAGGTACGACCATAGGAATTTAATTATCCAATTGCATTAAAAGTTAGAAAAACCCAACCCTAACCAATGAACACGCTAAGAGGGTCCATTTAAGCTAGATCATACGTTTCCCCAACATAAACCAATTATGGTGGTCGTCACTTGTAATTAACTAAATGAACGATTACGTATTCAATTAGTTAATTTGACAATAGGCTATTAGGTTAATTTAAATACCCGGCCGCGATACTCAATTAACAAAGTAACCCTCAATCAATTAATCCAGAAAACGTACGAATAGTAACAAATTAAAAGAAAGGTTAGAGATTCGATTAGATCTCACAAATTCCCTGGACCGCGCCTTCGAGTTGCCCTTTGAGTAGATTAGGGTTCTAGCCGCTCCTTATGGGGAATTCCATCCAACGAATGTTTGAGAAATTATCAACCATAGAAATAATGAGAAAAGAAATAAAACGACGAAGTGAATTCCAAGCTTCCAATTCCACCAAGAACCGAAGGCAGCCACCAAAATACAATTGAGTGACTAATCAAAAAGGAAGAAAGACAAAACGAAAAAGAAAGAAAAACAAACTATCAGATGTCTTTTGTCCTATTCAAATTGCATGGTCAATCGAGATGACCACCAAAAGACAATAAGGAACGATAGAGCTGCTCCTTCGTGTCCTTGCGGCTTGGATCCTCTCAATTTTATAGAAACCTAAGCTTTCCTAATCACTTAGGAAACCTAGTCCTAATTGGAGTCTATTTTCCTAAAAAGCATTAATAAAGTAAATAAGGAAACTAATCACTAAAAATCCCTAATTAAAAGGGTCTTCAACCAATTATTGAAAATAAATAAAGTCTTCCACCAATGGTAGGAATTGTCAGGCGTAGGATTTCTTCCACAGAATTTCTTCTTCACAGCCCAATGTAGCGCGCCTACGGCCTATCCTTGAAGGTCTTCTGGAATTTTCACCAAAAATAGAGCTTTTAATTTTCAATTAATTCCAAGAACCTAAAATCAATACCAAAATCAAATATGAGTAGAATAAGGCAATTAAAATCATATCTAGGCCATAATTGAGGAAAAATGTCCACAAATAAAGCATGTAATTTAGGACTTAACACTAATAAGTAGTGACTTTTCGTGTGTCGGACGTCCGAACAATGTGAAGCGTCCGACACATCCTTCCGATAGAATGGCTAAGAACACTGTCGGACGTCCGTTCATGAAGGTCGGACGTCCGATAGAATTCGACCAGAAATATTCAAGAGTTCTTTTCCAAAATTTCCAATTTAGAATGAAGATTTATAAACTGATCTAAGGGCAGGGCTTTTGTGAAAATATCAGCAATTTGGTCCTTTGAACAAACATAATTCACACAGATTTCACCTTTTTGAACAATATCACGAATGAAATGATGTTTAATATCTATGTGTTTTGTCCTAGAGTGTTGAATGGGATTTTTTGTCAAATTTATGGCACTAGTGTTACCACAGAAAATTGGCATATTATCATACATTAAGCCAAAATCATTTAAGGTGTGTTTCATCCATAATAATTGAGCACAACATGCACTAGCGGCAACATATTCCGCTTCGGTTGTTAACAAGGAAATGACATTTTGTTTCTTACTAAACCAAGACACTAAATAATTACCAAGAAAATGACATGAACCACTAGTACTTTTTCTATCAATTCTACAACCACCAAAATCAGCATCCGTATATCCACATAAAGCAAATTCATGACATTTAGGATACCAAAGACCAAAATTCATAGTTCCCTTCAAATAACGAAAAATTCTCTTAACGGCATTTAAATGAGATTCTTTAGGACAAGATTGAAAATGAGCACACAAGCATACGACAAACATAATATCCGGCCTATTTGCGGTTAAATAGAGAAGGCTTTTGATCATACCTCTATATTTTTTCTCATCAACATTTGTACCTTCTTCATCCTTTTCGAGTTTGGTGGACGTACACATTGGTGTTCCCACTTGCTTTGAATCTTCCATGCCGAACCTCTTGAGAAGCTCTTTAGTGTACTTAATTTGATTGATGAAGGTTCCTTCACGAATTTGAAGAACTTGGAGTCCGAGGAAGAAGTTCAATTCTCCCATCAAACTCATCTCAAATTCATTTTGCATAATGGTGGAAAAATCCTTACACAAACGCTCATTAGTAGCACCAAAAATAATATCATCAACGTAAATTTGCACAATAAGGAGATCATTTAATTTTTGCTTTGTAAAAAGGGTAGTGTCCACAATACCTCTTTTAAAACCATTTTCAATCAAAAAATCACTTAAGCGTTCATACCAAGCTCTAGGGGCTTGTTTCAAACCATATAAGGTTTTTGAAAGTTTAAACACATGATTGGGAAATTTATCATTTTCAAAACCGGGGGGTTGATCCACATAAACTTCTTGATCGATAAAACCATTTAGAAAAGCACTTTTAACATCCATTTGATACAATTTAAAGCCTTTGAAATAAGCAAATGCAAGAAACATTCTTATGGATTCTAATCTTGCTACGGGAGCAAATGTTTTATCAAAATCAATACCTTTTTCTTGAGCATACCCCTTAGCTACCAATCTAGCTTTGTTTTTTACAATTTCACCTTTATCATTTCATTTATTTCTAAACACCCATTTTGTGCCAATAATCGGATAATTTTGAGGCTTTTCAACAAGAGTCCAAACATTATTCCTATCAAATTGATTTAGTTCCTCTTGCATAGCCATTATCCAACAATCATCTTTCAAAGCATCATTAATATTTTTAGGCTCAATATGAGAGACAAATGCAAAATTATCAAGTAGTGGTTTTGAGGAAGAACGAGTTCTTACTCTTTCGGATAGATCACCAATAATCAAGTCTTTGGGATGATTTTGTATAAATTTCCAAACTTTAGGAAGATCCTTTGGTGCATCATCATTCTTGTCTTCTTCATTTAGAATTCGGTTTTCTTGAGAGTCACCTTCCTTTGAATTTTCTTCCAATCCATCATTGTTTCCTTCTTGAAGTGTAAGCTTTTCAAGTTCTTTTTGAATACCTACATCATCATCTACACAAATACTTTTGGAAGGATCACCATTAGACTCATCAAATGTAATATGTATGGTTTCTTCAATTACAAGAGTTCTTCTATTATAAACTCTATATACTCTTTTGTTTTCACAATAACCCAAGAAAATGCCTTCATTGGTTTTCTTATCAAATTTTTCAAGATGTTCCTTAATATTCAAAATAAAGCATTTGCATCCAAAAACTTTAAAATAGCCAACAATTGGCTTTTTGTTAAACATCAACTCATAAGAAGTTTTGTTCAAATTTGGTCTTAACAAAACTCTATTCATTACATAACATGCCGTATTTATGGCCTCCGCCCAAAAATATTTTGGTAAATCATTTTCACTCAACATGGTTCTTGTGGCTTCGACAAGAGTCCTATTTTTTCTTTCAACAATACCATTTTGTTGAGGGGTTTTTACAATAGAAAATTCAGGAGTTATCCCATTGTGATCACAAAATTCTGGAAATCCACAATACTTCAACTACGAACCATTATCACTTCTAACTTTAATAATGTGTAAACCAAGTAAATTTTGCACTTTTGCAAAAAGAGAGACAAAACATTTGAAAGTATCATCTTTATGAGTAAGAAAAATGGTCCATGTATATCTAGAATAATCATCAACAATTACAAAACAAAATCTCTTACCACCTAGGCTAGCAATTGGTGTAGGACCAAATAAATCGAGATGTAAAAGTTTCAATGGCTTAGATGTAGAGATGTTTCTTTTAGGTTTAAAAGAGGTTTTGGTTTGTTTACCAAATTGACATGCATCACAAACTTTGTCCTTTTCAAACTTAGTTTTAGGCAAGCCTCTAACAAGTTCCTTTTTGGAAATTTCATTTATCACATCCATGTTAAAATGACAAAGTCTTCTATGCCACAACCAAGGGTCTTCATTTGAAATTTTAAGGCATTTAAAGTTAGAAGAATCAATTTTCTCAAGAATTACAACATAGATGTCATTGAATCTTTTTCCTTTGAAAATGATATTGAATTTTGAGTCAAGAACCAAACATTCATGCTTTTTGAATAAAACAAATAAATCTTTATCACATAATTGACTAACACTTAGCAAATTATAGTCTAAATTATCCACTAAAAGGACATTATGCACAAATGTCTCACCATTCTTACCAACATCACCTACTCCAATTGTTTTAGCCTTCATGTCATCTCCAAAGGTCACTTTTCCACTTGATTTTGATTTGAGTTTGATGAATTGTAATGGATTACCGGTCATGTTTCTTGAGCATCCACTATCAATGAACCACTTTGATTCTTTTATGGCTTTTTCAATCTTCACCTACACAAGAGATAGAAAATTTGGTACCCTTTTTAATTTTTGGATCCTTGATGGTTAGAGTCATGTTTGACTAACCACATACATTTCATTCCTCTTCTCATATTTCTTTTTACATAGCACTCATGTTTCAAATGACCTACTTGACAACAAAAATCACACATAATGGCAGAATCATTCACATGAATTGGTTTAATAAACCTAACTCCTCTTTTTCTATAAATTGTGAATTTATTTGCACTAATGGTTAGTTTTCTTTCATAGGCATTAAAATGAGGCTTCAATACATTTCTTGTAGAAACATTTTGTTTTTTGTTTTGAAGGATCATGTCTAGATTATCCATTCTTCTCTTCAAGTCATTCTGTTTTTCCTTAAACATTTCACAAGAACTTGTTTTTCTATCAAGTTCATATTGTAACTCTATTTCAGCTCTTATTAGGCAATCATTGTCATATTTTAGTTTTTTGTTGTTTTGAAACAAATTTGCATTGTCATGCAAAAGAAAGGTAATTTTCTGTTTTAATTCTTTATTTCTAGCATAAGACTCTTTTGAGCTTTCATGCAATTTTCCAACAAATGACTCAAGATCATCATCATCATCATCACTTTCACATTGAGGGCTGCAAGAAGTTACCTCATTGTCACCAATTGCCACAAAAGCGATTTGAGCAGATTCCTTTTCTTCTTCAATCTCTCCTTCCGAGTTGCATTCATTCTAAGTTATTTGGAAATTATTGAACCTTGGTTTTTTTTCATTCTTCATTTCTTTCTTCTTCTTTGTTGGACATTCAACCGCATAGTGACCAGGCTGCCCAAAGTCGAAGCACTTATCTCCTTGCTTCTTGTTGGCATATTGTCTTCCTTTGTATCTTGTGTTGAGCTGATTATGATTTTGATTGCTAGGTTCTCCCTTTCTGAATCTTCTTTTGTTGAGTATCCTTTTGAAACTTTTGGTGATGAGTGCAAGATCACTATCATCACAATCACCATCTTCTTCATCTAGTGAGGTCGAGTCATCCTCATCTTGAGCAGCTTTTAGAGCAATGCTTCTTTTGTCTCTTGCTTCCTCTTCATCTTGTACCTTGCTTTTAAGTTTCAATTCATAAGATGTTAGAGAATTAATAAGAGACTCAATGGGCATAGAATTCAAATCTTTGGCTTCCTCAATAGCAGTTGTAACAGCCCCACCTCCCCCTAAGGTTAACCAGAGGGGTTAGCGGACTGTCTGCCCAACTCTCGCCAGGACTCAAGCATTCAAATCATTACTAGCTTAAACGTACAATTTCCCCAATTAACATAACATTAACACTAAAACTGAGAAGTGCATTTAAACTTAAAAATTACAGTCATCCATTTAACAGATTTACAATCCTCGAGCCAAAGCTCATACACTTCCATAAACTTAAAGTACTAAACATCACACAAATATACAAAGTATATCTTTGTACTCGAGACCAAAAATCAAAAGATCACGACGCTAGCCCTAGCTATGCCTCGGGATTCTCTTCACCTGTTAAGGAAAATAAAAGGGAACGGGGGTGAGCTAAAAGCTCGTGAGTTTCCAAAATTCATGCACAGGCACTTAAAGCGGTAAAATTGCAAGTAAATAATTAAAACACATAAACAAATCCAATTAACACACATTGAGGATACGGGGGCTCTCAGGAGCCAATTTCCACTTTTCACGAGCAATTGTAGTAGTCGACACTCCGTCGACTTTCAATCCAAGTAGACGACTCTTCACGCCAACTCCATCCACCTTACTCCCCCTGCAGACGCCACATAATTCAACAATAAACAGTAGACAGGAAATTTACTCAAGGCACACGGCCAAGAGTAAGTATATTTCATGTTTTCCATCTCCCAAGTTTAATACATGCAATAATTCAATTTCCGACTCTACAAAAAGGGAGCAATAAAGTATACTCTCCTTTAAGTGAGCGGACCATCAAATTCTCAATTTCACATTTCAATCAAGTAACAAGTCACGAAGCACAAGTTTTAAACCAATAAAAGCATAATAACATGCATTGAAAACTCACCGACAAAATAGGGGTCGGAGTCCAAGTTTTGATCAGTTGCGAAATCAGCACTTTGCCCTAAAATAATTAAAAGAGAACAAAAATGAGTTTTCCTAATCACTAGTTAAGTTTAATTCAAAAAGTCGAAAGTTCGACAATTTCTCGAGTTGAGCTGAAAACTTTGAAAAATCATAACTCAAGTTATACAAGTCAGAATTCTACTCACTTGGTACCGTTGGAAACCTATTTAAAAGCTCTAAAACTTTTCAGAAGACATCAAATTAAAATTATGGACGAAATTAACCCAGATTTTCGTTGAACATTCTGCTACAGTAAAATGACAGTGCTCGTCAGGCTGGACATCCAGCGCACTTTGAAAATTCGCCAAAAATTACAGAAAATTAATTAGCCTCTGAAATTCATACAAAATATAGTACTACATAAGGAGTTTCAACAGCCACTGACGGAACTCAATTCCGACATCCAAGCATGAAATGACAACAGTTCAAACAGAGACAGTTCGAAATTCTGCAGTTTCTGGAAACATGAAGATGCAGGGCAGTTTTCAAGATACTGTTTGAGTGATGAATTTAAGTCCAAAAATTGTCAAATTTGGCAAACTAATACTTCCATATATCAACTAGATTCATACCAAATTTCAGCTTAAAATACAAACGGGAAGGCAGTTTTCTACATGCCCAAAGTTCGCTCAACTCATTCATCCAAAACTGGAAAATTTTGATCCTTCACTTATATCATCTAGTTCATGCCTCAAATTAACTTCATTTGTCCTAATTTTCGAAACCAAGCTAGTATTGAACTTCCTAAGCCTAATGATGATAAAAAATGGTCACATATTTTGGCAAGAATATCACAAAATAATCCTCAAAATTCGGACAGCATAACCCCTCATTTTCCAGCTTTCACTTTGCAACTTAGCAACCCTCATAACATCAACTCTTGAAGAGCTTTTTGTGAGGCAAAATAACAGCTTAACATTCATCATTTAAACATCAAATTCATCCTCTTAACTAGCCAAAAACACAGCCACGAAATTCAAGGAAAAATCAGAAAATTCAACCCCCAATTTTTTCCTTCCTTAGCCAGTTTTCCTCTTTTGATTTTCATCAAACTTTTAACCATCATCATTATACATAATGCACTTAGATAACATCATCTAACCATCTAACAATCAATTACACACATTTAGTGGGAATTCAAGAGCCCACCATTTTTTTTTCATAGTCATCAACTTCCACAAATCAACTCCATATACAAAGTTATAAACACATAAGTCAAGGTTTTCTAAAACCTTTCAACATCCCAACCTATCAACATGCTTTCAAATGGAATGGATGAAATGAAGTTCAAGTTTCTAGTTTTACCTCTTGCAAGAAACAAGTGAAAGTTCTCCAAGGATATGCCAAACAAAAGCTTCCAAATGCTCCTAGTCCAAGCCTTTCCACCAAGCTCAAGCTCAATCCAAGAGTGATGATGTTTTTTGTTGGTGATTTTTGCAAGAAATGAAGGAGAAAAATCGATGGAAAATGAAGAGAAGGAAGAAGAGAGAGTTCGGGTGAGGGGAGGAAGAAATGCACCGGTTTTTAGCCAAATTTTTTTTTTAAAAAATAAGGGAGAAAGGAAGACAAGACACAAGTCTTGTCTTGCCTTAATGAAGTTTGACTATTAAGGCCATTCTTATCTATTTGGAGGGAAAAAAATAAGGGCTTAATTATGCTTGAAATTAAGGGCTAATTTTCGGCTAGGAGGGGGGAAAAAGAATAGGAAAATTTTCGTAGGAGCTAGAAGGAATCGGTTGGAAGAAATAATTAGTTGAAATTCTAAGTTTAATGAGGTTAATCCCAATCTTAACTAAAATTCTAAAACCCTAATTAATCACCTTCAATGACCCAAATCCAGTCACTTGATTACGCTTCCAACTTATCAGTGATCATCCATACTTATTTTCACTAGTTTACTCACAGTCCGAATTTACCTCGAAAAACGTGCCTTTGACATTTTACCACTAATAAATGCTACGAGACGTAATTAACAGGAAAATAGAGTTAAAATTAAATGAGGCATTATAAATGAGGAAAAATCGGATATCACAAGATAATTAAAGAAATAATTTTATAAATAAATAAATTTTTGAATTTTTTTTTTGAAATTAAAAATAATTTTTTTTAAAAAAAAAAAATTCGAGGCCGTTACATTCTCCCCTCCTTAAAAGAATTTTGTCCTCAAAATTCTCACCTTGTTAAACGAATAATTCTGGATATTTCTTCTGCATTTCCTCTTCCACCTCCCAAGTTGCTTCCTCCACATCGTGGTTTTTCCACAAGACTTTAACCAGAGGAATTTTCTTCGTCCTTAAATCCTTCACTTCTCGATCGAGAATCTTTACAGGTCTTTCCTCATACGAGAGTGTCTCATCCATCTCAATCTCGTCTAATTGCAAAACATGGCTCGGATCTAGGTGATACTTCTTGAGCATTGAGATATAGAAGACACTGTGAATCTTGGACATACTAGCTGGTAAATCCAGTTGATAAGCCACTTTTCCAACCCGCTTAAGTATCTCAAACGGTCCCACATACCTCGGCTTCAATTTCTTCCCTTTTTTAGACACTACACCACCTTTCACGGGCTTCACTCGCAAGAAGACTTTATCACCTACTTCAAACTCCAAATCTTTTCTTCTATTATCCGAGTAGCTCTTTTGCCGACTCTGGGCCGTTTGAAGCCTTTCTCTAACTAACTTCACCTTCTCATAAGCCTCCTCAATCCAAGGGATAGCAGTCGGATTAAGAACTTTCTTTTCCCCTACTTCATCCCAATGAATCGGTGACCGGCATCTTCTCCCATAAAGTGCCTCATAAGGTGCCATTTGAATCGTGGCATGATAACTGTTATTATATGCAAACTCGACCAACGTCATGTACCGACTCCAACCTTCACCAAAATCCATTATACACGACCTTAACATATCCTCCAAAGTCTGAATGGTCCTCTCAGACTGACCATCTGTCTGGGGATGATAGGCTGTACTCAAGTTTAATTTGGTCCCCAAGGTCTCTTGCAACTTTTGCCAAAACCTCGAAACAAACCTAGGGTCTCGGTCGGAAACAATACTTACTGGAATTCCATGCAATTTCACTATCTCATCCAAATAGAGTTTGGCCAATTTCTCCAAAGGATACTTCATATTCACCGGTAGAAAATGCGGACTTAGTTAGTCGGTCTCACCACCACCCACACGCATCATGTCCCTTTTGACTCCTTGGCAGTCCAAAGGACGAAATCCATAGTAATATGTTCCCATTTCCATTCAGGGATTTCTAAGGGTTGTAGAAGTCCCAAGGCTTTTGGTGTTCACTTTCACCTGTTGGCAAGTAAGACTAGTCTGCACATATTTAGCCACATCTCTCTTTAATCCATCCCACTAGTACAGTCCTTTCAAATCTTGGTACATCTTATTACTCCCAGGGTGAATAGTATACTTGGACCGATGTGCTTCTTCTAAAATCTCTCTTTAATATCTCTCATTCAGCACTTGTGACAGCCCCACCTTCCCTAACCAAAGGGATCATGGATCAGCCTCGGAACTCACTACATTCCACAATTTCTTCACGATACAAATACGAAAAGTCCATTCGAGATAACATAACCTTCAAGGTACTTCAGAATAACATTTATACATCTCCAAAAGTAATTACATAAACTCATGGACCAAAAGGTCAAGCGTTCAGAGTTCAACTTAAGTACATTCGCCTCTCCCAAAAGTAAAGAGGATTTACAGATAGATATACCAGTCAAACAAACCTAAAATCCCAAAATGATCTAATGTTATCCTCGAGCCCTTTTTGCCTCGAATCCTGTTAAGGAAAACAAATATGTGGTACGAGCTTACGCCCAGTAAGTATTCCAAGAAATCAAGCAAAACATGAGCAATTCCAAATTCAACATGTTAACATGTAATTCAAGAAACATAGCACCGTGTATAACCATTACCAATTTAAGAATCAAGAAATAAGGTCCGGTATATAGTGAGCGATAACGATATCATTAATTCAAATAAACATTTACTTATTCAAGTAGATCAAATAGCAAGTACTAAATACGATCTCAAAAGGATACGGAATTCATTAGGAGCCATATTCCACCTTATAACTTCCAATAAACAATCCCCTACATTTTCCACCTTATAACCTCCGAACTCCCACCTTATGACCTCCAAAACGATAAACAATCCCCGAAATTTACTTTCGCCTTATCACCTCCAAAACGATAAACAATCCCGGAAATTTAACATTCGATATTATACTCAATGCCTTTCGGTAAAGAGTTTTGAGCTTTGCACTTAACATTCGTAAGTTATTACCCAAAATTGACCAACTGATCCGATCTCGCGATGGCGGGTCTAGGATAAGCTTTTGGCCTACCGGACCTCACGATGGCGGATCAAGGATAGGGTTCCAAGTAAAGAGTAAGCTTCAGCTCGATGCGATAAAGTACACATCGGCCTATATTTATACACATTTAACATTGAACTATGCATTGTGAACAAGCAATTATTGAAAATCAATTAAATTAACAAATCAAGGGATCACAATAACATGGCACTCATTAGTATGCTAATCAAAAAGGCTTTTAAAACAAATAATAGCATTTACTCAAGTATCATGCATCGTCAAGGAAACATGCATTGGAACACTTACCAAGTTAGCAAAATAACCTCAGGCGTTCGCTCCCAAATCTCCTTTATTTCCTCCTTCCAAGTCTAATGGCAAATGAAATGAAGACATTTAAGTTCGGCTAACCAAACAAGAAAACCTAATGCATGTGCTCATTATTCTTGTACTTGATAAAATCACACTTGAATGTACAATTTATAAAATGACCAATCCCAATTATAAAGATGATCAAATGAAAAGCTTATCCACATGTTAGAATCATAAATGAGTGGGTTAGGACACGGCAAAGTTGCACAAGAGTCAAAAGAAATGAGAAAAGCATTTGTGTAGTGAAAACGGCATTTGACTGATTTGCCACGCTGCGGTAATTTACTCATAACTGTGGCCACACTTATCAGATTGGGCCGTACTTTATGGGGTTTCAAAGCTAAGACCTAGCCCTACAACTTTCATGAAGAGGTCAGATATCAATTCATGCTTATTCAAGGTCAAAATGGCAAATCTCAGAGAAGCAAGAAATCTGTCGGAACAATTTCAGGCTGGTCAAACAGTCTCGGGAAAACAGTCATAACTCGACGTAGAAAAATGGAAATCAAGCTCCGTCAGCGGCGTTTAAAACTAGGTTCATAGAGCTTTCTAAAGGTATAAGGCTCGGGTCCTAATTCATTTTCTACAGTGAACAGTAACCTCGGGAAGTGGACTGATTTTGCATTTCTGATTTCCTTTAAAAATTTCAGATTGGTTGCATTTTCTTCTATCAATCCTTTAAAGTCATTTCCATCATTTGCCAAGGTGCTTAACAAGCTAAAACAGCAATTAACTCCACCATCAAAACATCACAAATTAACAAACAATTCATCAAACACTTGGTGGCCAACAAATCAACCCAAACTCTAATTATCAAACACAAGATTTCCTTCCATAATCTCTCCTCCCCAACAACCAAAAGTGCTTCATTTACACCTAATCAACATCCCCTTAAGATTTAAAGCTCATTAAAGCATGATTAAGAGAGGTTTTACCTTGCTAGAAGAGTGAGAAAACCACCCAAGAACTTCACTCCTTGCAACCAATCTTGAAGTTAAAGTAGTAATCTAATATAGGGTTTCACCTAAAGCTGTTTTTCCTTCACTAAAATCACAAATTTCTAGCTTAGGATTTTGGTGTTTTCTTGCTTAGAGTGGCCGGCCAAGGAGGGAGAGAGAAGAGGGAAATTTTGTTTAAATTTTTGAAATGAAAGGTTTAAATAGAAGACTCAAGTCAAGGGGTTAATGATGGGTTGACAATTGGCTAAATCTTGGCCATGAATTGGGTTAAAATTCTAGACAATTAGCTTCTAATCCTTCAATTAGAAGGTAACCTACTTAATGCCACATAAATGTTATGCATTTAGCTACATAAAACATGTAAAATGAAATTCCAAATTTATGTCATGCTATGCATACAAAATAAAGTACTTAAAATAAAATAATGCACTTAATGTTTTCATGGTGCAACCAAGCCATTTTTTTTTTCATTTTCTTTTCTTCTTTCTTCTTTTCTTTTTTTTTTCTTTTTTTTTCTCTGGGTTCTCACAGCACTACTATTCTTTCCCGGAACCTTAACACTCCTTCTGGTCCAGTCTTAAAATCCTCGAGTCTCTCCTTTCGGACTTTTCCGGTAATTTGTACTCTGGATCTTTTGAGCTTCCTTAATCCGCTCCAATAATGGAGACCTTAATTCCACATTTCCAAAATAACCTTCATGCCCCAAGACAAGGTTTCCATTCACTTACTTGCTCTAACATTTCCCATTCCTTCACTATCAAACTCGCTACTTGAGCCTTGCGACTTAACGCATCAGCTACAACATTCGCCTTTCCAGGATGATATTTTATGGAGCAATCATAATCCTCAAGAAACTCTACCCACCTCCTTTGCCTTAAATTGAACTCTTTTTGAGAAAACAAATATTTCAAACTCTTATGGTCCGTGAACACCTCAAAAGTAACCCCATATAAATAATGTCTCCACTTCTTCAAAGCAAAATAACGCCACTAACTCTAGGTCATGTGTTGGGTAGTTCGTTCATGGGTTTCAACTTCCTAGAAGCATATGCTATAACTTTTCCATTTTGCATCAAAACACAACCCAATCCATCCTTAGAGGCATCTGAATAGACCACAAATCCTTCTTTACCATCAGGTAGAGTTAATATTGGTGCCTCAGTTAACCGTTTCTTCAACTCTTGAAACCTTTCTTCACACTTAGGACTCCAAAGGAATTTTCCATGTTTCTTAGTCAAGTCGGTTAAAGGTCTGGTAATTCTTGAAAAATCTTGAATGAACCGACGATAATAACCAGCTAATCCTAAGAAACTTCTCACCTCAGTAGGATTTTCAGGTCTCTTCCAATGTATAACAGCTTCCATTTTAGATGGGTCAACTGCAATTCCATCCTTGGAAATTCTATGCCCTAGAAAAGATACTTCTTTCAACCAAAATTCACACTTACTAAACTTGGCAAACAACTTGTGCTCTCGGAGGGTTTGCAATACAATCTTCAAATGTTCGGCATGGTCCTCTAGGGTTTTGGAATACACCAATATATCATCAATAAAGATCACCACAAACCGATCCAAATAGGGTTTGAATACACGTTGCATCAAATCCATGAATACGGCCGAAGCATTCGTTAACCCAAAAGGCATCACTACGAACTCATAATGTCCATATCTTGAGTTGAAAGCTGTTTTCGGCACATCCTCTTTCCTAATCCTCAACTGGTAATATCCTTGTCTAAGATCCAGCTTGGAGAATACCACTGATCCTTGCAATTGATCAACTAACTCGTCAATGAGTGGTAAGGGATACTTGTTCTTAATCATCACATCATTCAACCCCCGAGAATCTATACACAGTCTTAAACTACCATCTTTCTTTTTAACGAACAATACTGGTGCTCCCCACGGAGAATCACTTTCCCTGATAAAACCTCGCTCCAGAAGATCTTGTAACTGTACCTTCAACTCTTTAAGTTCAGCCGGAGCCATTCTATAGGGAGTCTTAGAAATTGGTGCCGCTCGGTACTAGATCAACCTTGAACTCTACGCCTCGGGAGGTAAAGACTCCAATTCCTCAGAAACACATCGGAAAATCCTAACAATCGGCACGCCTTCCAACTTCATCTTATCATTTGGAGGATTTATAAGAAAAGCCAAATACCCTTGAGTTCCCTTACTTAGAAGTTTTCTAGCCCTAATACCGAAATAAGGTGATGAAGCCAACATTCCCTTAACGCCCAACCTCAACGCCTCCCCAAAGATATCAAATTCCACAACTTTCAATCTACAATCCACCTTGGCATGGTGTTTAGCTAAGCAATCCATCCCAATAATCACATCACACCCCTTAATATCCAGACTTACCAAATCAACCATTAATTTTCTCTCTCCTATCCACAATTCACAATTTTTATACACCAAACTCGTAATCAAAATTTTGTCCCCTGTTGGTGTTCTAACCTCTAGGTCATAAGGTAACCTAACAAGTTTTATATCTATATCACAAACAAATGCAGGATTAACAAAAGAATGGGTGGCACCGGGATCAATTAAAACTCTAGCTAAGCGATGAAAGAGGGGAATGGTACCTTCACCACTTGGCCAACGCACCTCTTGATGATCCAGCGCATAGACTCGAGCTGGTACTCTTGTCCTACTCCCCACCGAACTAGCTTGGCTCGGGTTCGACTTCTGGACACCACTCCGATCTCGGGTTTGAGGACAGGAAGATATTTGATGATCTGAACTTCCACACCTTAGGCATTTTCCTTGCTTCTTCCAACATTCATTGGCGGTGTGGTTTGGTTTTCCACAAAAACCACACGTAAGACCCGAATTGGAGGCTTGGCTTCCCTGTGAAACACTCCTCGTTGGGCCTCTACCGCCGATAGACCCTCTAGATGCCCCTCCTCGAGGAAAGATTCCCCTTGATGTCCCCGAGGCACTGGCCCCACTTGAGCCCCTCCCAAACTTGGAAGGCGGGGCACTTGAATCCATTGGACCCCGACTACTAGAAGGGGTACTCCTTTTCTTGGCATGAAAGCTCTTCAGTTGAGCCTTGGCGGTCTCGATCCTCTGGGCTTTCTCAATAGCCTCACTAAAACTGTTAATCTGAGCCGCCGCTAACCCTTCTTGAATCTCCAAATTCAAACCCTGAATAAAACGTCTAATCCTTCTTGGCTTCGTAGCCACCAATTCTGGGGCAAACTTGGACAACTTGGTAAACTGTGCCTCGTAATCCGCAACACTCAGAAACCCTTGTCGACACTTAATGAAATCATCTTCCCTCTTCTCTTGTACCAAGGGAGGAAGAAACTTAGAGTAAAACTCCCAAGTAAAATTCTCCCAAGTCCTAGGAGTCAGGTCCCCATCCCATTTGGCCCGAATCATGTTCCACCATGATCTGGCCGCTCCTTCAAACTGGAAGGCGGCAAAAGATACCCGCCTTTCCTCTCAGATAATTCGGTACTAAAGATATCCAAATTGCTCCAACCACCCTCGGCGACCTCCGGATCAGGTCCCCCAAAGAACTTAGGTGGGGCAAACCTTTGGAATCGCTCTAATGCCCTATCCTCGCCACCCTCGTGGCCCCTAGGCTGATTGACTGGACCCTGACCTTGTTGGTCCACTGACGAGTCAAGATGCCCGTCATCGGTTTATGGCCGCCACTTGTTCCCAAATCTACCCTTGACCTTGACCCAATCCTCGTCCTCGACCTTGGTCAACTGCTGACCCTCGGTCGTCTCCCTCATTTTGGGGTTGTCCAGCCCCTCGTCCTCGACCTCGACCTCTACCTCGGCTGCCTCGCCTCTACCGCTCATAATTTCTATAATGGGTAGACATAATTAAGTACAAACATATTATAAAATAAAATTAATACATAATAATGAACAAGGTAAAGTGAGATAAGAGAAAAGAAAATGTAAAGAAGTAATACAAAGTAAAATAAATAATTTAACAAATTAAATCGAGAAGCAAATAAGAGAATTTTTCTAAAGTTAACCAATTTTCATATAGATAGTGGAATTCAAGACACTTGGCATGTTTATCACAAAGAGTACAAAAGTGCTTTCACAGTCAATTTACCACATAAAATACAACGGTGAAAGCAATAGATAAACATGCATCCCAAGGACGAGAATCCCCCTAATAAAGTCTTCCTACAACAGATTTATAAAACCCTAACCCTAATACTCTAGGACTACTCCTCTAGTCCTCAGCAGGACCATCAGGAAGGGTACCCTCAGACGGGTCCTCCTCCTCCTCCTCCTCCAAGGGTCGCCCCCATCAGATATCCTCGTAAGGCCTCGACGAAGTCCTCATCAAAGGCCCCATCAAGCATGGCATCTGCAGTCACATCAGCTACAATATCCTTGAGGGTGGTGAGGTTAGCCCTAATCCTAGCGGACCGCTCATGGACCTCGTCCACATCCTATCAAGTGGGCCCGAAACCTCGGACCTGATCACGAGTGGCCCTAGTCCTATCTCGCTTAGTGTCCACCCGGCTCTCCAATACCTCGACCCGATCCTCCAACTCTCGGATCCGCTCCTGACGAGTAGCCATGATATCTCTCACCACCATGTTCTCCTCTTGCAGCTCTCTAGTGGCATCTAGTAGCTCCCGACGCTCATCGTCCATAGACAAAACAACGGCATTAGGGTAGGAGTACCGGCTCCTACACGGGCACCTCAACCTCCCCGGCGTGGGGTGAATAACAGCTGGTGTGGTCGCCCCTGCCACTCTATACCGTCTTGGCCTAGGTGGCTCATGACCATTGGCCCCGCCATTAGCTCCCGTAGCTCCATTACCACCTTCCATACCTACACCAAAACCACAACTTAAACTTAGGACTTTTTCAATATTCAAAATAGCTAAAATATCAAACTTAAAATACAAGAAACCTTTCTAAAAGAACTTTTAAAATTTCCTTTATAGACTTCTAACCTAGGCTCGATACCACCAGCCTCCCCTAAGACTAACCGGAGGGACTCGCCATGGGACTCAAGCATTCAAATCATTACTAGCTTAAACGTACAATTTCCCCAATTAACATAACATTAACACTAAAACTGAGAAGTGCATTTAAACTTAAAAATTACAGTCATCCATTTAATAGATTTACAATCCTCGAGCCAAAGCTCATACACTTCCATAAACTCAAAGTACTAAACATCACACAAATATACAAAGTATATCTTCGTACTCGAGACCAAAAATCAAAAGATCACGACGCTAGCCCTAGCTACGCCTCGGGATTCTCTTCACCTGTTAAGGAAAATAAAAGGGAACGGGGGTGAGCTAAAAGCTCGTGAGTTTCCAAAATTCATGCACAGGCACTTAAAGCGGTAAAATTGCAAGTAAATAATTAAAACACATAAACAAATCCAATTAACACACATTGAGGATACGGGGGCTCTCAGGAGCCAATTTCCACTTTTCACGAGCAATTATAGTAGTCGACACTCCGTCGACTTTCAATCCAAGTAGACGACTCTTCACGCCTAACTCCATCCACCTTACTCCCCTACCAGACGCCACATAATTCAACAATAAAGCAGGAAATTTACTCAAGGCACACGGCCAAGAGTAAGTATATTTCATGTTTTCCATCTCCCAAGTTTAATACATGCAATAATTCAATTTCCGACTCTACAAAAAGGGAGCAATAAAGTATACTCTCCTTTAAGTGAGCGGACCATCAAATTCTCAATTTCACATTTCAATCAAGTAACAAGTCACGAAGCACAAGTTTTAAACCAATAAAAGCATAATAACATGCATTGAAAACTCACCGACAAAATAGGGGTCGGAGTCCAAGTTTTGATCAGTTGCGAGATCAGCACTTTGCCCTAAAATAATTAAAAGAGAACAAAAATGAGTTTTCCTAATCACTGGTTAAGTTTAATTCAAAAAGTCGAAAGTTCGACAATTTCTCGAGTTGAGCTGAAAACTTTGAAAAATCATAACTCAAGTTATACAAGTCGGAATTCTACTCACTTGGTACCATTAGAAACCTCTTTAAAAGATCTAAAACTTTGTAGAAGATATCAAATTAAAATTATGGACGAAATTAACCCAGATTTTCGTTGAACATTCTGCTACAGTAAAATGACAGTGCTCGTCAGGCTGGACATCCAGCGCACTTTGAAAATTTGTCAAAAATTACATAAAATTAATTAACCTCTGAAATTCATACAAAATGTTGTACTATATAAGAAGTTTCAGCAGCCACTGACAGAAATCAATTCCGACATCCGAGTATGAAATGACAACAGTTCAAACAGAGGCAGTTCGAAATTCTGCAGTTTCTGGAAACATGAAGATGCAGGGCAGTTTTCAAGATACTGTTTGAGTAACGAATTCAAGTCCAAAAATTGTCAAATTTGGCACACTAATACTTCCATATATCAACTAGATTCATATCAAATTTCAGCTTAAAATACAAATGGGAAGGCAGTTTTCTACATGCCCAAATTTCGCTCAACTCATTCATCCAAAACTGGAAAATTTTGATCCTTCACTTATATTATCTAGTTCATGCCTCAAATTAACTTCATTTGTCCTAATTTTCGAAACCAAGCTAGTATTGAACTTCCTAAGCCTAATGATGATCAAAAATGGTCACATATTTTGGCAAGAATATCACAAAATAATCCTCAAATTTCGGACAGCGTAACCCCTCATTTTCCAGCTTTCACTTTGCAACTTAGCAACCCTCATAACATCAACTCTTGAAGAGATTTTTGTGAGACAAAATAACAGCTTAACATTCATCATTTAAACATCAAATTCAGCCTCTTAACTAGCCAAAAACACAGCCACGAAATTCAAGGAAAAATCAGAAAATTCAACCCCCAATTTTTTCCTTCCTTAGCCGGTTTTCCTCTTTTGATTTTCATCAAACTTTTAACCATCATCATTATACATAATGCACTTAGATAACATCATCTAACCATCTAACAATCAATTACACATATTTATTGGGAATTCAAGAGCCCACCGTTTTTTTTTCATAGTCATCAACTTCCACAAATCAACTCCATATACAAAGTTATAAACACATAAGTCAAGGTTTTCTAAAACCTTTCAACATCCCAACCTATCAACATGCTTTCAAATGAAATGGATGGAAGGAAGTTCAAGTTTCTAGTTTTACCTCTTGCAAGAAATGAGTGAAAGTTCTCCAAGGAAATGCCAAACAAAAGCTTCCAAATGCTCTAGTCCAAGCCTTTCCACCAAGCTCAAGCTCAATCCAAGAGTGATGATGTTTTTTGTTGGTGATTTTGCAAGAAATGAAGGAGAAAAATCGATGGAAAATGAAGAGAAGGAAGAAGAGAGAGTTCGGGTGAGGGAGGAAGAAATGCACGGTTTTAGCCAAATTTTTTTTTAAAAAATAAGGAGAAAGGAAGACAAGACACAAGTCTTGTCTTGCCTTAATGAAGTTTGACTATTAAGGCCATTCTTATCTATTTGGAGGGAAAAAAATAAGGGCTTAATTATGCTTGAAATTAAGGGCTAATTTTCGGCTAGGAGGGGGGAAAAAGAATAGGAAAATTTTCGTAGGAGCTAGAAGGAATCGGTTGGAAGAAATAATTAGTTGAAATTCTAAGTTTAATGAGGTTAATCCCAATCTTAACTAAAATTCTAAAACCCTAATTAATCACCTTCAATGACCCAAATCCAGTCACTTGATTACGCTTCCAACTTATCAGTGATCATCCATACTTATTTTCACTAGTTTACTCACAGTCCGAATTTACCTCGAAAAACGTGCCTTTGACATTTTACCACTAATAAATGCTACGAGACGTAATTAACAGGAAAATAGAGTTAAAATTAAATGAGACATTATAAATGAGGAAAAATCGGATATCACAAGATAATTAAAGAAATAATTTTAAAAATAAATAAATTTTCAAATTTTTTTTTTGAAATTAAAAATAAATTTTTTTTTTTAAAAAAAAATTCGAGGCCGTTACAGCAGTCACTTTGTTCTCCCACTCTTTAGGTAGAGCATTCAAAATTTTTCTATTCTTCTCACCAAGGGTGTCTTCTTTATCCAACACCTCTAAATCCTTAATAAGATCATTGAATCGACAATACATTTTATCTATGTTTTCATGAGGTTCCATTTTGAATGACTCGTATTTAGTGACTAAAATTAACTTCTTTTGTTGTCTCACATCCTCACTACCTTCATGAATCTCCCTTAACCTATCCCAAATTTTTTTGGCAGATTTACATCCTTTTACTCTAATGGATTCATTTGAATCTAATGCACTATATAGAACATTCATAGCTTTTGCATTTGAAGTGAGATTAGCCCTATCCTCACGAGTTAACTCATTTCTTGTTTTTAGTCTAGGAACATGAGTAATAGGATCATCAATAGTAGCAGTATAAGGACCTTCATTAACAATAAACCATAGATCAATGTCAATAGATTGTAAGAAGATAATCATACGTTCTTTCCAACTAACATAATTTGATCCATTGAACATGGGTGGCCTAGTGACTGATTGACCTTCCACAAACATGGCATTGTTGGTTGTCATCTTTTCTCTAAGCGGTTAAGCTTGATCCTAGAGACCAAACTCTGATACCAATTATAAGGCCCAAAGACAACCTAAGAGGGGGGGTGAATTAGGTTGATCAAAAACTAATCAATTAGTTCCCCTTTTTCTTTTATAATAACTTCAACTTCTCACACAATTGATATATTAATCAAATAAGCAAACAAGACTAAGAAGTATGAATAATAAACAATCAATGAGTCGGAAAGTAGGCTGAAAAATAGACTGATAGGAGGCAAACCAAACTTCTTCAAAACTCCACTTGAGCTTGAAGAAAAATCCTCAATCCAAGCAACTTCAACTTGATGAAATTCGATCAACCTTTGTGTGCAATGGAAGGATCACTTCCTCCTTGCCCCAAGCTGCACTTAGTCAAGTTAGGAAGTTTTGCAATCTCACAGAAAACCCTCACAAAGCTACACTATTGATGAACTTCACTCACAATTGAAAAGCTTGCTAATGAACTCACACTTCAAGACTAACAATTCTTACTCAATGAGTATTTTCTTGCTAAAATCACTCTTAAGAACTTGTAATCTAAGTGTACAAAAGTTTTCTTTGAAGTTCAGACAAAGCTGTATTTATAGGGGACCAAAAAGTGCCTTGAAATTTGAGATCAACGGATAGAAGAAGTTGAAGGGTCAACGTTGGATCTATCGGACGTCCGACACCAAGTTAAGCGTCCGATGCTAGCGTCCGACAAGTAGTTTCGATCTTTATCGGACGGCCGATGTATATTTCTGCGTCCGACAGCGACCAGAGAGCTCAGAGAATTTTCTTGAATATGATTGGACGGCCGGTACATATTTTTGCATCCGATGGGTCTTGCGTCTGATGGCGACCAGAGAGCTCAAAAAACTTCTTGAGTACTATAGGACGTCCGGTGAGGTTGTTGTGCGTCTGATAGGAGTGTCCAATAGATCCCCTGTCTATCAAACGTCCGGTATGACAAGTTGAGTGTCCGACAGAGAGGTTTCGAGTTTTATCGGATGTCCGATACAAGCTATCAAGCATCCGACAGACAACAGTCCCAAATGCTTGTTTTGATTGGTTTCTTCAAAAAGATTTCTTGCTTTGATAACCTATGCTGCCAATAAACTCAATGAAAAATGTTAAATTTATTTTCTTCAATTGTTTTGTAATTGTCAAAATTCGGGATCACGATTAACAATGGCAAGTTTGTAAAAAGAGGGTTGGCTATCCAACAAAAACTCTTAACTCAAGATAGACTACTTAGTTAGGGAATTGTTTCATATGTGAGTTGCACATTCTGTAAGCTCCACATTAAAGATCACAATCCTTTATTTTTTGATTGCTTTATAACTAGTAGTATTTGGAGTTTTTTCAAATCTATGTGTGTTGTCTAATGGCCTCAAAACAATTGGAGCAATTTGATTGATTGGGTTGGAAATAACTTGAAAGGCAAATCTCTTGCTAGAACCCAAGGAAGAATCTTGTTGGCAACTACTGTTTATTGCATTTGGAAAGAAACGATTAGGAATGAATGCAGGGATACAAAAGTTATTCAACAAGAGATCATTGAGGTAGTTAGATGCAGATTGTCTTCCTTCAAGAAAGTCAAGAAGACGGATACTAATAGATGGCTGCAAAGAGTTTGGTTATTACCAGATAGCATTGACTTGAATTAAAAATCTATGGTATTTGTCACGAATTACTTCTTTGTATTTGTGTAGGTTAGAGTTATTGATTTGAGACCTTTTTATTTGTGTAAATTAGAGTTGTTGACTTGAAACCTATTTTATATGTTATATTGTTGTTGGGTACTAATAAATTCTTATTTACCCAAAAGTTTGTAAAAAGATACTAGCCACACAAGTCATGTTACCTAGATGGTGAGTTAAATGTGATGTTTGGTGCCTATAATGTAGTTGTGCTGCTGCATCAATTAATCATCTCTTTTCCCATTGTGATTGCTTAGCATATGTTTGAATCAGGATATCAATTATTTCAGGATGTATAGAGGAGCTTATGAGTGGAATCAAGGGTGGCCTTGTCTTGTGCAAATTTTGAAGATTAATTTTTACCTCAATCTCATATGAAAGGTAGCATTAGGAGCAACTATCTACCATCTATGGCGTGAAAGAAATTTTAGGCAATTCCAAAACTAGAAATTCATGCTAGTTAAAAGACTTGCTGATCCTGTAGTTAGTGTGATAATTGTCTATTTTGTATGATTGAAGTATGTTTTCCTATTTAGTTTTTTTGTGTGTTTTTGTTATTTTGATGGCTAATTAACTAGGGTTTCTAGTAAAGTTTTGCATTTTATGGTCTAAATAGAAAAATTGCATTTCTATGGATTAAAGTAGTAAAAACTTCATGATTTTGTAGGATTAATGGCTCAATCATCAAATGAAGTGAAATCAGAAGATATTTGCAATGAAGCATGGAAGGAAAGTTGAAAAATTAAAGTATTTGAAGTTGATAAAGTTCCAAATTGAGATGATCATAATGCAATTCAATCATCAAGGAACTAAGGGGTGTAACAGCCCCACCTCCCCCTAAGGCTAACCAGAGGGGTTAGCGGACTGTCTGCCCAGCTCTCGCCAGGACTCAAGCATTCAAATCATTACTAACTTAAACATGCAATTTCCCCAATAACATAACATTAATACTAAAACTGAGAATAGCATTTAAACTTAAAAATTACAGTCATCCATTTCACATATTTACAATCCTCGAACCAAAGCTCATACACTTCCATAATCTTAAAGTACTAAACATCACACAAATATACAAAATGTAGCTTCGTACTCGAGATCAAAAAAGAACAAAAGATCACGACGCTAGCCCTAGCTACGCCTCGGGATTCTCTTCACCTGTTAAGGAAAATAAAAGGGAACGGGGGTGAGTTAAAAAAAAGCTCGTGAGTTTTCAAAATTCATGCACAGGCACTTAAAGCGGTAAAATTGCAAGTAAATAATTAAAACACATAAATAAATTCAATTAACACGCAGTGAGGATACGGGGCTCTCAGGAGCCACTTTCCACTTTTCACGAGCAATTATCGTAGTCGACACTCCGTCGACTTTCAAACCAAGTAGACGACTCTTCACGCCAACTCCATCCACCTTACTCCCCCTACCGGGCCCGCACGCCACATAATTCAATAATATACAGTAAACAGGAATTTACTCAAGGCACACGGTCAAGAGTAAGTACATTTCACGTTTTTCATTCCCCGAGTTTAATACATGCAAAAAATCAAATTTCTGACTCTACAAAGAGGGAGCAATAAAGTATACTCTCCTTTAAGTGAGCGGTCTATTAACTTCTCAATTTCACATTCCAATCAAATAACAAGTCATGAAGCATGTGCATATGTAAAGTGTTCCAATGAAAGCATTTTAACATGCATTGAAAACTCACCGACAAAATAGGGGTCGGAGTCCAAGTTTTGATCAGTTGCGAATTCAGCACTTTGCACTAAAATAATTAAAAGAGAACAAAAATAAGTTTTTCTAATCACTGATTAAGTTTAATTCAAAAAGTCGAAAGTTCGACAATTTCTCGAGTTGAGCTGAAAACTTTGAAAAATCATAACTCAAGTTATACAAGTCGGAATTCTGCTCATTTGGTACCGTTGGAAACCTCTTTGAAAGCTCTAAAACTTTTCAGAAGACATCAAATTAAAATTATGGACGAATTTATCCCAGATTTCCGTTGAACATTCTACTACAGTAAAATGACAGTGTTCGTCAGGCTGGACATCCAGCACATTTTGAAAATTCGCCAAAAATTACAGAAAATTAATTAACCTCTGAAATTCACACAAAATATATTCCTACATAAAAAGTTTCAACAGCCACTGACGGAACTCATTTCCAACATCCGAGCATGAAATGACAATAGTGCAAACAGAGGCAGTTCGAAATTCTGCAGTTCTGGAAATATAAAGATACAGGGCAGTTTTCAAGTTGCTATTTGAGTGACGAATTCAAGTCCAAAAATTGTCAAATTTGGTACACTAACACTTCCATATATCAAATAGATTCACACCAAATTTCAACTTAAAATACCATCGGGAAGACAGTTTCCTATGTGCCTCAATTTCGTTCAACTCATTTGTTCAAAACTGGAAAATTTTGATCCTTCACTTATATCATCTAGTTCATGCCTCAAATCACTACCAATTTGCCTAATTTTCGAAACCAAGCTAGTATTGAACTTCCTAAGCCTATTGATGATCAAAAATGGGCACATCTTATGGCAAGAATATCACAAAATAAATCCTCAAAATTCGGACAGCATAACCCCTCATTTTCCAGCTTTCACTTTGCAAATTAACAACCCTCACAACATCAACTCTTGAAGAGCTTTTTGTGGGACAAAATAACAGCTTAACATTCATCACTTAAACATCAATTTCAGCCTCTTAACTAGCCAAAAACACAGCCACGAAATTCAAAGAAAAATCAGAAAATTCAACCCTCAAATTTTTCCTTCCTTAGCCGGTTTTCCTCTTTTGTTTTTCATCAAACTTTTAACCATCATCATTGTACATAATACACCTAGATAACATCATTTAACCATCTAACAATCAATTTCACACATTTGGTGGGAATTCAAGAGCCCACCGTTTCATTTTCATGGTCATCAAATTCCACAAATCAACTTCATATTCAAAGCTTTAAACACACAAGTCAAGGTTTCTAAAACCTTTCAACATCCCAACCTAACAACATGCTTTCAAATGAAATGGATGGAAGGAAGTTCAAGTTTCTAGTTTTACCTCTTGCAAGAAATGAGTGAAAGTTCTCCAAGGAAATGCCAAACAAAAGCTTCCAAATGCTCCTAGTCCAAGCCTTTCCACCAAGCTCAAGCTCAATCCAAGAGTGATGATGTTTTTTGTTGGTGATTTTTGCAAGAAATGAAGGAGAAAAATCGATGGAAAATGAAGAGAAGGAAGAAGAGAGAGTTCGGGTGAGGGGAGGAAGAAATGCACCAGTTTTTAGCCAAATTTTTTTTTTTTAAAAATAAGGGAGAAAGGAAGACAAGACACAAGTCTTGTCTTGCCTTAATGAGGGTTGACTATTAAGGCCATTCTTATCTATTTGGAGGGAAAATTAAGGGCTTAATTATACTTGAAATTAAGGGCTAATTTTCGGCTACGAGGGGGGAAAAAGAATAGGAAAATTTCCGTAGGAGCTAGAAGGAATCGGTTGGAAAAAATAATTAGTTGAAATTCTAAGCTTAGCGAGGTTAATCCAATCCTTAACTAAAAATTTCAAAACCCTAATTAATCACCTTCAATGACCCAAATCCAGTCATTTAATCACACTTCCAACTTATCAGTGATCATCCCTACTTATCTCCACTAGTTTACTCACAGTCTGAATTTACCTCGAAAAATGTGCCTTTGACATTTTACCACTAATAACTGCTTCGAGACGTAATTTACAGGAAGATAGAGTTAAAATTAAATGAGGCATTAGAAATGAGGGAAAATCGAATATCACAAGATAATTAAAGAAATAATTATATAAATAAATAAATTTTCGAATTTTTGAAATTAAAATTAATTAATTAAATTATTATTATTTTTTCAAAATTTGAGGCCGTTACAAGGGGTCAAATGTCGGAAGAAGTAACGCTTCAATTTTGCGATGAAAAATTCAGATTTGCAATTTTGTAGCTAATCCGCGACCCAGAAACACGAAGTGCTAATTGGATAAATAAACAACTCGTGAATCTCTCTCAGTGGAGACAGTGAACAGGATCGGCGATGCTATCTATTGCCTCGCGGATCCCTGATAATGACCTATTCAACTTACAGCTGAATTCCATAAATTTTTCAACTCACTTCCAGCTCAATTTTAGGCTAAAAGTTGAGTGAAGAATCTTGGAAAGTTGAAGGAACAACTCATGGCAAATCCAAAACACAATTTACATCAACTTTACAACTCATTTGAGCTTTGAATTCCATGAATAAGGTGCATGAAGACACTTTTCAGCAATTCAAGGATGAAGATTCATAGAAGCCATTTTTCTTGACTTTTGAACATTAAAACTTTTCTTGTGTTCACATGATAAAGTTTTGGAAGCTTATGGATAATGTCTTTTATAAATAGAGTCTTTGGTAGACATTTTTAGATAACTGAAGAAGGCTAGAATCACTACTAAAAATGTAGTCTTCACTAGTTTTTAGTTCATTAGTTTAGTATAGTTAGTAGTGTAGTTATAGTATAATACAAGTGTGATATTTTCTTTCTTTATCATATTTAGCTAAAGTTTATGTCTTGAGTTATGGATGAACTTTCTACATCTTGTTTGTGATGTTTATTTAGTTGTTTGATGCTATTATTTTGAGCAAGTTATTTAGTACTTTAGCTTTTATAATCATGATTAACCGGCCATTAATTATGATCATCTTAAGGTGTTAAGTTTACATGAGAATTGGAATTTGATACTAGTTCATAAGGTGCTAAACTTAGGAAGTCACTCACAAGAGTAGAGTGGCGCCTTTGTGGTTTTAGTGATCCATTTCATGTAATTTCATAGAGCGAATGAGCTTGTAGTTAATTCCATAACCACAAGTGCAGGTATGGTTTAGCTATAATTATAGTTGATTCACTACGAAAGTATATTTCACATGTATTAGGAAATTACGCCATGTTTAGCCAAAATAATAACATTAATTCAACCGGTAGCTTCATTTACTTATTTTATTTCATGTTTGTAGTTTAGATTGATTTACTTACTTGGAATAGTCTAAATAATAGAGGAGTTCGAAAACCACCGGTACTTGACGATCTTCCCTGTGGGATCGACACCTAACATACTCTATACTCAATAAACGATCTGTATACTTGCAGTAAATGAGGTGTTTAGGTCTTATAATTAAAATTTGGTGTATGGTAGAACCTGGTCAAGTTTTTGGCGCTGTTGTCGGGGAAGATTTGATTCAATATCGGTGCTAAGAACAACTTTATTACTTTAGACATTTTTACATTCATTGTTTTTAGTTTATGTCTTATT
Organism: Gardenia jasminoides; assembly: GCA_013103745.1. Taxonomy (NCBI): domain Eukaryota; kingdom Viridiplantae; phylum Streptophyta; class Magnoliopsida; order Gentianales; family Rubiaceae; genus Gardenia; species Gardenia jasminoides. The sequence continues at coordinate 4,438,844 of CM023104.1, read as the reverse complement.
AGCTATTCTTCTTAACTAATCTTGCTTTTAGAGTATTTGAAAGCATTTTCAAGTTTTAAAGAAGAATAGCAAGGAAGTGGATCAAGGCTTGAGAGAAGGAAGCTTGACAATGGACCCCTACAATTTTCAAAGTTTTAACTATGGAGGTAATCGAAGGATGTTCAAAGATATGTCATTTGAAGATTGCACAAGGAGCATTGAGGCTAAAATTGATTATATTACATTAAATGTGCAAATGGACACCATTATGAATTTGCTTGAACAACAAAGGAATGCTAATGCTTTTAATTCTAATCATGTGATTTGTGACTTGTGTGGAAGTAATCATGCTACCTATACATATATGTAAGTACAAAATGAGGATTCTTATGATGAATTTGAGCATTACAATTCTTCTTTTGATCAATATGGTGCTAATTGTAGTAATTCTTATACTTATGGTTGGAATAATCGATGTGTTTATAATGATTCTTCATATTTTTATGATTACCAACCCAATTGTGTTCACATTGAATCAAAGTCATCTTGGGAATTAGCTATAGAAAAGTTAGCTAATCCACCTTTACCTTGGGAGCAAGAAAGATTAGCTAATGATTCTAAACCATGTTGGGAAGTAGCTATTGAAAAGTTAGCTAATGCAACTTCCTATTCTTTTGATAGGGTTGAGAAAAGATTAGATGAATTAGCTTCTCACTTTGAAGGATTACATGACCAATTGCATACTTTGTGTGAAGTTATTTCATGTAGTGATATGCAAATTGACCCTAACATCAATGGTGGGAATGTTGCATGTGAAAGTGGAGTACATTTTGATGACAATGATGAATCTTATTTGCATTTCAATGATGAAATGTCCATTTCACATGATGATGTCTTTGGAATGAATTTTGAACCTCAAAAGGCAAGCATGAATGATATTTATATAACCCCTTTTGAGGAATATGATGAATGTATAGATTCCAATGTCATCATACCCCCAGAAGGCCATATGGATACTCCTTTGGTAAGTTCTCAAGTGGTGGTACTACAAGATAATATCTATGAGTCACTTGAGATGGGTAAACCGCTTTCTTCTTTCATATCATTTGGTTATATGACTCACATGATTGAGTCACCTTTTACTAATCCACCTCGTCTTCAAATGGTGGATTATTCATTAACTAAACTTCCTTGATGAACAGGTTATATAGTCAAGCTAATGACTAAAAAGCGCTAGTTGGGAGGCAACCCATCAATTCATGTTATTTTACTTAATTTTAATATTTGAGCATGTGTACTTTATGTTTTTAAGTGTGTTTATTTTGTTTGTTTTGTAGGAAAATCAAACATGGCAAAAGTGACCTTTTTGGTGAGGTGTGAATAGTAAAATGCAAACAACTTGTACCTCAAATTTTGTTTTAGTTGATAATGATCCAAGAGAATAGGTTAGTTATGTTGTTTTGATCATCTTCCATGTATTAGAAAAGGTGCATTTCATAATTAACAAGTAGTGTTTTTAATCTAGAAATATTAGAAAATGAATGCTCAATGAAACAGTTGCAGAAAAATTGTAGATTCATATTTCCAGCAGGATCCGCAAGGTATACCTCGTGGATTTCTGAGACTCGCGGATCACAATTAGAGAGTTCCCAGGATGATCTGTGACCGGGATCCGCCTCGTGGATCTCTGAGAATCGTGGATCAACTTCTGAGACTTTCGAATTGAAAGCGCGATGTAGGAAATGCGAAGTGTGCCTCGCTGATCTGGATCCGTGAGATAGATCCACGATTCCTGCATCGCAGATCAGTCCGCGGATCCTTTAGCAGCAGCAAAAAAAGAGAAGTCACGAAGCATTTTCTTCTTCTTCTTCATCGCGTTTTTCTCAGCAAAACACATACTAACACACTGTTTTTCACATACTTCACCAAAATCCTCCTTTTCCTTGATAATTGATAAGTCAATATTTTGCATGTTTTTAGTAAGATTAATTATGTAGTTTTTATGTGTTTTTGTCAGTTTAATGGCTAATGAACTAGGGTTTCTACTGAAATTCTACATTTTGTGGTTTAAATAGAAAAATGCATTTTTATGGATTAATGTGGGGAAATCTTCATGTTTTTGTAGGATTGCTTGTTCAGTTATCAAATGAGATGAAAATGTGAATAATTGCCAATAAGCTTGGAAGAAAAATTGGAAAATGCAAATTGCAATTCAATCAACGAGGAATCAAAGGGATAAAAGCCGGAGCAATTAACGCGCCAATTTCACGACGAAAAGCTCGGAATTTGCAAGTTTCAAGTGGATTCGTGAGGCAAAACGCGAACCAACAAGTGGAAATTTCAAATAGCTCGCGAATCCCTCTCACAGAAGACAGGGGAAGCAGATCCGCGATGTGATCCGCGAGCCTCTGCATCGCGAATCCACCTTGCGGATCCCCAGAAAATGACAGTTGCAAGTTGCAGCCGAATTCCAGTTTCTCAGCTCACTTCCAGCTCAATTTTCAGAAGAATTTCAATGAAAGCTGCGTGAAGAATCTTGTGAAATTGAAGAAACAACTCATAGCAAATCCAAAACACAATTTGTTTCAACATTACAACTCATTTGAGATTGAAATTCAAAGGATTCAATGCATGAAGACAAGAGATTCAAGAAGCCAATTTCTTTGACTTTTCAAAGCCAAACTTTTCTTGTATTCACATGATAAAGTCTTGGAAGTTTATGGATGAATTCATCTATAAATAGGACCTCTTGTAGACATTTGGAAAAAAGGAGATTAGAGAGAGAGAGGTAGAAATGTAGAAAGGAGGCATGTAGTCTTCACTAGTTCATTAGTTTAGTAGTATAATTAGTAGTAGTATGTTTAGTTAAGCCTCTCTAATCCTAGAGTGAGGATGAACTTGTTGTAGTTGTGATTGTGAAGTGGTTGAGTTATTTATGTTCTCATTGATTTTGCTAGTTTAAGATTGTGCTTATGCTTTATGGTTGATTAGCTACCAACTATAATCGATTTGATGTTGATGAGCAATGAAAAACTTGCCTTCAATAAGATTTAAGATCTTAAACACTAACTTATATTCTCACGAAAGTAGTGAATATAGTTGGTTGGTTTTGGTTTTATACTATAACTTCATTGAGCTTATTTATCTTGTTTCTCTCTTTTCTCTATGAAAATAGGTCAAGGAAGATTCCAAGGAGTTAAGGAATTGGCGAAAGCGATTCCGAGTGACTTGCTCATCTTAAATGAGAGCTTGCACTGCACATGACCATTGACGAAAGTGATGGCATACAAAAGGAAGTTATACCTTAGCACATCATTTGAGAAAGGACATAATAAACTTGACTAACTTCTAATCTAACTTAACAAGGGATTCTTAAGCTCTAGGATCTTAACTCTTTACTTGCTTTCTTGTCATTTCCTTTCTACTGCCAATTGGATGTCTTCGACACTTAGCGGTCGGTTTTATTTGCTTAATCCTGCTACCTAAGGACGGTTTACCGCCTTCTCCCTTTATATCTTTGTTGTGACAGTCTAAATAATAGAGGAATTTGAAAATCACCGGTATTTGACACTCTTCCTCGTGGGATCGACACCTTATTTCCCTATACTCAATAAACGATCCGTATACTTGCGGTAATATAGGGTTATAAAGGTTTTTTAAGATTTGTGGAGTAAAGAAAAATCCTATCAAGTTTTTGGCGCCGTTGCCGGGGAAGAAGTTGTTTAATATTGGTGCTAAGAATAACTCTATTACTCTAGACATTTTTATGTTCTTGTTTATATATTATTAGCCATTCTTCTTAACTAATCTTGCTTTTAAGCATTTTTAGGTTTTAAAGGAGGATAGCAAGAAAGTGGATCAAAGCTTGAGAGAAGGAAGCTTGGGAATGAACCCCTACAATTTTCAAGGCTATATCCATGGAGGTAATCAACGGATGTCCGAAGGTATGTCATTTGATGAATGCACAAGGAGTATTAAGGCTAATCTTGATTATATTGCATTAAATGTGCAAAAGGATACCATGACAAATTTGCTTGAACAAAAGAGGAATGCTAATGCTTTTAATTCTAATTATGTGATTTGTGACTTGTGTGGAAGAAACCATGCTACACATACATGTATGCAAGCACAACATGTGGATTCTTATGGTGAATTTAAGCATTACAATTCTTGTTTTGATCAAAATGGTGTTAATTGTGATAATTATTATTCTCATGGTTGGAATAATCAAAATGCTTATGATGATTCTTCACAACTTTATGATTACCAACCTAATGGTGTTCAATATAAATCCAAACCATCTTGGGAAGTGGCTTTTGATAAATTAGCTACTACAACCTCCGATCATTTTGATAGGATTGAGAAAAGATTAGATGAAGGACATAGCAAGATAGAATCATCTTTGATGCAGTTGCTTGGAGAGCACTAATTCACAAAAAAATACATCACTGTCAGCCTCATATATTCTTCCAAACTATAATATTTTGAGGTGGTTCTTGCCTTGTTGTTTTATATATTTATTTATATTGATTTTCTAATTTCATTATGTTTTACAAAAGGTATTTGACTTTGCCTTCTTCTCATACTTAAAATTCTTGCAGAGGAAAAGTAACTCGCCGAGGAATTTCAAGAACGGCTCCTCTTACGAGGCATAAACACTCTCTTTCACCATGAGACTGCCATTTACATGTATTCTACTGCTAACAGATTGATCCCTCATCTTAGAAATTCACTTCTTGTTTTTATTTTATCTATCAGATTATGATGTAGACTCTATGCATCAAACTTCTGCTCTCCAATGCAAAAAAAATTGATATTCTCCACAGTTTATTATCTAGTTCATTTCAAAGACTCAAATTGACGAATATCTCACAATAGGCAAGAGAATTGTATGCAACATTGAGAAGAACAAAGGTAGAGCACTAACAATGGCATGTTTTCCATCAGCCATCTGATAGCCCTGAATTAGAGGATCTGCCCCGTCTCTGGTTTAAGAGAACAGCCTATGCTCATAGCTTTTCCTACACAGGAAAATTTGAGAACATTTCTTCAGGCCATTCATCCGATTTTTAGCTCTCAAACAACTATATAACAACACAGAGTTGCATTAGAGAATTAAGAAAATAAATGAGTGCAATCTCCCTGTAATATTGTTAGCTAAATCCAAAAATAAGACATGAATGATCTCAGATATTTGGGTTTGCTAACTACAGATAAACAAGTAATTTCAAGGACCAGTAATAAATCACTGCAGATCCAGTGAGAAAAGAAAAAAGCAGATTACCCATTATTACCCCAAGTAGCTCTATTTGGAAGATTTATCAAGGAGTGCTTCATGGCGATGCTCGACTATTCAATCATTGAACAAGCTTCAGTGTTTGATGATATTTAAGGGATTAATAACTGAAAAAGTTGCATAAGAGGAATACAACAAGTGGCGCCTTTAGGGGGAGGGTCTTAAGAGGGATTTTCAATAGAAGAAGTATTCATCATGTTTGTGAACTTGATTATCTAGAACGTTATAAGGAAAGTCCTTTAATTTGCTTTCAAAGTCAGATAAAATTTTGGAATTATAAAATTTTCATCAAGAAGAAAAGTTTACCTCATGTATGATAATCCCAGTAATTAGCTAGAATAATCTTTGTTGCAGCATCTTGGAGAGCTCTAACCCTGCCGAAAACTTATTACACCCTCAGCCTTTAACACTATATCATTGGTTTTTATAGTAGTTCATTCTGGAATCTCAAACTAGATCTAGTATGGCCTACGATATAAGAAAAGATGCATTCAGATCAGAAGCTGCACAATGATTGAATCCATCAAAGGGAAAAACATTAAAGTCATCTTGAATATTACCTAACCCTTCTACATATAAGGAAGGGGATGAGTTCCCTTTGAGAGATGAGTTCCCTTTGAGAGAGCCTTGTTGGATCCATTTGAAGTAAATAAGCCCTTGCCAAGCAAACAGCTCCTCTTTTTGGCAAGTCCAAGAATTGTAGGCATTAATTTGTGCCATCTTATAACAGGACACTGTGATAGCTGAAGACTTTTGGTCCAATATTTCTGTACCAATATAAAGAAAAGCTCATACATGGAAAAAAAATAAAAAAATTGAAAGTAGACACGCAAAATAAGATGGTTATCAAATATTTTGCCAGACAAAACAAAATAGTCATTACAGTTTTCCAATATAATGAAAGATGGGTTTTCTATAGCATTTGTTGCTACAGCAGAAATGGCAAATGAAACAAAGCTACACTACTTCCACCAATTAACAAGTTAACTGCCCTAAGCTATTGAAAGAAGGTTAGAGAGTTGATTTTCTAGAACCAAATAAGATCATGTTAACAATCATGACACAAGAAATAAAGCAGAAATGACAAAAGAAATAAATCTACATTACTTTCACCAATTAACAGGTTAATTGCCCTAAGATCCTGAAAGAAGGTTTGAGAATTGATTTACATGAACCATACAAGTACAAAGTGTTATCCTTATCACTTGAAATATTGACATTTTTCAAGTTCATTACTTTAAAGACTAACAATCTTGCTATACTACTACAGTTTGCTCAAAGAAAGTAGCCTATAGGATCATGTTGATAATCATGCTAAGTTTAGAATCTCTGTGTAAGCATAGGGAGATCAATTTACTTCACGAAGTGATTAGACAGAAAAAAATCAGCAGTTTGAGAAAAAAGCACTCTTGCTTTCAGCTATAAGTGAAAATCCTCAGCTGAATGGAAAACAAGGGTAGAAAATGTCACTTGCTCATTATGTTACAAATCTTTTACTAGAAAGATATCCAAAAGAATGCATGCGTATATCACTCGCTGAGCTTGCCCATGATCATTCTTATGTAAAACATTCTTAAAACTTCAAAGTAACAGTGATGTTAGTTATCTACTTCAGTTATCAATCCTTACAATCTCATAAGCACATTGCTCATGCACAAAATTTCAAAACTAGAAACTAGATATGGCATATGCAAGGATGAATACATAAATGCCAAAATAAAGGAGAAACCTTGAAAATGATTTTAAAGCATCAATGGCACGTTGAAGTAGATTCTGCAGTTAAATAATTGACATATAGGATCACTCGTACCAAGTTCACCACTTCTATAATTTGAACAGAAGCCAAGTCGGTCTAGTAATTTGTTTGAGCAAAAGGCAAGACTTAATTAGTCTTAAACTTTTATTACTGCATACAGACCAGATTTAAATAAACAATTAAATGAAATATTTGAGGATTCAACTATGAAAAGCAGATGGAGATAAAAGATTGATATGTAAAATATGTACTAAGTGCAAGAATAAAGTAGAAAGAAAATAAGATGAACAAATTTGATCACACAGAATTGGTGCATATGCTGAAAAAGTAGCCTTATTCATAGCACTGAATTGGTAGAGTTTATACTACCCAATAAAAAATTGTAAAAAATGTCAAATGTAAGAATGAGTGCTAGTTACTTTTCTCACTACATATCCATAAACTATAATAGCTGACACAAAAATTATGTTTCGCAATCATATTGCAACAAAATTCCAAGTATGGTCTGACAAAGTTTTCCTGTTGTTTCAAACAATGTTAATTCTCAAACATGTTGAAGGATACAAATATTGGATGAAACAAAAAGGGGTAATAGATGACAAATTAATATCTGGAAAAACTCAGGGGAAAAAACACACAGACATAAATAGAGAGGTTACCTATAATTATTATCATTTTGCTCATTATGTTACATATCTTTTGCTAGATAAACACTCAAAAGTACGTATGTTTATATGACTCATCGGTCTTGTCTATGTTCATTAGCATGTAAAGCATTCTCAAGACTTCACAATAATAGTTGTGTCAGCTGGCCACCTCATGCCAAAATTTCAAACTAGAAACTGGATATGGCATACCTGAGGATGGATGCATAAATTCCAAAATAAAAGAGAAATCACGAAGAATAATTCTCAAGTGTTAATGGCATGATGAAAGTAGCTCATGTAGTTAAGTATTTGGGTAAGTTACTAATAACCTCCATGTGGTTTCATTTGTGTTGCATAACCTCCCTAACAATTTAAAATATCCACTTCACCCCCTTACGGTGTCACCTAAACTAGAAATTTAACAAAAAATAGTTTATAAAATGTCATTAGTTGAAAAAGTAGTAGTGTCCTTACATAAATGCCAAATTAAGCAACGACTTAGTCACTTTATATAAAATCATAGAGGGATTATGTAGATAAATGTAAAAATCATAGGGAGGTAAAGTTGATATTTATGCGAACCATAGAGGGTTAAATGGATATTATAATTTCATCACACGCTCATTTAGGGTGCATGTGGTCTAACCACTATAACTAGTGCATTCTGTCCATTCTATTTATACAAAACTACAAAGGGATTAAATGGCTATTTAAAATCTTAGAAGTCACCTTACATTATGCAAAACTATGGGGGATTATATGTAATTTACCCTAAATATTTTGACATGACGAATTGCTCGTACCAAATTTACTACTTTTAGAATTTCAAAAGAAGTCAAGGTAGTCTGCTAATTTGTTTAAGCAAAAGGCAAGACTTTACTAGTCTGGTAATTCCACTAAAATGTATAAATCCAGATTTGAAATAACAATTAACTAAAAAATCGAATATGCAAATAAACAAACGGGATGGTGATAAAGAATTGATACATAACGTGGGTACTAAGTGCACAAGCAAAAGCGGAAAGAAAATAAGATGAGAAATTTTGACAAAAAAAAAAAAACACGCTAGAAAACTAGCCTAATTAACAACATTGAACTGGGAAAGTTTATGCTACACGCCAAAAATGCAAAATTTAGAGAAGTTTTTATAGCAAAAAGTTGAGCGACACAAAATTTTGATAGCAGAAAAATTTTGAGAAGGATATGCAGAGAGTTACTTTTCTCATCACATAACATAAATTTGGATAGTAGAAAAATTGTGCGAATAACCATGTTAGACATGATAATTATGTTTTAAGACCAGATTGCCATAAATTCTCTTGTTAATGAAGTTCAGATAAGGTTAATTCTTGAACAAGTTGAGTGATACAAATACTAGAGAAGTAAAAAGGGTAGTAGATCACAAATAATTTAAATCGAGAAAGTGGAAAAAAAGAAACAAACACACAAAATGAAGAGAGGTTACCTAGAAAGCAGAAATTTAGAGAGGACCAAGGGAAGATATGCTGCTGCTTTCCAATAGTTATTAAGTAGAAATCAAGTTGCAAGAGTAAAGGTTCAACTAACAAGCATTATTAACACATCACCACAACCATTACTAAAAAAAAAAAATTATGATAGATAGAACTTTGTAGTAGTGGGAGTATAGAGGAATATTTGAGTAGCTTTAATTGGGAAACTAACATTTTCATGAACATCAACTGGAGATTAGACTCCAATTCTCTCCTCATCAATCCAAATATTGGGAATGTGAGAGATCTTGGACCACTCAGAAGTGGGGTTGGCACTACTGCTCTCTGGATTGCATCTTTCCTTCAGAAGGGGACAACCACCAATACTGAAAAGTCTTAGTTCAGTAAGGCTTCTCATAGATTGATGAGATGGTAAATTCCCCAGCTTTTCACAATTGATAAGCCAAAGTTCTTTAAGCGAGGAAAGCTTCCCAAACCAATCAGGCAATGATTTTACTCCAAAACCACGTAACTCAAGATCTAATAGGGCAGAGAGGTGTTGAAGTTGATCAGGCAGAGATTCCCAATGAGGCCATCCAATTAGAATTAATGATGAAAGGGAGGGGAAGTAGTAGTGTGGTGGTTGGAGGGCATCAAAGAGGGCTAGAAAAGAATGCAGCTCTGTGGTTTTTGAGAATGGTCCAATACGTAAGCGTCTCAAGCTTGTAAGAGAGCAAAGCCTTCCCTTGGGCAAGTCAGTTAATTTATCACATTCTGATATGTATAGGGAAGAGAGAGATGGTGTTTGGGTTAAATCAAATGGAAAGGAGATAAGATTAGGACAGTATATTACAAACAATTCCTCAAGTGGAGTAGGAGGACAAGTGTTGGTGAAGGGCAAACAAATGGAATCCGACTCTGATTCAGATATTTGGGGTATAGACAAATGGGTTAGCCCATTGCATTCATAAATTTCTAATCGTCGCAAGGCAATAAGGTATTGATGTCCCCTGAGCATTGAAATCGACTTCAATTTGTGGCACCTCATAACAACTAATTCCTCCAAGGACTGAAGACCAACCAAATGTTGAGAAGCATTGTTGTCAATATTAGTGTGTGCTTGGCTCAACTCAGGCACTGTTTGGTAATTTGGACCTTCTAAAGTTTGTGAAACATCCGACCAAAAATTCAACAATTGGCTCAAATCACGACAACGGCGTAACTCTAGATGTGCAAGTTTTGGATTGTTTTGGAATAACACATTTGTTACTTCGGTGAGTCCGTTCACATTCTCAATGTAAAGATTTGTGAGAGTGCTGACTCTGCTGCAAACATATGTCATTACAGTTGATCCGTTGTTGGTGTCTTCGATGTGCAAGTTCTTGAGACGTGGACAATGACTCGGAAAATTGGTTATTTTGGGACACTTTTTAATCCTCATCGTATCAAGGATCGGAAACACCACCGTTGTTCCATCATGAATTGCTGCTTCCATCCATTCGAATAAGTTTAGCATATTTTCTAGAATGAGATGTTCAAGTGCTGGAAACAATTTTAGGGGTCTTTCACTACTACTGCCACCATGCACTGCTGGTCCACCATAAAAAGAAGGCCCTATGCTTGTTATGCTATCAAGTCCTTCCAAGTGAACAGATTTGAGGAAGGGTATGTGTCCAAGAGTTGGTAACTCTTTGCAATTTCTGCAATCTCGTAGTTCAAGCTTCACCAATTTCTCTAGTTTTCCAACCCATGTTGAAAGTTGATCACCAGGAAATCTTTTAACTATCAAACCTTTCAAATTTTGGTGAGGATTTAGGCCTTCCAACACTTGATTGTATTGGCTCTCATTTTTCAATTCATTCCACAACAATCTCAACTCATAAATGTTTGGCTTCCCAATCAGATTTGCAGACATGGCTTCTTCCTTACTTTTCACAAATTCAAGATTACGTATCTCAAGTTGACCACCAAGATTCTCCAAATTCCTCAATTCTCCAATTTGTCGACCATTTCTTCACCAATGTTGAAAAATGGCAGCGTTTGGAGAGAGTGCAATCGTCCGATCTCAAGAGGCATTCTATCACTAGATTTATCCCAACAAAAATATTCAAAGTGCCTCAAATTCACCAAATTATTGAAATTCTTTGGAAACATTGTCAATGATGAACAATGTCCAACTCTTAAGGTCTGCAATTTGTAAAGTTGACAAAGAGACTTTGGCAATATTTTGATTGATGTTCCTGACGAATCAAGGTATCGCAAATGAGCTAGCTTGCCAATTGATTTAGGAAGCTCTTGGATACCTGATGACCTTAAATTCAAAACTCGCAACATAAAAAGTGATAGTTCTCTATCATTAAGTGATCTATTTTCCAACAAAAACAATGTTGTTATGCACTTGAAACTTTTAGTGGAAGAAAATGGCATTTCTTTTCCACTTCTCTCTAGTGCAAGATAACGAATAGGAGATGTCTCCATATCAACACTACCAGACTCTGTCAACCTTAAAGTTTTAGATTTGGAAATGAATTGCACCATATCATGCACAAGATCATGCATTTTACAATTCAAAACATTCCCATATTCATCCTTCTCTACATCTTGAAACAAGTTACTATCCAACAAAATGGTAAAATACATGTTACCAAGTTCCTCCATGCACATGTTGTTTCTTGGATTTGAATGAAGAAATCCTTCTGCTGCCCAAAGTTGGATAAGTTGATTCCTCTCAATTTCAAAATCCTTGGCAAAAATTGAACAATATGCAAAACACTTTTTAAGAGATGGGTATGGAAGGCGATCGAAGCTTAACTTCAAAATTTTAGCAACAATAACATTTTCATCTCCACCTAAACTTTGAAGCCCTTGCTCTAAAGTGTGCCATTCATCTGTTCCCTTGTTGCGCAACATGCCATCGAGGACCCTTGCAGCCAATGGTAAGCCTCGGCATTTTTGTGCAATCTTGGACCCTATATCTTGCAGCCCATTTGGCACTTCCCCAGCACCAAAAGCATTTTCTTTGAGAATGAACCAACATTGATTATCTGATAATTGTTTCAAGTAACAAGAGGAAGAAGAAATTCTCGTGATGGTTGCCACTAGTTGGTTACGAGTGGTCACAAGAATCCAACTCCCCATGGCTGGGCTAGTACCTTTTAATGCATCAAGAAACTCATTCCACAGTGCGGACTCCTCATTCCATAAATCATCTAGGACCAGTAGAAACTTTTTACCATCCAATGCTTTTTTAAGTAGCTTCAATTTGGCATCTCTACCCTCAACTTCAGGCTTTTGGCCTATCAGTGATTCTAGAATCAAACCAAAAAGCCTATTGGCATTGAAATCATCTGACACACACACCCATATTCTCTTGTCAAAATGTTTTTCAATCTTTACATCATTAAGAACTTTTCGAGCCAAGGTGGTCTTCCCAATCCCACCCATGCCTACTATAGGAAGAACAGAGATAATTTCATTATGTCTCATGGCAGTCAGTTGTGTTACTATTCTTGAAACATCATCATCTCTTCCAACAAAACTTGAATCAAAAGTAACAGAGTCGGTCTCTCTGTTCTTTACAAATCCTCCTTTAGGAGGAGAAAGAACAAGTGCATCTCTAGCTCCTGATTGGAGGCTAAGTTTCGATGCTTGTTCATTGATACTCATCAAATCCATATTGATTTGCTGAATTTTGTTTGCTATTTTGCAACGAAATGCAATGGGATTGGAGATTGAGAAGAAGAAGCGTACCTTCCTCTTCATTTGGTTTTGAATCTCAACTTTGCGTCGGATCATTTCATAGCTGATGTCATCCAACAGATTACCAGCATCGAAAGCCACGGCTTCAAGCTTCTCCAGCCACCGCTTCACGAACTCTTGAGTTACCTGTTTTTCTTCTGCATCATGAAGAACAGCCTGGATCAGTGTCAACATTTCCTTCAGTTTCTCCAAATCTTTCTTGAAGCCAACAAACTGGCCAATTTGCTCCGAAGCCAAGTTTATGGCCTTCTCCACTAGAACTTGTACGGTGGAACCAAGCAGTGTATCTGTCATCGCCATCAGGTATTTTTGAGACTTTGATATTTTTGAGATTGTGGAATTAAGCAATTTGCAACTTTTTGGGTGAGAAAGAGCTGTGTATATATAGAGAGTAGATGAGATGACAAGTCTACAAGTCCGAGGTGGTTTTAATCTTTCTCTTCGTAATTTGATTGAACTTCAAGCCTTCTAATGTTCTTTTCCTATGGGAAGGAAATGCTGCAAAATGAAAAGGAAGAAAAGATTACAAATAAGCATCATGTAATAAACAGCAGAGGCAATCAATTCTTTGCTTTCTTACTTTTTCTAGCTTTTTCCTTGCTTGTTAGAAATTGGTTTGTATCTGTTCTTGTAGTGGCTTGAGGTATCGAGTAACTGCAAAGGCATCCAATTTTACTTTATTCCAAAGGTTTCCTTACTTCACCCCATTCCAAATTTTTCTCTTTCGGTTCCTTGGATTCTTATGCTTCCTTGTGGCATGAATGAATTGAAATCCTTGTCCCAATTTGAAATTTTTTTTCAGTACCAAAAGCAATGCTCTAAAATCCTTTTGTTAGATTGTTAACGTTTGTTGGGAAAAAAAATCCTTTTATTAGGTTAAAAAAATCCAAAGAATTGCCTTAATTTAATTATGTTGAAAAATGATAAATTTACTCTAAGATAGACCCTGAATTTGGATCCCTAAATAAGTACAATATTCTTATGTAATTATTTTGAACGTATGAGATATCTTATATACAAATCATCTCATTTAGAAGTCCATGTAACCAAAAAGAAGGGAAGAAAAAACCGATGGATAATGCAACGGGAACAGTGAGACAATACCATATTACAATCCACAGGCCACATTACAATCAGCAGGTGGTACGACCTTTAAAATTGCTTTTTCAGTCACCTTTTATATTTATTCTTTTAATCATAGCATTGAATCGTTGCTTACTCCAATTTCGAGGGTTATGGAGCTGAACATATGTTTACTAAATCTAATGGTAATTCTCCTATTAGCAAGCATTTTTTAATGAATATCTCCAACATTTTTTATTGAACTTCTTCTGTAATCTAGAATTTTCTCCCTAGTAGATTACAGAATTCCATTTTTAAGTATTTTTCTGCTCCCTTAATTTTTTTTTTTTTTTACTGAACATGATAAATATTTCGTTGTTTGCTCCTACAATGTATGTCCCCACCTTTTGAGCTAACATGTAAATTGCCCTGGAATTATTTGATGTCCTTCATTTTTGTCCTTCAGATTAGGAAGCATTTGATGTCATTGTGTCCATTTAGGCGCTGACGAGTCAGAGCTGATGCACAAATATGACTTTTTGTGCAAAAAAGTAAAATTTGTTTACATTTGTTAATTTAATGCGAATATATTGAATTTTTTATACTTGCGCATGCAGGATGATGCATCTTTCGCTTTATGGTTAATTCCACTTTACACTTTTCAACTATTGCTGAACTCTCACTTGACCTGTAAACTTTAGAATGGGACAATTTAATCCTTAAAGTATAAATTTTTTTTGAGTGTAAAGTATAGAATTTATTCTACTTTAATTTCTAAAATATAAAATTTGTCCACTCCACTTGCACCTATATAAAAAATCTGTCTCACTTTTGTTAATGATTTACTTAAGTGAGCCTGCTTATGTGTTTTAGAGTGAAAATGTCTCATTTTAAAGTTTAAGGACCAAAGTAAGAATATAAATATAATTGAAGGATACAAATTGGAATTAATCATTACGTTTGTAGTTGTTTAATGTGAACAATACTTTGTGATTGTAAACATAGATGCAGCTTTTGCTCGCAGAATACAAGAAGATGTAAAAATACAGTAGGTTTCACGTAGAGGTGGCAAAAATACCTAAAACTCATTGGAATCCATATCCAAATTTAATTTGGGTGGGATGGGTATCTAAAATATGGGTTTGGGACTTATTGGGATATACCCAATAATACCCATTTAAAATATGGGTATATATGGGATTTATTTGGGACTCCCATAGGTATCTATTAAAATAATAACAAAATAACAAACAATCTTTCTTTTCATTTTCTTCTCAAAATTAGTAAATGAATATTATAAGCATGTAGTACATGTTAGGTAGATTAGCACTCATGTATCACGTGCTTTCTAACAGCTACAAAATTCTATCACTTCAAAATTCTATTCTTGACAGAATTTTATTAAATTGTAATGGCTTTAGAATTGGAAACATTTTTAGATTGGGTCTTGAAGGTTAAGCAATAAAATAACATACATGAGTAGATGGATTTTGGGGATAGTTAAATTTTGGTGATCAATAGATTTTTATCTAATCAACATGAGCACCCAAAAAGAATTATCCACTTATATGAAATTAATCTTTTATAAATTTCGTATCTAGAAAAATTTATTTAGTTTGAAAAATTATCGCATAATTTATAAAGAAGAGTGTAGAATTTTTACAAAGTTAAATAAACAAACTAAATAATATAAAAAGAAAAGACAATATTGCGATATTTGATTGAGAAAAAAAAAGAGTTTTTCTTAAAAAATTAAATAAAATGGGATTAATTTGAGTATTTGGGCGAGATCAAAATGGGCATAGCCCATTTGAGTCCCATCCATATTGGTACAATGACGAATATGGGACTGTTTGAATATAACCTATATTTTACAATCCCAATTAAGTTCCGCCCATTTGACATCTCTAGTTTCACATATGAATAGCACATGTTATAGCCATTTATTAGTTTAGTATGTAAGAGTATCTTTTTAGCGTACAGATTATCTCTCATAAAGGGTGCTCAATTGCTGAGGCCCTATGTCCCATTTTATAGACACCTTATGAAAGGGTAATTTTTAGACTTAACACAAAAGTAGAAAAACGTTTTGTGTTCGTCATAATCAAGAAAATTATAATTTAAAACCACCCATCCCTTGTACAGTAAAGGGTAGTATACGGAATATGCCACATTACTATTGTAAAGGTTTGAACATGATATCAAGAGTGAATGTTTTGCTAAATTTCTTCTGTCTCTATCCTTATCTTCAATAAATTTTTCTTGCAAAAGAGGTATGCCTTGATTCTCATTTTACCTTAAAACCTTATTTTTGTCACTTAACTATATATTACCTATATATTATGCTAAGTTTTTATTTTTGTTATTTCTTCTTTCATTTTGGAATTAATCTTAACCCATGATTCAATATTTATCACTCTAATTTATGGCAAAGTATTAAAGGAAGGGTGATGGGATTTACACCAGTGCTTCACATAGGTAAAATTTTACTTTTCAATTCAGTGAATATGAATAGTAGGCTTGATCTACAGAGTCGAATCCCCAATATGAAAAGGTGGTGACAAGTATTTATTTTGCATGTTCTAAGTATGTTTTATTACTAACTTTTTAGTGCATTTTAATCATTATTAGAGTTAAAATAACTTGATTTCTAGTGAGTTTTGCATTTTCTGGTTAAATTAAGAAAAATTGCATTTCTATAGATTTAAGTAGTTTAAACTTCATGTTTTCTTAGGTTTTAAAGATAGATCATCAATTAAAATGAAGTGGGGAAATACTTGTATGATTTTGAATGATTCAGAACTGATTTCAAGTGAACATGAACAGCAAAAATAACCGAAGTTGAAATGCAATCAAGTAGCAAAGAAGATGAAGTTTGACTACCTTGACACAGTTTGGTATTTTGAATAGATAGCTTAAGATACAAATATTAGATTGAGATAATTCTTGAACTATTTTAAAGCAAAGAAGGACTACAATTCTTATGCAGACATTGAAGTCTAGTTCACACGTTTTCTTAGTCAAAAAGTTGAAATACACCCATGCATTTCTGCTGCTATGCTCTATAAAAGTTAATGACCAGTTAGGCCAGGATATTTCTATCATTTCTCAACCTATAAACCTCCAATTGACATGATTCTTGATGCATTTAAAAGCCAACTCAAACATCTACATCTTTTATATTTTGTGAAAGAGATAGTTCAACATCCATCATCAAGAAATTTATAGATTCAATTGGTGCAAAAATAGAGCAATTTCAAGGATTCATTAGAAAATGCCGAACCTGTAGGTGAAGTGAATTCGCGAACCAAAATGCGAACCCCACTCACATACTGCACCTATCTTTTCTCTTTGTAGCTGTGCAAGTTGTTGAGGTTTTTCACATAGCTTTTTGGACAATTTTTCTAATCAGATTTTGGCTGTAGCTACTCAATAAACCTTCAAATTTTCAATAAATAGCTTTTGGTGATTTTGAGGAGCAATTTGTATCAACTTTACCAAGTTGTTTGGGAGATTTAATCTTTATAAATAGGACCTCTTGTGAACTTGTTTTGTAACTTTGGAAGGTTAGGAACTACCACAAAATTGTAGTTTTCACCAAAATTCCTTAGTACGTTAGTTTAGTGTAGGAGTAATATATTTCATCCATTCTTGTATTAAGTAAACTTGGATGAAGATTAAGGAGCAAGATGGAGAATTTGAACTCATGTGACAAGGGTGATATTCTTCTAACACTTTCTTTCTTGTATTGGATTTCAATGTTTAGTTACTATATAAGTTTGGTTCTAGTTTTCTTATCTTTTATGTGTTGTTACTCTTATACCTAGGCTTCAATGAAATTTCTATACTTGTTATGTGAGGCTTTTATGGTTATTTGATGTTTATATCTTGAGCATGTTATTTAACACCTTTCTTATTACAAACAAGAATTTGTGCCATCAGTTGTGATTAGTTTAAGGTGCTGTTTTATCAATAAAAATTGTGATCCAATACTAGTTCATGAAGGAGTTAAACCTGGAGAATATTTCACGGGAATAGTGAGATGCCTTTGTGGTT
Source organism: Gardenia jasminoides (assembly GCA_013103745.1). Taxonomy (NCBI): domain Eukaryota; kingdom Viridiplantae; phylum Streptophyta; class Magnoliopsida; order Gentianales; family Rubiaceae; genus Gardenia; species Gardenia jasminoides. Next base: position 4,420,838 of record CM023104.1, on the reverse strand, counting down.
TTAATCATGTAATTTCATATGATCTAATGAACTTATATTAGTTTCTTCATCACAAAAACTTAGGTGAGATATAGTTATAGGTATAGTTGGTACATCAGAGAAAGCAAGTATCGCATACATTAGAAAATTAATTACAACTTAGTCAAGATAATCAACTTCATTTAATTAGTCATTTTTACTTGCAAAAGTAGATAGGAATTTCTTAAACCTTAAGCGCATTTCCCTTGTTTATTTTTACTACTTTTACTACATGATTATTACATAGGTTTACTTGCTTTTACTTGTAATTACCTAAATTTTAGAAGAGTTCGAATCACACTGGTAATTGATGACCTTCTCTATGGGATAGATGCTTGAATGCTTTCTATACTTGTGTACGACCTCTGTACTTGTAGTCATGAAATTTTGAGTTATATATAAAACTTGGACGTATTCAAATTCAGCTCCCAGTGGATCAGGTGGCATTGTTAGAAAAAAGAAATATATAAAGATACACTTCAAAAACATTGAAATTATGCTAGTTTCTAGAATACTTTTGACTTGTGCATGTAGACAAATCTTTCCTCACTGATGTCCCAGAGGGCGCTTCAAGGAACCTCCTTAAAAGTCCATTCCCCATTTTTTGAAGATCCTGAAATTTGAAGACGACCAAGTTGATAAAACTCACTAAAAGTAGACCTTGAAATCCCTATTTTAAATGTGCTTACAGGTCTAATAAATGATATTTAACTTCTAATGAATAGAAAACATAAAATAAACAGAAATTTCTCACTTGTTTGAATTCCTAGATATTTGAACATGTATTAGATTGCCATACCGCTTAAGTAAGGTGAACCGGCAAGTTACTCCTTCCTCTAAATTTTATGCTTTCCCGAAATCAGACTATCCTGTTGTAATATCAGTTCTTCCATAACTTCTCAGAATGATCTTTGCTGGCCACTCTCTCATGTCCGCACCACGAAGGACCAACTTTTTCTCCAATTCCAATTTTGTTCCCTGTAGAGGATAGATCCTCCACCGTGGGGCCCATTGTGGATTTGTCCCTTCCACCAGTACCCACTTCTCCCAGAATCCAAGGGTATCGGACTGTCATTCAACTCTCGCCAGGACTCACTACAAACCCTCAAGCATATTATAGATTTCAAATAATCACACTTCAAGATCTCTAAAATAATAATACATGCATTCGCTCTTAAAGCCTTAATTGAGGTCCAACAATAAATGATAGTTAACTTACAAAGGTAAATCCTCAATAATATCTATTAAAACTCCTATAACATCAATTTCAGGTACAATAAATCTTTAACTTCGAAATTTAACATTAAACCTATACAAAATTTATGAAAATCCTACCAAAGTAACTAAATCCTCGATCTACGTTTTCCAGACATTAAGGAAAACAAGCTGGGTGAGCTAACGTGAGGCCAAGGAGAAACATGCAAGCACGTAATCAAGTAAGTAAGAAAGCCAAAATTCAGATATAAAGACATGTAAATCAAACATTCACTTGTACTATTGCAATTTTCACCGGAGATTGTATTCTCAAGGAATCACTACTCGAGGGCTCACATTAGACAAGAGTCTTGGAGTGGGTTCGAGAACCCTCTTGAGCCTCTATCTACATGAATTTTAAGCACAGTGACCAGTTCATACAGGAAAAATACACGGGTAAGGATACAGGGCTCTCAGGAGCCAATTTCCACGATTAAGCAGTTGAGTCCATTCCATCCCAAATGTTGACCCTCCGTCAACTTAGCACAGGTAAAGTCCGTAGAAACTCCACTTAATACAACCTCCGTCCAACAATTCACCCTCTCGGGTCCGAAACCAAACAGGTAAGTTTAAGAGGTAAAGCTACAATGAGCAATACCGAGCAAGACCTCTCCAATAGGTCAAGCTCAAAGAACAGTACCTAAGGTTCACCAAGCTTCCCGACCAAGCCCTTGCCGGTTCGGGTCCCAATGATCCCTAATAGGTTTTGGGCGTCCCCATTTATCACTTTTTAAGTCGATGGATTATTCCAATAGACATTCAGTTACAGTCAAGCCAAGTACAGTTCCAGTCAAGTCAAATAACAATCATGTACATGCAAGACAAGTAAAAGAGGACGAGCGCGATAAAGTACACTCTCGCCTTAACGGGTTTCATTCAAATAAATATAACAGGTAATTCAACAAGTCATGCACTTGACACTCACCAATCGTAACTTGAGTTATACAAGTCCAAATTTTGCAAGCTTGGTACCGTTGGAAACCTCTTTTAAAGTTCTAAAACTTTGTAGAAGACACCCAATTAATATTCTGAACAGAATTAGCCCAGATTTTAATTTAACGAACTGCTACAGTGACAAAACAGGACATAGCAGGCTGTCCGACCACGCCACTTTGAAAATTTACCAAAAATTACAGAAAACGAATTGGCCTCTCAAATTTTCACGGTTTATAGAGCTATGTAAGAAGTTTCAAACTCCACCAACGGAACTCAATTCCGATACTTGAGCAAGAAATTAAAGCAGTTCAAACAGGGCATGTTCACAAATCTGAAATTTCTGTTTTCCAGTTTTGCAGGGCATACTTCTAGGCTCTGTTTGAGTGACGAATTCTTGGTCAAAAACCACAAAATTTGGTACACTAATACCTCCATATATAGGCTAGGTTCATACCAAAATTCAACCAAAAATTCGGATGGGAAGGCAGTTTTCTACGTGCCTAAAGTGAGCTCAACTACTTCATTCAAAACTGTGAAGTTTCTATCCTTCACTTCTAGCATTTATTTCATGCCTCAAATCAACTTCATTTAGCCTAATTTTCGAAACCAAGCTAGTATTAGTTTCCCTTAACCTAATGATGATCAAAAATGGTCACAACTCTTATCAAAAATTATCACAAATTATCCCCCAAAAATCGGGCAGCATAGCCCCTTGATTTTTCAGATTTCACTTCCAATTTAGCAACCCTAATTGCAACCATTCATGAAGGACTTTTTGTGGGAAAATTAACTGCTTAATCTCCATCATTTAAACATTAAATCTAGCAGTTAACCTAGCCAAAAATTCAGCCACGAAATTAAGCCAAAAATCAGAAAATTTTACCCCCAAAATTCCATTCTTGCTACCGGTTTCCTCTTGAGGTTTTTGTCCAAAATCCAACAACTTTCAACTCAAATTCATACAATGCAACAATAATCATGCTAATTAACACCATTACAAGCTAGTGGAATCAAGAGCCCACATTTACCATAATCATCAAATTCCACAAAACCACTCCATGAAACTTAGCACATACAAATTTACAAACACATAAGTCAAGGTTTTCTAAAACCTTTCAACATCCCAACCTATCATCATGCTTGTAAATGAAATTGAAGAGACTAAAGTTCAAGTTCTAGGCTTATACCTCTTCCAAGAAACAAGCAAAGTTCAACCAAGAAATGCTAAATTGAAGCTTCCAAGTGCTCCTACTCCAAACTTCTTATCCAAGTGCAAGCTCAAGCCAAGGTTGATGAAAGATTGTTGGTGATTTTTGTGAGAAAATGAAGAGGAAAGTTGATGGAAAATGAAGAGGAAAATGAAGAAGGGAGTTCGGGTGAGGGAGAGGAAGAAATGAAAATTTTGAGCAAAATTTTTTTTTTAAGAGTAAGAGAAAAAAGGAAGACAAGACACTAGTCTTGTCTTGCCTCAAAAGTCAAACTTTCATTAATGCCAAACTTATCTATTTGGAGGGAAAATAAATGGCTTAATTTTGCTTGAGATTAGGGGCTAACTTTCGGCTAGGAGGGGAAAGAAGAAAAGAAAAATTTTGTGAGAACTAGAAGGAATTAGTTGAAAGGAATAATGATTGGTTGAAATTCTAAGTTTAATGAAGTTAATCCAAATCTTAATCAAGGTCTCAAAATTCTAACTAGTCTCTCATTTTAATTCACTTCTAGTCACCAAATTACATTTCTAACCTACGAGTGATCATCCTTACACTCCATCGCTCCGTCACTCACTGCCCGAATTTTTACCTCGAAAAACGTGTTTTCTCATTTTCTGTCTAATTAATACAAAAGGGCAAATTTTAAAATAAGATGAATGGAATGTTGAAAATCTACCTGAAAAATTAATATAGAGCTAAATTAAGTTTTTCTCAAAATGAAATAAATTAAACAAATAAATAAATTGAATTTTCATTTAAATTTTCTAAAAATTCGTTTAAATGTAATTTTAAAATAATTAAATGAATTAATAATAATAATAACATTATTTAAAAATATTAAGTTGTAATAATATCAAAATAAATTTTTGAGGCTGTTACAACCTGTCTTCGGCTAGGTGCCTAGGGTAGTTCAGGGGGCCTCCCCTGGATTCGAACCCTGTTCCTTTGGACAAGGGTTTTTAGGATGAAGACGGGTGGAAGGGGACAAATCCACAATGGGCCCAACAGCAGGAGGATCTATCCTCTACAAAAACTAGCTCAGGTGGTATCAGGATCTATACCCAAAGACCCTTATCCAAAGGACCAGGGTTCGAATCCTACGGAGACCCCCCGAACTACCCTAGGCACCTTGCCGAAGACGGGTGGAAGGGGACAAATACATAGTGGGCCCAACAGTGGGAGGATCTATCCTCTACATTCCCCTCGAAAATGGTCTTGGAATATTCTGAGATACGACCAAGCAATGTGATTTGAACATTTGCATTTATCTTTTATTTCTTAATGATCTACTTAAACAAAATGTCGAGAAAAAAAATAAAGTTCCCTACACAATCTGTGTAAGGGCTAACAGTCTCGATGTATGACATGCAACCATACCTTACATTAATACTGTAAGAAAGATTAATGCAAAAAGAAAAAGTATAGAAAAATGCATAATAACTCACCAAAATATTCCCATGGCGATTCTTGATTCTCACAAAAAATTAAGGGTCTTCCACATTTAACTCAAAATAACCATCCCGCTCCTTTTATTCTATGTCTTCTTGACTTTCACTTTTGCGAAATGCCTTACCAAAACCTGTTTAATTAGCTTCAAAAGGTCACACATTATAAACTTCATAATCATCTAATATAGGCTTCAATTAGAAATTAAGATAGTCTAAATAACCTGAATTCTTTATTTATTCATCTTCCTTGATTTGTTAGAACGCAAATCAATATGGAGGTTACCATAATCTCTTTGTCTGGCAGGATGAACTCTTGACGGGCTAAAATCATCATCATCATCAAATTCATTTTCTTCACTATCACCAGAGCTATCATCAAAGCTGTCACTAGAGCTATTATGGGTGTAGCTGCTGGAGTGTTTTGTGCAACTAAAGCGTTTTTTGGCGGCAGTCAGCGCCATATGCTTTTACTTCGACGGTAGTTGCATTTGTCAGATTAAATACTAGATAATCTCCAACCTTTAAATCATGATCTTTAACAAATTTTGGCCACGAGCGCCTGCAAATCTAATGGTATCGACCTTTCTTTCGATGTTGCACTGACCAAGATTGTTGCAGTGGCTTTTGTACTCGGATATGAGTCTACATTTTGGTGACAATTTTTCCTTGAAGTCCCTCGCAAAAGCACAGGGAATTCGCTACAAAAATATATAAAGAAATGAACTATAAACTTGTTCATTACAGAAACAATGTAGGAATTGAAAGTTGATATGAGACTTACAATTTCTCTTGTAAAGTCATCTTCAATCCACAGCTTAATGAAGGACGGATAAGAGCTGGAACTTCTTTCCATTTTCAAACTTAGCTAGAAACAAGAATGATGATCCTTTAAGGAGAAAAGAAGATAAAAATTAGCGAATAGGCACTTCTTCAATTTTGGTGCCCGCTTATATTACACGGCTTTTCTTTGTAGTTTGTATATATGCATGAATTATTAAGGCTCTTAGTCTACCTGACTATCTGTTTGATAATTATCATATTAATCATGAGTGACCTTTCTTTGAATCTTCCATATTTTATTTACTACATACATTGATTTGAGCATAAAGACAACCAATGAATGGTTAATTAACTCTTGTTCACCTCCCTTTAATTCTTCTTACTACTGTTGTTCCTATTCAAGCTCCATTCAAAGGAAACATGCATCCGTTGGACTAGGGATGGTCACAATTCAATCTTAAACAAAAATCAGCCCGGTTTATTGAAATGAAACCAGAAATGAATTTGAGAAATCATAACAAAAACCATAATTGTAACTAATGGTTCAGATTCAGGTTCACTAAAATCTTAAATCGGAATTGGAATCGGCAATTTAGGACGCGTTCAAATTGTTTAAAAATACACTTATATCGTAGGCCTAGTTGGTTCAATCTAGAGTTCAATATCAATAGTTAGCACCTAACACCAACAATCTCAATTCTAGTCCAAAAACCAATTGTCCCATCTTATTAGTAAATCCAGACACAATAACTAATTTAGATTTAAGTCCAATCTAACCAAAATGTGTTAAGTCCTTAATTGTGCACATAATTTATGGATATTTCCCTTTTTGTTATGTCAGAATATTGTGTTAATTGCTTGATTCTTCTCATATTTGGTTTTTGGCACTGATTTTAGGTCATTGGAATTAAATGGGAATTAAAAGCGCAATGAAGTGAAAATTTCAGAAGACATTGGTGGATAAGGCGTGGCCACGCTCCACTCTGCTATAAAAGATGAATGTCAAATTGTACTGGAATGGGTCCTACTTGGAATCCTGCTGACAAAACAAACTCACGTCTTTGGAGGAATTGGAAGCTAATTTTTAGGAATAGATTTGATTTCCTTTTTTATTGTTAGGCTTATGTGTTAGTATTCTAATTGTAATAGGATTCTTATTACAATTAGTGATTGGCTAGTATTAATAGGAAAAAGAAGGACAAGGGACGGCAGACTTTGTTTGAGAATTTTGGCAGCTTTTGTTTCATTATTCTTTAGGCCTTCTTCGTAGTCTCGATGGGAAGTATCCCTTCGTAGACTAGTCTTCTCTTAGTTGGAGAACAAAAACAAGAAAACAAAGGAAAAAGAAGAGAGCTCTTCTCCTATTCATTTTCCCTTTGTATTATTCATTCATCTTTATTTCTTTCGTCCTGCCACCCTCTTTCCTTTAATCCTACTCACATTAACATCCAAATTCCAACGTGGTCATGAGCATACTAATTGAATCAATCAAATCATGCGGGATTGGTATTATGAGGAATGGCTAAACTTCTCGTCTACTTAAAGGGAAACTCGAAGGTGCGGTCCATAACATTTGTGAGATCTAATCGGATCTTTACCATTTCTTTTAATACATTACTATTTATACATTTCCTGGATTAATTGTTTAGGTTATTTTGTTAATTGAATGTCAACGGCCAGATATTTGATTTAACATAATAGCCTACTGTCAATTTAACTAAATTGAATCCGTAATTGTTCATTTAGTTAATAATTAGTGATGACCACCATAATTGGCTTTATGTTGGAAAAACATAGGATCTAATTTAAATGAACTCTCTTAGCATGTTCATTGGTTAGGTTGGGTTTTTCTAACTTTTAATGCAATTGGGTAATTAAACTTCTATGGTCGTACCTAGGGTTATTCTTCGGTTAGGGAAGCAGTCAACAGTCATACCTTGACTGTCGAAAAAGTAAGGAAAAGCTAGCTGTCAGAGTTTGTTGGTAGCTATAACTAACATAGTGACAAATGAATGAAATATTTCCGCATTAATGATCATTTGGTTGGACTGTGCCTAAGAAGTTGTCCTTTGGTAGAATTTTATTAATTGCTTTCTATATTAAATTATTCTCTGCTTATACTTGGTGATTTATTTAATTGGAATTTTCATTTTTGCTTTCTAATTTTATTTATTTTATTCCTAGTTTTATCCCATCAAACCCCCCCCTCCATTTTTCCCGTGACTTAGAAAGAAGCAATCTCCTACCCGTTCCTTGAGGAGACGACCCTACTTACCACTACTACAAATTAATATTTTCTTAGAGATAATTCCGGTATATCGGATCAAGCAAACTCTTTGGAACTAGGGTGAAGCAAGTAACCCATTGCACATCCAGAGTCCCTGCTTCAGTACTCAGAATTGCTTTGTAATTAATTGTGGTGGTAATTGGGATTTTTAATATTTATTATTGCATAGGTTCGGCACCTGTCAAAATGTTAAAGTCAAACTAGTCAAAATATTAAACTAGCACTGAATGACACTTTAAATTTGACTAGCCATTATGATGATGATTAATTAATTAATAATTTTTCCCTTTCTCTATTTTAATAGTGAGAAAATTATGTATCTTTTTTATTTAAAAAATTCAATACAAATGGTATTCTTTTCATAAAATATGCATATTTTATTTTTCTTAGTCACATGATAATGCAATAAAATTCATATTTTTTTCTATATTCATTGTCATATTTACTAAGAATCAATTTCATAAGGGATTATTTCATAAACCTCCCTGAGGTTTCTGACAGTTGCAAGAACTCTCTTAAGGTTCTAAAAATTATAGAAACCTCCCTTCGTTTAATGGTTTAGGTAACAAAATAGGTCTAAAATGCTAATGCAAGCCAAATATACCTTTGAATATCCTATAATGCCCTTCTCTAAATCTTTAAAATTAAATATGTTGCTCTAAAAGTTCTTTTTAAGTTGCCAAATGCCATATATATGTTCCTTGTCATGCAACTTCGTTTATGTAATTAATGGTCTCAATATCAAATTGATATGGGTGAAGTGCTTGATATTTGTATCGTCATTTTAAAAAAAATAATTCCAGGGCTGTTATACAACATTTTGCGGCTAGTTTTTTTTTTCAATAAAAAAAAGGAAAGAGGAAGTGTTGGGATATGAATTAGGTGCTAGAGGAAGCTACTTTGTCAAGGTACAAAAACAAGGTAGAAAATTTAGAATTCATCCAAGAAGGAAAAGAGATCATGAAATTGCAGTTGGTGAATGATGATAGAAGTTGTATAAACTGGTATAAAAATAAAGTTTTTTGGTATAGGACTAATAGGCTTTTAAGGAAGTTGGAAAGAAAAACTAATAGTTGCAGTTGATGTTCTACTCCCGTTTGATTTTTTTCTCCCCTATAAATGGGTCTAACTAGTATGTGAGGGTTACTAATGTAAATTTACGTTATAAGGGAGGCAAGTGAAATATTTAAAACCTCGAGGGAGGCTCCTACAACTGTTTTTTAAAATTATCCCATTTCATAATAACAAATGTTTAAGCGTAACTAAAAGAAACAAAATTGTAACCAAAAGAAGTCAAAACCATAACCGGACTGGAATTGGAGGTTCAAAACCATAACTATAATTGTCCTTATAAAGGCAGATTCAAGTTCTATCTTTTAGAAGAAGTGAAAATGTTGGTTTTTAAATTAGAATCGATTTTTGGAACCATGCCACAATGGGGGAGGAGGCCACGGGACGTAAAAAAGGGGCTCCTATCAACTTGTTCCGACCTAGAATAATAAGTTCATAAGTTTGGTCTTACTTCACCGTTGAGAAAGGAAAGAAGTTTTCCATCTCTAAGTTTCACTCAGATATAACTCCCTTTTTTTGGGTGTGAAGCAGTGTCAAACCAAAATACCCAACAAGCATTAGCTCTCCCTGAAAAGGAGGTGATCCAACCGCACCTTCTAGTGCAGCTACCTTGTTACGATTTCACTCCAGTCAGTAGCCCTGCCTTCGGCATCCCACTCCTTGTAGCTAAGGTAACGTCTTCGGGCATGAATAGCTCTCATAGTGTGACTGGCGGTGTGTATAAGCCTGGGAACGGATTCACCACTGGCCATGTCTTCATTGGACTACGAAAATTATTTGAACTTGAAGAATTGAAAATGAAAATTTTATTTTTATTTTTGATTTCTCAGCTGATATAAGATCCACTGAATTTGGTATATTTATCTGTTCTTATTAGCGCAATTTTTAAATCAACGTAATGGTTATAATCTGATTTCTCAGCCTGAGATAAGATCCGCTGAATTTGGTATATTTCTGTTCTTATTAGTGCAATTTTTTAAATCAACGTAATGGTGATAATCATATGTCAGACAGAAAAAGGATCCGTCGATTGAGCATTGGTTGATAATTTAGATATAGAACTTACGAAGGTTAAATACAATTGCCTAATATTTTAACTTAAATATAGCACTTATGATTCATGGGTCGGATTCAAGCAGTACTCCAGAATTACCATTATATTATAAGTTTCAATATTTAATGTATGTGGTAATCAATACATGATCTATTAGAGCTTTAGAAAAAAAGGAATTATGGGCAATATCAGCAAGCACACCAATAATTTAACAAATTGAAATTATGAAACATCACTTATTAATTTCTTTCTAAAGTTGAGGCCTTAGAATTTAGAGTTTCTAGGTTCCAATTCCCCCTTCTCCCTCCCTGTTTCTTACATCCCACTCCTACTAGAAAAAAGAATTTTTAAAAAATTATTAATTAAAAAAGTTAGATTTGCATAGAAATAATACAACATATTGATAGAGTTGTTAGCAAACCCGACAATGTAAAATCTGCCTTTGCCAGAATGTTTCTGTTAATTCGAGTGTTATTAACTCTTCAAGAACTTTTAATTCTTCTTCAACTATGCCTTTGAATTCAAAAGCTAGAAAATGTAGATTGCTATCCGATTTTTGCAAGTCCTTCGCTCAGAATAAACCTCTCAAACCACTGGACAATTTAGGTTCTGGTTTCTGGCCAATCGAAAATAAACCTGTTGGAAAGTTCTCTGCATTCAGCAACCAAAATAGAGGCCTTTATGTCCACTAATTGCAACAGTGAGTTGCATAAGGTAAAGCTTTGAAAATGCTATTTGTGAAACACTTTGCAGATTTCTTCTCATTGTGCTTTCCTTGGCTGCTTTGTCCACATTTCCGGATAAAGAAGCATTTTCTTGTATTGAGAGAGAGTTGAGGCGCGCACTAGATTCAATCTTCCCGGCGATATCTGGATGTCCTATTGCTGCAGCCAATCTCGGTCAAGTCGACCAAGTGCAGCTGAAGGACTCTATTTTGTGTAGGGCACATTCATAGCCCCTTAATTTCTCTTTTTTATTTCCCTTGATGCCCTTGCTAATTGGTGCATGTTTTCCACGTGCTTAAAACACTGACAGTATGCTAGATTCCGTCAAAGAATTTACTTCACTAGCATGGATTTTATAGTTTAGGGATTTAAGTGTCTCGTTTTGAAGTTACAGGACTGAAGTGGATTTCTACGTATAGTTTGAGGGGACAAATTGGAATTTACCCTAAACATAATTTTCAAACACTTTTTTATTTCACATATATTATATTACAAATGACCAGATCCATAATCATTTATTCCCTAAAAAAGCAAGACTTGACTCGAACCATATTCATTTTTCCTAAAAAAGTGGAATCTGATCCAATTTATATACATTTTTGTCATTAAAAAAAGTGAGATCTAACCTTTTTATATATTAAAAATAACTATATATATATATATATATATATATATATATATATCATGGTGGTTTCATGCTAAAATGTGATTAGAAACTTTGGCTGATACCAACTTTTACTAACCTAAATTTGTAAGGGACGTAAAGTTAATATTTTAAAAGTGAATGACGAAATATTTCATTTGATGAAACGTGAGAAATGTTATAAGGATTTTCTCTTTTTCCAAATAATCTCCTATCTTACGAATTGAGTTTGGAGCTAGTTTGCTACGACAAGATTCCTCCATCCTATCTTGGCCCATATTGAACATGATCTGTAGTGCGGGTGTTGACATATTTTAAAGCAAACATATTTCAAAATTTATTATTTTTAGAAGTTGATTTATTATTTAGTAAGTAGACTAGAGTTGGTTTCAAAGTTGATCTTGGAGATTGAGTTGAATCATGTTTTGATACCATAATTAGAATAGAATTCATGGCAATGTTTCTCTACTTAAGGACTTCAGGTTCAATATTTGTAGTTGAGGAAAATCAAATTCATTGAATAAATTTCTTTAATCCTCCCATGCCTTTCTTATTATTTATTGTTTGTAAGATTTTAATATTACTTTCACGTGCATGATTTTTTTGTGCTAACAAATAGTATTAGAGTCCTAGGTTAAGAGTTTGATCCTAGGGATTTTGTGGTATCTGTAGAGTTTTTGATAGAAGAACATGTATCATAGAAAGATATAAAGATTGTGGTAGAATGCTCATATTGAAGAATTAACCATGAGAATTGGTCTAGAGTACTCGTTCACTGATTGAAATTAGGAAAAATTGATCCTAATTAGATAGAAGTCTAAACATTTCAGCACTCTAAAATAGTTTTTTAAGACAGTGCTATTTAGCACTACTCCAGCGTGTTCATATTTCTGATTCCAGTTATTACTGTTAGCATTATTCGGCATTTTTTTCCAACACTAAGGGTCTTGGTATTGCAATTGTAGACTGAGATTATAAGTGGAGGAGACGGCCAGGGGATCACAAATTCATAACCCAGCCCAACCAACCTACCACCAAATTTTTGCTGTACCAATGTAGTAATTTGTTTGAGATTTTGCCTTATAGGCTTATACTTAATTGTTGTGATGCTTCCTCCAAGCACATTTAAGAAATATAATTAGGCAAAAAATGGCAATTTTTGGGGATTAAGTAATAGATAGGTGCCTCTATCTGTTTGAAAAAGCATTGGCGTTTTGGCGCCTACTATAACAGATGATGCTAAAGGTCGAGTTTTGTGTGGTAATATTTTTTTGGGATTTATGTGGGAAGAAATAAAAATATTTATTTGTACAACTCTTTAAGAATGAGGAAAAGCCTGCAAGGCCCAATGTTTATAGAAGATTATTATTAAAACGAAAAATATATAATATCATTCAATCGGTACATAAAGTTATCTAAACCATTTCAACTAAATTAAGTCCTTGTGGCTTTCCTCAATGTTAGGATGCTCTATGCTAACTAATATAATTTAAGAAGAGGTGCCACATCAATTTGTGATCTTATTTATGTTTATTATCACTGTATTTGGTTTTGTCCCTAGGAATATTGACTTAATGACTTAATTAAAATAGCTAAATAGACACTTTATGTCTAGGTACATGTTAGTACTGGATCAAATTATTAAGGAAAGATGTGATTAAGGAAATTTATGTGCTTTTGGAGCAAAATTTTTAAGTAATCTCAGGAATGCACTCAAAGTTTTTGTTTTTATTTTTGGCTAAAGAGATTGTTTGATTGTATGAAAGTAGACATTTAAAATACCTATTTCAAATTTCACTATTTGGGGTAAGTTTTATACATCTAAGATAGTAACAAATTACAATTGTGTGTCGTGTAAACTTAAGAAGTGAGCTTTTTTTTTTTAAATAAAGATAGAGCCATCATAATCAAGGAATATAATAGTGTTAAAGCTACTTTAAGATTAGGTGGTTAACAATACTGAAAAGCAAATGTTTAAGTCGGTCTAGACGATAGATTACTTGTAAATTATGCTATAATGCAATAGCTATATGAATTTTTTACTCCGTTAAGCACTACTCTCTATCGTTTTTCTTTTCTTGTGCGATAGTACATCACTATACCCAACTAATTATATATCATATGGTTTACAAGTGCATCCACAGATTAAACCTCTCTAATTATTCTCATTGCTGAAATACATTCTGACACAATATTTCATTTGAAGATCATAACAATAGTATTCCTTAGACAACTAACAGTTCATACCAAAGGCACGTAGTTTTAATGCTTCAATTAAATCAAGCAGATTTTGATAGGATGATCCACCTTCCTCCACAGCCCTCTTTGCCATTGCTGCTATCTCCTTAGCCCTCTTTCTGATTTCCTGACTTTTTTCAGAGTTGCTCATCAATAGGCTTATGGCTTGCTTTATCATTCTGCTTTCCACCACAGGCCCCTCATTAATCGGAGACAAGTTCCAATGATCTGCCCCGACACTGACCCCAACTTTCAGAACCTGAACAAGTTTCTCGTTGTAAAATTGCTCAGAAAACACTGGCCAAGTGATCAACGGCACCCCAGCAGTGATAGCTTCCGTCGTCGAATTCCAACCGCAATGAGTCATAAAGCCTCCAATTGCCGGATGATTCAAGATCTTTAACTGCGGAGCCCAACCTCTACATCTTAAAAAATACTCTTTGCATCTACATCTTATAATACAGTACTGGATGAGCACATAGAAAAATCCTTCACATATTGATTCAGTGATATCCCACCTAACAATAAGGAATGACCTTCAACAACTCATTTACCTTCTTCCTTGAAGACCCTGAAATTTAAGACCATGCAACTCAATTTGATGTACTACAAATTAAATGTTGAAATTACTTTAATAATTCTGCACAAATATTCATCTGATAACTTGTATTTTTCTAACAATACTTAATGTGAAGAAACATAAATTTGAATTAGACAATCTTAACTTGTGCTAGGTCCTCATGATTTGAATGTAGAATAAATCTCCAAAACGCTCAAGTAAGGCGACCTGGCAAATTTCTCCTTTCTACAAATTGTACGCTTTGCAAAATTCAATCCGTCCTTTCGTAATTTCACTCCTTTGATCAATCTTTAGTGGCCACTCTCTCTCCGCAAAGGACCGCCTCTTTCTCCATCTCTAATTTTGTTGCCCTGGAAAATGCTCTTGGAATTTTCCGAAAATAAGACCACCAAGCAAAGTAATAAATGAAGGAAAGCATCTACATTTATAATTTATTTATGAAATCTACTAACAAATATGTAACCCTCGTTTTCTTGTTTTCTTCTTATTTTTTAATCCTCCTTCAAATATTCTTAAGAAATAAATAGTGAACCGTATCTTTGTTAAAAGCATCTGCTAATTTTGTCTTCCTTTTGAGGCAGCATATTTTGTTATTTCTTTTCCCAGTTGATGCCAATGCAATTTGCTAGTGGAACCGTTCGGTTATGTACATGGATATATGGAAGTGGAACAAAATCATTAACTACTATTCTGAACAAATAAATCAATATTTATACTATAGAGTTTAATTCAATAGCTTTCTTGAAATCTGTGGTCATATATTTTCCACGCTAATAAATCCATACAGCTCCGAAGAAGCAAGGGAAACAAAATTCTTGCGATATTTATCAGTATGGCGCCCCACCATCCCTCCAAACCAAACACGCTAAAGAAAAAGATAAAAACAGAGTCTTGCTGGCAAGGTGTGCACGAAAAAGAGAGTCTTGGCGGCAATGTCTTATGTTGTTAGATCATAAGAAAGTTGTACAAATTTCAAATTTGGATTATACATAATATAGTTATATAGATTTTTTTTCTAACAGGCATGAATACTCGTTAACACTATTAATATTAAATCAACTTAACATATAAATAACTGAATACACATAATCACAATTATCGCACCTCTTGTGTTTTAAATATGTTTTCAAATTAATTATACTTTTTTAAAAAAACTAACACAAGAGACTCCTCTTAACGAATATTCAATAGGCACCAATTAGCCAAACCATATAGGATCATGAGTCTCATAGTTGGAAGTTATCTAGTTCAAACTGAATGATGTAGCTCTTACCCATTTTGGTGTAAAATCATATAAATCGGGCATAAATTTTAATTTGTCAACTATTACAAATTTGTAATAAAATCAAAATAACAACGAACTTTAGCAAGTTTACACAAAATGTATTCATGATGTTTTAGGATTATTTACCATACCATATCTTGGCAATTAAGACAAGAAATTTTGAAACTTGACTTGATCGCTTTACATAATTTACAACTAATCTCCTAATATATACCCTAACTTTACCCCGTAGCCCTTTTTTTTTTTTTTTTGAAATAAACCCACCTTTTTATTTGTCTTTTTTATTACTACTGAAATACAAATTTGGCCCAAAATCTAAATTGTGGAAAATGTATATATAATATACATTATTTTTTAGTTGATACGTTAGAGCCCTAGAACAATACTGGTCAGCTACATTCATTTTGCAATACATTTACAATAATTCACCAATGCCGCATAATCTTTTTCTTTTGACAAACAAACACACACACTCATTAAACTACATCTAAGGCCACTGAAACACTCATTAAACCTAATGCCGCATAATCTGTCGGAAGCTTTTTTATCTTATCAGGATGCTCCTTGACCCACACAGCGGCTGGTGGCAGGCCTACTTTTTCCCATCACTTTATCATTTACTAACGCCTCCTCTTGTAATAACTAGGATTGAGATATTAATAAAAATTTTGCTATTGTTCGGGGAAGGCTATGCTGAAGATTTTTAATTCAGAAAAGTCATTGGTATTTTAAAAAACAAATCACGAAGACTCATTGTAGCTCTAAATCATAAAATGGTATGTCGAATATTCAATAAATCACATGAGGATTTTGGTTATTTAACCCATTTATTTTATGGGGCCATTGTTATATTTCACCAACGTCGGTTTGATGATTTCAATTGGTATTTCAAAACTTGCAAACCAAATTAAATTGTAGCTTGTTAAATTAAAGGGAGTTGAATTGAACATTTGTTAAATCATAGAAGATTTTGGTACTTAACCCGTTTTGGAATAATATGGGTGTTAAACGCTTTACTATAATATTTTTCCATGAGATTGATATACACTTTTATCTTATTTGTAAGAAATGTTGGTATTTTGAAAAGTGATAAAATTAATAGCTTTAAAGGAGTTGCAGGTGTTATGATAGCACTTTTGGACTTTTGGCACTTTTTTTTCTTTCTTTTGATTAATTGTCAACTTCTACTCCTACACTAACATATACTAGAGGAGGGATCCAACCGACTCGGGGATAGCGGAGAGGATCTCATCTCTAGATCAAAGGGATATAATATTACACATCCTTTGAATTTTATTACAAGTGCAAAGTTTAAATCCTTGACTTGCGGTCAAACTTGCACTTGATGTTTCATTGGTGGCCAACTCACATAAATGGTGTCTTTTTTCTTTTACAATTAATATTTGCCTTAGTCAGTTTATAAATACATCAATTTACATATGAGTTGGGAAATGATTTGGTGACAATGAGATTGGAACTCTAGATGTAACACAGAAGGTATTTGTCCATGAACTGAAAATAAAATTATATTATGTTATGAGAAGTGAATAACAAGCAATTGAACATACCAAAGAAAACTAACACTTAATACTTGTATCCTTTAAAAAAATAACGAAACAAAAATACCTCGTGTGAATGCACTATTACGTATTACTATTTATTACTTAAGTCTCAAGTTACAAAATATGGTATTTTCCACTTATCTTTTAATGATTACAGGTCATAGATGCGTGGGAAGATCTACAAGAATGTCAATAAAAATTATTGCCAATTCTTTAACGCGGTTAAGAGATTTCATGCCATATCTTTTTGGAAATTAGAATTGGTTCTATAAGTTAACTTTACATTTTCATTCCTCAATAATAAAAATGAGGAAATAAAAAAAAAGAAACAATTAGATTTGGCAGTCACCAAAGATTTTCTTAACATAAATAAGCAATCAATTCAAAAGAATTCCCCGTCGCCTACTACTTTCCATTTTCAGAATAACCTTGTACACATATATGGTAATGTCTTTCTCTACAAGAATGCACATACCCAAAGAACCCTAATCGGATCCTCTCATCTTCAATAAGCCGAATTTTTCCCAACTCAATCACCCAAAGAAACAATGGAAGCATATTGGGGTTTAGGGGCTGCGGGGAGAAGTTGCCGCAATCCTTTTGCTGCTAAATCAACTGAATACTTCACTAATGAAGCTCCCGTGGTGGGTACGTATATTGATGCAAGTTTAGGAGGGCATTCTGGCTTGATGAAACAGCATTGTGATGAGGATTCTGGGCCTGTAATGGGAAGTTTCTGCAATCCCATCACTGCTGAATCCATTGCCAATGCTGAAAACTTCACTGTTGAAGGTCCTGTGGTCGATACTCTTGTTTCAAATTACAAGGTAGATGCTAGTTTAACAGAGTTTATTGGTTTGGAAGAAAATTTTGAGGTGGATTCAGTGGCTGTGGGGAAGTTCCAATCCCATGAATGCTGAATCCATCGCCAATGCTGGGTACTACATTCCTCATGGTCCTACGGAGAACACGATGTTTCCAAATTTTGATGCTGATTCAGGGGGTTTAGTGGGGAATTTCTGCAATCCCTTCACTTCTAAATCCACCCCCAATTCTGAATACGAAAATCTCATGTTTGACACACCTGTTCCGCATTATGAGGATGACGGAAAACTTTTTGGTTCGAAGGGATATTCTAATGAGGGTTCATATGATGCAGTCTATCCATTCTTGCCGACATCTACTCCTTTAGCCCTGAATGTTGATGCAATAAACGAAGTATTTCACCAAGAAAATCAAGTGGGTTTCCAGCCAATAACGCAGCAAAACATATATGATTCAAATCAGCCAGAAAAGCGAGTGGAATTCCTGCAGAAACTGCATGCAAAAGGGGGAGAACTGCAGCCACAACTGCAATTGGATTTCCTGCAAAAACAGCATGCACAAGACTACGGCAATCAGCCAAAATCACAGGAAGAAGCAAAAGAAGAGGAGGAAGTAGTTATAATTGGCGAAATCCCAGCTCCAAAAAAATACCGCCCTTCGCGGAAGAGGAAGTGTGACATCATTGTCTCAGATGAAGAACTCCGTCTGGATAGCTCGGGTTGGACCAAATACGGTCAGAAGACACTCAAAGGTTCGACATATCCAAAAGGCTACTACCGATGTCGAGCTAAAGGTTGTCCCGCGAGGAAACACGTCGAGAAGATTTCAGAAAATCCGGACAAGTTTGCTGTGTGGTTTAACAATGATCACCAGCATGGTCAGAATCCAGCAGCAAAATCCAATGCCTTTGATGAGAAACCTGTTCTCCAACCAAACCCCATAATTACAACAACTGCATCAAGTGATCTTATGAACAGTTTTACCATGAACCATGATCTGATCAAGAACGAGGAAGAAGACTGGTTCCAGGATATTAAAATTAAAGAAGAGCCAGAAGACTGGTACGAGAGATGTTACGATGATATTGCTTAAATGGCACCACGATGGAATTTTTCTGAGTCTGGTTTTATTAGTACCATTCTGTCCTAAAACTTTTTGACAATTTTTTTTTCTTATTGATGTAGCAAATAACACAAGTTACCACTTAATTGTCTCAACTCAACTGCTCAAAAATATTGAAAATGTGAGTTTTTTATTCATGTCCTTCTCATTATACACTTGTATCCCCAATTCTGGAACTTTCTGTTAATCTATAGTATATGTTAAGAAAATTCTTGCTCTTAATTCAAGGAAATTGTGTAATGGCAACCAGGGAACATTTTTAGTTGGAAGACCGGGTTGATTGGATTTGTGCCTCTGGTGTCCATTCTCTTCTGACTAGTCGGCTGCTAATCTGATTGATGTTAATCTGGTTTCGTTTTGAATATTGTAGTGCCACCAGTGGCGGAGCTAGCTAGGGTGTTTTTACATATTGCTTTTAACCTTTAAGAATTTTTGAAAATTTTCATTGAAAGCCTTATTATCACCCTCCCAACACCCAACCCCAACCCCAACAAAAAAAAAAAAAAAGATTTTGGCAAAACCTCTATTGCCTCTCTAGAATATTCTTTACTTGCTGTTTAGTTGTTTGATTTATAGAATTCAACTTGTGATAAACTACTTTAGTGCTGCATATTGGCTTGCTAAGAGCTAATTTATTATGTCAAGTAAAATTCCTTAAAGTTCAAATGGATATACCTTTCAATTAATTTTTCCATTCCAATTCACTTTTTCTCTGCCAGATCATATTTAAGTACTTGGTTTTATATACACATCATTTTTTAAATGCAACGTTTAAACTGATACCATGATGTATTTTTAAAGTAGTTTTGTAAAGATATAAGAAGCAAGATTTAGATGCAATTAGCAATGTTTGTGTACTTTCAATTTTAGTTTTGATGCTATCGTGGCATAGTAAAGTTTTTCTTTCCCTTGGGATTATAAGAATTAGCAAACAGCAAATGATTAGTTATTTTAAAAGTACATTAGTATATATCGATGTAATAATAATATATAGTTTATTTATCATGTTTCATGCACTTAAGTTTACCGTTGTTTTGTTAAAATTATCTAATGACCAAACAATAGAAAATTTTTATTTTGAGTTGTAATTAGACTTAATGGCATCTGAAAATAGAAAAAGGAAAAAGCAAATTATGATTCTAAATTTACACTAGTAACCTGCCACTTTTCAACATATATAAGTTCTTACCCAAATAAAAATCCTGGTTCAATCACTGGTGTTGCATATTAATTTTCTTTCTCTCTCTTTTTTCCAAATAATAGATTAGCAATAATCAGATTATTAATATGACTGCTAATCTGTTGCTAATGGGAATTTGACAAATCTGAAAAAAAATTTAAAAATGATAACATGTAAAATGATAGCCATGGATCATGGAAAGTGACCCTTTTTGGTTTAGAAGATTAGCTTAGGATTTGAAAGCTCTAAACTTAGACTGGCTTGATTGGATTTTAATTTAAACTCTGGTACCCATTTTCTTCTGAGTGATATTTCTCGTTTTGTTCATTTTTGGTGCTGCCCATATTCGGATTTGATTCAAGAAAATCACTTCTGACTTGAACCCAAGGTTTGGCAAAAAAAATATTGCTCTGTATATGTCATCAATGCAAATTACAAAGCCATCAGGCCCTCAACTGAAAGCATCTCTAATTTGTCATCAATGAAGGTATGTATATTAGACTCTGATAATAGAAAAATGAATCCAAAAAATTGCTAATTTTATTACTAAACCCTCAATATTGTCACCATCAGCTTTTAACTTCATTTCTAATATTTAATACCTTATTTACATTTAGTTTCTTGACCCCGAATATTGCCAACATCAGCCTTTAACATTCCTAATTTATTGAAGCCTGAAGTGTTTTCGGAATATTCTGATCACAAATGGTTACATGGATCTTGAGTATGAATTGCATGGCTTGAAGCATTAGCATCTATTTTGTACTCTGCACATGAAGAACTCATAACACACTCTTTTTTTCTTCTTCTTTTTTTTTTTTTTTTTTGGGGTGGTGAGTGGGAGGTCTTAACTCCAAATACATTTAAAAACACCAGCCTATCTACATATCTTTTTTTTTTTTTGAAAAGCTTAATCATAAATTCTTTTCATGCCTATTTATAATAATCAGATAATTTTAATAATCTTATTACATTGCCAATCTATTAAGCTATATTAGGATATAATGACTGAAAGCTAGAAATGTTAAACGAAGTTGTTATCTTTGAAAAGCATCAGCATACCATGCCACAGAAGCCATTGCTAGGCATTTTTTCTTCCTTCAAAGAGCATGAAAATCATTCTATTTTCGTTTTCAAGTTCAATTTTTCTAGCACCCTAAGATAATTACCCTTGAAACTGTTTCTGAGCAACAAGAAACTTGGAGGGGAGCAGGTTAGACTTGGGCAGAAACTTTTGAACAAAAGTATGCAACAATTATTAACAGATTTAATGCCCAATTTAAAACAAAGCATTTTAACTGAAATACCACTATCAATCATTTACACCAATCATTAACAGTCTAGAACAACAAACTGAAAATCCCACTAAAATCAAAAATAGAATCTTAAAATCACATGCCACTAAACAACTCATTAATCAAAAAAAAAACTGAAAAATTTAATTCATATGACAATAAAAGAGGACACCACAATAGCAAAATGCAGTGAAAACCCCAAGATTCTTTACATACTCCATCTATATAAATTAGACACCTTTCTTAAATTCCATATTACAATTCCAACAGTCAGAAACATAGAAAAGAGAGAAAGAACACAAGAACAGCAAAACGAATGAGTGTAGGTACAGTAGTATAAAAACTTTTCAAGAATTGATTATTTTGGTGAAACCTTCTTATATTTCCTTACAAATGAATGATGAGCAAAAAGTAATCAATCAACAGAACAAAATAGAGTAGTTTGATTAGGACAGAGAAATTAGTAGGAAAGGGGAAGCCATGAAGGTTCTCGACCAAGCGAGAGAGAAGATGAAGGGAATCACCACATTTGCAAGCGCTGCTAATTTCTTTTCTCGCTAAATGTGCATTTAGATTTTCTTTTGTTAATAGATATCGTATTTAATTTAAAACCTTTGTTTGATGATATTTTTAACTTTTGTTCTACTAATCTACCATTTCTGTGTTTTGTTTCGTCATATTCTTTTCGGGTGTTATGGTAACACTGGAGAATCATTTGATAGGATCAATTAAGCCTGACGAAAACAATGTGAACACTTCAAGTCTGACTACTAGAAAAATTTAATATTGAACCATATATTGGAAAACAAAAAGCTGGAACATTGCAAAAATTATTTTTTATTGATGATGAGGTGAGAAAATATATACCTTTACATTTATCTTTTAATTTAAATCTGTATTTTGTAGCTAAATCTTAATTATATTGTAAAAAAATCTATAGGAGCAAAAATTCAAGCTATCATGTTTGATGACATTATCACATGATTTGGGAATGATTTCCTATATAAGTCCAACTTGTTTTCAAATGGAAGTGCCAACAAAACAAACACCTCATGTGCAAATGTCAATGATGAGATTGAATTAGTTTTGCGCAATTACACTCACGTCAAAGAAGACCATTCTCACATATTAGCAAGGAATATTGTCTGTGCCACAATCTAGTTTGAGGAGGCAAAAAAACTAGACTTCCTCGAAAAAAGAATAGGTAACTTTTATTCCAAAACATAAATGTTTGTTCAGAAACTTCTAATGATTTTATGTATTTTTATATTAATTTATTATACTTATTTATTTTCAAAATAATCTAACCTTGTACAGATGTCATTGGAGAGGTATAGTGGATTCACTCAAAAAAAGGAAATCATCATCATAAACAAAAGATTACTTTTCTTGGTTTACTTTCTTAAGATACAAATAATTAAAGCATCAAGTATCAGAAGTCACGTTTCTAAGATCTCTTTTTCCTTAATATATATACTGTTCATCTTTAGATTTGAGTACTTAAAAATTCAAACCTTATCATTGTCGAAAGAATTCCCAATTAATTTTACATTCTCTTCTACGCTTTATTTCAAATATTTAATCTTTGTATCAAATAACTTTTTCACATGTTAGACCCGACACTATAAAAAGTATCTTGTGAGGAGATATGCTAACTAATGAAGGGCAATTTCTAAAAGAAGTTGCATCTCAAGATCAGTAATTGCAGCCATACAGTTCTAACTATCTAAATATTAAGGTACAAATATCAATACACAAAATCTTATTTATCTCATAAATTACAATTTAATATATCTACAGATTCTAGGAGAGTTACAATTGTCAACAATATTCATGTTAGCTATACAAGTAAACCCAAATTGCGAAGAGGCAGTGAAGGTTAAAAAGTGGTATGAATACAAATTTTGTAGTCATGTTTCAATGAACTTTTTTTTTTTATTTCAATAAACATTGAATGCATTCAACTGCTACAAACAAAACTCCTACAGGATAACATCAAAAAAGAAAATAGTAAGAATATCGAAGCAACAATTTTGAAGAGCAAGATGGACTTGACCAAGCACATTGAACTCAAAAGAATTATTGATCACCAACATTCATTGAAAGAGGTAAATTTATCTGCTTATTAATTTTTAATTTAGAAAAATCTATACATAATAAATATCAATCACACATCACAAACCCACTAACAAATTACTTCTTTCATGAGCATGCTTTCTACACTTTCAATGCAACTGTCAATGACGGAGAATAAAGCAGAGCCATGCTATGTTGCTTGCAAAGAATGCATGATCAAAATTTTTAAAACACAAATTGGCTCAGTTTGTAAAAACTAATCATTTCCTTACAAAAGATCGTGTGCTCGAATTCCGCTGCCTATGTGAGGGTTATGTTGGTGAGTGATCTGTAAGTATCTCTACAAGTGATCTATGATCCCTGTGATTTGCGCTAACCGTGGTGGTGATTAGAGTCGAACCCACCCAAACTTTTTATTACCCAAAAATTTATCAATTTTGAAGAAGATGCAAGATGCCCCAAGTGTAGCTATCCAGCAACGAATTTCACACCAAGGTAAAGCCATTTAATTAATTTTATGGCATAAAAGCTTGATTCAACAAAGAAAACACCGAGTAAACCATTTAATTAATTTCATGACATAAAAGTAGATTCAAGAAAGAAAAACCTAAACTGCATGGTTAACAAGTTGACAACATCTCAAAAATAGGTACAACATAAGGATGGAATTTCTTGATGGCTAAGATAGAGCAATCCAGTTGAAGAATACATAAACAATACTACATCCATCAACGTAAGTTCCCTAAAAGTACTATTGTTATAAATAACATAACTCTTATTGGTTATATACATTTAATACAAATCTAACTTACATAAAAAAAACTAAAAATACAATAGAAAAACGAGGGATCAAGGTTTTATAAGAAAATGGTTGCCGCCAGTGGCAGAGCCACATGCAGCTCTTAACTTTGAAAAATTAGTTTTTAGGTTTAGAAAATTTAGAAAATTTTAAAGTTGTATCGTATTTGACCCCACTAAGTTTTATCAAATTCTCTTTTCTACATACATTGACCCTAAACAATTGAAAATTTGTAATTCTCACCATTACAAGAATTTTGAATTTATTTCAAGTTAGTTATGGAAGTTCCTTCAAGAATAAATTCTTTCATAGTTTTCAAAAACAAGAGATGAGCTTTCTTGAGTGGAGTGGAAAAACCAATTTTTCCAAACTTCAAAGTTTTGGAAAACAAAAATTTTTCGAATGGATGGAAAATATTTACTTATAATACAAAATTAAGTTACATATAACACACTAAAGATAAATTTCTTAAAAGAAATAGAAGATCAAATTAGTGGTAGTTCACAAATTATTTTTAAAAAAAATAAGAGTTTCAGTTACTTATATTGGAAAAAATGTATTTAATTAAATTGATAATGAATTGATTCTGCAATTTTTTAAGAAAATGAGTACTCAAAAGATACAATTATAATTTATATGTAATGCTAGTAGTTTATTTTTTTTTAAATAAGTTTTACTCTACTAAAATTTGAACCCACCTATTATGGGGTCTTGGCTCAGCCCCTAGTTGCCGCGAAGTATAAGGAGTTCAATCTCCTAATCAAGCTAAGTAGTTAAGTCAGGGCTCCAATGAAAACCTATCAATAGTCGCAATTGCATTGAACAACCCGCCAAACATAGTAAAGTAAGAAGACCACCCCAGCTGCAAAGTCAAAAGCACAAAATTCAAGAAAAGAGGATACATATGAACAAGCGTTCAACTGAGCACAAGAAATGATAAGATCATTCAAATGGAAAGAGACAAAATAAATGAAGAAGAGGAGTTCAAAGAAGAAGAGGCCACTTCAGCTATTATATCCCAACAT
Organism: Gardenia jasminoides; assembly: GCA_013103745.1. Taxonomy (NCBI): domain Eukaryota; kingdom Viridiplantae; phylum Streptophyta; class Magnoliopsida; order Gentianales; family Rubiaceae; genus Gardenia; species Gardenia jasminoides. The sequence goes on along the minus strand of CM023104.1, from coordinate 4,395,427 downwards.
GCTCAACAAATGAAAATAGATGACAAAAAATTAACGGTGATTGAAATTGAAAATGACATTCCAATACAATACTTCAAAACAAAAGGAGGACAAGAAGTGATGCATCTAAACTCAACACTCAATTGAAAAAGAACATAAAAGTCGAGAAAGATTAAAGTACTAATTATTGTTCCTTCATATTTGTTATCTTCTCTTTGTGTCCATCTTATATTCAATAACAATGAGTGACATTACCAAGTTTTAAAATTTTGTCACACCATATTCCCACTCTTACTTCTATTTCAAGCTCTACATTTGAAAGGTAAATACATTTAAGAACATAAGAGGATTAGGAAAAGACGTTTCTCTATGTCAATAAAACCAAAAATAAAAAATGGAGAGCAACAAGTAATGCATCAAGCCCAAAACTCAATTCAAAAAAGAAGAAAAAATGAGAATGATTAAAGTACAAATGATTACTATTTTATGTTTATTGCCTTCTCTCTCATGCCAAATATCACTATCGATTTAACAACATAAAATTTTGTAATGCCATTTCTATTAATACAAATGCAAATACCAGAAAGAAAACTCTAAGAACAAAAAATCATACTATAAACATGAACTAAACAAATATCATCTAACCATGTGCAATGCACATATAGTATTGCTAGTACGCTTAAATTAAACAACTAAATATTTAAGTAGACTTGGCAATTAAACCCAAAACTCAACAACCCACCCACTAATTTTAAAAGATGGGTTGGGTTAGTTGGTTGGGTTTTCATGGGTTGGGTTAGAGAAACCCAACTTCTCTATTGGGCAGGTTGGGTTTTTTGTCTGGGCACCCATTACCCAACATTTGAAAAAAAAAAAAATCAAAGAGCAAAGGAAATAAAACCAAAGGAAAAATTCGTACCTAGTGCACTTTTTGTCTCTTGGAATTGCTGCATCGTTAGGAATTGCATCTGCCCTACTGCTACTTTGTATTAGTGACAAGTCTCCCGTTGTAAAAGGGAAAATTTCATTGACCTCTTTTGAGATTTCTCACAATATCATGTGGTACTTTTGAAATTTGAAAATCTCAATTATTCCCGTATGCAAATTTCTATAACATTTGCTGCCCATTTCAAAATATAACATTAAAAACTCATTTTGAAAAAAAAATACTAATTTTTATTCAAAATTTGTCCTCTTCTTATAGTCTCTTAATTGTTGTAACACACAAATTTTTCTTTAAATGCAAAGGTAAAAGTACATGATTGGTTGCAAAGGATTCCTCGATTTTTTGTTTTTCAATCCTGTTGACCATGGCACATCTTCCATCTGGTAGTTATGGTACCATACCTCTACTCATAGGAAGAGGGAGGGATTGCAAAAATGTATAAGAAAGAGGGGAATGTGTATTTGAGTGTGAAAATTTGCCAAAAATAATTTGTAAACATTTTTTCAGGTGAAAGTGTGTGAAAAATGTGTGTGTGAGTGTGTTAGTATGTGTGTATGTGTGAATGAATAAGAAATAGTTTATAAGTGTATCAAAATATTCGTATAATTTGTGTACACAATAATAAAAGTGTGAATATATAGAAGTGCATAGAAAATATGTTGGGTCATGGTTGGGTTTTTGGATTTAACTTTACCCAATTAGACCCAACCCAAGCTACCCATGAAAAAGTTGGGCGGGTTGGGTTGTAACCCAATTCAACTAAACCTATCTTTGACTCACCCAATAATAACCCAACCCGCCCAATTGCCACCACTATATTTAAGGTTCAACGACGGGAGAATTCCCTAATCCTAATTCCTAGGACACCAAATGAACTCCCACTTTTCTTTTCTTTTCTTTTTTTGATAAAAAAACACCAAGATTTCATTAATGAATGAGTGTACCATCAGGGCAGGATACAAAAAATGAGCAGGAAAATTCCAAGTAGAATTTCCTACCAGTCTAGTCTGCTTTAGCTAAAAGAATGTGTGCCGATTAATTACAAGCTCTACGTGTACAAGGTAATTCCAACTCTTCAAACTGACTCATCATCAATTTAGCTTATCTAAAATTGCACTAGTAGCAGAAAGGTCCTTGGAATTTTGGATTACAATCACCTTCAATAAGTACCTGAGAACTCCTAATACCGGCCACAAAAGTAAAGGCTTCTTTACATGCGGGTGCCTTTGCAATAACCGAACAACTATAATCAGGAATCAATCTAGAAGATCCCGCAAGAAATACACCCAAATGATCACAAATGAAGTCCCATTCAAATATTTCCTTTTTATTTGCTAAGGCATTCTTTTCTTGCAAATATTTGCTTTACATGTTTACATGTTTGAACTTCTTTTGTTCCTGTAAAGGTATATTTGTTACGTTAAAATATTATATTTTGCAGGGAAGATTTTGTAGACAAAGCAAATTTATTCAATTTATTTAGTCAAGATTAAGTAAATTAAATTGATCTTGATTAAATTAAATTAAATTATTAAAATCCATTTGTTTTGGATTCACATATTGGGCTAATATTATATTAGCCATTAAATCAATTTAAACTCGTGATGCCCATTTCAACTAAAGTGAATTAATTAATTAATTAATTCACAATAGACTATATGGACCAGTCTATTACTAAAATCCAAGTTAAACAGGTTTCTTGAGTTACAAGTTATTCAAATACAAGAAGATTCTATCGTGTTTTCTTGTAAACCAAACCTACAAATTTTGATTATAAATAGATGTTTCCCCTCAAGTTAAGATACTTTGAAAAACCCTACATTCTGAACAAACCCTGTCAAACTCTCAAGAAATTTTTCTCTTAACTTCAAATCCAAATTAAGTTAAAGCAAATTCTTCCATTCGTGTTAAATGTTTGAAAATTGAAGGTTCAAGTGTTCAACGTCATCATCAAATTATCCATTTTCTACACCCAAATTATAGGAAACATCTTTCTTGATCCAAGAACAAGTCACGTTGGCCCTTCGATTGAGATTATTATTTGAAGAGAAGAATTAGGAGATTAATTCTTTGATTTAAGAACTTTTAGAGATTGTAATCCTTTTTCTTTTAATTTAATATATTTAATATTTGCACAAGTTTTCTTATTTTTTGTTTTAGGCAATGAAATTTGCATTTACAGATTCACACTTGATCTTTCATAAATTAGTTATGAGACAACTACCTCTACTAATATGGTGTGCTGCAACATTTCTAAATGAACATCTTTTTATCTATAATTTTTTGTCCAAAATGTCTGACTAATTTTTTTCGGTCTAAAATGTCTGGCTAATTTGTTTATTAATTAGCTTGAATATATATATATGAAAACAATAACTTGTCTTAAGAACAGTATAGCTAGTTCCTTCATGTACAATTTAATATAGTACCACAATGAAGATCGCTTCTTGAGCTGATTTGTATGTTAATTAGCTTTGTTTTTAGGTATAAAATGCTTATCCTTGTGAATACTAATGCCTTTACAAGTCGTAATGATTTGATGAAATTGACTTTCATTTACTGGAAATTTTACTAGTGCAGTATGCTTCCAATTTTAACCTTTCATGATAATCCAAGTTTGAAAATTGGCTATTTATGTGACTTATTTGCCTCTCCCAGATTAAATCGACCCATGTCCCAAGAATTCTAGAGTAAACAATCTAATTGACTAATAATAAAAGCTAAAAATTTAATTCACTAAATCAAATGTCTCAGGATTGTAGAATAAACGTACAATAGTAAAAGCTATTAAGTTCAATCTATAAAAGCATTATGGCAACATGGATTCTAAGTCTCATGCGTGTAGAAAATTTAGAAAAAAAAAATTACCAAAACAATAAAGCAAATTAAGAGAGTCGGTCCAACTTCGAGAACCAAAAGGGGAAGACAAATTGAGAATCACGCCTATCTTTGCACTCTCTAAAGTCGTAAGTCTTAGCGCCTCAAGTATAGCGCCTTCATCCCCAGTTTGGCACGCTACTACGATGTCTCACGTACAAGCATGGAAAGCGTTACCACGTTAAAAGTTATAATCACAATTTATTTCTTTAAAGTATACCCTAATTCTCATTTTATCCCCTAATCTTTATTTTTTATCACTTAACCCCCTAAAATATAAAAATACCCCTCAATTATGCTAAGTTTTTATTTTTAAATTTTCTACTACCTTTAATCATTGAACTTTAACCTGTGATTTGATTTTAATCACTTTAATTGTTGCTAGTAAAGTTTCACAGGAGATGAGTATATGTATCAGGGAATTGAATTTTTTTAAATGGCAAACAAAAAAAGATTCTAACAAGCAAAAGTCATACTAGCAAGGAATATTGTTACCACAATCTAGTTTGAGGAGGCAAAAAACTAGACTTCCTCGAAAAAAGAATAGGTAACTTTTATTCCAAAACATAAATGCTTGTTGAAACTTCTAATGATTTTATGTATTTTTATATTAATTTATTATACTTATTTATTTTCAAAATAATCTAACCTTGCAGATGTCATTGAGAGGTATAGTGGATTCACTCAAAAAAAGGAAATCATCATCATAAACAAAAGATTACTTTTCTTGGTTTACTTTCTTAAGATACAAATAATTAAAGCATCAAGTATCGAAGTCACGCTTCTAAGATCTCTTTTTCCTTAATATATATAATGTTCATCTTTAGATTTGAGTACTTAAAATTCAAACCTTATCATTGTCGAAAGAATTCCCAATTAATTTTACATTCTCTTCTACGCTTTATTTCAAATATTTAATCTTTGTATCAAATAACTTTTTCACATGTTAGACCCGACACTATAAAAGTATCTTGTGAGGAGATATGCTAACTAATGAAGGGCAATTTCTAAAGAAGTTGCATCTCAAGATCAGTAATTGCAGCCATACAGTTCTAACTATCTAAATATTAAGGTACAAATATCAATACACAAAATCTTATTTATCTCATAAATTACAATTTAATATATCTACAGATTCTAGGAGAGTTACAATTGTCAACAATATTCATGTTAGCTATACAAGTCAACCCAAATTGCGAAGAATTGAAGGTTAAAAGTGGTATGAATACAAATTTTGTAGTCATGTTTCAATGAACTTTTTTTTTATTTCAATAAACATTGAATGCATTCAACTACAAACAAAACTCCTACAGATAACATCAAAAGAAAATAGTAAGAATATCGAAGCAACAATTTTGAAGAGCAAGATGGACTTGACCAAGCACATTGAACTCAAAAGAATTATTGATCACCAACATTCATTGAAAGAGGTAAATTTATCTGCTTATTAATTTTTAATTTAGAAAAATCTATACATAATAAATATCAATCACACATCACAAACCCACTAACAAATTACTTCTTTCGTGAGCATGCTTTCTACACTTTCAATGCAACTGTCAATGACGGAGAATAAAGCAGAGCCATGCTATGTTGCTTGCAAAGAATGCATGATCAAAATTTTTAAAACACAAATTGGCTCAGTTTGTAAAAACTAATCATTTCCTTACAAAAGATCGTGTGCTCGAATTCCGCTGCCTATGTGAGGGTTATGTTGGTGAGTGATCTGTAAGTATCTCTACAAGTGATCTATGATCCCTGTGATTTGCGCTAACCGTGGTGGTGATTAGAGTCGAACCCACCCAAACTTCTTTATTACCCAAAAAATTTATCAATTTTGAAGAAGATGCAAGATGCCCCAAGTGTAGCTATCCAGCAACGAATTTCACACCAAGGTAAGCCATTTAATTAATTTTATGGCATAAAAGCTTGATTCAACAAAGAAAAAACACCGAGTAAACCATTTAATTAATTTCATGACATAAAAAGTAGATTCAAGAAAGAAAAACCTAAACTGCATGGTTAACAAGTTGACAACATCTCAAAAATAGGTACAACATAAGGATGGAATTTCTTGATGGCTAAGATAGAGCAATCCAGTTGAAGAATACATAAACAATACTACATCCATCAACGTAAGTTCCCTAAAAGTACTATTGTTATAAATAACATAACTCTTATTGGGTATATACATTTAATACAAATCTAACTTACATAAAAAAAACTAAAAATACAATAGAAAAACGAGGGATCAAGGTTTTATAAGAAAATGGTTTCGCCAATTAAGAGCCACATGCAGCTCTTAACTTTGAAAAATTAGTTTTAGGTTTAGAAAATTTAGAAAATTTTAAAGTTGTATCAGTATTTGACCCCACTAAGTTTTATCAAATTCTCTTTTCTACATACATTGACCCTAAACAATTGAAAATTTGTAATTCTCACCATTACAAGAATTTTGAATTTATTTCAAGTTAGTTATGAAGTTCCTTCAAGAATAAATTCTTTCATAGTTTTCAAAAAACAAGAGATGAGCTTTCTTGAGTGGAGTGGAAAACCAATTTTTCCAAACTTCAAAGTTTTGGAAAACAAAAAATTTTTCGAATGGATGGAAAATATTTACTTATAATACAAAATTAAGTTACATATAACACACTAAAGATAAATTTCTTAAAGAATAGAAGATCAAATTAGTGGTAGTTCACAAATTATTTTTTTAAAAAAAAATAAGAGTTTCAGTTACTTATATTGGAAAAAATGTATTTAATTAAATTGATAATGAATTGATTCTGCAATTTTTTAAGAAAATGAGTACTCAAAAGATACAATTATAATTTATATGTAATGCTAGTAGTTTATTTTTTTTTTAAATAAGTTTTACTCTACTAAAATTTGAACCCACCTATTATGGGGTCTTGGCTCCGCCTCTAGTTGCAGTATAAGGAGTTCAATCTCTAATCAAGCTAAGTAGTTAAGTCAGGGCTCCAATGAAAACCTATCAATAGTCGTAATTGCATTGAACAACTACCAAACATAGTAAAGTAAGAAGACCACCCAGCTGCAAAGTCAAAAGCACAAAATTCAAGAAAAGAGGATACATATGAACAGCTGCTCAAGTGAGCACAAGAAATGATAAGATCATTCAAATGGAAAGAGACAAAATAAAGAAGAAGAGGAGTTCAAAGAAGAAGAGGCCACTTCAGCTATTATATCCCAACATGCTCAACAAATGAAAATAGATGACAAAAAATTAACGGTGATTGAAATTGAAAATGACATTCCAATACAATACTTCAAAACAAAAGGGAGGACAAGAAGTGATGCATCTAAACTCAACACTCAATTGAAAAAGAAGATAAAAGTCGAAAGATTAAAGTACAAAATTATTGTTCCTTTCATATTTGTTATCTTCTCTTTGTGTCCATCTTATATTCAATAACAATGAGGACATTACCAAGTTTTAAAATTTTGTCACACCATATTCCCACTCTTACTTCTATTTCAAGCTCTACATTTGAAAGGTAAATACATTTAAGAACATAAGAGGATTAGGAAAAGACGTTCTCATGTCAATAAAACCAAAAAAAAAATGGAGAGCAACAAGTAATGCATCAAGCCCAAAACTCAATTCAAAAAAGAAGAAAAAATGAGAATGATTAAAGTACAAATGATTACTATTTTATGTTTATTGCCTTCTCTCATCTGCCAAATATCACTATCGATTTAACAACATAAAATTTTGTAATGCCATTTCTATTAATACAAATGCAAATACAGAAAGAAAACTCTAAGAACAAAAAATCATACTATAAACATGAACTAACCAAATATCATCTAACCATGTGCAATGCACATATAGTATTGCTAGTGCAGCTTAAATTAAACAACTAAATATTTAAGTAGACTTTAAACTCAAAACCCAACAACCCACCCACTAATTTTAAAACATGGGTTGGGTTAGTTGGTTTATGGTTTTCATAGGTTAGTTAAGAAACCCAACTTCTATTGGGGTTGGGTTTTTTGTCCTGACGCCCATTACCCAACATTTGAAAAAAAAAAATCAAAACAAAAGGAAAGAAAACCAAAGGAAAAATTGTACCTAGTGCACTTTTGTCTCTTGGAATTGTTGCATCGTTAGGAATTGCTCTACCGCTACTTTGTATTAGTGACGAAGTCTCCCATTGTAAAGGGAAAATTTCATTGACCTCGTTTGAGATTTCACAATATCACGTGGTACTTTTGAAATTTGAAAATCTCAATTATTCCAAGATGCAAATTTCTATAACATTTGCTGCCATTTCAAAAGATAATTATGAATTACTATAAATTTTACATATAAATTATTTAAATTTATTTCATAATATATATAATTGTAAATTACAGATATTGTTATATATTATATATATATATAATTATACTCGTATGTAAATTAGATCCCAATGAGTTTTAAACATAATATGTCCCACATTCAAACTTACATTTAGTTTGGATCTAATATTTAGATCCAACTCTATTGGACCCAATTAAAGTTTAAGGTTAACAGGCTTTTTTTTTGGGCCGAGCTCAGGTTAATCTGACTCCTTGGTCTTGAGAAAATAATTCGTCAAGCAAGCCTATGCGTCTAAAACCCTTTTTTTTTTCCCTTCAGGTAAAATTTGGACTTTTATTGATAGAGCAAGAAGTTTACATTGCAGCCAAAAGCTGCCATACTTCAATACAATCAAACTATTCTATACAATTTCTAAAGAATACCTCAAAACTACTCAAATCAAAACACTGCAGTGGAATACCCCAATCATTAATTATGCTCCAGGTCTAACATGTCCTTGACTCTTATACGCCAAGTAGATCCAATGAACTGCATCTCCTCAATTACTTTTGCTAGTAATGCTTTTTGTTGAAATAGAACTTTTCGAAAGATCACCAAGTTTCTTGCTTCCAAAGGTAGGATTTACTGTCAAAGCTAGAGCTAAACACTCAAGTTTATCAGTGAATGCTACAACTACACCAGTTCTTAATCATCCACCTAACTCCACAGACCAAGGGGCTGTGGTATTCTATACACGTTTTGTACATAGGGCCAAGATTGCGACCATACTGTGGCAGAGACTGGGCACATAAAAAAATAAATGCTCAATGGATTCTGTCATCACTACATAACACACATTCATCTGAATCATTCAACATCCCCATTTTTCAACCTGTCTTTTAGCACCTCTTTCACAAAGGCCAGAGAAATGAAAAGAAAAATCTAGGAATATAGTCCTTATACACACATATTTCCACCAAGGAACTATTTCGCTGGGATCTTAAAGCTGTGAGGTGCAGTGCTGACTGCAAACCTTCCTGATGAACTAAGTGTCCAAACTATTTGGTCCTTTTTGTTTTATAAATGGCCCACACAGTTGGAGTGTTGTGTTGCAGTAATCTTACTTGAGTGAGTTTCCTCCACAAGGCCCTTTGAGTTTCCATTTCAATCCACTTTGAAACCCTATCTGGCTAAGAATCTGAGATTAGACAGCAGTTTAGTAAAAGCATTGATAGAGAGGCCTATAGGGTGCCCATATCATACCAGAAGAATGAATCAGTACCTCACCTCAATCAAGTGCTTCACATAAGTTTGTGCATCTTCGGCAGCCCACAGCAATCTGTGGTGTTTTTGCGCCCCAAACAGAAGTATCCTTCAATATTATCGTAAAAATGTACCCACCTGATCCATAAAGAGTCTTCTTTGTACAAATGTTCCAGATTTGTTTCAATACCAGGCACCTGTAAGTGCACTTATTTCTGAGCGTCAAATCAGAGATTCCCAATCCCCTTCTAATAACAGGTTTGTAGACATCTTCCACTTTACTTTGGCCATATAATGGCTCTTAAGCTCCCCAGACCACAAAAAAGAGGAGAACATGCACCCATTTTCTGAAGGGTACCACTTTATGTCCCCCCTGTGGTTTCTCATGACGACCACATAACCCCCTTATTGCAAGCTTCAATATAACCACATAACCCTCTATGCTTACATGGAATGTGGAAACGGACGGAAACTCTGTCACACATCTAAACATGAAATGTCAAAATATCCCACAGTACAAAGTAGAAAGAAAACGCATCCCAAAGCCAGCCTTCAACACTTTTTTTTTTTTCTTTCTCGATATTGTTCTAGAGAGAGAGAGAGAGAGAATCGAGAGAGTGTGACAAAGGAACACACGTAAGGTAAAACTTCAAGGTTACCATCGCCTAGGATCGGTTGAAGCTAATCCGATAGTTTGATGCAAGGGAAACGTAACATTGGAAGCGAACGTACGGATTTGTCAATACAATACAACTCTCTATTGTAATCAGATTTAATGATTTTAGAGTTTTAGATATTTCAAGATCTGAATTTCAAGTTTGAACCAATGATTAAAACCTTTTCACAAACCAATGATTAAGTGGATATATTGTTTGTATTTGAAATTTGTTCGCAAGATACCGGATTTTGTGGTGAAGCCAAGGTGATATTATTGTTTGTGTTTGAAATTGTCCCAAGATACGCATTTTGTGCTATTCATTGGGTACCATGAATGTATGCATGCTTCTATTTAAACAAATTCTCACTGGAAAAAAAAAGTTGTGTATTGATTATTATTGATGTTAGATGCATGATTCTATTTAAATGTACCAAATTTCTCACAAAATTGGACGTGGAATAAAGTAATTTTGTTGTCACTTTTAAATTGTGGTCCCCATGTTGATGTCTAATATTTAGTGGTCATCGGAGACGCGAAGCTAATATTATTTACTCTGGTCTCCGAAACGTGAATGCACGTAATTTATGTTTTGACCTAACACCTGGCGCCAAGCACATATAACGCGTGACTTGTCGCTTATGGTTTTGGTATAATGGACACATGTGTTGACTACCCCCTCGGAAGTGGAGGATGGATATCCCTACATGCATATAGGTGGAAAATCTACAATGGAACCCCGAGATTTCCATACAGCAAGAAACAAGATAGCAAAGTTTAAGGGATATAGTCCTTAAAAAAGAAGTTAACTAGAGACCTACTTATGTCACTTGTATTCAGAGGTAGATAGTGAAAGAAAGCAAAATTGAGGTTTGGTACAAATTCCTTTACACTTTGTGGCTTTAAAATCAAGATTCTACCTTGACAAGCTTTTATTTTTTGACGTGATCGGATCGTATCGATCGCGGAGAATTCGATTCTCCACAAACGTTAAAAATAATCTACTAGTAATTTTGATGTTTGTAATTGACATATACGCATAATACTCGTATGTAAATCATATAATTGTAGGTTATTAATCGAGGCTACAATCGATTATCTAAAATATTTGGGATAATCTTAAAAAATTAAATAAAAATTTTGGAACTACATGTGATATATATTGTAAATGAATCTAACTAAATTGAAAATATTGTTCCTTCTCAATTTTGAGTCTAAATGCAATGTACTGGACAAGGTACTGGAAAAATTGACTTATATGCTGTGTGTGTGTCATTTAAATATTTATTAATGAGACAATAAAATATCAATTTTAAAGATTGCGCCAATTTTATAGGTAAGGAATTAAAGTATAACATAATTCGTGGTTTTAAAGTTTTTTGAATCTAGCTAATTCTGAATGCAAAATTATACCATAGATCAATTATTATCGCGTTTGATTGTTTTGAGTTAGTTATTAAACATGATCTATAAAAAACAAGTCAACCAGGATGCAGAAGGCATTTGACAGATGACATTTAAGATTTTTTCGACTTTTCCTTTTCCTTGTCTTACACTGACGTAGAATTTGTTTTTATTTTTCAAATTCTCTCCTCTTCCTCTTCCTCTTCTCCCACACCTCCGATCCTCTCCATGTGCAGATTCTCCTCATCTTCATCCATCCAAGGGCTGGAGATCCAATGCGGTGGGGAGTGGAGGGGGGAGAGTGGAGGGGCGTGACGGCTGGCTTTGGATTAACGCCGTAACCTTGCGGAACTCATCTGGTCTAGGGGGTGGGAGGGAGGCCGACCCCAGACGGGTCACATATGGATGAGGATATGAGAGGGGGATGGGAGGAGGATGTGCGAGGCATGGCTATGGCAGGACGGGTATGTGAGGGGATAGCATGGGGGGAGTGGGGGGCATAAAGAGTGAGGATATGTGAGGAGATGTGAGTGAGAGGGACGGTGTGAGGGGAGGAGGAGGAAGAAGGAAGAAGAAGAAGAGAGAGAGAGAAAAAAAAAAAAAAAAACCCTTGATTTGTCATGACATTCAATACAATGGCCCCATGTCAAAGAGAAGGAAAAGAAGAAAAGAAAAGAAAAAATGAAATGAAAGTTGAAAAGAAAAACATATATATAGAAAACTTGTTTCACTTTCTTTTTTGGGTTTTGTTTTTACGGTAGATTTAGTTTAGTGAAAACAGCCAAAAACAGGAAAAAACAAGCTGCAATCCAACGGAGCCTAAAATTTTGTGCAACAAAGCGTTTTATGGCAGTCAGCGCCATATTTTACTCTTGACGGTAGTTGCATCTGTCAGATTAAATACTAGATAATCTCCAACCTTTAAATCATGATCTTAACAAATTTTGGCCACGAACGCCTGCAAATATAATGGTATCGACCTTTTCGATCGTTAACTGACCAAGATTGTTTGAAAGTGGTTTGTACCCCGGATATGAGTACATTGTGACAATTTTTCCTGAAGTCCCTCGCAAAAGCACAGGGAATCTGCTACAAAAAATATATAAAGAAATGAACATAAACTTGTTCATTACAGAAACAATGTAGGAATTGAAAGTTGATATAAGAGACTTACAATTTCTCTTGTAAAGTCATCTCAATCCACAGCTTAATGAAGGACGGATAAGAGCTGGAACTTCTTTCCATTTTCAAACTCTAGCTGTGAAACAAGAATGATGATCCTTTAAGGAGAAAAGAAGATAAAAATTAGCGAATAGGCACTTCTTCATTTGGTGCCCGCTTTATTACATATCGGCTTTTCTTTGTAGTTTGTATATATGCGAATTATTGCTCTTAGTCTACCTGACTATGTTTGATAATTATCTATTAATCATGAGTGACCTTTCTTGAATCTTCCATATTTTTATTTTACTACATACATTGATTTGAGCATAAAAGACAACCAATGAATGGTTAATTAACTCCTTGTTCACTCTCCCTTTAATTCTTCTTACCTACTGTTGTTCCTATTCAAGCCCATCTCTAAAGGAAACATGCATGTTGGACTAGGGATGGTCACAATTCAATCTTAAACAAAAAATCAGCCCGGTTTATTGAAATGAAACCAGAAATGAATTTGAGAAATCAACAAAACCATAATTGTAACTAATGGTTCGATTCAGGTTCACAAATCTTAAATCGAATTGAATCCACAAATTATTAGGAATCCGCCTCAAATTGTTTAAAAAATACACTTATATCCTAGGCCTAGTTGGTTATCTAGAGTTCAATATCATTAAGCAACCCAACACCAACAAATCCACCCTATCCAACAAACCAATTGTCCCATCTTATTAGTAAATCCACCAATACCTAGATTTAAGTCCCAGTCCACCCTAACCAAAAAAGTCCTGAAAATAATATAATGGATATTTTCCTTTGTTATTCGAATATTGTGTTAATTGCTTACTTCCATATTTGGTTTTTGAAGCAACGATATTTTAGGTCATTGGAATTGAGTTGCATAATCAGTGAGAATTCTAAGACATTGGTGGCCTGGATATATGCACACGCCCACCAGGCGTGCTAAAAGATGTTCAAATTTAATGCAGGAATGGGGCCCCACCCTTGAATCCAGCCGACAACAAACTCACGCCTTTGGAGGAATTGGGAAGCTGTTAATTTTAGTGGATATGATTTGTTTCACTGTTGGCTTCATGTATTAGTAGACAGTATCATAGTATCTAAAATATGACTTGGCAATTAGTGATCATTGGGGCAATTAATAGGAAAAAAAAGAGAGGAGGACAAGGGGACGGCGACATCTTTGTCTGTTTGAGAATTTTGGCAGCTTTTGTTTCATTATTCTTTAGGCCTTCTCTCAGTGGTCTCGATGGGAAGTATCCCTCGTAGACAGTCTCTCTAGTTGGAAAACAAAAACAAGAAAACAAAGGAAAAGGAGAGCTCTTCTCTCCATTCATTTTCCTTTGCTATTATTATTAAATGCTCTTATTTCTCTTTCGTCCCCGCCCCTCTTCCTTAATCCTACCTCACATTAACATCCAAATTCCAACGCGGTCATGAGTCATGGGCCTAATTGAACTCAATCGTGGAAATCATGCGGGATTGGTATTATGAGGAATGGCTAAACTTCTCGTCTACTTGCAGGCAATTTGCGTCCATAACAATTGTGAGATCTAATCGGATCTTTACCATTTCTTTTTAATGCTACTATTCATACATTTCCTAGATTAATTGTTTAGGGTTATTTTGTTAATTGAATGTAACGCCAGATATTTGATTTAACATAATAGCCTACTGTCAATTTAACTAAATTGAATCCGTAATTGTTCATTTAGTTAATACTAGTGATGACCACCATAATTGGCTTTTATGTTGGAAAAAACATAGGATCTAATTTAAATGAACTCTCTTAGCATGTTCATTGGTTAGGTTGGGTTTTTCTAACTTTTAATGCAATTGTAATTAAACTTCTATGGTCATACCTAGGGTTATTCTTGGTTGGGAAGTCAACGGTCATACCTTGGTCAGTCAAAAGTAAGGAAAAGGCGGCTATCGAGTTTGTTGGTAACTATAACTAACATAGTGACAAATGAATGAAATATTTCCGCATCAATAATCATTTGGTTGGACTGTGCCTAAGAAGTTGTTCCTTTGGATAGAATTTTATTAATTGCTTTCTATATTAAATTATTCTCTGCTTATACTTGGTGATTTATTTAATTAGAATTTTCATTTTGCTTTCTAATTTTATTTATTTTATTCCTAGTTTTATCTTATCAAACCCCATTTTTCCCGTGACTTAAAAGTAGCAATCTCTAGCGTTCCTTGAGGAGCGACCCTACTTACCACTACTACAAATTAATATTTTCTTACAGATAATTCCGGTATATCGGATCAAAGCAAACTCTTTGGAACTAGGGGTGAAACAAGTAACCCATTGCACATCCGAGTCCCCATTTTGATTTTCAAGTACTTTGTAATTAATTGTGTTGGTAATTGGGATTTTAATATTTGTTATTGCATAGGTTCGCTTTTGTCAAAATGTTAAAGTCAAACTAGTCAAAATATTAAACTAAGCAATTATACCCACCTCTCCCAATGGCGAATCCAAGGTATGTGGTATGCACTTGACTCTCGCCGGACTCACTACAAACCCTCAAGCATATTATAGATTTCAAATAATCACACTTCAAGATCTCTAAAATAATAATACATGCATTAAGCTCTTAAAGCCTTAATTGAGGTCCAACAATAAATGATAGTTAACTTACAAAGGTAACCTCAATAATATCTATTAAAACTCCTATAACATCAATTTGTACAATAAATCTTTAATTTGAAATTTAACATTAAGCCTATACAAAATTTAAGAAAATCCTACCAAAGTAACTAAATTCTCGATCTACGTTTCCACTTCGAGACCATTAAGGAAAACAAGCTGGGGTGAGCTAAGCATTTCGGTGAGGCTAAGGAAAAACATGCAAGCAATCGTAATCAAATCGGTAAGAAAGCTAGTAAATTCAGGATATAAAAGCATGTAAATCAAACATTCACTTGCACTATTGCAATTTTCACCGAGATTGTATTCTCAAGGAATCACTACTGAGGGCTCACATTAGACCAGTCTTGAGGTGGGTTGGGAGAACCCTCTTGAACCTCTCTATCTACAGTGAATTTGCAAGCACGGTGAGCCAGTTCATGGGAAAAATACACAATAACAGTGGGATCACGGGCTCTCGGGAGCCAATTTCCACCTGTTAGCGGTTGAGTCCATTCCATCCCAAAGCGTTGACTCTCCAGTCAACTTAGCAGGTAAAGTCGTAGAAACTCCACTTAATACAACCTCGTCCAAGCAGTTCACCCTCTCGGGCGAAACCAAACGGGTAAGTGTAAAGGTAAAGCTACATCGAGCAATGCCAGGCAAGACCTCTCCAATAGGTCAAGCTCAAATACAGTACCTAAGGTTCACCAAGCTTCCGACCAAGCCCTTGCTTTCGGGTCCCAAGGATCCCCAATAGGTTTAGGCCCCATTTATCACTTTTAAAAGTCGATGGATTATTCCAATCGACATTGATTGATCAAGTCAAGTACAGTTCCAGTCAAGTCAAATAACAATCATGTACATGCAAGACAAGTAAAAGAGACGGCCGATAAAGTACACTCGCCTCAACAGGTTTCATTCAAATAAATATAACGGTAATTCAACAAGTCATGCACTTGACACTCACAAGTCAAAAGTCAAGGCAAAAGCAAGCAAGATCAATTGGGTTTTGGATCTTCTCGATCACCGAGACAAATATGAGTATTTTAATTCAAATCACTAAAGAAATATTTAATAAATGTCTTTAAAATGTCTCAATGAGACTCAAGTCAAGTTCAATGAAATTCCCTTTTGAGCTGAAATCTTTGAAAATCGTAATTTGAGTTATACAAGTCCAAATTTTGCAAGCTTGGTACCGTTGAAACCTCTTTTAAAGTTCTACAACTTTGTAGAAGACACCTAGTTAAAATTCTGGACAGAATTAGCCCAGATTTTAATTTAACAACTGCTACAGTAACAAAACAGGACATAGCAGGCTGTCCGACCAGACCACTTTGAAAATTTACCAAAAATTACAGAAAATGAATTGGCCTCTCAAATTTTCGTGGTTTATAGACCCTATGTAAGAAGTTTCAACGCCCACTGACAGAACTCAATTCCGATACTTGAGCAAGAAATTAGAGCAGTTCAAACAGGGCAGGTTCACAAATCTGAAATTTTTGTTTTCCTAGTTTTCAGGGCAGGGTTCTAGGCTATATTTGAGTGACGAATTCTACTTCAAAATCACCAAATTTGGTACACTAATACTTCCATATATCAACTAGACTCATACCAAAACTCAACTTAAAATTCAAATGGGAAGGCAGTTTTCTACGCGCCTAAAGTGGACTGGTTCGCATATGATCAATCCTGCAAATTCCACTTCCTCTTCTCATCACTATCTTTAATACATCTAAACCACTTCCGATTGACCCCAAATTCGAACCTAAACTAGTATTGAACTTCCTAAGCCTAATGGTGATAAAAGGATACTAGTTTTTACCAAATTTTTGCACAAAACAGGCCCTCAAGTTCAGACAGCACACTAGCCCAAATTCCAGCTTTCCTTGTTCCACTAAACCATCAATTTTTTGCTTAACCCATGAAGGGATTTTGTGTGGGGTAAATTAACAACTTAACCCTCAAATTTAAACCTCACAATTAGCCTTTGAGCTTGCCAAAATCACAGCCAAACATTAAAAGTAAAACAGCAATTTTTCTTCCTCATTTTCTTCCTTTTCTTATCCTTCACTTCTAGCATTCATTTCATGCCTCAAATCAACTTCATTTAGCCTAATATTCGAAACCAAGCTAGTATTAGTTTCCCTTAACCTAATGATGATCAAAAATGGTCACAACTTTTATCAAAAATTATCCCAAATTAACCCCCAAAAATCGGGCAGCATAGCCCCTTGATTTTCCAGATTTCACTTCCAATTTAGCAACCCTAATTGCAACCATTCATGAAGGACTTTTTGTGGGAAAAAGTAACTGCTTAATCTCCATCATTTAAACATCAAATCCAGCAATTAACCTAGCCAAAAATTCAGCCACGAAATTAAGCCAAAATCAGAAAATTTTACCCCAAAATTCCATTCTTGCTACCGGTTTCCTCTTGAGGTTTTTGTCCAAAATCCAACAACAACTTTCAACTCAAATTCATACAATGCAACAATAATCATGCTAATTAACACCATTACAAGCTAGTGGGAATCCAAGAGCCCACATTTACCATAATCATCAAATTACACAATAATAAAGCTTAACACTTCAACCATCAAAATCATCATCCATCAAGGTTCTATGAACCTATCAACCACCCAAACCTAACTTTTCATGCTTGGAATTGAAATCAATAGACAAAAATGGAAGCTTTAGAACCTACCTCTTCTAAGAAGCTTAACAAATTTCTCCAAGATTGCTAGCCTCAACCTCCAAGAGCTCCACCTCAATGCTCCTCACCGTAATCCCAAGCTTAGGCCAAGATTAATGGGAGTTTGAAGGTGGTTTGAGAGATGAATTTGGTGGAAGAAATTTTGATGAAATTTCAAGGGAAGAAGAAGAAAGGAGGTGCCAAAGAGGAAGGAAAAAAACTGAAATGTTTGAGTGGTAGTTTTGTAAATAAATGGAAGAAGGTACAAGACAAGTTTTTAAGGGTCAAAAGTCCAAATGGAAATAGTAGTTTTGCTAGCAATTTTGGAGGGAAAATAATTAACTCTCTTGGCTGCAATTTAAAGGACAATCTCGGCCAAGAGAGAGAGAGAAGAAAAGGAAAAATTACAGTGAATTGGGGGGAAAATAGATGGGTAAGCAGTCCGAGGTTAAAATCTAACTTTGGAAATTTGTCCAACTAGGGTTTTAAGGTTTCAAAACCCTACTTAAACTCACTTCTGGTCCCTTGATTATATTCCTAACCTACAGTAATTATCCTTACATTCCAGTATTTCAAATTAACTCATGGCCAATTTCTACCTCGAAAAACGTGTTTTCTCATTTTCTGTATAATTGATGCAAAAAGAGCAAATTTTAAAATAAAATGAATGGAATGTTGAAAATATACCTGAAAAATTAACATAGAGCTAAATTAAGTTTTTCTCAAAATGAAATAAATTAAACAAATAAATAAATAAATAAATTGAATTTTCATTTAAATTTTCTAAAAATTAGTTTAAATGTAATTTTAAGAATAATTAAAGCAATTAATAATAATAATAACATTATTTGAAAATATTAAGTTGTAATATCAAAATAAATTTTGACTGTTACATTCTCCCTCCTTAAAGAATTTTGTCCTAAAATTCATACTTGAATTATAGATTAATGCTTGGTATTTCCTCCGAATTCCTTCCTCTAACCCTCAAGCTACTTCCTCGACACCTTGGTTTATCCACAATATTTTCAATAAAGGAATTTACTTGTTCCTCAAAATTTTCACCTTGTTAAACAAATAATTCTGAATACTCTTCCATTTCTTCTTCCACTTCCCAGGTCGCCTCCTCGACGTCATGATTTTCCAAACATTCTTAACCCTTAGATTTTCTCAGTTCTCAAGTCCTTTACTTTCTGCTGCAGAAGTCTCCTAGAAGTCACCTTGAGCACCTAAAGGATTACCTCAATGACCATCAAAGGTGAATTATCTCCAATTAATTTTCTTAAACCATCATAGAGCTCAATTGAAGAAGGGAGATTCACACTCTTAAACATCTACCGTAGCAGCCTAAAGAGGAGATTAAAGTTTTTTTTTGAAAACCATTAATTAAAGAGACTTAAAACTATAAAAGACCTCATTTCATCCACGAATTCAAACTCGGATCAAATCAACATTTTCAAAGTAAAGTTATAAGTTTTAAAAGAACACATTTTTTTTTTAAAACCAGAAAATTCTAACTTTTTATATCCATAAATCGAAAAATTACCAGTTGTATTCCACTAGAAAATAGACTCAAAGTACCACAACTGTTCAAAAGACATTTTCTCAAAACTCAATTTGTAAATAGACAAACTTGACCTCAAGTGATAATCTTTCGCAAGTAGAAAAACAGATCAAGTTTGACATTTTAGTGAATTCTAAAAACTTTTGGTACTTATGGAAATTAAGCAAAATTCTAAAATTTACAAGGTTGAAAAATTCCTGTCTAGTTTCAAATCGAATAAACAAAACCCAAATTGAAATTTCATTTTACACCGCGATATCAAAATTTTCTAAAATTGTACAATGCTCCCTAAGGAGATGTCTAGCAAAACAAAGTTCAAAAAATTATCCCTTTTTAACTTCTAAACTCACATTTAAAATCAACATCGAACAAAGATTATTGAACAATATTTTACCAAAAATTTGTAAGAAAATAAGGTTAAAAGTAGTTGAAAGGATTCGGCCAGTAGGGGGTATTTCTAGAGATTCTACCAAGATTCTCGCACCAATCTCACAACTATAATTCATCAATCTCATGAAATAACCATAATACATAACAATCGACATATATTGAGCTATTAACCATCAAGATTCACCAACAAGTTTACACTACAAAGTATGGAAAATCTTCAAGTCATCTAACCTGGTATTCGAGTTTTAAAAGATTCCTTCAATAACCTAAGCTCATCTAAGCATAAATCATTAGATTTAAACCATAAAACTTATAGATCCAAATAGTTCAAGCTCTTCTTGCTAGTATAGTTTCAATCCTAGTCAAGATAAGTCTTAGATCTCTAAGATTCATCACAGGATTTACCTTTCCCTCACACTTAACCAAGGAGCAAGTGAAGTTGGATGTGAAACAAAATTTATGGAAGAACAAATGAAATCTTTTCTTCCCTATTTGTAGCTTGAATAACCGGCTAGGGAAGAGTAAACAGTGGAGAAAATTGCTAAAAAAATCTCACCTCTCTCATCTCTATAGAACTGGCCACAAGGAAGGAAGAGAATAGAGTTTTGTGTTGGTGATTTTCTCGAAAGATAAAAGAATGAATAAAGATAAAATATGAAGCAAGACTCTCTTTTTCTATCTCTAGTTATTTTCTTGTGAAGTCAAAATAAAATGGTAGGATGAAGAGTAATTGAAGTTTTGTAAAGGATGAGTGGTGGAGATGATGCCAATGGCCACCCTTCCATTGCTCGTGACCCTAATGAAATCTATCTTATTCACTAGTTTGCCTCTTTCACACTTAACTCCCTTTAATTCCATTAAAAGGCAACATACACTCCACGAATTATCTCTTTACCCTTATTCACTAACCTTCAATTTCGACTCTTAATCATCTCTCATGTTTTAGGGTTGCCTGGCCCACGCCTTCATCCTCGACCTCGGCCTCGTCTACCGTCCATAATCTTTATAGATGGTAGACATAAAATAAATGTGAAAATAAAATAAAATATACTAGAGCAAGGTAAAATAGAATAAAAGGGAATGTAATGAATTAACACAGAAATAGAATAAGCAAGTTAGCAAATTAAATTTTTGGAACGAACAAGAGAATTTTCTAGAACCGCCCAACTTTCATACATATATATATATCGAGAGAATCAAGTACGTGACGGTGGCATATTTAATACAAAAGAACATACCAAAATGTAGCTTGCCCGACCATTTTACCACACAAAAACACAACAGTGAAAGTAGTAAATATATATGCACCCACCAAGACGAGAATCACCCTGGTGGTTTCTTTTTACAAAAAGGTCACAAAACATACTACACGCAGATGCCACAAAATACAAATAGTTATGTAGTCACAAGCATAGGCCTCACAAGCCTCACCCCATCCAATCCACTTACAAAACATTCAAAAGACTAAGACCTTCATAGTCTAGTTCATAACTAGATTTTCACCCTACATCTAGAAGGATTTAAGATCAAACGATATAAACATTTGGTTGTACTAATCATTACATCAAGTGCCAAGTTCAAAACTCCTAGAATAGATATAACTCTAGGTTTCTGACAGTTCCTTATTTGGTGTTGAGGCTTCCACACCTTAAACATGCTCCCATCTTTCTCCAACACTCATCATGGGATGAGATTTTTGTGAGAAATCACACTTAACTGACTCAGTGCATGCATGAGAGGTCCACTAGATTTTAATTTCCTTCCTTTACCTTCAGCGCATGTTCATCTTGGTTAATCTCTTCGCTTCCCTTTAACATTGAGAGAGCTTCCCTCGATTTCTAACTTGAGTGTTAGGGGTATCACAAATTCAATTTGGGTAGTTGAGTGCACCACATCAAATTTATATTGCATCTCCTCTAGTATGGCTTCATATTTCTTCTTCATTTCCATTACTTGCTTATTAGCTCGGTCTTTTCCTTATATTCTTGTTCCCATCGTCCTTCCCAATATTTAGCAAGTTAAATGCATCTAAGTCCTTTGAAGAGCCCTCGTCTTCAAGGTGTGAATCCTCAAGTTAGCCATGTCACTAATTCCTTTAACTCCCAAATTTAACACCTAGGAAACCAAAATCATGAATAATATTTAATCACAATGGAGCTCTAACCATTTAAACTCAACTCTTTGAAATCCAATATAAGGACTCTTATGAACTTCGGGAATTCGAATCCTATCTTTTGCTTATCTACCTATCTGAGAGATCCTAATACAGCTCGTTTATTTCGAGAGATGCAAAACCGTAGGCATACATATTGATCAACTCTATATTCGAGAACAATATCCTTAAATTATCCCAAATAGATCTTTAACCTAGGCTCGATTACCACTTGTAACAGCCCACCTCTCCCAAGAGGGAACCCAAGGGTCATGATTTTCTGCCCTTAACTCTGCAGGGACTCACTACAAACCCTCAAGCATATTATAGATTTCAAATAATCACACTTCAAGATCTCTAAAATAATAATACATGCATTAGCTCTTAAAGCCTTAATTGAGGGTCCAACAATAAATGATAGTTAACTTACAAGGTAAATCCTCAATAATATCTATTAAAACTCCTATAACATCAATTTGATTTTAATAAATCTTTAATTTCAAAATTTAACATTAAGCCTATACAAAATTTAAGAAAATCCTACCAAAGTAACTAAATTCTCGATCTCGTTTTCCACTTGAGACACATTAAGGAAAACAAAGCTGGGGTGAGCTAGCATTCGGTGAGGCCAAGGAAAACATGCAAGCAGTAATCAAATAAGTAAGAAAGCTAGTAAATTCAGATATAAAAGCATGTAAATCAAACATTCACTTGCACTATTGCAATTTTCACCAGGAGATTGTATTCTCAAGGAATCACTACTCGAGGGCTCACATTAGACTAGAGTCTTGGAGCTGGGTTCGGAGAACCCTCTTCGAGCCTCTCTATCTACAGTGAATTTGCGCAAGCACCGTGAACAGTTCATACAGGAAAAATACACAATGGTGGATACGGCTCTGGGAGCCAATTTCCACAGTTAGCGGTTGAGTCCATTCCATCCCAAGCGTTGACTCTCCGTCAACTTAGCAGTAAAGTCCAGTAGAAACTCCACTTAATACAACCTCAGTCCAACGGTTCACCCTCTCGGGCGAAACCAAAGCAGGTAAGTGTAAAGGTAAAGCTACATCGAGCAATACCGAGCAAGACCTCTCAATAGGTCAAGCTCAAATAACATTACCTAAGGTTCACCAAGCTTCCCGACCAAGCCTTGCATTTCGGGTCCCAAGGATCCCCAATAGGTTTTGGCGTCCCCATTTATCACTTTTAAAGTCGATGGATTATTCCAATCGACATTCGATTCTGATCAAGTCAAGTGCAGTTCCAGTCAAGTCAAATAACAATCATGTACATGCAAGACAAGTAAAAGAGGACGAGCGCGATAAAGTACACTCTCGCCTCAACAGGTTTCATTCAAATAAATATAACAGGTAATTCAACAAGTCATGCACTTGACACTCACCGAAGTCAAAAGTCCAAGGCAAAAGCAAGCAAGATCAATTGGGTTTTTCGGTATCTTCTCGATCACCTGAGACAAATATGAGTATTTTAATTCAAATCACTAAAGAAATATTTAATAAATGTCTTTAAAAATGTCTCAATGAGACTCAAGTCAAGTTCAATGAAATTCCCTTTTGAGCTGAAATCTTTGAAAAATCGTAATTTGAGTTATACAAGTCCAAATTTTGCAAGCTTGGTACCGTTGGAAACCTCTTTTAAAGTTCTACAACTTTGTAGAAGACACCTAGTTAAAATTCTGGACAGAATTAGCCCAGATTTTAATTTAACGAACTGCTACAGTAACAAAACAGGACATAGCAGGCTGTCCGACCAGACCACTTCGAAAATTTACCAAAAATTACAGAAAATGAATTGGCCTCTCAAATTTTCGTGGTTTATAGACCTATGTAAGAAGTTTCAAACGCCACTGACAGAACTCAATTCCGATACTTGAGCAAGAAATTAGAGCAGTTCAAACAGGGCAGGTTCACAAATCTGAAATTTTTGTTTTCTAGTTTTTCAGGGCAGGGTTCTAGGCTATATTTGAGTGACGAATTCTACTTCAAAAATCACCAAATTTGGTACACTAATACTTCCATATATCAAATAGACTCATACCAAAACTCAACTTAAAATTCAAATGGGAAGGCAGTTTTCTACGCGCCTAAAGTGGACTGGTTCGCATATGATCAATCCTGCAAATTCCACTTCCTCTTCTCATCACTATCTTTAATACATCTAAACCACTTCCGATTGACCCCAAATTCGAACCTAAACTAGTATTGAACTTCCTAAGCCTAATGATGATCAAAAAGGATACTAGTTTTTACCAAATTTTTGCACAAAACAGGCCCTCAAGTTCAGACAGCACACTAGCCCAAATTCCAGCTTTCCTTGTTCCACTAAACCATCAATTTTTTGCTTAACCCATGAAGGGATTTTGTGTGGGGTAAATTAACAACTTAACCCTCAAATTTAAACCTCACAATTAGCCTTTGAGCTTGCCAAAATCACAGCCAAACATTAAAAGTAAAACAGCAATTTTTCTTCCTCATTTTCTTCCTTTTCTTATCCTTCACTTCTAGCATTCATTTCATGCCTCAAATCAACTTCATTTAGCCTAATATTGAAACCAAGCTAGTATTGGTTTCCCTTAACCTAATGATGATCAAAATGGTCACAACTTTTATAAAAAATTATCCCAAATTAACCCCAAAATTGGGCAGCATAGCCCCTTGATTTTCAGATTTCACTTCCAATTTAGCAACCCTAATTGCAACCATTCATGAAGGACTTTTTGTGGGAAAAAGTAACTGCTTAATCTCCATCATTTAAACATCAAATCCAGCAATTAACCTAGCCAAAAATTCAGCCACGAAATTAAGCCAAAATCAGAAAATTTTACCCCAAAATTCCATTCTTGCTACGGTTTCCTCTTGAGGTTTTGTCCAAAATCCAACAACAACTTTCAACTCAAATTCATACAATGCAACAATAATCATGCTAATTAACACCATTACAAGCTAGTGGGAATCCAAGAGCCCACATTTACCATAATCATCAAATTACACAATAATAAAAGCTTAACACTTCAACCATCAAAATCATCATCCATCAAGGTTCTATGAACCTATCAACCACCAAACCTAACTTTTCATGCTTGAATTGAAATCAATAGACAAAAAATGGAAGCTTTAGAACCTTACCTCTTCTAAGAAGCTTAACAAATTTCTCCAAGATTGCTAGCCTCAACCTCCAAGAGCTCCACCTCAATGCTCCTCACCGTAATCCCAAGCTTAGGCCAAGATTAATGGGAGTTTGAAGGTGGTTTGAGGGATAATTTGGTGGAAGAAATTTTGATGAAATTTCAAGGGAAGAAGAAGAAAGGGAGGTCGGCCAAGAGGAAGGAAAAAAACTGAAATGTTTGAGTGGTAGTTTTGTAAATAAATGGAAGAAGTACAAGACAAGTTTTAAGGGTCAAAGTCCAAATGGAAATAGTAGTTTTGCTAGCAATTTTGGAGGGAAAATAATTAACTCTCTTGGCTGCAATTTAAAGGACAATCTCGGCCAAGAGAGAGAGAGAAGAAAAGGAAAAATTGCAGTGAATTGGGGGGAAAATAGATGGGTAAACAGTCACAGGTTAAAATCCTAACTTTCGGGAAATTTGTCCAACTAGGGTTTTAAGGTTTCAAAACCCTACTTAAACTCACTTCTGGTCCCTTGATTATATTCCTAACCTACGAGTAATTATCCTTACATTCCAGTACAAATTAACTCATGGCCCGAATTTCTACCTCGAAAAACGTGTTTTTCTCATTTTCTGTATAATTGATGCAAAAAGAGCAAATTTTAAAATAAGATGAATGGAATGTTGAAAATATACCTGAAAAATTAACATAGTGCTAAATTAAGTTTTTCTCAAAATGAAATAAATTAAACAAATAAATAAATAAATAAATTGAATTTTCATTTAAATTTTCTAAAAATTCATTTAAATGTAATTTTAGAATAATTAAACGAATTAATAATAATAATAACATTATTTGAAAATATTAAGTTGTAATAATATCAAAATAAATTTTTGAGGTTACAAGAATGACACTTTAAATTTGACTAACCATTATGATGATGATTAATTAATTAATAATTTTTCCCTTTCTCTATTTTAATAGTGAGAAAATTATGTATCTTTTTATTTAAAATTCAATACAAATGGTGTTCTTTTCATAAAATATGCATATTTTCTTTTCTTAGTCACATGATAATGCAATAAAATTCATATTTTTTTCTATATTCATTGTCATATTTACTAAGAGTCAATTTCATAAGGGTTTATTTCATAAACCTCCCTGAGGTTTCTGACAGTTGCAAGAACTCTCTTAAGGTTCTAAATATTATAGAAACCTCCCTTCTTTTAATGGTTTAGGTAACAAAATAGGTCTAAAATGCTGATGCAAGCCAAATATACCTTTGAATATCCTATAATGCCCTTCTCTAAATCTTTAAAATAAATATGTTGCTCTAAAGTTCTTTTAAGTTGCCAAATGCCATATATATGTTCCTTGTCATGCAACTTCGTTTATGTAATTAATGGTCTCAATATCAAATTGATATGGGTGAAGTGTTTGATATTTGTATCATCATTTAAAAATAATAATTCCATGGCTGTTATACAACATTTTGCAGCTAGTTTTTTTTTTCAATAAAAAAAGGAAAGAGGAAATGTTGGGATATGAATTAGGTGCTAGAGGAAGCTACTTTGTCAAGGTACAAAAACAAGGTAGAAAATTTAGAATTCATCCAAGAAGGAAAAGAGATCATGAAATTGCAGTTGGTGAATGATGATAGAAGTTGTATAAACTGGTATAAAAATAAAGTTTTTTGGTATAGGACTAATAGGATTTTAAGGAAGTTTGAAAGAAAAACTAATAGTTGCAGTTGATGTTCTACTCTCGTTTGATTTTTTCTCCTCTATAAATGGGTTTACCTAGTATGTGAGGGTTACTAATGTAAATTTACGTTATAAGGGAGGCAAGTGAAATATTTAAAACCTCGAGGGAGGCTCCTACAACTGTTTTTTAAAATGATCCCATTTCATAATAACAAATGTTTAAGCGTAACTAAAAGCAACAAAATTGTAACCAAAAGAAGTCAAAACCATAACCGGACTGGAGTCGGAGGTTCAAAACCATAACTATAATTGTCCTTATAAAGGCAGATTCAAGTTCCATCTTTTAGAAGAAATGAAAACGTTGGTTTTTAAATTAGAATCGATTTTTGGAACCATGCCACAATGGGGGAGGAGGCCATGGGGACGTAAAAGGGGCTCCTATCAACTTGTTCCGACCTAGAATAATAAGCTCATGAGTTTGGTCTTACTTCACCGTTGAGAAAGGAAAGAAGTTTTCCATCTCTAAGTTTCACTCAAATATAACTCCCTTTTTTTGGGTGTGAAGCAGTGTCAAACCAAAATACCCAACAAGCATTAGCTCTCCCTGAAAAGGAGGTGATCCAACCGCACCTTCTAGTGCAGCTACCTTGTTACGATTTCACTCCAGTCACTAGCCCTGCCTTCGGCATCCCACTCCTTGCAGCTAAGGTAACGTCTTCGGGCATGAGTAGCTCTCATAGTGTGACCGGCGGTGTGTATAAGCCTGGGAACGGATTCACCACCGGCCATGTCTTCATTGGACTACGAAAATTATTTGAACTTGAAGAATTGAAAAATGAAAATTTTTATTTTTACTTTTGATTTCTCAGCTGATATAAGATCCACTGAATTTGGTATATTTATCTGTTCCTATTAGCGCAATTTTTTAAATCAACGTAATGGTTATAATCTGATTTCTCAGCCTGAGATAAGATCCGCTGAATTTGGTATATTTCTGTTCTTATTAGTGCAATTTTTTAAATCAACGTAATGGTGATAATCATATGTCAGACAGAAAAAGGATCCGTCGATTGAGCATTGGTTGATAATTTAGATATAGAACTTACGAAGGTTAAATACAATTGCCTAATATTTTAACTTAAATATAGCACTTATGATTCATGGGTCGGATTCAAGCAGTACTCAGAATTACCATTATATTATAAGTTTCAATATTTAATGTATGTGGTAATGAATACATGATCTATTAGAGCTTTAGAAAAAAGGAATTATGGGCAATATCAGCAAGCACACCAATAATTTAACAAATTGAAATTATGAAACATCACTTATTAATTTCTTTCTAAAGTTGAGGCCTTAGAATTTAGAGTTTCTAGGTTCCAATTCCCCCTTCTCCCTCCCTGTTTCTTACATCCCACTCCTACTAGAAAAAAGAATTTTTAAAAAATTATTAATTAAAAAAGTTAGATTTGCATAGAAATAATACAACATATTTTCCTTTTGTTCAAATGAAATTATTAGTGAATGTGGACGTTCCTTATGGTGGTCTAAGCATAAATGCTAAATTGTGCGCGATACCTAGTTTAACCACATACTACATGTCATTGTAAAAGAAAAATTTTCAATTATCAAAATTCACCAAAACAAGAGAAAAGACTGAGAAAAGGGAAAAAAGATTATAACAATGCGTCACAGGAGAAGAAATTGTCGTTTCAATTCAGCCAATAGAAATAGTCTTCTTTGGAAGGATAAAACAAAGTTACGAAATCTCTTTTTTCATTTTCTTTGTTATTATTATTATTTTTGGTGGTTGCAAAGTCCAATTAAAGGATTACAGTGATGCTAGCTTCTAAAATACTCTTTGCATCTACATCTTATAATACAGTACTGATGAGCACATACAAAAATCCTTCACATATTGATTCAGTGATATCCCACCTAACAATAAGGAATGACCTTCAACAACTCATGTACCTTCTTCCTTGAAGACCCTGAAATTTAAGACCATGCAACTCAATTTGATGTACTACAAATTAAATGTTGAAATTACTTTAATAATTCTGCACAAATATTCATCTGATAACTTGTATTTTTCTAACAAAACTTAATGTGAAGAAACATAAATTTGAATTAGACAATCTTAACTTGTGCTAGGTCCTCATGATTTGAATGTAGAATAAATCTCCAAAACGCTCAAGTAAGGCGACCTGGCAAATTTCTCCTTTCTACAAATTGTACGCTTTGCAAAATTCAATCCGTCCTTTCGTAATTTCACTCCTTTGATCAATCTTTGGTGGCCACTCTCTCTCAGCAAAGGACCGCCTCTTTCTCCATCTCTAATTTTGTTGCCCTGGAAAATGCTCTTGGAATTTTCCGAAAATAAGACCACCAAACAAAGTAATAAATGAAGGAAAGCATCTACATTTATAATTTATTTATGAAATCTACTAACAAAATGTAACCCTCGTTTTCTTGTTTTCTTCTTATTTTTTAATCCTTCTTCAAATATTCTTAAGAATAAATAGTGAACCGTATCTTTGTTAAAAGCATCTGCTAATTTTGTCTTCCTTTTGAGGCAGCATATTTTGTTATTTCTTTTCCCAGTTGATGCCAATGCAATTTGCTAGTGGAACCGTTCGGTTATGTACATGGATATATGGAAGTGGAACAAAATCATTAACTACTATTTTGAACAAATAAATCAATATTTATACTATAGAGTTTAATTCAATAGCTTTCTTGAAATCTGTGGTCATATATTTTCCATGCTAATAAATCCATCCAGCTCGAAGAAGCAAGGGAAACAAAATTCTTGCGATATTTATCAGTATGGCGCCCCACCATCCCTCCAAACCAAACACGCTAAAGAAAAAGATAAAAACAGAGTCTTGCTGGCAAGGTGTGCACGAAAAGAGAGTCTTGGCGGCAATGTCTTATGTTGTTAGATCATAAGAAAGTTGTACAAATTTCAAATTTGGATTATACATAATATAGTTATATAGATTTTTTTCTAACAGGCATGAATACTCGTTAACACTATTAATATTAAATCGAACTTAACATATAAATAACTGAATACACATAATCACAATTATTGCACCTCTTGTATTTTAAATATGTTTTCAAATTAATTATACTTTTTTAAAAAACTAACACAAGAGACTCCTCTTACGAATATTCAATAGGCACCAATTAGCCAAACCATATGGGATCATGAGTCTCATAGTTGGAAGTTATCTAGTTCAAACTGAATGATGTAGCTCTTACCCATTTTGGTGTAAAATCATATAAATCGGGCATAAATTTTAATTTGTCAACTATTACAAATTTGTAATAAAATCAAAATAACAACGAACTTTAGCAAGTTTACACAAAATGTATTCATGATGTTTTAGGATTATTTACCATACCATATCTTGGCAATTAAGACAAGAAAATTTTGAAACATACCTTGACTTGATTGTTTTACATAATTTACAACTAATCTCTAATATATACCCTAACTTTACCCCGTAGCCCTTTTTTTTTTTTTTTGAAATAAACCCACCTTTTTATTTGTCTTTTTTATTACTACTGAAATACAAATTTGGCCCAAAATCTAAATTGTGGAAAATGTATATATAATATACATTATTTTTTAGTTGATCGTTAGAGCCCTAGAACAATCTTGGTCAGCTACATTCATTTTGCAATACATTTACAATAATTCACCAATGCCGCATAATCTTTTTTTCTTTTGACAAACAAACAC
Organism: Gardenia jasminoides; assembly: GCA_013103745.1. Taxonomy (NCBI): domain Eukaryota; kingdom Viridiplantae; phylum Streptophyta; class Magnoliopsida; order Gentianales; family Rubiaceae; genus Gardenia; species Gardenia jasminoides. The sequence continues at coordinate 4,364,800 of CM023104.1, read as the reverse complement.
ACACACACTCATTAAACTACATCTAAGGCTTGAAACACTCATTAAACCTAATGCCGCATAATCTGTCGGAAGCTTTTTTATCTTATCAGGATGCTCCTTGACCCACACGGCTGGTGGCAGGCCTACTTTTTCCCATCACTTTATCATTTACTAACGCCTCCTCTTGTAATAACTAGGATTGAGATATTAATAAAAATTTTGCTATTGTTCGGGAAGGCTATGCTGAAGATTTTAATTCAGAAAAGTCATTGGTATTTTAAAAAAACAAATCACGAAGACTCATTGTAGCTCTAAATCATAAAATGGTATGAATATTCAATAAATCACATGAGGATTTTGGTTATTTAACCCATTTATTTTATGGGGCCAATTGTTATATTTCACCAACGTCAGTTTTGTTGATTTCAATTGGTATTTCAAAAACTTGCAAACCACATTAAATTGTAGCTTGTTAAATTAAAGGGAGTTGAATTGAACATTTGTTAAATCATAGAAGATTTTTGGTACATAACCCGTTTTTGGAATAATATGGGTGTTAAACGCTTTACTATAATATTTTTCCATGAGATTGATATACACTTTTATCTTATTTGTAAGAAATGTTGGTATTTTGAAAAGTGATAAAAATTAATAGCTTTAAAGGAGTTGCAAGGTGTTATGATAGCACTTTTGGACTTTTGGCACTTTTTTTTTCTTTCTTTTGATTAATTGTCAACTTCTACTCCTACACGACATATACTAGAGGAGGGATCCAACGACTCGGGATAAGCGGAGAGGATCTCATCTCTAGATCAAAGGGATATAATATTACACATCCTTTCAATTTTATTACAAGTGCAAAGTTTAAATCCTTGACTTGCGGTCAAACTTGAACTTGATGTTTCATTGGGTGGCCAACTCACATAAATGGTGTCTTTTTCTTTTACAATTAATATTTGCCTTAGTCAATTTATAAATACATCAATTTACATATGAGTTGGGAAATGATTTGGTGACAGTAATGAGATTGGAACTCTAGATGTAACATGCAGAAAGGTATTTGTCCATGAACTGAAAATAAAATTTATATTATGTTATGAGAAGTGAATAACAAGCAATTGAACATACCAAAGAAAACTAACACTTAATACTTGTATCCTTTAAAAAAATAACGAAACAAAATACCTCGTGTGAATGCACTATTACGTATTACTATTTATTACTTAAGTCTCAAGTTACAAAATATGGTATTTTCCACTTATCTTTTAATGATTACAGGTCATAGATGCGTGGGAAGATCTACAAGAATGTCAATAAAAATTATTGCCAATTCTTTAACGCGGTTAAGAGATTTCATGCCATATCTTTTGGAAATTAGAATTGGTTCTATAAGTTAACTTTACATTTTCATTCCTCAATAATAAAATGAGGAAATAAAAAAAAAGAAACAATTAGATTTGGCAGTCACCAAAGATTTTCTTAACATAAATAAGCAATCAATTCAAAAGAATTCCCCGTCGCCTACTACTTTCCATTTTCAGAATAACCTTGTACACATATATGGTAATGTCTTTCTCTACAAGAATGCACATACCCAAAGAACCCTAATCGGATCCTCTCATCTTCAATAAGCCGAATTTTTCCCAACTCGAGATCACCCAAAGAAACAATGGAAGCATATTGGGGTTTAGGGGCTGCGGGAGAAGTTGCAGCAATCCTTTTGCTGCTAAATCAACTGAATACTTCACTAATGAAGCTCCCGTGGTGGGCACGTATATTGATGCAAGTTTAGGAGGGCATTCTGGCTTGATGAAACAGCATTGTGATGAGGATTCTGGGCCTGTAATGGGAAGTTTCTGCAATCCCATCACTGCTGAATCCATTGCCAATGCTGAAAACTTCACTGTTGAAGGTCCTGTGGTGGATACTCTTGTTTCAAATTACAAGGTAGATGCTAGTTTAACAGAGTTCATTGGTTTGGAAGAAAATTTGGAGGTGGATTCAGTGGCTGTAGGGGGAAGTTTCAGCAATCCCATGAATGCTGAATCCATCGCCAATGCTGGGTACTACATTCCTCATGGTCCTGCGGAGAACACGATGTTTCCAAATTTTGATGCTGATTCAGCGGGTTTAGTGGGGAATTTCTGCAATCCCTTCACTTCTAAATCCACCCCCAATTCTGAATACGAAAATCTCATGTTTGACACACCTGTTCCATATTATGAGGACGGAAAACTTTTTGGTTCGAAGGGATATTCTAATGAGGGTTCATATGATGCAGTCTATCCATTCTTGCCGACATCTACTCCTTTAGCCCTGAATGTTGATGCAATAAACGAAGTATTTCACCAAGAAAATCAAGTGGGTTTCCAGCCAATAAAGCAGCAAAACATATATGATTCAAATCAGCCAGAAAAGCGAGTGGAATTCCTGCAGAAACTGCATGCAAAAGGGGGAGAACTGCAGCCACAACTGCAATTGGATTTCCTGCAAAAACAGCATGCACAAGACTACGGCAATCAGCCAAAATCACAGGAAGAAGCAAAAGAAGAGGAGGAAGTAGTTATAATTGGCGAAATCCCAGCTCAAAAAATACCGCCCTTCGCGGAAGAGGAAGTGTGACATCATTGTCTCAGATGAAGAACTCCGTCTGGATAGCTCGGGTTGGACCAAATACGGTCAGAAGACACTCAAAGGTTCGACATATCCAAAAGGCTACTACCGATGTCGAGCTAAAGGTTGTCCCGCGAGGAAACACGTCGAGAAGATTTCAGAAAATCCGGACAAGTTTGCTGTGTGGTTTAACAATGATCACCAGCATGGTCAGAATCCAGCAGCAAAATCCAATGCCTTTGATGAGAAACCTGTTCTCCAACCAAACCCCATAATTACAACAACTGCATCAAGTGATCTTATGAACAGTTTTACCATGAACCATGATCTGATCAAGAACGAGGAAGAAGACTGGTTCCAGGATATTAAAATTAAAGAAGAGCCAGAAGACTGGTACGAGAGATGTTACGATGATATTGCTTAAATGGCACCACGATGGAATTTTTCTGAGTCTGGTTTTATTAGTACCATTCTGTCCTAAAACTTTTTGACAATTTTTTTTTTCTTATTGATGTAGCAAATAACACAAATTACCACTTAATTGTCTCAACTCAACTGCTCAAAAATATTGAAAATGTGAGTTTTTTATTCATGTCCTTCTCATTATACACTTGTATCCCCAATTCTGGAACTTTCTGTTAATCTATAGTATATGTTAAGAAAATTCTTGCTCTTAATTCAAGGAAATTGTGTAATGGCAACCAGGGAACATTTTTATTTGGAAGACCGGGTTGATTGGATTTGTGCCTCTGGTGTCCATTCTCTTCTGACTGGTCGGCTGCTAATCTGATTGATGTTAATCTGGTTTCGTTTTGAATATTGTAGTGCCACCAGTGGCGGAGCTAGCTAGGGTGTTTTACATATTGCTTTTAACCTTTAAGAATTTTTGAAAATTTTCATTGAAAGCCTTATTATCACCCTCCCAACACCCAACCCCCAACCCAACAAAAAAAAAAAAAAAAGATTTTGGCAAAACCTCTATTGCCTCTCTAGAATATTCTTTACTTGCTGTTTAGTTGTTTGATTTATAGAATTCAACTTGTGATAAACTACTTTAGTGCTGCATATTGGCTTGCTAAGAGCTAATTTATTATGTCAAGTAAAATTCCTTAAAGTTCAAATGGATATACCTTTCAATTAATTTTTCCATTCCAATTCACTTTTTCTCTGCCAGAACATATTTAAGTACTTGGTTTTATATACACATCATTTTTTAAATGCAACGTTTAAACTGATAAAATGATGTATTTTTAAAGTAGTTTTGTAAAGATATAAGAAGCAAGATCTAGATGCAATTAGCAATGTTTGTGTACTTTCAATTTTTAGTTTTGATGCTATCGTGGCATAGTAAAGTTTTTTCTTTCCCCTTGGGATTATAAGAATTAGCAAACAGCAAATGATTAGTTATTTTAAAAAGTACATTAGTATATATCGATGTAATAATAATATATAGTTTATTTATCATGTTTCATGCACTTAAGTTTACCGTTGTTTTGTTAAAATTATCTAATGACCAAAAAATAGAAAATTATTATTTTGAGTTGTAATTAGACTTAATGGCATCTGAAAATAGAAAAAGGAAAAAGCAAATTATGATTCTAAATTTACACTAGTAACCTGCCACTTTTCAACATATATAAGTTCGCACCCAAATAAAAATCCTGGTTCAATCACTGGTGTTGCATATTAATTTTCTTTCTCTCTCTTTTTCGAAATAATAGATTAGCAATAATCAGATTATTAATATGACTGCTAATCTGTTGCTAATGGGAATTTGACAAATCTGAAAAAAATTTAAAAATGATAACATGTAAAATGATAGCCATGGATCATGGAAAGTGACCCTTTTGGTTTAGAAGATTAGCTTAGGATTTGAAAGCTCTAAACTTAGACTGGCTTGATTGGATTTTAATTTAAACTCTGGTACCCATTTTCTTCTGAGTGATATTTCTCGTTTTGTTCATTTTGGTGCTGCCCATATTCGGATTTGATTCAAGAAAATCACTTCTGACTTGAACCCAAGGTTTGGCAAAAAAATATTGTTCTGTATATGTCATCAATGCAAATTACAAAGCCATCAGGCCCTCAACTGAAAGCATCTCTAATTTGTCATCAATGAAGGTATGTATATTAGACTCTGATAATAAAAATGAATCCAAAATTGCTAATTTTATTACTAAACCCTCAATATTGTCACCATCAGCTTTTAACTTCATTTCTAATATTTAATACCTTATTTACATTTAGTTTCTTGACCCCGAATATTGCCAACATCAGCCTTTAACATTCCAAATTTATTGAAGCCTGAAGTGTTTTCGGAATATTCTGATCACAAATGGTTACATGGATCTTGCGTATGAATTGCATGGCTTGAAGCATTAGCATCTATTTTGTACTCTGCACATGAAGAACTCATAACACACTCTTCTTTTTTTTTTTTCTTTTTTTTTTTTTTTGGGGTGGTGAGTGGGAGGTCTTAACTCCAAATACATTTAAATCACCACAACACTAACACCAGCCTATCTACATATCTTTTTTTTTTTTTGGAAAAGCTTAATCATAAATTCTTTTCATGCCTATTTATAATAATCAGATAATTTTAATAATCTTATTACATTGCCAATCTATTAAGCTATATTAGGATATAATGACTGAAAGCTAGAAATGTTAAACGAAGTTGTTATCTTTGAAAAGCATCAGCATACCATGCCACGAAGCCATTGCTAGGCATTTTTTTTCTTCCTTCAAAGAGCATGAAAATCATTCTATTTTCGTTTTTCAAGTTCAATTTTTCTAGCACCCTAAGATAATTACCCTTGAAACTGTTTCTGAGCAACAAGAAACTTGGAGGGGGAGCAGGTTAGACTTGGGCAGAAACTTTTGAACAAAAGTATGCAACAATTATTAACAGATTTAATGCCCAATTTAAAACAAAGCATTTTAACTGAAATACCACTATCAATCATTTACACCAATCATTAACAGTCTAGAACAACAAACTGAAAATCCCACTAAAATCCAAAATAGAATCTTAAAATCACATGCCACTAAACAACTCATTAATCAAAAAAAAAACTGAAAATTTAATTCATATGACAATAAAAGAGGACACCACAATAGCAAAATGCAGTGAAAACCCCAAGATTCTTTACATACTCCATCTATATAAATTAGACACCTTTCTTAAATTCCATATTACAATTCCAACAGTCAGAAACATAGAAAAGAGAGAAAGAACACAAGAACAGCAAAACGAATGAGTGTAGGTACAGTAGTATAAAAACTTTTCAAGAATTGATTATTTTGGTGAAACCTTCTTATATTTCCTTACAAATGAATGATGAGCAAAAAGTAATCAATCAACAGAACAAAATAGAGTAGTTTGATTAGGACAGATAAATTAGTAGGAAAGGGGAAGCCATGAAGGTTTTCGACCAAGCGAGAGAGAAGATGAAGGGAATCACCACATTTGCAAGCGCTGCTAATTTCTTTTCTCACTAAATGTGCATTTAGATTTTATTTTGTTAATAGATATCGTATTTAATTTAAAACCTTTGTTTGATGATATTTTTAACTTTTGTTCTACTAATCTACCATTTCTGTGTTTTGTTTCGTCATATTCTTTTCAGGTGTTATGGTAACACTGGAGAATCATTTGATAGGATCAATTAAGCCTGACGAAAACAATGTGAACACTTCAAGTCTGACTACTAGAAAAATTTAATATTGAACCATATATTGGAAAACAAAAGGCTGGAACATTGCAAAAAATTATTTTTTATTGATGATGAGGTGAGAAAATATATACCTTTACATTTATCTTTTAATTTAAATCTGTATTTTGTAGCTAAATCTTAATTATATTGTAAAAAAATCTATAGGAGCAAAAATTCAAGCTATCATGTTTGATGACATTATCACATGATTTGGGAATGATTTCCTATATAAGTCCAACTTGTTTTCAAATGGAAGTGCCAACAAAACAAACACCTCATATGCAAATGTCAATGATGAGATTGAATTAGTTTTTGCAATTACACTCACGTCAAAGAAGACCATTCTCACATACTAGCAAGGAATATTGTGTGCCACAATCTAGTTTGAGGAGGCAAAAAACTAGACTTCCTCGAAAAAAGAATAGGTAACTTTTATTCCAAAACATAAATGTTTGTTCGAAACTTCTAATGATTTTATGTATTTTTATATTAATTTATTATACTTATTTATTTTTAAAATAATCTAACCTTGTACAGATGTCATTGGAGAGGTATAGTGGATTCACTCAAAAAAAGGAAATCATCATCATAAACAAAAGATTACTTTTCTTGGTTTACTTTCTTAAGATACAAATAATTAAAGCATCAAGTATCAAGTCACGTTTCTAAGATCTCTTTTCCTTAATATATATACTGTTCATCTTTAGATTTGAGTACTTAAAATTCAAACCTTATCATTGTCGAAAGAATTCCCAATTAATTTTACATTCTCTTCTACGCTTTATTTCAAATATTTAATCTTTGTATCAAATAACTTTTTCACATGTTAGACCCGACACTATAAAAAGTATCTTGTGAGGAGATATGCTAACTAATGAAGGGCAATTTCTAAAAGAAGTTGCATCTCAAGATCAGTAATTGCAGCCATACAGTTCTAACTATCTAAATATTAAGGTACAAATATCAATACACAAAATCTTATTTATCTCATAAATTACAATTTAATATATCTACAGATTCTAGGAGAGTTACAATTGTCAACAATATTCATGTTAGCTATACAAGTAAACCCAAATTGCGAAGAGGCAGTGAAGGTTAAAAAGTGGTATGAATACAAATTTTGTAGTCATGTTTCAATGAACTTTTTTTTGTATCTCAATAAACATTGAATGCATTCAACTGCTACAAACAAAACTCCTACAGGATAACATCAAAAAAGAAAATAGTACGAATATCGAAGCAACAATTTTGAAGAGCAAGATGGACTTGACCAAGCACATTGAACTCAAAAGAATTATTGATCACCAACATTCATTGAAAGAGGTAAATTTATCTGCTTATTAATTTTTAATTTAGAAAAATCTATACATAATGAATATCAAGCACACATCACAAACCCACTAACAAATTACTTCTTTCATGAGCATGCTTTCTACACTTTCAATTCAATTGTCAATGACGGAGAATAAAGCAGAGCCATGCTATGTTGCTTGCAAAGAATGCATGATCAAAATTTTTAAAACACAAATTGGCTCAGTTTGTAAAAACTAATCATTTCCTTACAAAAGATCGTGTGCTCGAATTCCGCTGCCTATGTGAGGGCTATGTTGGTGAGTGATCTGTAAGTATCTCTACAAGTGATCTATGATCCCTGTGATTTGCGCTGACCGTGGTGGTGATTAGAGTCGAACCCACCCAAACTTTTTTATTACCCAAAAAATTTATCAATTTTGAAGAAGATGCAAGATGCCCCAAGTGTAGCTATCCAGCAACGAATTTCACACCAAGGTAAGCCATTTAATTATTTTTATGGCATATAAGCTTGATTCAACAAAGAAAAACACCGAGTAAACCATTTAATTGATTTCATGACATAAAAAGTAGATTCAAGAAAGAAAAACCTAAACTGCATGGTTAACAAGTTGACAACATCTCAAAAATAGGTACAACATAAGGATGGAATTTCTTGATGGCTAAGATAGAGCCATCCAGTTGAAGAATACATAAACAATACTACATCCATCAACGTAAGTTCCCTAAAAGTACTATTGTTATAAATAACATAACTCTTATTGGTTATATACAGTTAATACAAATCTAACTTACATTAAAAAAAAACTAAAAATACAATAGAAAAACGAGGGATCAAGGTTTTATAGGAAAATGGTTGCCGCCAGTGGCAGAGCCACATGCAGCTCTTAACTTCGAAAAATTAGTTTTTAGGTTTAGAAAATTTAGAAAATTTTAAAGTTGTATCGTATTTGACCCCGCTAAGTTTTATCAAATTCTCTTTTCTACATACATTGACCCTAAACAATTGAAAATTTGTAATTCTCACCATTACAAGAATTTTGAATTTATTTCAAGTTAGTTATGGAAGTTCCTTCAAGAATAAATTCTTTCATAGTTTTCAAAAACAAGAGATGAGCTTTCTTGAGTGGAGTGGAAAAACCAATTTTTCCAAATTTCAAAGTTTTGGAAAACAAAAATTTTTTGAATGGATGGAAAATATTTACTTATAATACAAAATTAAGTTACATATAACACACTAAAGATAAATTTCTTAAAAGAATAGAAGATCAAATTAGTGGTAGTTCACAAATTATTTTTTAAAAAAAATAAGAGTTTCAGTTACTTATATTGGAAAAAATGTATTTAATTAAATTGATAATGAATTGATTCTGCAATTTTTTAAGAAAATGAGTACTCAAAAGATACAATTATAATTTATATGTAATGCTAGTAGTTTATTTTTTTTTAAAATAAATTTTACGCTACTAAAATTTGAACCCACCTGTTATGGGGTCTTGGCTCCGCCCCTAGTTGCCGCGAAGTATAAGGAGTTCAATCTCCTAATCAAGCTAAGTAGGTAAGTCAGGGCTCCAATGAAACCTATCAATAGTCGCAATTGCATTCGAACAATTGCCAAACATAGTAAAATAAGAAGACCACCCCAGCTGCAAAGTCAAAAGCACAAAATTCAAGAAAAGAGGATACATATGAACAGTGCATTCAACTGAACACAAGAAATGATAAGATCATTCAAATGGAAAGAGACAAAATAACAGAAGAAGAGGAGTTCAAAGAAGAAGAGGCCACTTCAGCTATTATATCCCAACATGCTCAACAAATGAAAATAGATGACAAAAAATTAACGGTGATTGAAATTGAAAATGACATTCCAATACAATACTTCAAAACAAAAAAGGGAGGACAAGAAGTGATGCATCTAAACTCAACACTCAATTGAAAAAAGAAGATAAAAGTCGAGAAAGATTAAAGTACTAATTATTGTTCTTTCATATTTGTTATCTTCTCTTTGTGTCCATCTTATATTCAATAACAATGAGTGACATTACCAAGTTTTAAAAATTTTGTCACACCATATTCCCACTCTTACTTCTATTTCAAGCTCTACATTTGAAAGGTAAATACATTTAAGAACATAAGAGGATTAGGAAAAGACGTTTCTCTATGTCAATAAAACCAAAAATAAAAAATGGAGAGCAACAAGTAATGCATCGAAGCCCAAAACTCAATTCAAAAAGAAGAAAAAAATGAGAATGATTAAAGTACAAATGATTACTATTTTATGTTTATTGCCTTCTCTCTATCTGCCAAATATCACTATCGATTTAACAACATAAAAATTTTGTAATGCCATTTCTATTAATACAAATGCAAATACCAGAAAGAAAACTCTAAGAACAAAAAATCATACTATAAACATGAACTAACCAAATATCATCTAACCATGTGCAATGCACATATAGTATTGCTAGTACGCTTAAATTAAACAACTAAATATTTAAGTAGACCTGGCAATTAAACCCAAAACCCAACAACCCACCCACTAATTTTAAAAGATGGGTTGGGTTAGTTGGTTTATGGGTTTTCATGGGTTGGGTTAGAGAAACCCAACTTCTCTATTGGGCAGGTTGGGTTTTTTGTCTGGGCACCCATTACCCAACATTTGAAAAAAAAAAAAAAATCAAAACAGCAAAGGAAAGAAAACCAAAGGAAAAATTCGTACCTAGTGCACTTTTTGTCTCTTGGAATTGCTGCATCGTTAGGAATTGCATCTGCCCTACTGCTACTTTGTATTAGTGACAAGTCTCCCATTGTAAAAGGGAAAATTTCATTGACCTCTTTTGAGATTTCTCACAATATCATGTGGTACTTTTAAAATTTGAAAATCTCAATTATTACCGTATGCAAATTTCTATAACATTTGCTGCCCATTTCAAAATATAATATTAAAAACTCATTTTGAAAAAAAAAATACTAATTTTTATTCAAAATTTGTCCTCTTCTTATAGTCTCTTAATTGTTGTAACACACAAATTTTTTCTTTTAAATGCAAAGGTAAAAGTACAGACATGATTGGTTGCAAAGGATTTCTCGGTTTTTTTTTTCAATCCTGTTGACCATGGCACATCTTCCATCTGGTAGTTATGATACCATACCTCTACTCATAGGAAGAGGGAGGGATTGCAAAAATGTATAAGAAAGAGGGAAATGTGTATTTGAGTGTGAAAATTTGCCAAAAATAATTTGTAAACATTTTTTCAGGTGAAAGTGTGTGCAAAATGTGTGTGTGAGTGTGTTAGTATGTGTGTATGTGTGAATGTATAAGAAATAGTTTATAAGTGTATCAAAATGTTTGTATAATTTGTGTACACAATAATAAAAGTGTGAATACATAGAAGTGCATAGAAAATATGTTGGGTCATGGTTGGGTTTTTGGATTTAACTTTATCCAATTAGACCCAACCCAAGCTAACCCATGAAAAAGTTGGGCGGGTTGGATTGTAACCCAATTCAACTAAACCTATCTTTGACTCACCCAATAATAACCCAACCCGCCCAATTGCCACCACTATATTTAAGGTTCAACTACGGGAGAATTCCCTAATCCTAATTCCTAGGACACCAAATGAACTCCCACTTTTCTTTTCTTTTCTTTTTTTGATAAAAAAACACCAAGATTTCATTAATGAATGAGTCTACCATCAGGGCAGGATACAAAAAATGAGCAGGAAAATTCCAAGTAGAATTTCCTACCAGTCTAGTCTGCTTTAGCTAAAAGAATGTGTGCCGATTAATTACAAGCTCTACGTGTACAAGGTAATTCCAACTCTTGAAACTGACTCATCATCAATTTAGCTTATCTAAAATTGCACTAGTAGCAGAAAGGTCCTTGGAATTTTGGATTACAATCACCTTCAATAAGTACCTGAGAACTCCAAATACCGGCCACAAAAGTAAAGGCTTCTTTACATGCGAGTGCCTTTGCAATAACCGAGCAACTATAATCAGGAATCAATCTAGAAGATCCCGCAAGAAATACACCCAAATGATCACAAATGAAGTCCCATTCAATTAGTCAGTTTAAGACATTGATGACTCATAATTTATTTCAATACCAAAAGTTATAGTATAATCTGCAATGCACAACATGACCTGTCATAGTAAGCACTCGCTGACACCAACAATATCCCCAGTCCAAGAGGGTGCAGTTATTTTACAAACTCCAGTTCTAGTATTTATTTGCTAAGGCATTCTTTTCTTGCAAATATTTGCTTTACATGTTTACATGTTTGAACTTCTTTTGTTCCTGTAAAGGTATATTTGTTACGTTAAAATATTATATTTTGCAGGGAAGATTTTGTAGACAAAGCAAATTTATTCAATTTATTTAGTCAAGATTAAGTAAATTAAATTGATCTTGATTAAATTAAATTAAATTATTAAAATCCATTTGTTTTGGATTCACATATTGGGCTAATATTATATTAGCCATTAAATCAATTTAAACTTGTGATGCCCATTTGAACTAAAGTGAATTAATTAATTAATTAATTCACAATAGACTATATGGACCGGTCTATTACTAAAATCCAAGTTAAACAGGTTTCTTGAGTTACAAGTTATCCAAATACAAGAAGGTTCTATCATGTTTTCTTGTAAACCAAACCTACAAATTTTGATTATAAATAGATGTTTCCCCTCAAGTTACGATACTTTGAAAAACCCTACATTCTGAACAAACCCTGTCAAACTCTCAAGAGATTTTTCTCTTAACTTCAAATCCAATCGTGTTAAATGTTTGAAAATTGAAGGTTCAAGTGTTCAACGTCATCATCAAATTATCCATTTTCTACACCCAAATTATAGGAAACATCTTTCTTGATCCAAGAACAAGTCACGTTGGCCCTTCGATTGAGATTATTATTTGAAGAGAAGAATTAGGAGATTAATTCTTTGATTTAAGAACTTTTAGAGATTGTAATCCTTTTTCTTTTAATTTAATATATTTAATATTTGCACAGGTTTTCTTATTTTTTGTTTTAGGCAATGAAATTTGCGTTTACAGATTCACACTTGATCTTTCATAAATTAGTTATGAGACAACTACCTCTACTAATATGGTGTGCTGCAACATTTCTAAATGAACATCTTTTATCTATAATTTTTTGTCCAAAATGTCTGACTAATTTTTTTTGGTCTAAAATGTCTGGCTAATTTGTTTATTAATTAGCTTGAATATATATATATGAAAACAATAACTTGTCTTAAGAACAGTATAGCTAGTTCCTTCATGTACAATTTAATATAGTACCACAATGAAGATCGCTTCTTGAGCTGATTTGTATGTTAATTAGCTTTGTTTTTAGGTATAAAATGCTTATCCTTGTGAATACTAATGCCTTTACAAGTCGTAATGATTTGATGGAATTGACTTTTATTTACTGGAAATTTTACTAGTGCAGTATGCTTCCAATTTTAACCTTTCATGATAATCCAAGTTTGAAAATTGGCTATTTATTTGACTTATTTGCCTCTCCCAGATTAAATCGACCCATGTCCCAAGAATTCTAGAGTAAACAATCTAATTGACTAATAATAAAAGCTAAAAATTTAATTCACTAAATCAACTGTCTCAGGATAGTAGAATAAACGTACAATAGTAAAAGCTATTAAGTTCAATCTATAAAAGCATTATGGCAACATGGATTCTAAGTCTCATGCGTGTAGAAAATTTAGAAAAAAAAAATTACCAAAACTATAAAGCAAATTAAGAGAGCCGGTCCAACTTCGAGAACCAAAAGGGGAAGACAAATTGAGAATCACGCCTATCTTTGCACTCTCTTAAAGTCGTAAGTCTTAGCCTCAAGTATAGCCTTCATCCCCACGCCACGATGTCTCACAAGCATGGAAAGCGTTACCACGTTAAAAGTTATAATCACAATTTATTTCTTTAAAGTATACCCTAATTCTCATTTTATCCCCTAATCTTTATTTTTTATCACTTAACCCCTAAAATATAAAAATACCCTCTATTATGCTAAGTTTTATTTTAAATTTTCTACTACCTTTAATCATTGAACTTTAACCTATGATTTGATTTTAATCACTTTAATTGTTGCCGAAAGTTTCACAGAGATGAGTATATGTATCGTGGAATTGAATTTTTTAAATGGCAAACAAAAAAAGATTCTAACAAGCAAAAGTCATTATAGAAAAACAACAAAAAATCCAGTACTATCATGTGAATGTTTGATTTGTAGAAATGGGTGATTAACTATAAATGGTATAATTATAAGAAAGTAGAATATATTTTTTCTTAATTTCTTAAGTGAGAAAATAGATGATGTTAGTTTGTAATAGTTGTACATAGTTTTTCAATTTTGAAAATTAGAGCATAAACATTCTAAATTTTTTGTTAGAGAAATTTATTATTTTCTTAAAAATAAAATTTGAAAAAAGAAAACTAATTTGGAATAGAAAAGAGAAGGAGAGGAACAAGAAAAAAAAACATAATAGAGGGTATTTTAGTCTCTCGAGGGTTAAGTAATACAAAATAAAGGTTAGAAAATAAAATGAAGAATCAAGATATATTTTAAGGGAATAAATTGCAATTAACCCATTCTAGAATAATGACTTTAGTTGATCATCGTCTACACAATGTCCGAGCTAGAGAAGGTCGGTAAAATTGGCTTTGTTATACAATTGGTACGGTTGTTGTACCTTCTCCAAAATATGTTGTTTGTTTATGATCATAATTGTATTAAATTATTGAATTGGTATATACGAATTAAAATTATGTGTACAATAAAGAAATGTAAGCATAAATTAAATCATATAAAATGTATAGTAGCCGCACAATTGCGTGAAAATCTCAATTGTAGTGCCCCTTCTCCCACAATTTTGAAGTAGGCAGCACAACACAACCACAAAAGCACTAACACCACTTGATTGATTTTGTCTTTGACAGGGATGTCAATTAAGCTTTTTGAGCCGGGTTTTGGTAAGGTCAAATTTAACTTACAAATTACACAGGTTTTGGAGTTTCGGACATTCAAGTTTTGAGTTCAAATTAAAAACTCAAATTTAGCCTACACTATCATATGAGTTTCGGACTCAAATCGGATTCATGTCCAATCTCATAATAAAGTATGTAATTATAGAAAATATATATTTTATAATTATGAATTACTATAAATTTACATATAAATTATTTAAATTTATTTCATAATATATATAATTGTAAATTACAGATATTGTTATATATTATATATATATATATATAATTATACTCGTATGTAAATTAGATCCTAATGAGTTTTAAACATAATATGTCCCACGTTCAAACTCACATTTAGTTTGGATCTAATATTTAGATCCAACTCTATTGGACCCAATTAAAGTTTAAGGTTAACAGGCTTTTTTTTGGGCCGAGCTCAGGTTAATCTGACTCCTTGGTCTTTGAGAAAATAATTCATCAAGCAAGCCTATGCGTCTAAACTTTTTTTTTTTTTCCTTCAGGTAAAATTTGGACTTTTATTGATAGAGCAAGAAGTTTACACATTGCAGCCAAAAGCACCCTATACTTCATACAATCAAACTATTCTATACAATTTCTAAAGAATATTCAAAACTACTCAAATCAAAACACTGCAGTGGAATACCCCAATCATTAATTATGCTCCAGGTCTAACATGTCCTTGGACTTTACGCCAAGTAGATCCAATGAACTGCATCTCCTCAATTATTTTGCTAGTGATGCTTTTTGTTGAAATAGGAACTTTTCGAAAGATCACCAAGTTTCTTGCTCTCCAAAGGTGATATACTGTCAAAGCTAGAGCTAAACACTCAAGTTTATCAGTGAATAAGCTACCACACCAGTTCTTAATCATCCAATCTAACTCCACAGACCAAGGGCCAGGTATTCTATACACGGTACATAGGGCCAAGATTTGCGACCATACTGTGGCAGAGACTGGGCACATAAAAAATAAATGCTCAATGGATTCATCATCACTATGGCATAACACACATTCATCTGAATCATTCAAGCATCCCCATTTTCTCAACCTGTCTTTTGTAAGCACCTCTTTCTACACAAGAGCCAGAGAATGAAAGAAAATCTAGGAATATAGTCCTTATACCACACTAATTTCCACCAAGGAGCTATTTCTTGCTGGGATCTTAAAGCTGTGAGTGCAGTGCTGACTGCAAACCTTCCTGATGAACTAAGTGTCCAAACTATTTGGTCCTTTTCGTTTTATAAATGGCCCAAATACAGTTGGAGTGTTGTGCTGCAGTAAGTTTACTTCTTGAGTGAGTTTCCTTCCACAAGGCCACTTCGAGTTTCCATTTCAATCCACTTTGAAACCTTATCTTGGGCTAAGAATCCGAGATTAGACAGCAGTTTCTTAGTAAAGCATTGATAGAGAGGCCCTATAGGGTGCCACATATCATACCAGAAGAATGAATCAGTCCCCTCACTAATCAAGTGCTTCACATAAGTTTGTGCATCTTCCGCCAAGCCCATGAGCAATCTGCAGGTGTTTTTGCGCCCCAAACAGAAGTATCCTTCAATATTATCGTATGTACCCACCTGATCCATAAAGAGTCTTTCTTAGTACAAATGTTCCAGATTTGCTTCAATACCAGGCACTTATTTCTGAGCGTCAAATCAGAGATTCCCAATCCCCCTTCTTTAACAGGTTTGCAGACATCTTTCCACTTTACTTTGGCCATATAATGGCTCTTAAGCTCCCCAGACCACAAAAAAGAGGAGAACATGCACTCCATTTTCTGAAGGGTAAATTACACTTTGCCCCCCTGTGGTTTCGCGATCGACCACATAACCCCCTTATCGTTTCAATATAACCACATAACCCCCCTATGCTTACATGGAATGTGGAAAATGGACGGAAACATCTGTCCGTCACATCTAAACATGAAATGTCAAAAATATCCCTACATATATAGCAAAGAAAACGATCCCAAAGCCAGCCTTCAACACTTTTTCTTCTGATATTGTTCTTAGAGAGAGAGAGAGAGAATCGATAGAGAGTGTGAAAAGGAACATAGAAGGGGCAAAATCAGTGGCAAAATTCATCGTAGGGATCAAGTTGAAGCTAATCGATAGTTTGATGCAGGGAAAAACATTGCGAGCACGTGATTTGGTAAGTCAATACAATACAACTCTATTGTAATCAGATTTAATGATTTTAGAGTTTTAGATATTTCAAGATCTGAATTTCGAAGTTTGAAATCCGAATGATTAAAACTTTTCATACTGAATGATTAAGTGGATATTATTGTTTGTGTTTGAAATTTGTCCGCAAGATACTAGATTTTGTGGTGAAGCGAAGTGGATATTATTGTTTGTGTTTGAAATTTGTCCGTAAGATACCAGATTTTGTGGTATTCATTGGGTACTATGATGTTGTGTATGCATGCTTCTATTTAAACAAATTCTAAAAAAAAAGTTGTGCTATTGATTAGTTATTGATGTTGTGCATGCATGCATTTATTTAAACAAATTCGTCAAAAAAATTTGGTGTAGTTGGAATAAAGTAATTATTGTTGTCTGATTTTTGGGTAACATTGTGGTCCCCCTATGTTGATGTCTAATATTTAGTGGTCCACTGGAGACAGTAAGCTAATATTATTGGCTGGTCCTTGAAACGTGAATGTAATTTATGTTTTTTGGCTAATTGGAAGAAGACAATAACTTATGTAGACTTTTTGTCGTTTACATATAGGTTTTGGTACAATGGACAATATGTTGACTACCACCCCTGGAAGAGTGGATATCCACATGCATATAGGTGGAAAATTTACATGGGAACCTGAGATTTCATACAGTGGAAACAAGATAGCAAAGTTTAAGGGATATAGTCTTAAAAAGAAGTTAACTAGAGACTACTTATGTCACTTGTATTCTAGAGTAGATAGTGACGCAAAGCAAATTGAGGTTTGGTATCAAATTCCTTTACTACTTTAGATGTGGGGCAAGGTTTTAAAATCGAGATTCTACCTTGGATCGCTTTTTTATTTTGCGGATCGGATCGTAGGATCGGATCGTGAGATCCATCGATCTTACAAAACCGTTAAAAATAATCTTACTAGTAATTTTGATGTTTGCAATTCACATATAGTAATAAATAATGCAACTCATGTACAATCAATATAATTGTATTATTAATTGAGGTTACAATCGTATTATCTAAAATATTTGGGATAATCTAAAAATTAAATAAAAATTTTGGAACTACATGTGACATATTGTAAATGAATCTAATTAAATTGAAAATATTGTTCTTTCTCAATTTTGAGTCTAAATGCAATTCTGGACAAGGTAATTGGAAAAATTGACTTTATATGTGTGTGTGTGTGTCATTTAAGTATTTATTAATGAGACAATTAAATATCAATTTTAAAGATTCGCCAATTTTATAGGTAAGGAATTAGCATAACATAATTATGTGGTTTTAAAGTTTTTGAATCTAGCTTCTAATGCAACAAATAGCAGAATTTTCTATACAAAATTATGATCAAATTATTAAAATTTTGTGCAACTAAAGCGTTTTTATGCGGCAGTCAGCGCCATATGCTTTTACTTCGACGGTAGTTGCATCTGTCAGATTAAATACTAGATAATCTCCAACCTTTAAATCATGATCTTTAACAAATTTTGGCCACGAACGCCTGCAAATATAATGGTATCGACCTTTCTTTCGATGTTGCACTGACCAAGATTGTTGCAGTGGCTTTTGTACTCGGATATGAGTCTACATTTTGGTGACAATTTTTCCTTGAAGTCCCTCGCAAAAGCACAGGGAATTCGCTACAAAAATATATAAAGAAATGAACTATAAATTTGTTCATTAAAGAAACAATGTAGGAATTGAAAGTTGATATGAGACTTACAATTTCTCTTGTAAAGTCATCTTCAATCCACAGCTTAATGAAGGACGGATAAGAGCTGGAACTTCTTTCCATATTCAAACTTAGCTAGAAACAAGAATGATGATCCTTTAAGGAGAAAAGAAGATAAAATTAGCGAATAGGCACTTCTTCAATTTTGGTGCCCCTTATATTACACGGCTTTTCTTTGTAGTTTGTATATATGCATGAGTTATTAAGGCTCTTAGTCTACCTGACTATGTGTTTGATAATTATCATATTAATCATGAATGACCTTTCTTTGTATCTTCCATATTTTATTTACTACATACATTGATTTGAGCATAAAGACAACCAATGAATGGTTAATTAACTCTTGTTCACCTCCCTTTAATTCTTCTTACTACTGTTGTTCCTATTCAAGCTCCATTCAAAGGAAACATGCATCCGTTGGACTAGGGATGGTCACAATTCAATCTTAAACAAAAATCAGCCCGGTTTATTGAAATGAAACCAGAAATGAATTTGAGAAATCATAACAAAACCATAATTGTAACTAATGGTTCGATTCAGATTCACTAAAATCTTAAATCGAATTGGAATCGACAATTTAGAACCCGCTCAAATTGTTTAAAAATACACTTATATCCTAGGCCTAGTTGGTTCAATCTAGAGTTCAATATCAATAGTTAGCACCTAACACCAGCAATCTCAATTCTAGTCCAACAACCAATTGTCCCATCTTATTAGTAAATCCAGACACAATAACTAATTTAGATTTAAGTCCAATCTAACCCAAATGTGTTAAGTCCTTAATTGTGCACATAATTTATGGATATTTCCCTTTTTGTTATGTCAGAATATTGTGTTAATTGGTTGATTCTTCTCATATTTGGTTTTTGGCACTGATTTTAGGTCATTAGAATTAAATGGAAATTAAAAGCGCAATTAAGTGAAAATTCCAGAAGACATTGGTGGATAAGGCGTGACCACGCTCCACTCTGCTATAAAAGATGAATGTCAAATTGTACTGGAATGGGCCCCACTTGGAATCCTGCTGACAAAACAAACTCACGTCTTTGGAGGAATTGGAAGCTAATTTTTAGGAATAGATTTGATTTCCTTTTTTATTGTTAGGCTTATGTGTTAGTATTCTAATTGTAATAGGATTCTTATTACAATTAGTGATTGGCTAGTATTAATAGGAAAAAGAAGGACAAGGGACGGCAGACTTTGTTTGAGAATTTTGGCAGCTTTTGTTTCATTATTCTTTAGGCCTTCTTCGTAGTCTCGATGGGAAGTATCCCTTCGTAGACTAGTCTTCTCTTAGTTGGAAAACAAAAACAAGAAAACAAAGGAAAAAGGAGAGAGCTCTTCTCCTATTCATTTTCCCTTTTTATTATTCATTCATCTTTATTTCTTTCGTCCTGCCGCCCTCTTTCCTTTAATCCTACTCACAATAACATCCAAATTCCAACGTGGTCATGAGCATACCAATTGAATCAATCAAATCATGCGGGATTGGTATTATGAGGAATGGCTAAACTTCTCGTCTACTTACAAGGCAACTCGAAGGTGCGGTCCATAACAATTGTGAGATCTAATCGGATCTTTACCATTTCTTTTAATACGTTACTATTCATACATTTCCTAGATAAATTGTTTAGGGTTATTTTTTTAATTGAATGTCAACGGCCAGATATTTGATTTAACATAATAGCCTACTGTCAATTTAACTAAATTGAATCCGTAATTGTTCATTTAGTTAATAATTAGTGATGACCACCATAATTGGCTTTATGTTGGAAAAACATAGGATCTAATTTAAATGAACTCTCTTAGCATGTTCATTGGTTAGGGTTGGGTTTTTCTAACTTTTAATGCAGTTGGGTAATTAAACTTCTATGGTCGTACCTAGGGTTATTCTTCGGTTAGGGAAGCAGTCAACGGTCATACCTTGGCTGTCGAAAAAGTAAGGAAAAGCTGGCTGTCAGAGTTTGTTGGTAGCTATAACTAACATAGTGACAAATGAATGAAATATTTTCGCATCAATGATCACTTGGTTGGACTGTGCCTAAGAAGTTGTTCCTTTGGGTAGAATTTTATTAATTGCTTTCTATATTAAATTATTCTCTGCTTATACTTGGTGATTTATTTAATTGGAATTTTCATTTTTTCTTTCTAATTTTATTTATTTTATTCCTAGTTTTATCTTATCAAACCCCCCCCCCCCAATTTTTCCCGTGACTTAGAAAGAAGCAATCTCCTACCCGTTCCTTGAGGAGACGACCCTACTTACCACTACTACAAATTAATATTTTCTTAGAGATAATTCCGGTATATTGGATCAAGCAAATTCTTTGGAACTAGGGTGAAGCAAGTAACCCATTGCACATCCAGAGTCCCTGCTTCAGTACTCAGAATTGCTTTGTAATTAATTGTGGTGGTAATTGGGATTTTTAATATTTATTATTGCATAGGTTCGGCACCTGTCAAAATGTTAAAGTCAAACTAGTCAAAATATTAAACTAGCACAGAATGACATTTTAAATTTGACTAACCATTATGATGATGATTAATTAATTAATAATTTTTCCCTTTCTCTATTTTAATAGTGAGAAAATTATGTATCTTTTTTATTTAAAAAATTCAATACAAATGGTATTCTTTTCATAAAATATGCATGTTTTATTTTTCTTAGTCACATGACAATGCAATAAAATTCATATTTTTTTCTATATTCATTGTCATATTTACTAAGAATCAATTTCATAAGGGATTATTTCATAAACCTTCCTGAGGGGTTTCTGACAGTTGCAAGAACTCTCTTAAGGTTCTAAAAATTATAGAAACCTCCATTCTTTTAATGGTTTAGGTAACAAAATAGGTCTAAAATGCTGATGCAAGCCAAATATACCTTTGAATATCCTATAATACCCTTCTCTAAGTCTTTAAAAGTAAATATGTTGCTCTGAAAGTTCTTTTTAAGTTGCCAAATGCCATATATATGTTCCTTGTCATGCAACTTCGTTTATGTAATTAATGGTCTCAATATCAAATTGATATGGGTGAAGTGCTTGATATTTGTATCATCATTTAAAAAATAATAATTCCATGGCTGTTATACAACATTTTGCCGCTAGTTTTTTTTTTCAATAAAAAAAGGAAAGAGGAAGTGTTGGGATATGAATTAGGTGCTAGAGGAAGCTACTTTGTCAAGGTACAAAAACAAGGTAGAAAATTTAGAATTCATCCAAGAAGGAAAAGAGATCATGAAATTGCAGTTGGTGAATGATGATAGAAGTTGTATAAACTGGTATAAAAATAAAGTTTTTTGGTATAGGACTAATAGGCTTTTAAGGAAGTTGGAAAGAAAAACTAATAGTTGCAGTTGATGTTCTACTCCGCTTGATTTTTCTCCTCTATAAATGGGTCTAACTAGTATGTGAGAGTTACTAATGTAAATTTACGTTATAAGGGAGGCAAGTGAAATATTTAAAACCTCGAGGGAGGCTCCTACAACTGTTTTTTAAAATTATCCCATTTCATAATAACAAATGTTTAAGCGTAACTAAAAGAAACAAAATTGTAACCAAAAGAAGTCAAAACTATAACCGGACTGGAATCGGAGGTTCAAAACCATAACTATAATTGTCCTTATAAAGGCAGATTCAAGTTCCATCTTTTAGAAGAAGTGAAAACGTTGGTTTTTGAATTAGAATCGATTTTTGGAACCATGCCACAATGGGGGAGGAGGCCACGGGACGTAAAAAAGGGGCTCCTATCAACTTGTTCCGACCTAGAATAATAAGCTCATGAGTTTGGTATTACTTCACCGTTGAGAAAGGAAAGAAGTTTTCCATCTCTAAGTTTCACTCAGATATAACTCCCTTTTTTTGGGTGTGAAGCAGTGTCAAACCAAAATACCCAACAAGCATTAGCTCTCCCTGAAAAGGAGGTGATCCAACCGCACCTTCTAGTGCAGCTACCTTGTTACGATTTCACTCCAGTCACTAGCCCTGCCTTCGGCATCCCACTCCTTGCAGCTAAGGTAACGTCTTCGGCCATGAATAGCTCTCATAGTGTGAACGGCGGTGTGTATAAGCCTGGGAACGGATTCACCACCGGCCATGTCTTCATTGGACTACGAAAATTATTTGAACTTGAAGAATTGAAAAATGAAAATTTTTATTTTTACTTTTGATTTCTCAGCTGAGATAAGATCCACTGAATTTGGTATATTTATCTGTTCTTATTAGCGCAATTTTTTAAATCAACGTAATGGTTATAATCTGATTTCTCAGCCTGAGATAAGATCCGCTGAATTTGGTATATTTCTGTTCTTATTAGTGCAATTTTTTAAATCAACGTAATGGTGATAATCATATGCCAGACAGAAAAAGGATCCGTCGATTGAGCATTGGTTGATAATTTAGATATAGAACTTACGAAGGTTAAATACAATTGCCTAATATTTTAACTTAAATATAGCACTTATGATTCATGGGTCGGATTCAAGCAGTACTCCAGAATTTCCATTATATTATAAGTTTCAATATTTAATGTATGTGGTAATGAATACATGATCTATTAGAGCTTTAGAAAAAAAGGAATTATGGGCAATAGGGAATGACCTTCAACAACTCATGTACCTTCTTCCTTGAAGACCCTGAAATTTAAGACCATGCAACTCAATTTGATGTACTACAAATTAAATGTTGAAATTACTTTAATAATTCTGCACAAATATTCATCTGATAACTTGTATTTTTCTAACAAAACTTAATGTGAAGAAACATAAATTTGAATTAGACAATCTTAACTTGTGCTAGGTCCTCATGATTTGAATGTAGAATAAATCTCCAAAACGCTCAAGTAAGGCGACCTGGCAAATTTCTCCTTTCTACAAATTGTACGCTTTGCAAAATTCAATCCGTCCTTCCGTAATTTCACTCCTTTGATCAATCTTTAGTGGCCACTCTCTCTCAGCAAAGGACCGCCTCTTTCTCCATCTCTAATTTTGTTGCCCTGGAAAATGCTCTTGGAATTTTCCGAAAATAAGACCACCAAGCAAAGTAATAAATGAAGGAAAGCATCTACATTTATAATTTATTTATGAAATCTACTAACAAAAATGTAACCCTCGTTTTCTTGTTTTCTTCTTATTTTTTAATCCTTCTTCAAATATTCTTAAGAAATAAATAGTGAACCGTATCTTTGTTAAAAGCATCTGCTAATTTTGTCTTCCTTTTGAGGCAGCATATTTTGTTATTTCTTTTCCCAGTTGATGCCAATGCAATTTGCTAGTGGAACCGTTCGGTTATGTACATGGATATATGGAAGTGGAACAAAATCATTAACTACTATTTTGAACAAATAAAACAATATTTATACTATAGAGTTTAATTCAATAGCTTTCTTGAAATCTGTGGTCATATATTTTCCATGCTAATAAATCCATCCAGCTCCGAAGAAGCAAGGGAAACAAAATTCTTGCGATATTTATGAGTACGGCGCCCCACCATCCCTCCAAACCAAACACGCTAAAGAAAAAGATAAAAACAGAGTCTTGCTGGCAAGGTGTGCACGAAAAGGAGAGTCTTGGCGGTAATGTCTTATGTTGTTAGATCATAAGAAAGTTGTACAAATTTCAAATTTTGATTATACATAATATAGTTATATAGATTTTTTTCTAACAGGCATGAATACTCGTTAACACTATTAATATTAAATTGAACTTAACATATAAATAACTGAATACACATAATCACAATTATTGCACCTCTTGTTTTTTAAATATGTTTTCAAATTAATTATACTTTTTTAAAAAAACTAACACAAGAGACTCCTCTTAACGAATATTCAATAGGCACCAATTAGCCAAACCATACAGGATCATGAGTCTCATAGTTGGAAGTTATCTAGTTCAAATTGAATGATGTAGCTCTTACCCATTTTGGTGTAAAATCATATAAATCGGGCATAAATTTTAATTTGTCAACTATTACAAATTTGTAATAAAATCAAAATAACAACGAACTTTAGCAAGTTTACACAAAATGTATTCATGATGTTTTTAGGATTATTTACCATACCATATCTTGGCAATTAAGACAAGAAATTTTGAAACATACTGACTTGATCGTTTTACATAATTTACAACTAATCTCCTAATATATACCCTAACTTTACCCCGTAGAACTTTTTTTTTTTTTGAAATAAACCCACCTTTTTATTTGGCTTTTTTTATTACTACTGAAATACAAATTTGGCCCAAAATCTAAATTGTGGAAAATGTATATATAATATACATTATTTTTTAGTTGATATGTTAGAGCCCTAGAACAATACTGGTCAGCTACATTCATTTTGCAATACATTTACAATAATTCACCAATGCCGCATAATCTTTTTCTTTTGACAAACAAACACACACACACTCATTAAACTACATTTAAGGCCACTGAAACACTCATTAAACCTAATGCCGCATAATCTGTCGGAAGCTTTTTTATCTTATCAGGATGCTCCTTGACCAACACAGCGGCTGGTGGCAGGCCTACTTTTTCCCATCACTTTATCATTTACTAACGCCTCCTCTTGTAATAACTAGGATTGAGATATTAATAAAAATTTTGCTATTGTTCGGGGAAGGCTATGCTGAAGATTTTTAATTTAGAAAAGTCATTGGTATTTTAAAAAACAAATCACGAAGACTCATTGTAGCTCTAAATCATAAAATGGCATGTCGAATATTCAATAAATCACATGAGGATTTTGGTTATTTAACCCATTTATTTTATGGGGCCAATTGTTATATTTTACCAACGTCAGTTTTGATGATTTCAATTGGTATTTCAAAAACTTGCAAACCACATTAAATTGTAGCTTGTTAAATTAAAGGGAGTTGAATTGAACATTTGTTAAATCATAGAAGATTTTTGGTACTTAACCCGTTTTTGGAATAATATGGGTGTTAAATGCTTTACTATAATACTTTTCCATGAGATTGATATACACTTTTATCTTATTTGTAAGAAATGTTGGTATTTTGAAAAGTGATAAAAATTAATAGCTTTAAAGGAGTTGCAAGGTGTTATGATAGCACTTTTGGACTTTTGGCACATTTTTTTTTCTTTCTTTTGATTAATTGTCAACTTCTACCCTACACTAACATATACTAGAGGAGGGATCCAATTGACTCGGGGATAACGGAGAGGATCTCATCTCTAGATCAAAGGGATATAATATTACACATCCTTTGAATTTTATTACAAGTGCAAAAGTTTAAATCCTTGACTTGCAGTCAGACTTGCACTTGATGTTTCATTGGGTGGCCAACTCACATAAATGGTGTCTTTTTTCTTTTTACAATTAATATTTGCCTTAGTCAGTTTATAAATACATCAATTTACATATGAGTTGGGAAATGATTTGGTGACAGTAATGAGATTGGAACTCTAGATGTAACACGCAGAAAGGTATTTGTCCATGAACTGAAAATAAAAATTATATTATGTTATGAGAAGTGAATAACAAGCAATTGAACATACCAAAGAAAACTAACACTTAATACTTGTATCCTTTAAAAAAAAAATAACGAAACAAAAATACCTCGTGTGAATGCACTATTACGTATTACTATTTATTACTTAAGTCTCAAGTTACAAAATATGGTATTTTCCACTTATCTTTTAATGATTACAGGTCATAGATGCGTGGAAGATCTACAAGAATGTCAATAAAAATTATTGCCAATTCTTTAACGCGGTTAAGAGATTTCATGCCATATCTTTTTGGAAATTAGAATTGGTTCTATAAGTTAACTTTACATTTTCATTCCTCAATAATAAAATGAGGAAATAAAAAAAAGAAACAATTAGATTTGGCAGTCACCAAAGATTTTCTTAACATAAATAAGCAATCAATTCAAAAGGATTCCCCGTCGCCTACTACTTTCCATTTTCAGAATAACCTTGTACACATATATGGTAATGTATTCTCTACAAGAATGCACATACCCAAAGAACCCTAATCGGATCCTCTCATCTTCAATAAGCCGAATTTTTCCCAACTCGAATCACCCAAAGAAACAATGGAAGCATATTGGGGTTTAGGGGCTGCGGGGAGAAGTTGCAGCAATCCTTTGCTGCTAAATCAACTGAATACTTCACTAATGAAGCTCCCGTGGTGGGCACGTACATTGATGCAAGTTTAGGAGGGCATTCTGGCTTGATGAAACAGCATTGTGATGAGGATTCTGGGCCTGTAATGGGAAGTTTCTGCAATCCCATCACTGCTGAATCCATTGCCAATGCTGAAAACTTCACTGTTGAAGGTCCTGTGGTGGATACTCTTGTTTCAAATTACAAGGTAGATGCTAGTTTAACAGAGTTTATTGGTTTGGAAGAAAATTTTGAGGTGGATTCAGTGGCTGTAGGGGGAAGTTTCAGCAATCCCATGAATGCTGAATCCATCGCCAATGCTGGGTACTACATTCCTCATGGTCCCTACGGAGAACACGATGTTTCCAAATTTTGATGCTGATTCAGGGGGTTTAGTGGGGAATTTCTGCAATCCCTTCACTTCTAAATCCACCCCCAATTCTGAATACGAAAATCTCGTGTTTGACACACCTGTTCCGTATTATGAGGATGACGGAAAACTTTTTGGTTCGAAGGGATATTCTAATGAGGGTTCATATGATGCAGTCTATCCATTCTTGCCGACATCTACTCCTTTAGCCCTGAATGTTGATGCAATAAACGAAGTATTTCACCAAGAAAATCAAGTGGGTTTCCAGCCAATAACGCAGCAAAACATATATGATTCAAATCAGCCAGAAAAGGAGTGGAATTCCTGCAGAAACTGCATGCAAAAGGGGGAGAACTGCAGCCACAACTGCAATTGGATTTCCTGCAAAAACAGCATGCACAAGACTACGGCAATCAGCCAAAATCACAGGAAGAAGCAAAAGAAGAGGAGGAAGTAGTTATAATTGGCGAAATCCCAGCTCCAAAAAAATACCGCCCTTCGCGGAAGAGGAAGTGTGACATCATTGTCTCAGATGAAGAACTCCGTCTGGATAGCTCGGGTTGGACCAAATACGGTCAGAAGACACTCAAAGGTTCGACATATCCAAAAGGCTACTACCGATGTCGAGCTAAAGGTTGTCCCGCGAGGAAACACGTCGAGAAGATTTCAGAAAATCCGGACAAGTTTGCTGTGTGGTTTAACAATGATCACCAGCATGGTCAGAATCCAGCAGCAAAATCCAATGCCTTTGATGAGAAACCTGTTCTCCAACCAAACCCCATAATTACAACAACTGCATCAAGTGATCTTATGAACAGTTTTACCATGAACTATGATCTGATCAAGAACGAGGAAGAAGACTGGTTCCAGGATATTAAACTTAAAGAAGAGCCAGAAGACTGGTACGAGAGATGTTACGATGATATTGCTTAAATGGCACCACGATGGAATTTTTCTGAGTCTGGTTTTATTAGTACCATTCTGTCCTAAAACTTTTTGACAATTTTTTTTTCTTATTGATGTAGCAAATAACACAAATTACCACTTAATTGTCTCAACTCAACTGCTCAAAAATATTGAAAATGTGAGTTTTTTATTCATGTCCTTCTCATTATACACTTGTATCCCCAATTCTGGAACTTTCTGTTAATCTATAGTATATGTTAAGAAAATTCTTGCTCTTAATTCAAGGAAATTGTGTAATGGCAACCAGGGAACATTTTTATTTGGAAGACCGGGTTGGTTGGATTTGTGCCTCTGGTGTCCATTCTCTTCTGACTAGTCGGCTGCTAATCTGATTGATGTTAATCTGGTTTCGTTTCGAATATTGTAGTGCCACCAGTGGCGGAGCTAGCTAGGGTGTTTTTACATATTGCTTTTAACCTTTAAGAATTTTTGAAAATTTTCATTGAAAGCCTTATTATCACCCTCCCAACACCCAACCCCAACCCCAACAAAAAAAAAAAAAAAGATTTTGGCAAAACCTCTATTGCCTCTCTAGAATATTCTTTACTTGCTGTTTAGTTGTTTGATTTATAGAATTCAACTTGTGATAAACTACTTTAGTGCTGCATATTGGCTTGCTAAGAGCTAATTTATTATGTCAAGTAAAATCCCTTAAAGTTCAAATGGATATACCTTTCAATTAATTTTTCCATTCCAATTCACTTTTTCTCTGCCAGATCATATTTAAGTACTTGGTTTTATATACACATCATTTTTTAAATGCAACGTTTAAACTGATAAAATGATGTATTTTTAAAGTAGTTTTGTAAAGATATAAGAAGCAAGGTTTAGATGCAATTAGCAATGTTTGTGTACTTTCAATTTTTAGTTTTGATGCTATCGTGGCATAGTAAAGTTTTTTCTTTCCCCTTGGGATTATAAGAATTAGCAAACAGCAAATGATTAGTTATTTTAAAAAGTACATTAGTTTATATCGATGTAATAATAATATATAGTTTATTTATCATGTTTCATGCACTTAAGTTTACCGTTGTTTTGTTAAAATTATCTAATGACCTAACAATAGATAATTTTTAGAAAATTTTTATTTTGAGTTGTAATTAGACTTAATGGCATCTGAAAATAGAAAAAGGAAAAAGCAAATTATGATTCTAAATTTACACTAGTAACCTGCCACTTTTCAACATATATAAGTTCTTACCCAAATAAAATCCTGGTTCAATCACTGGTGTTGCATATTAATTTTCTTTCTCTCTCTTTTCCAAATAATAGATTAGCAATAATCAGATTATTAATATGACTGCTAATCTGTTGCTAATGGAATTTGACAAATCTGAAAAAAATTTAAAATGATAGCATGTAAAATGATAGCCATGGATCATGGAAAGTGACCCTTTTGGTTTAGAAGATTAGCTTAGGATTTGAAAGCTCTAAACTTAGACTGGCTTGATTGGATTTTAATTTAAACTCTGGTACCCATTTTCTTCTGAGTGATATTTCTCGTTTTGTTCATTTTTGGTGCTGCCCATATTCGGATTTGATTCAAGAAAATCACTTCTGACTTGAACCCAAGGTTTGGCAAAAAAAATATTGTTCTGTATATGTCATCAATGCAAATTACAAAGCCATCAGGCCCTCAGCTGAAAGCATCTCTAATTTGTCATCAATGAAGGTATGTATATTAGACTCTGATAATAGAAAAATGAATCCAAAAATTGCTAATTTTATTACTAAACCCTCAATATTGTCACCATCAGCTTTTAACTTCATTTCTAATATTTAATACCTTATTTACATTTAGTTTCTTGACCCCGAATATTGCCAACATCAGCCTTTAACATTCCTAATTTATTAAAGCCTGAATTGTTTTCGGAATATTCTGATCACAAATGGTTACATGGATCTTGCGTATGAATTGCATGGCTTGAAGCATTAGCATCTATTTTGTACTCTGCACATGAAGAACTCATAACACACTCTTTTTTTTTTCTTTTTTTTTTTGGGGTGGTGAGTGGGAGGTCTTAACTCCAAATACATTTAAATCACCACAACACTAACACCAGCCTATCTACATATCTTTTTTTTTTTTTTGAAAAGCTTAATCATAAATTCTTTTCATGCCTATTTATAATAATCAGATAATTTTAATAATCTTATTACATTGCCAATCTATTAAGCTATATTAGGATATAATGACTGAAAGCTAGAAATGTTAAACGAAGTTGTTATCTTTGAAAAGCATCAGCATACCATGCCACGAAGCCATTGCTAGGCATTTTTTTCTTCCTTCAAAGAGCATGAAAATCATTCTATTTTCGTTTTTCAAGTTCAATTTTTCTAGCACCCTAAGATAATTACCCTTGAAACTGTTTCTGAGCAACAAGAAACTTGGAGGGGGAGCAGGTTAGACTTGGGCAGAAACTTTTGAACAAAAGTATGCAACAATTATTAACAGTTTAATGCCCAATTTAAAACAAAGCATTTTAACTGAAATACCACTATCAATCATTTACACCAATCATTAACAGTCTAGAACAACAAACTGAAAATCCCACTAAAATCCAAAATAGAATCTTAAAATCACATGCCACTAAACAACTCATTAATCAAAAAAAAAACTGAAAAGTTTAATTCATATGACAATAAAAGAGGACACCACAATAGCAAAATGCAGTGAAAACCCCAAGATTCTTTACATACTCCATCTATATAAATTAGACACCTTTCTTAAATTCCATATTACAATTCCAACAGTCAGAAACATAGAAAAGAGAGAAAGAACACAAGAACAGCAAAACGAATGAGTGTAGGTACAGTAGTATAAAAACTTTTCAAGAATTGATTATTTTGGTGAAACCTTCTTATATTTCCTTACAAATGAATGATGAGCAAAAAGTAATCAATCAACAGAACAAAATAGAGTAGTTTGATTAGGACAGAGAAATTAGTAGGAAAGGGGAAGCCATGAAGGTTCTCGACCAAGCGAGAGAGAAGATGAAGGGAATCACCACATTTGCAAGCGCTGCTAATTTCTTTTCTCGCTAAATGTGCATTTAGATTTTCTTTTGTTAATAGATATCGTATTTAATTTAAAACCTTTGTTTGATGATATTTTTAACTTTTGTTCTACTAATCTACCATTTCTGTGTTTTGTTTCGTCATATTCTTTCCAGGTGTTATGGTAACACTGGAGAATCATTTGATAGGATCAATTAAGCCTGACGAAAACAATGTGAACACTTCAAGTCTGACTACTAGAAAAATTTAATATTGAACCATATATTGGAAAACAAAAAGCTGGAACATTGCAAAAATTATTTTTTATTGATGATGAGGTGAGAAAATATATACCTTTACATTTATCTTTTAATTTAAATCTGTATTTTGTAGCTAAATCTTAATTATATTGTAAAAAAATCTATAGGAGCAAAAATTCAAGCTATCATGTTTGATGACATTATCACATGATTTGGGAATGATTTCCTATATAAGTCCAACTTGTTTTCAAATGGAAGTGCCAACAAAACAAACACCTCATATGCAAATGTCAATGATGAGATTGAATTAGTTTTGCTCAATTACACTCACGTCAAAGAAGACCATTCTCACATACTAGCAATGAATATTGTCTGTGCCACAACCTAGTTTGAGGAGGCAAAAAAACTAGACTTCCTCGAAAAAAGAATAGGTAACTTTTATTCCAAAACATAAATGTTTGTTCAGAAACTTCTAATGATTTTATGTATTTTTATATTAATTTATTATACTTATTTATTTTCAAAATAATCTAACCTTGCAGATGTCATTGAGAGGTATAGTGGATTCACTCAAAAAAGGAAATCATCATCATAAACAAAAGATTACTTTTCTTGGTTTACTTTCTTAAGATACAAATAATTAAAGCATCAAGTATAAGTCACGTTTCTAAGATCTCTTTTCCTTAATATATATCTTGTTCATCTTTAGATTTGAGTACTTAAAAATTCAAACCTTATCATTGTCGAAAGAATTCCCAATTAATTTTACATTCTCTTCTACGCTTTATTTCAAATATTTAATCTTTGTATCAAATAACTTTTTCACATGTTAGACCGGACACTATAAAAAGTATCTTGTGAGGAGATATGCTAACTAATGTAGGGCAATTTCTAAAAGAAGTTGCATCTCAAGATCAGTAATTGCAGCCATACAGTTCTAACTATCTAAATATTAAGGTACAAATATCAATACACAAAATCTTATTTATCTCATAAATTACAATTTAATATATCTACAGATTCTAGGAGAGTTACAATTGTCAACAATATTCATGTTAGCTATACAAGTAAACCCAAATTGCGAAGAGGCAGTGAAGGTTAAAAAGTGGTATGAATACAAATTTTGTAGTCATGTTTCAATGAACTTTTTTTTTATTTCAATAAACATTGAATGCATTCAACTGCTACAAACAAAACTCCTACAGGATAACATCAAAAAAGAAAATAGTAAGAATATCGAAGCAACAATTTTGAAGAGCAAGATGGACTTGACCAAGCACATTGAACTCAAAAGAATTATTGATCACCAACATTCATTGAAAGAGGTAAATTTATCTGCTTATTAATTTTTAATTTAGAAAAATCTATACATAATAAATATCAAGCACACATCACAAACCCACTAACAAATTACTTCTTTCATGAGCATGCTTTCTACACTTTCAATGCAATTGTCAATGACGGAGAATAAAGCAGAGCCATGCTATGTTGCTTGCAAAGAATGCATGATCAAAATTTTTAAAACACAAATTGGCTCAGTTTGTAAAAACTAATCATTTCCTTACAAAAGATCGTGTGCTCGAATTCCGCTGCCTATGTGAGGGCTATGTTGGTGAGTAATCTGTAAGTATCTCTACAAGTGATCTATGATCCCTGTGATTTGCGCTGACCGTGGTGGTGATTAGAGTCGAACCCACCCAAACTTTTTTATTACCCAAAAAATTTATCAATTTTGAAGAAGATGCAAGATGCCCCAAGTGTAGCTATCCAGCAACGAATTTCACACCAAGGTAAGCCATTTAATTAATTTTATGGCATAAAAGCTTGATTCAACAAAGAAAACACCGAGTAAACCATTTAATTAATTTCATGACATAAAAAAGTAGATTCAAGAAAGAAAACCTAAACTGCATGGTTAACAAGTTGACAACATCTCAAAAATAGGTACAACATAAGGATGGAATTTCTTGATGGCTAAGATAGAGCAATCCAGTTGAAGAATACATAAACAATACTACATCCATCAACGTAAGTTCCCTAAAAGTACTATTGTTATAAATAACATAACTCTTATTGGTTATATACATTTAATACAAATCTAACTTACATAAAAAAAACTAAAAATACAATAGAAAACGAGGGATCAAGGTTTTATAAGAAAATGGTTGCCATGGCGTGAGCCACATGCAGCTCTTAACTTTGAAAAATTAGTTTTAGGTTTAGAAAATTTAGAAAATTTTAAAGTTGTATCGTATTTGACCCCACTAAGTTTTATCAAATTCTCTTTTCTACATACATTGACCCTAAACAATTGAAAATTTGTAATTCTCACCATTACAAGAATTTTGAATTTATTTCAAGTTAGTTATGGAAGTTCCTTCAAGAATAAATTCTTTCATAGTTTTCAAAACAAGAGATGAGCTTTCTTGAGTGGAGTGGAAAACCAATTTTTCCAAACTTCAAAGTTTTGGAAAACAAAAAATTTTCGAATGGATGGAAAATATTTACTTATAATACAAAATTAAGTTACATATAACACACTAAAGATAAATTTCTTAAAAGAAATAGAAGATCAAATTAGTGGTAGTTCACAAATTATTTTTTAAAAAAAATAAGAGTTTCAGTTACTTATATTGGAAAAAATGTATTTAATTAAATTGATAATGAATTGATTCTGCAATTTTTTAAGAAAATGAGTACTCAAAAGATACAATTATAATTTATATGTAATGCTAGTAGTTTATTTTTTTTTAAATAAGTTTTACTCTACTAAAATTTGAACCCACCTATTATGGGGTCTTGGCTCCGCCCCTAGTTGCCACGAAGTATAAGGAGTTCAATCTCCTAATCAAGCTAAGTAGTTAAGTCAGGGCTCCAATGAAAACCTATCAATAGTCGCAATTGCATTCGAACAACTGCCAAACATAGTAAAATAAGAAGACCACCCCAGCTGCAAAGTCAAAAGCACAAAATTCAAGAAAAGAGGATACATATGAACAACGCGTTCAACTGAGCACAAGAAATGATAAGATCATTCAAATGGAAAGAGACAAAATAACAGAAGAAGAGGAGTTCAAAGAAGAAGAGGCCACTTCAGCTATTATATCCCAACATGCTCAACAAATGAAAATAGATGACAAAAAATTAACGGTGATTGAAATTGAAAATGACATTCCAATACAATACTTCAAAACAAAAAAGGGAGGACAAGAAGTGATGAATCGAAACTCAACACTCAATTGAAAAAAGAAGATAAAAGTCGAGAAAGATTAAAGTACTAATTATTGTTCTTTCATATTTGTTATCTTCTCTTTGTGTCCATCTCATATTCAATAACAATGAGTGACATTACCAAGTTTAACAGGAGTGATTAATTTGCATGCATTTATTTGCTAAGGCATTCTTTTCTTGCAAATATTTGCTTTACATGTTTACATGTTTGAACTTCTTTTGTTCCTGTAAAGGTATATTTGTTACGTTAAAATATTATATTTTGCAGGGAAGATTTTGTAGACACAGCAAATTTATTCAATTTATTTAGTCAAGATTAAGTAAATTAAATTGATCCGCGAACCCAGTTCGTGGATCTCACCATATTTCTGAAACACGAGAAGCATCCGCGAGATGAACATCGCGAATCACTCACGCGGATCCGAGTCGCGAATCCGCGTCGCGGATCCGTGTCGTGAATCGCTGTTCCATCAGCCAACGATTGGCCGTCTCAGATGCTTTTCACAGAATTACACAGACAACAATTCAGCAATCCAGAAAACATTGAATCAGTAATTTTTAACATAAAATAAAAATTTTCCAGATAACAAACTACTACTTTAATCAAATTAAAGTTGCAACTTTTACCAAAAATTGCACATATATATACATATACCATCCAAATACATACAATCCATGAACATTAATACACAAAGTCATATGTAGATGCCAGGGATGGCTCTGATACCACTGTTAGGAATTAGGGCATCAGGCACAGCGGAATTTAAAAATTTTAGCCCCAACTCCCACCAGGAATCACCCTAGTTCTACATATGACTTCACATAAGAGGTTCTGAGGATTACCTTAATCGGTAAATGGTGTCTCTGACTTGCTGGAAAGGCTGAGACGACCCTTGTGTAGCAGTCCAGATGTCCTGCCTCTAATGATGTCCACACGAGATTGCTCCTGGACTCCTGATTGTCTCTACGATCTGTGTGTGTGTATGAGTGAGGTGGAGGTGCTAGCCTTCTCACTCAAGGTATCAGACTCTCTGAGTTTTTCTCTCTACGTGAGTTTTTGGGAACTCTTCTCTCTCTGTTTCTCTGACTATCAGAAGTATCTACTCTAACTCACCTATCGTAGTATCTGATACTACTAATAGGAGAGAGATAGAGAGAGAGATGAGAGTAACAGAAGGGAGGGATAGGGTCAGGTGGTTTGATTCAAAATCAAACCACCGTAACATCTCATGGATTCCCTATCCTCTTCTGTTATTTTACAGATAAGAGACAATCCATCTATCTTATCGTATGTTGACCCCTGATTTATTTATCTTTATAATTAAACCCGTAAGTATTTATTTCCAAGTCCCTACTTGGACACACAATTTAATCCGAACCCAATCTCTATGCGTGTGATCCAATAGGTCCCAAATACGGTAATAATTATGAATTATAATTCTTAAAAAGAATTAGATAAAATAAACACTTTTATTTTATCATTAATTACAATAATTAATCATTCATAATTATAAATTGTGAGCGGTGTCTAGCAACACATCACAACTACCCAGGTATTCGGAATTGATCAAGGGAAATTCCAACCTAACCTTTTCCATGAAAAATTACCGTGTAATTATTATCCTTTCACCATTGATATCCAATTAGTCAGGGAATAAGGAACAAGTGCCAATTCCCTTAATGACTAATTAATTTTCTAGTTCCCGGAATTAACCTTAGATTAGATTAACTTGAAGACACTCTTCAATTAATCTAATGTAGTCGACTACTAAGGTTACATTCCAATTAGTGGCCTTACTAGATATCAGCTCCCACTAATGGAGTGGTGAATCTTCTCTTGATCACTCACTATCTTTCCATGCTTCACACTACCTCCAATTTCTATTCTTTAAGTCACCCCTGGTAAGTAACAAGAAACAGAATCAAAAGGTAGTGATTCACACTCAAGATACTATGGTGATCTCAAGTCTAGGATCACTTACACAATTTCCCATAAGAGATTCAACCATTGGCACTAAATATCCTAATGGGATCTCTGTGTGGATCACTCCAATGAATTATTACTCTATAATTCATCTACACATTAGCCTAGGTATCCCTATACCATGGTTGATGAGAACAACCACTACTTATATTAAGTAGGGGCTAATTGTGTACTAGTCTGTCCGTATTAATGATGTCCTGTCTCATTAATACTATGACTAGGGACATTTAAGAATATTTATTATAAACGTGATTGATATCTCATAGTCAGCAACTCTTGTGACTATCATCACATTAATAAATATTCTAAGGACTTTTACCAGCTATATCATATATTAAACAGATAAAATTGGAAATTCATAAAATACAAAACTTTAATTAGGAATGTATTTCAACAAGTCAATTGTTTTTGGGCATACATTCCAACACCAAACACAGTTGGAGTGTTGTGCTGCAGTAATTTTACTTCTTGAGTGAGTTTCCTTCCACAAGGCCACTTCGAGTTTCCATTTCAATCCACTTTGAAACCTTATCTTCGGCTAAGAATCCGAGATTAGACAGCAGTTTCTTAGTAAAGCATTGATAGAGAGGCCCTATAGGGTGCCACATATCATACCAGAAGAATGAATCAGTCCCCTCACTAATCAAGTGCTTCACATAAGTGTGTGCATCTTCCGCCAAGCCCATGAGCAATCTGCAGGTGTTTTTGCTCCCCAAACAGAAGTATCCTTCCATATTATCGTATGTACCCACTTGATCCATAAAGAGTCTTTCTTAGTACAAATGTTCCAGATTGGCTTCAATACCAGGCACTTATTTCTGAGCGTCAAATCAGAGATTCCCAATCCCCCTTCTTTAACAGGTTTGCAGACATCTTTCCACTTTACTTTGGCCATATAATGGCTCTTAAGCTCCCTAGACCACAAAAAAGAGGAGAACATGCACTCCATTTTCTGAATGGTAAATTACACTTTACCCCCCAGTGGTTTCGCGATCGACCACATAACCCCCTTATCGTTTCAATATAACCACATAACCCCCCAATGCTTACATGGAATGTGGAAAACGGACGGAAACATCTGTCCGTCACATCTAAACATGAAATGTCAAAAATATCCCTACATATATAGCAAAGAAAACGATCCCAAAGCCAGCCTTCAACACTTTTTCTTCTGATATTGTTCTTAGAGAGAGAGAGAGAATCGATAGAGAGTGTGAAAAGGAACATAGAAGGGGCAAAATCAGTGGCAAAATTCATCGTGTAGGGATCGAAGTTGAAGCTAATCGATAGTTTGATGCAGTAGGGAAAACATTGCGGAGCACGTGATTTGGTAAGTCAATACAATACAACTCTATTGTAATCAGATTTAGTGATTTTAGAGTTTTAGATATTTCAAGATCTGAATTTCAAAGTTTGAAATCCAAATGATTAAAACCTTTCATACCGAATGATTAAGTGGATATTATTGTTTGTGTTTGAAATTTGTCCGCAAGATACTAGATTTTGTGGTGAAGAGAAGTGGATATTATTGTTTGTGTTTGAAATTTGTCCGCAAGATACCAGATTTTGTGGTATTCATTGGGTACTATGATGTTGTGTATGCATGCTTCTATTTAAACAAATTCTGCGAAAAAAAGTTGTGCTATTGATTAGTTATTGATGTTGCGCATGCATGCATTTATTTAAACAAATTCTGTCAAAAAAAATTTGTGTAGTTGGAATAAAGTAATTCTTGTTGTCTGATTTTTGGGTAACATTGTGGTCCCCCTATGTTGATGTCTAATATTTAGTGGTCCACTGGAGACAGTAAGCTAATATTATTGGCTGGTCCTTGAAACGTGAATGTAATTTATGCTTTTTGGCTAATTGGAAGAAGACAATAACTTATGTAGACTGTAGGCACCAAATTTTGACTATTTCAATTGTTTTCTTATGTTTTTATCTATTAATATTTAGTTAATTATTTTTGAATATTCTAACACATTTTTCTTATTTTTGTAGGTTTTTCTAAAAAAAAAAAAAGAAGTCAAAAACACGGACAAGTTACGCGGATCAGTCCGCGTAACCTGATCAGAAGCGAAAAAAAAATACGCGCGCATTTTTTCCAGCCTTTTTTCTCCTCATTTCTAGCTGTATTTTCTGCGCCTTGAGCATCAAGAAATCAATTTAGATAATACCCAACTCACCCTTAATCCCTTAACAATTGATTTAACGTTCAAAATCAACCCACCTCACCCCAAACTATCCAAACCCTTCATGCTAGATTTTTGTGACTATAAATAGTT
The DNA here is from genome assembly GCA_013103745.1 of Gardenia jasminoides. NCBI lineage: Eukaryota > Viridiplantae > Streptophyta > Magnoliopsida > Gentianales > Rubiaceae > Gardenia > Gardenia jasminoides. The sequence continues at coordinate 4,326,030 of CM023104.1, read as the reverse complement.
TATTAGAGGGTTTTCTGAGAAAAGGAGGGTTTTTTGGACTGAGAGAAGATTCTTAAGAAAAAGGCTGAGAAAAGAAAAGACAGAAAAACGAGAGGAAAAGAGAAGAAAAGAAAAGAAAGAAAAGGATTCTAGGGTTTTGCTTTGGGAAGAGAAGGAAACCATCTTCAAATTCGGAACTTCCCCCTTTTTCTTAAGATCAAGAGGCTCAGGTGATTCCCTTTCTCATCCCTATCTTTTTTGAACGTGAATCTTGCTGAAAATGTGACCTTTCGGTGGAACCAAGGTCTTGACTATATTTTTTTGATGTTTTATAATAGTTGATGATGTTTATTTGTTGTTATATGAGTATGTTACGTTTAGATAACCTTGGTAAGGCTAATAGATTTGTTTTTATGTTTAAAATTAGACGTTTGTTGTTGAAGTGATGATTCTGTTGGGTTTTCTACAAAATTTCTGGAAAAATGTTCTTCATGCTTTAAAGATGTGAAGAAACGCGGGATTCTTGCGCGGATCTATCCGCGTAACGCTCCGCGTTTCTGTTTGAATGTTTGAAGATGTGAAGAAACGCGGAGTAGTTGCGCGAGCCGATCCGCGTAACTACCCGCGTTTCTAACATGGCAGTTCTTTCCCTTTCCTTTTTCTGTCTATTTGATGATGTTAATGCTTAGGATTTGATCTTTGTGGGCTAAACATGCATTGATATGATCTGTATGGTGATGTTTATTCCTTGAATTGGAACCTGCTGTCTCTGATGATTTTATTTGTGTTTTGTGGGTTGAAGAACTGGAAGCAATCTTCCTGATTTTTGAAGCTGAGAAGAGACGCGGATGGTTACGCGGCTGAGTCCGCGTTTCCTCCTGTGAACTTTGATTTTTGCTTGCAACGCGGACTCGATCCGCGTAACCTCTCTGTTTCTGTATTCTGTTGCTATTTTCTGCTCTTTTGTTCCAGAAACTTTCTGTAGTGTTCATGTCTTCCAGTCTTGTCCAATTTTCTTGCATAATTTGTTTTGATATCTTTTCTTTGAATTTTTGATTGATTTTTCCTTTAAATTGGTACCTTGATCCCTTTTGTTGACATTGAGTCTTAGATAACCATTCCCCTCATTTAAGGATTCAATTAAGGCATCACATCAAGGGATGGTAACTTCTTTTCCCTATTATGTGCTCTTATGTGTTTTTGCATGATCTTGCATGTTTTAAATTAAATTTTCCTTTGCTTTTATTCATGCCTAGTCTTTATTTACGTCATTTAATTTTTGAGTAAATCATTTGAAGGCCTTGGATGCCAAGTTGTAATAGATAGGTTTAATTTAATTTTGTAAAAAGTGTATTTATTCTAAAAAATGTAATAGTTAGATTATTATTCTGAATTTTTTCCCTTAGAATGTATTTAGGTTCCTCCAATGTAATAATTAGGTTTTATATGCTTATTTTGCATGCTTGCATGTTTATGTGTTTACTTGCTTTCCTAGGGTCTTGCATATAGATATTATGCCTATGTGTTATGTGTTTACTTGCTTTATTATCATGTCTACATGTTTATTGTGTAAATGTATTGACGTCACCACACTAGTCCAACGCTAGTTGTGGCCTTTCCTTTCGATTTCTCACTAATCCAATGTTAGTGAGAACTTTTAAACGAGGGCTAATCCAATGCTAGACCCTTAATGCCGTCCATGCATTAGATACAAATATCACACACTTTTCACTTTTAGAGTTTCTTTTTTCATTTTTGCATGTTACTATTCTCCCATCCCGTATGCGAAACATCTCATTTAGTTTTCTTTTTTGTCAAAAAATAGATTAGTGCATTTAAGGAATTACTCTTTGAATTAGGGAAGAGAGCGAGTATGGCTTCCTAGCCTTAGCACGCTTTTATTTCCTTCTATGAAAAGGAAGAATTAAAGTCACGAACTTAGTCCCCCGCACCCATGATGTTGCATTATCCCTCTTTAGAACATACATATGCATTATTTTGAATTCTATCGAGATCATTCTTTAAAAATCAAGTTTCTTCTTCATGTTTAGTAATTCAGAATCAAAATCCATTTTCCTTAAAATTGCATCTTTTGGAAAATTCAAGTTCCTCTTTGTACTTAAAATTGATCTTTTCAAAATCCAATTTCTTTTCCCTTGAGATTTTATAAAATTGCATTTCTTTTGAAAACCCTATTTTCCTGTTTGTTCGAGTCTCATCATTTGCATTTTTCGTAACCTCCTCGAGGGATCAAATTTGGATGACACAACTAATGTGATCAATTCCAATCAAACCTCAAGGAGACATTTTGCCTCCTTCCAACCCCAACATTAGGTTTAGGTTTTGCATCCATATAGATAACATCCAAATGTGATCAATTTTAAAGTTAGAATTAGGAAATTTTTGACTAAATCTTGCAACTAGCTTTGGCTAGGTTAGAAGGGTGCCTTAGAGACGAGTAACATCGAATCTTTGCCTTCCCTTCTTTCAACTGTGACCCCCGAACCTTTTTTCTCTAATTTTTCAAAGATCTGGAGTCGTCTAAAAAAGGTTTTTTCTTAGTTTATTTCCATTAATTAAAATTTTTTGGTGACTTGGTACACCTAAACTCCATACCAAGTGGCGACTCCAAACTTTTTTCTAAAACCCTTTTCTAGACTTTTGTTTTTGGGTCCAAATCGTCGCATTTTTGTAGTCCCATGACCCCTTTCTTTTTTAAAAATCAATTTTTAAAAAAACCTTTTTCAACTAAAAATCCGAAACGACGAGGGTTCTCATTCCTCTCTCCCTTTTTTCCAAAAAATGGGGCGCGACAGCTTGGCGACTCCACTGGGGATTTTCCTAAGAGGGTCCGAGCACTTGATTTAGTTGACTATTTCATTTTTCTAACTTTCTTATATATCACATTTGGATGTTTTAGGTTGCATTCCTTTTTCTTTTCCTTTTCTTTTTTAGGATTTTTTCCGTGCAATCACTCCTTACACATCGCGTACATGATGAATGAATTATTGGTTTATTTATTTGTATTGATATTTACTTGTATCGCGCTTTGCATTTGGGGTGGGTGTGCATCTACCCTAGAGTCTCAAGAATGTTTGGTATTTGTATCCCTCCTTTCAAAGGGAATCACTTTCATACGTGCATATGTATTTTACTTTGACCCTACTTTTTTTTACTTTAGTGGCTTGTCACGCCACTCTTCCCTATTAGGATTAGGATTGATCCACTTGGACATGTGGCCGTGACGCGTAGCAATGTCTAGGGGATCACTCAACCACCGAATTGAGGCATTGGATTGATGACCTTTGCCTTTAGTCCGAAGGTTTGGGAGCCTGTAACCTTTATCGAGTCTAGATGCATTAGTGAGCTCAATCTCATGCATCCATGTTAGAATTACCTAGGGGAGAGTCTACCTTACCCTATTAAGGATCACTAGACACGAGAGGAGGGATTCCACCCCTCTTTATTTTTGTGCATTTTTTTTGCTCCAACGTGTTATGTGATATATGTCGATTAAACTAACCTTTTGTTGTCTTCCCTTTTCTTGCATTTCACAAACTCTAGAAAATAAGAGTCTTGGCACTCTTTTAAGACAAGCCATCCTTCTAGATAGGTTATTGCACGTTTCAATTTATATCTATTGCATTTAAGTTGTAATTGCATATCACTTTTAGACTTACCCCGGCATTCAAATGGGGCTCCTATAGGCCATGTTTCATTTTGCACCCTTACTTGCTTTAATAAACTGGCATCATGCATTAACCATAGAGGGAACGCCACTTAGGGAATCCCATTATAGGATTACGTCCACCTCATATTCTCCTGGGTATGTAACCCTCTATAGGAGATTCACGTTTAAATTTCAGTAAAACTGGATAGGTGGGGCCTGTGGGTAAGGTATTTGACCCAGTTGACGTGATTCAGATGGATAGACCCAGACGTATCAAGCAACTGTTAGCAGTTCCAGTGGAAATTCAGTTATGGCCCGGACTTCTCTCACCAGGCGAGATCAATCAAGTGGGGACCTATCTCGGACCAATTGGGGATTTTAAGGACATAGAGTCTGATGGGTATTTGGTAAAGGTTCTAATCCAACTATGGGACCCTAGCTGTTCAGCCTTTAAGATAGGAAATAAGGAATTTACTATGACCATTGAGGAGGTATCTGGTCTTCTTACCTTATCAGTAGAAGGTACTGCAGTGATATTCCCCGTTACTTCTGGAAAGGCTGAGTTCTGTCGTTTCACTGGATTAAAGGAGTCTGTGGTACTAGGGTCAGATCAGAGTATAGATGTAAGGTTTTTGTTTGATAGGTTTGCTATAAGAGATGGATTCGACAAATGTGCCAAAGATTTTTCGTTCAATTCCAAAGCTGTCTGGGAGCACAAAAGACCATGGGTATATGGATTTGTCATGGCGGGGATCTATTTATTTCCAAGAAGAGACGGAAAAATTGGTTTTAAAATCACCAAGCTTATGAATGACCTGTTCTATGGGATTGGAAATCGACAAGGCTCTATAGTACCGACCATGATAGCAGACATCTTCGTAGCTTGTACAAATTGCCAAAAGGGGGTGAAATTCTTCCATGGATCGAACCGAATTCTGCACATGTGGGTTATGGAGCATTTCAAAAGACAACTGCCCGCTCCTGATAGTGTGCCTCTAGTGGGATACAATGTGCTGATTACTCATTACAAAAGGGTGGATAGGAATAATCTACCAAGGAATGCTTCGGAATGAGTGGACTTTTTGAATACACTACCAGATCACAAGATTAGATGGGTATTAGACTGGACGGACTGCCTCAATCCGGCTCTTCGCACCAAATCCTCCGATTTTATACCGTTGTTAGGAACTCAAGGCATTATGAGCTACACTCCAAAGAGATTTTTGAGACAGTTGGGACGCGTTCAAGGACTACCGCCTCTACCCGATTTGACCAACTTCACCATCATTTTTGACAAGGGAGTCTGCCCAGCCGAAATTCCAATGAAGATACCGATCACGCAAGCATGGGGAACGTTGTCAAAGGACAAAGATATTATTTACATTTCACAGCATAAGCAGTTGGCTCTGGTCACACCTCAGTATGAAGACTGGCTTAGAAGTCGTGATGGAAGACAGCTGCAAGAGGCGCAGACCGATGAAGTCAAGAGACTGATGGCAATCATTGAGGCAAAGGATAGAGAGAACGTACAATTGAAGCAATCCGTGCAAGCAAACAAGGATTTGGCAGACAAGAGCAAGAAGATGTATGAGGAGATGCAAGAAAAGAACCAAGACTTGAAACGGAAATGTACTGAACTATATGACCAAGCTGAGCGCATAAGGAACCCCTACTCTAAAGAACCAAAAGATGCTGTAATAGATAGGCTGAAAAAATTCAATGGTTTTGTACAAGAACGCCTTCAAGAGATGATGTAGACTATGAAGTTTAGAATTTGCTAATGAAGAACTTTTTCATCATTTTCACAAGTGTCCAATTTCAGGTTTGATGAACGGGCCCCACCTTGAAAGTATTGCATCATGCTAGGCCTACCCTTGGCACAAAAGGGCTCCCCTCTAGGACATGCATCCGAATTATATAAGCAATCACTAACTTCGTTCTTTTTCCTCTTTTTTTTCTTTCAAATAAATCTCCGCAGCTCCCCTTTGGAAATAAGCTTCTAAAGTGTGTTTCTTTTCCCACTCAGGTACTTTTAAAAATAGCTTCACGCAGAAGCCCCATAATTATCCGATCTAAAAGCAAAAGCTCAAAGCAGCCCGTAAGCATGAGTTCTGCACCAGAAGGCTCAGATAGGAATGCTTTGGTCACTTCGCCCGACTTTGCTGCTTTGGGAGCTCAGTTAAGTGAAGTATTGGGAAGGTTTAATGAGATGAGCGCCGAGATGGCTGCGCAAAGGCGTGTAATTGATCAGTTGGTGGCAAATAACAATAGAGGAGGTGTCTCGAATGAACATGGACCCGTTGTTAGCAACCCCCCTGTGACAGATAGTCAACTCCCCTTCCTGATCAATATTCAAACTACTTTTGTCCCACCTACTTCTAACCCATACGATGTTACCTTTTCTCATCACAACACCAATCTTCCACATTCCCATCCTAATTACATCCTACTAAGCCCAACCAAAAAGACAAACCCTCATACTCAACCTCAGATCACTCTAAACATGCCTACTCACCCTCCAGAGCCTCAATACCATACCACTGAACCTTTTGTGTGGGATCTGACTTCCCAAGGAAAACCGGCGGTGGATGACCTTATTGCACCGGTTGACAAAGATTTGCAGAAAAGGCTGGATAAATTCGATGAGTTCATAAGGAAAAATCAGGGACTAAACCGACATGGTGGTCTGGACTATGACGACCTTTGCCTGTTTCCTGACGTGCAGTTGCCCGTGGGTTTCAAAACCCCCAAGTTCAGCAAGTATGACGGAACCGGTAACCCCAAAACGCACCTTAAGATGTTTGCCAACAAATTTGGTAAACCAACAGATGATGAGAACTTGCCCATGCGTCTGTTCCCTGAGAGTTTGGAGGGGGATGCTTTGGATTGGTACTCAAACCTGAAATCTCAAGAGATCAAAACTTGGTTGGATTTGTCAACAGCTTTTGTAAAGCAGTATGAATTCAATTGTGAGTTGGCACCGACACGAACAACATTGGAATGAATCAAAAGGAGACCTTCAGAAGATCACAAAACATATGCCAAGCGTTGGAGAAAATTAGCTGCAAGGGTAGAGCCTCCTATGACTGAAGAAGAGATTGTTCGTACTTTCATCAAGGCACATGACCCACCTTATTTTGAAGAAATTTTTCGCATGACTGGGAGTTCTTTTGCTGCAATTGACAATAAGTTGGAGGAGTATGATGAGTTTGTTAAAATCAGGAAAATTGTCAATGTGACCGCCCTGAAACAGCAATTAGAAACAGTACAAGGGCAAAATGGCAGTGGGATCAAAGCCCACCTTTCAAGCCTAGAGCTCGGAGTCACCCACCAATTCAAGCTCATACTTACCTTATCCCTACCATCAGCCTATTTATCACACTGCCGCCCAGATGCCTCACCCCCGACCTATTCATTTGTACCCCCCACCTTTGCTTTCAACTTCCCAACCTATCTTCCACCCCCGTCAAAACTATGCTCCTAGACCGCTCCACAAAATCATCCAAAATTCTTTTCAAAGATAATGAAATGCAAAATCAAAAACCTTTCGTTGGATGATTTTCTAAATTGTTAGATGATTATGATTTTTCTAAATCATTTTAACTCATATTGAGGGGAGTTTCTTATTGAGGGGAGTTTCTTTCTATTCCTTGCAAAATCATCATTTGGTTTGTCATCATCAAAAGGGAGATTGTTGGCCTTGTTCCTAGGTTTTGATGATAACAAGATAAAATGATGATTTGGACTAATGTTTTATGTAAGAATTTTGTTAGAACAGGTCCTTGATTCATTGGAAAGAAAAGAAATCAATTCAAGATGAATTGAGAAGATGCTAACTTATCGGACACTTCTATCGGACGACATCATTATCATCGGACGTCCGATAGAATTAAAGATGAAATCAAAGCTCTGTCGGACGCAAAGCTATCGGACGCAGAATTATGTATCGCCGTCCGATAAAGAACGGCAACCTATCGGACGCTTGTGTCGGACGCACAAAACCATCGGACGTCAAATGACGCGTTGAGAAGAACCGGACACTCTATCGGACGCATAACATTGTATCGGACGTCCGATAGGTCTAACGGCTATTTTTCAACAGCAATATTTTGACCGTTGGAGAGGTTCTTGAGGCCATTTCACACTCTATAAATACCCACAAGTTCAAGAAGAATATAGACTTTTGCCTACATGAAATACAAGCTTACAAGTGAATATTTGGGTAGAAATCTTCTTTGTTTGTTGTATAGGTGTGGGGAAAGTTGGGTTTGTGAGGTTGCTCAAGTGAAGGTTACTCTATAGGAGGCATAAAACCTTGGTGAAGGTGAGCCTATCACTTGGAGTGGTAAAACCTTGGTGAAGGTTACCTCACTTGTAAAATAGTTCTTAGTTGGTTGGTGAGCTTTCAATTGTAACTAGTTGAGGGTTTATTTGGAGAGTAGTAAAACTCCTTTGCTCAACCAAAGGGTGTTTGGGGTGAGGAAGGAGTGATCCTTCACTTGTACAAGTTGATTAGTGTCATCATTAATTGAAGAAGCTATTTGGTGAATTCAACTCCAAGTTTGGAAGAAGCTTGGGAGTTTGATTGGTTTGAATTCTTTTTACTTTTTTGTTACTTTATTCTTTGTGGTTCAAGATTGTTTATATTTATCATTATTGTGGTTGTTTGAGTACTTGTTTGCTTGAACAATTTGAGTTGAATTTTTGGGTTGCATTTCGGGACCAACACTTTCAGACTTTCACCAATCTGGGCCGCCCCATTGACCAACTGTATGAGCAGTTGAAGGCCGCTAGGAAAATCGGCACTGTCCCTCCCAAATTATATCCCCGAGGACTCCCTCCTGGGTACGATCCCCATGCTGTCTGCACTTACCATTCTGGAAGTCCGGGACATTCGACGATTAATTGTTGGGTCTTGAAGCATAAAATTCAAGACATGGTGGATGCCGGGGACATAGTTCTGAGAAGAAAGAAGGAGCAAGGGCCGAACGTCAATAGAAACCCTCTCCCGGAACATAAAAATGTCGTTGGGGTGATCAGTGTGGAGGAGGAATCTGTTGACCATGCTCAGTTCATTAAGGAAGAAGATGAGGTGATGGTAGTGGACCATTTAAGGAAAGGTCTGATGATGATATAGAGACGGGGTTATCTCAGCTGTTTGTTAGGGCCATCCTTGACACCGATCCTGCGGAGAATGCGGAGTTTTCTTTGATTCCTCAAGAGGCCATGCAAAATTGGGCTACCGATTTGTCTGCCTACTCAGAGGAGGTTTCGGTAAATTCGAGGGGATTGTCCTTAAAAAATGAATCATGCTTTAATATCAATCATGTCTTCAAAAACAATGCACTTGTTATTTTACTTTTTGCTTGTTTAAAATTATGCCTTTAATTATGCTTCCATGGTATTATCTGTCATCTTGCTCTTTGCCAAATGAAATGAAAACTTCTCCTTTTGTCCTTCAGTTATGTTCCACTCATTTTACTTTCGCACATTTATTTTATTTGCTCTTAGATGACCACAAATAAAAACCTTTGACCTTTGGACGTCACCATTTTGGAATTTGATGGATGAAAATTCTGATATCTCAGGAACTACCTTTTTGGCATGTAGAATTGCAATTAGGATTTCTACTAGGGCAACACCTTACTCTCTCATGTATGGGATGGAAGCGGTATTACCTGTTGGAGTTGAAATCCCATCTTTGTGCATTCTAATGGAAGCTCAGTTGGAAGAAGCTGAATGGACCAAGCAACGTCACGAGCGACTGTCTTTGATTGATGAAAGGAGTTTGAATGCCATTTGTCATAAGCAATGTTACCAGCAGAGGATGGCTTGGGTTTATAACAAGAAAGTTAGACCTCGCAGGTTCGAAGTGGGGGACAAGGTTTTGAAACGAATCCTTCCGATACAAGAAGAAGCTAAGGGGAAATTCGCTCCGAATTGGCAAGGGCCGTTCATTATTCAAAAGGTGCTACCTGGAGGAGCATTGGTTCTCATGGAGATGGACGGACAGATTTTTCCTCAACCAATCAATTCAGGCATATGTAAAAGATTTTTCATATGATTGAGCAAGGTTTCTTTAGAAGTTGTCGCAAAAAGGTGGTCTGAAAAGCCGACATTCTTCCTTTTCGTTTAAACACTTCAACCCCCCAATTCTCCTGTTTGAGCCTATAAAAGAACAGTTAATTATTTAGCAAACCCCCTTGAGAATCACAAACCCCACACTGGGGCAATTTTTGTATTTTTGAAAAAAAAAGGAAAAGAAGAAAATGACCAAATTGGGGCAGATTTTTCAAAAAATTGCGATCGAATTTAAAACTTGCCCCTACACCACACCTAAACCCCCTTGCAAAACCCTAGTGTGACAGACTTCCACCCTTTTTGTAAAATTTTTGAAGGAACTTTCTCAATCAAAAGGCAAATGATGCAAATACATTCCCTCTGAATTTTTGTCAGAAGGGATTGTCTCACTGATGCCACCATTTTAACAATCATGTTTAAATTGACTAAAGTTGAGAGTTAAGTCTGTCTATTTTATTATGCTACCTTATCAGTCAACTTCAGTGGAAATCTGAAAGGGTATAAAGGCAAGTTTTGAAAAGCAGCAGTACAAGTAGAAAGGAAGGTTCCTGGGACAAGGAAAGCCGGTGATTATGTTTATCAGGATTTACATTATATCAAGCACTCCCTTGCCATCAACAAATTCCAAAAGACGATATCCAAAGGGGTCAAGTGCAACGCATTTGTTTTAAATAACTTTCTTGCATTCTACTATTATTCATTTAAAATATCATGTTTAGCATTCATTCGATGGTTATAATGTCATTTTAAAATAAAATTATTCTTTGTACAAATCCTTGCACATATTTTCGTCAAAAGGACACTTTCATCAAAAGATAATCCTCTTAGATTATCGTGAAGGTACGGGTGATATAGGTTCAGAAGCAAAATGAGTGACAGAACGGATCTACACTGGCAAAACCAAAGGAACTCAGCTGACACCGCTCATCGACGTCCAAGAACTCATGTTTACGGGCTGCTTGAGATAAAAGGGTAGAACGGTGGCGGCGTTATCATTATTTTTTCACCATTTCTTTTCTTTTGCAGAGAAGCAGGGACAAGTGACCAATCGGTCCAATCGAGGAAGCCAGCTTTATTTTGAGTAAATGTTTAGAATGCATGACTAGACCATTTTGAAGCGTGCATATAAAAAATAAATAAAGATAGATGTTTTGAAAAATCAAGGAAGGATAAATTCTTTTGGGAAAATTTTGGAAGCAAGGTTTCTTACGCACACTACCAGGCGTTATAGCCCGCATTTAAAATAATAATTTTCAAAAAAAAAGAAAAAAAATTTGACTAGTGACGCGGGAGGTTGCGTGGACTAGTCCGCGTTTCACTCGCGTTTCTTTACAAATTCATATCTTCTGAGAAGTAACGCGGGTTGTTGCGTGGAATAGTCCGGATTTCGTCCCGCGTTTCTTTGAAATTCATATCTTCTGGAGTGTAACGCGGAGTCTTGCGTGGACTGTTCCGCGTTTTCCTCACGGTTCTTTGCATTTTCATGTTTCTGAAAGAAGCGCGTATGGTTACGCGAGTCACTCCACGCTTCATCCCGCATTTCTTATCTAACAAAGTTTCGTGTTCATATGGTAACGCGGACCTGTAACGCGGAGTGGTCCGCGTCTCAGTCCGCGTTTTCGTTTCCCAAAAGCTCAAAAGCGCAGAAACGCGACGTCTTCTTCACTGCCTTTTCATTTCCCCCTCCCCGCAACTCACCCCAAATCCTCAGAAACCCATTTTTCTACCATAATTCTCCACCAAAACACTCCTTAGGCCTCTTAGAACCTTTTTATCAGAACAAAACATCACGAAAATACATCAAAAGCTCGGGATTGAGGGTAGGTTTTCCGAAACTAAAACCGGTCGATTGGGGGTCGATTGGAGCTTGTTTTTTGGGGTTTCTTGCATCATTTCACTCCTCAGACACTCCACTACGTGATTACGGTAAGAAATCCTAACGAAATTACTTCTTTTAAGATTCCGAAAATTTGAATTTTCTCCTCTTTCTACGAATTTTCTGTTTTTTAATTATAATGGTCATTGTTGTTGTTTCTTATGTTTATTAGACTTGTTTATATGATTAAAAGATGCGATGTGCCGTTTATTTATTTTATTTATTTTATTTTATTTGTTTATTTATTATTTATTTGAATTGTGTAATTTTTGTCAATTTCTGAATTTAATTTCGGATTGTTGTTAACAGGTTTTGATATGATTGTTGGATTAAAATTGAGCACGTTTGAGTGGTCAAATGTAGAAATTGTAGAATTTTTGTTTTCTTTAGAAAATTTTGGAACTTGTTGAATTTCTTAGTCCTTTTTGGAATTTTGTGGGATTAATTGAAATATTTGCACTGTTGTAGAATTAATGTGAAAACTAGAAATCACTGAATTCTTTGATTTTTGTACTTTTTATAGAAATTTTGATAAAATTTGTGAATTGTTGATTTTTTGTGGAAATTTATGGAAAGATTGGGAGTTTTGAAATTTGTCACAATCAATTGAATTGTTGGAGTCTTTGTAGTTTATAGGAATTGTTGAATTTTCAGATTTTTGTGTGGAATTTCATTGAGTTCTTAGAATTTTAGGAATTTAAATGATTTTGTGAAATTTATTGAATTTTTTAGAAACTTTAGATTTTTTTTTTGGTATTTTTTGTGTTTAAAATTCATGGGATTTTTCATAGGTCTTGTTAAATTTCTTGAAATTTTTGGAAAGTTGTTGAATTATTGCACTTTTTGTTCTTTGCACTTTTGTTGAATTTCAAAGGAATTTTGAAATTCCTACACTTTTGTAAATTTGATTGAAATCTTTTAGAATTTTGAATTTTTAGGACTTTGTAGAAGTTGTTTGAATTTCAGGTTTTTAGGAATTTTGTTTTAGGGTATTTTTCCAAGAGTTTCTAATTTGTTTATATATTTACCCATCGCTTTGTCAAATTTGTTTGAAATTAATCTCAAATTAATCGTCTAAAAATTATCTTTCAGGTACTATGTCACGAGCACGTGGCAAAGCAGTGGTCGAGCCACCTCCGCAGAGTGAGGAGAGTGAGCCGGAGACGCCATTATTGAGAAAGAGACGGCGACCGAGACAGCCTCCGCCGCCAGATTTTGACACCACCCGGTTCCCCTCTAAAGAGAACCAGGAGTGGTATCAGGCCCGAGAGAGCATCGATTTTGTATATGAGCTACACATAGCTCCGGAGGTGGACGCTATCCACCAGATTACCGCCGCTTTCACAACACTGGGGTGGGCCCCGATTCTGACATTGCCCTACCAGATCTTCCCTGACTTGGTTCGCGAGTTCTATGCAAACATCGAGGACAAGAAGGGGCACAGTGGAGAGAGGATCAAGTCCTCTGTTAGGGGGGTTCGATTAGTGATCACCCGGAGCACAATAGTTCAGACTCTGGGATGCAGTGACGAGGGTCCAGCGATTGACTTGAAGAAGGACTTCTTGTCACCTGACCGGGAGTGGGATCCCTCACATGCCATGGCACGGTTCGGAAGTCGCGTATGAGGAGTTCCGAGGGTCCCAGAGCCAGATGAACCTGGCTCGATCTTTTCCAGCACGCCACCGTGCTATTTTGTACACCCTGACCCACAACGTCATCCCAAAGAAGAGCAGCCAGGGGGAGTTGAGGAACAGCGATCTGTACTTTTTAGATCGTATGTTCTACGGTCAGGGGTCACCATTCGCCAAGATTCCTCTACCGAACATTATTATTAGTCACATTAGGACGACGGCGAGGAGGACTTCTACATCATTTCATTTCGGGTTTCCCCGACTTATCTCACTTCTTCTTCACAGGGCGAGAGTGATCCCACCTGGTATCCCGCCTGCTCCCCTGAGGCCAGTGGCTAAGCTTAGCATTGCATTGCTGAAGGATCTACATATAGATGTATCAAACATCGTTCAGCCCCGACGGGAGCCGGCCTAGAGAGCTACGAGACCCGAGGGAGGAGAGGCTGGCACATCTTCTACTACACCACCACCGCCACCATGGTCTGGGTGGCAGGCTGTCATGGACACTCTGGGCGGATTTCAGACCCAGATGCTCGAGAGATGGGATCATATGGAGACACAGTTCGAAGCTCGATGGGGGCGTATGGAGGCGCAGATCGGGGTTTTGAGCACTCGATTAGGCCGTATAGAGGCACATCTCGACATTTAGCCGCCTGAGCAGCCTATCCCAGAGGCCACCGGAGGCGATGGTGGAGCTGGGGGGGCGATAGATCCGCCCCCTGATTTGCAGTTTATTCCATTCTTGCTTTATTTCTTTTTATGTTTGATCTTGTGTTCTAATTTTTAGACATAGGTTTAACTGTTAGAAATGCTTTTGGTTAAATTGCTTGCATCAGGATGTGTATATTTGTTTAAATTTAGCTTTTATGTGCTTATATGTGTTGAATGTGTTTTGAAAGAAATTGGGTTGCTGGCAGGGAGTTTTCATCCAGTTATAGGGGAAACTCTGCCAAAAAAAAAAATTATCTAAATTGCACATTTGCCCCACAAATTGCTTTGCTTTCCAAAATTTGATTCAAAAAGGGTGCAAATGTCCAATTTTGGTTGCATTTGTTTTCATCCCTCTGAAATAAAGCCCGTGCGATTTGAAAGATCCATTTTTCATTTTACTCAGGAAATAATCACTATGTGATTAAGACATTGGCATTTTAGAAAGTATGTTTTGTAAAATAGGAAAAATTATGCCTCAGTTTTTTTTTTCTATTAAATGAGATTTCTTCTTTTATTGGATTTTGCAAGAAAATGATTGATATAGTTGGCAAATGATCCATTTTCAATTGATATGCTTAAAAAAGGAAAAAAAAAAAGAAAAGAAGAAGAAAAAAAAAAGAAAAAGCAGCAAAGTGAGAAGCAAAGTTCTACTCCAATGATTCTAGTACTAAGTAACCGGAGGTTTAGCATCTACAAATGTTAACTTTCACGTAAAACGGTGCTTGAATTACGAGTATGCAAAGCAGTTCGAACAAGTAAAATGTTGAGTAACCGGGAATCTTCACCTAAAAGTGTTGATTTTCGCGTCAAAAGACATTTTTACTATTTGAGAAAGAAGGCATATGTCGAGTAATCGGGAGTTTTCACCTAAAAGTGTTGATTTTCGCGTCAAAAGGCATTATTGCAATTTGAATAAGAAGATGTATTTCAGTAAATCCTTTTTAGCAGTAAAATTTGAGAAAGCCGTGGAAAAGGCAAGCTTGAATTGACTATATGAGTCGTTTGATTGCAAAATTTGGTGAAAGTGAGAAATCAAACTTGAATTGTTAAAATTGAGGTATAATTGTCTCTCTTTTACTTGATATTATGAGTACTTGATGCAAGTTGAATAATTGCATAATAATGTTTTGCTTGGTTTATGAGGATTTGGATTTCAAAGATCGCATGGCTTATTTCAATCCCATAGCTTGTTTTTGATGAATGCTTCTTACCATTTGAAAACAAGCAATGTTTCATGAACATAAGTATCTCATGAATGCATTTTATCGCATGATTCTGATACGTTTTAGTCATTGCAATGGCTAACAGTTGTGATCCCAAGAGAATTTGCACTTTATGAAAAAAAAAAGAGAGAGAAATTGAATTTCCATAGACTAATTGGTTAATATTTCATGACTTCTGCAGGATTAACGATCCATTTGACACTGGGGCAATTTTGTTTTGAGGGAAGTGCTCCCCAATTTTGGATAATGGATTAAAAAAATTAATTTTTCAGGAAAAGGTTTGCAGATCAAGAAGATGGCAACATATGTGTATTTATTTCAACTCTGGAGAGGAAAGGTTTCAGTCATACTTTTCAAATTTTCAAAATCCATCAATTCTTGAAAAAAAAAAAGAAAAGAGAAGAAGAAGAAGAAGAGAGAAGTCACAGTTCCTATCAATCACTTCCTTTTCAAAACAAGAAAATAAAAATCAGAAATGCAACATTTCACTGAGTGCATCATTACTTGCATTTTACATTTACCATGTTCGAACAGCTTGTGTTTTATTTTAAAAGTCTGGTAATCCAGAATTTTTGTTTCAATTTACATTTTCATCTCTCCCACTAGTGTCTAGATTTGGGCCTAATCCCATCAGCAATTTAGACCTAGGGCATATTTACATTTTTCCATCTAGTTATTCAGGTTTGGGTCCAATCCCACTGAATAGTGTAAATTTGGAAAGAATTTTAAATTTCTGTTGGTTGCTGTCTTAGCCTCCGCCGGGCACCCTTCTATCTCCCCTACTTCAATTTAAATTTCTGTTGGTGAGTCTCAACCTCCGCCGGGCACCCTTCTATCCCCTTGTTTTCTCGGCCTCCGGCACCCTTCTACCTCCCCTTCTTGATATTTTAAATTTCAGGAGTCTCACGGACACCCTTCTATCTCCCATTCTTGATATTTTAAATTGTTGGGAGTTTCAGCCTGGCACCCTTCTATCTCCCATTATTGATATTTTAAATTTCTGAGTTCACTGTCACCCTTCTATTTCCCATTCTTGATATTTTAAATTTACAGGAGTCTCACCTCCACTGCACCCTTCTATCCTCCTTCTTGATATTTTAAATTCAGGAGTCTCAGCCTCCTGGCACCCTTCTACCTCCCCTTCTTGATATTTTAAATTCTCAGGAGTCTCAACCTCCACCTGCACCCTTCTATCTCCCTTCTTGATATTTTAAATTCCTCATGAGTCTCAACCTCCCGGCACCTTCTACCTCCCCTTCTTGATATTTTAAATTCTGTTGGGAGTCTCTGCCCATCAAGACCCTTCTATCTCCCATTCTCAAATTTTTACATTCTTGTTGAAATTTTTAAAAAATTCAGTACTCATTTCATCGCAGTTCATTTGCATTTGAACTACGTTTGACCTGATTGTCATGGCGAGATACGTAGGCAACTCTATACGAGTTCGGTCACATTATGCTTTTTTAGTTTGAAAATTGGCAATCTAACATTCCTGTTGTTTACAATGGTTCAGATATAACCAAATGTAAGCATTTAGTTTACGTTTTGTCTAGAGTTTCTTCAAACTCGCATAAAGAGGGCAAGTCAGACACCAAATTTTGACTATTTTAATTGTTTTCTTATGTTTTTATCTATTATTATTTAGTTAATTATTTTTGAATATTCTAACACATTTTCTTATTTTTGTAGGTTTTTCTTAAAAAAAAAAAAGAAGTCAAAAACGCGGACCAGTCACGCGAATCAGTCTACGTAACTAGTCCGCGTAACCTGATCAGAAGCAAAAAAAAAATACGCGCGCATTTTTTCCAACCTTTTTTCTCCTCATTTCCAACTGTATTTTCTGCGCCTTGAGCATCAAGAAATCAATTTAGATAATACCCAACTCACCCTTAATCCCTTAACAATTGATCTAACGTTCAAAATCAACCCACCTCACCCCAAACTATCCAAACCCTTCATGCTAGGTTTTTGTGGCTATAAATAGCTTATGAGAGGGTTTTCTGAGAAAAGGAGGGTTTTTTGGACTGAGAGAAGATTCTTAGGAAAAAGGCTGAGAAAAGAAAAGACAGAAAAACGAGAGGAAAAGAGGAGAAAAGAAAAGAAAGAAAAGGATTCTAGGGTTTTGCTTTGGGAAGAGAAGGAAACCATCTTCAAATCCGGAACTTCCCCCTTTTTCTTGAGATCAAGAGGCTCAGGTGATTCCCTTTCTCATCCCTATTTTTTTTGAACGTGAATCTTGCTGAAAATGTGACCTTTCGGTGGAACCAAGGTCTTGACTATGTTTTTTTTTATGTTTTATAACAGTTGATGATGTTTATTTGTTGTTATATGAGTATGTTACGTTTAGATAGCCTTGGTAAGGCTAATAGATTTGTTTTTACGTTTAAAATCAGACGTTTGTTGTTGAAGTGATGATTCTGTTGGATTTTCTGCAAAATTTCTGGAAAAATGTTCTTCATGCTTTAAAGATGTGAAGAAACGCGGGATTCTTGCGCGGATCTATCCGCGTAACGCTCCGCGTTTCTGTTTGAATGTTTGAAGATGTGAAGAAACGCGGAGTAGTTGCGCGAGCCGATCCGCGTAACTACCCGCGTTTCTAACATGGCAGTTCTTTCCCTTTCCTTTTTCTGTCTATTTGATGATGTTAATGCTTAGGATTTGATCTTTGTGGGCTAAACATGCTTTGATATGATCTGTATGGTAATGTTTATTCGTTGAATTGGAACCTGCTGTCTCTGATGATTTTATTTGCGTTTTGTGGGTTGAAGAACTGGAAGCAATCTTCCTGATTTTTGAAGCTGAGAAGAGACGCGGATGGTTACGCGGCTGAGTCCGCGTTTCCTCCCGTGAACTTTGATTTTTGCTTGTAACGCGGACTAGGTTGCGCGGACTCGATCCGCGTAACCTCTCTGTTTCTGTATTCTGTTGCTATTTTCTGCTCTTTTGTTCCAGAAACTTTCTGTAGTGTTCATGTCTTCCAGTCTCGTCCAATTTTCTTGCATAATTTCTTTTGATATCTTTTCTTTGAATTTTTGATTGATTTTTTCTTTAAATTGGTACCTTGATCCCTTTTGTTGACATTGAATCTTAGATAACCATTCCCCTCATTTAAGGATTCAATTAAGGCATCACATCAAGGGATGGTAACTTCTTTTCCCTATTATGTGCTCTTATGTGTTTTTGCATGATCTTGCATGTTTTAAATTAAATTTTCCTTTGCTTTTATTCATGCCTAGTCTTTATTTACGTCATTTAATTTTTGAGTAAATCATTTAAAGGCCTTGGATGCCAAGTTGTAATAGATAGGTTTAATTTAATTTTGCAAAAAGTGTATTTATTCTCAAAAATGTAATAGTTAGATTATTATTCTAAATTTTTTCCCTTAGAATGTATTTAGGTTCCTCCAATGTAATAATTAGGTTTTATATGCTTATTTTGCATGCTTGCATGTTTATGTGTTTACTTGCTTTCCTAGGGTCTTGCATCTAGATATTATGCCTATGTGTTATGTGTTTATGTGTTTTATATGTTTACTTGTTTTATTATCATGTCTACATGTTTATTGTGTAAATGTATTGACGTCACCACACTAGTCCAACGCTAGTTGTGGCCTTTCCTTTCGATTTCTCACTAATCCAATGTTAGTGAGAACTTTTAAACGAGGGCTAGTCCAATGCTAGACCCTTAATGCCGTCCATGCATTAGATACAAATATCACACACTTTTCACTTTTAGAGTTTCTTTTTCCATTTTTGCATGTTACTATTCTCCCATCCCGTATGCGAAACATCTCATTTAGTTTTCTTTTTTGTCAAAAAATAGATTAGTGCATTTAAGCCATTACTCTTTGAGTTAAGGAAGAGAGCGAGTATGGCTTCCTAGCCTTAGCACGCTTTTATTTCCTTCTACGAAAAGGAAGAATTAAAGTCACGAACTTAGTCCCCCACACCCATGATGTTGCATTATCCCTCTTTAGGACATACATATGCATTATTTTGAATTCTATCGTGATCATTCTTTAAAAATCAGGTTTCTTCTTCATGTTTAGTAATTCAGAATCAAAATCCATTTTCCTTAAAATTGCATCTTTTGGAAATTCAAGTTCCTCTTTGTACTTAAAATTGATCTTTTCAAAATCCAATTTCTTTTCCCTTGAGATTTTATAAAATTGCATTTCTTTTGCATTTTTCGTGACCTCCTCGAGGGTTCAAATTTGGATGACACAACTAATGTGATCAATTCCAATCAAACCTCAAGAAGACATTTTGCCCCCTTCCGACCCCAACATTAGGTTTAGGTTTTGCATCCATATAGATAACATCCAAATGTGATAAATTTTAAAGTTAGAATTAGGAAATTTTTGACTAAATCTTGCAACTAGCTTTGGCTAGGTTAGAAGGGTGCCTTAGAGACCAGTAACATCAATCTTTGCCTTCCCTTCTTTCAACCTGGACCCCAACCTTTTTTCTCTAGTTTTTCAAAGACCTGGAGTCGTCTAAAAAAGGGTTTTTCTTAGTTTATTTTCATTAATTAAAATTTTTTGGTGACTTGGTACACCTAAGCTCCATACCAAGTGGCGACTCCAAACTTTTCCTAAAAACCCTTTTCTAGACTTTTAGTTTTTGGTCCAAATCGTCGCATTTTTGTAGTCCCATGACCCTTTTCTTTTTCAAAAATCAATTTTTAAAAAAACCTTTTTCAACTAAAAATCTGAAACGACAAGGGTTCTCATTCCCCTCTCCCTTTTTCCCAAAAATATGGGGCGCGACATAGACTTTTTGTCATTTACAGGTTTTGGTACAATAGACAATATGTTGACTACCACCCCTGGAAGAGTGGATATCCACATGCATATAGGTGGAAAATTTACATAGGAACCTGAGATTTCATACAGTGGAAACAAGATAGCAAAGTTTAAGGGATATAGTTTTAAAAAGAAGTTAACTAGAGACTACTTATGTCACTTGTATTCTAGAGTAGATAGTGACGCAAAGCAAATTGAGGTTTGGTATCAAATTCCTTTTACTACTTTAGATGTGGGGCAAGGTTTTTAAAATCGAGATTCTACCTTGAATCATTTTTTATTTTGTAGGATCGGATCGTGAGATCCATCAATCCTACAAAAACCGTTAAAAATAATCTTACTAGTAATTTTGATGTTTGCAATTCACATATACAGCAATAAATAATGCAACTCATGTACAATCAATATAATTGTATTATTAATTGAGGTTACAATCGTATTATCTAAAATATTTGGGATAATCTAAAAATTAAATAAAAATTTTGGAACTACATGTGACATATTGTAAATGAATCTAATTAAATTAAAAATATTGTTCTTTCTCAATTTTGAGTCTAAATGCAATTACTGGACAAGGTAATTGGAAAATTTGACTTTATATGTGTGTGTGTGTGTGTTTTTCTGTGTGTCATTTAAGTATTTATTAATGAGACAATTAAATATCAATTTTTAAAGATTCGCCAATTTTTATAGGTAAGGAATTAGCATAACATAATTATGTGGTTTTAAAGTTTTTTGAATCTAGGTTCTAATGCATCAAATAGCAGAATTTTCTATACAAAATTATGATCAAATTATTAAAATTTTTAACATAATATCTTTAAATGGTAGGATCGAATCAAAATCGGATCGAAATCGAAAGCCATAATCCGGATCGTAGGATCGTAAGATCCCACGACCCGGATCGCGATCCTGACAACTAAGATGTGGGGTACTCAAAATTAGCAATGATAAGGACATTGACTCACTGTTAGAGCTTTATGAAGGGCTGAAATACATTACCTTGTATGTTGAAAGATGTGATGATGAGCCTGAAGTGGAGATTATTGTTGAGAAGTCAAAAGAAAGTGATGTCCCACCAGAATTGTCTCATCAAGACTCAAAAGAAGAAATATTAGGCAATTCAAAGACAACAATAGAAAAAGGGCAAGACGAAGTTGCACAACAACTACAAGAAAGACAACCTCAAAATTCAAAGGGGCAGAAGAAGGGGAAATTGATGGGTGAATATTTGTATGTGTTAATTGGGGTTATTTGGGCTTAATTTCTACCATTTATTATGCCAAGAATGGGTTGATTGCTTATATTTGAATTTTGTGGTAGTTGTAGGTCTTTGGAGTGAAAGATGGCTTTTATTTGCAAAATTCCAAGACCGGTGTTTCCAAGACGCACTGTTTGAGAGAGGATGGTGCAAGCAAATTTAAAGTTCTCATGGGGCCCACTCATATTTCCTGCTTCAAATAGTGTCCCTGAGCTGTTTTGGGAGTCTCATATTTCCTTGTTGGGATAGATTTCTAGGAGTAATTGGAGTTGGAGATCCACGCCCTCAGAGATTGGGAATTGGAAACCGTGAGGAATTCTTGGCGGTGGAAAGTTTTCCTTGTAACGCAGAGTCCAAGGCCTACTAGGAAAGAAGGTGGCAGTTGACTCCCATGGAATTGAATTGAAGCTTCCTTCTCCACGTATATATATTCATAGCTTTGGGCTATGGGAGATTCCCTGAGCATAGCATTACTTTAGCTTATTTTTCTTGTTTTCGCTTTTCCGTAGACTAGCAAGTGTTAAAATTTGCTATTGCTTTTGTCCTTGGTCCGCCAATAGTACGTACAAATAGCATAGGATCATTTTTGATCATTCAAGTTTTTTTGTCTTTTAGCCTTTTCTTTTGCTTGTGTCTGTCGTTTCGTTTCTTTTGACCAACCCGTAGTATAAAGACTACATTCATTTAATAGTTTTTGTTAGTAGAATTGGTTTGGTAAACTCTTTCTTCGCTTATTTGATTGTTTCAACTGCCGTTCAAATTTCATGGATTTTACAAATAGCATGGTTTCAATGTCAAGGCTTGGCTAATTCCTTTTCTAGTTGAGGAATAATCAAGGCTCGGGGCACCATAACTGTGAGATCGTTTTGTTTATTAATTCTAATTTATATGTTCATGGGTATTTAATTATTCTCTGTTTTAATTTATTATTATTTGATTCTTGGGTAATGTGGCCGCTAGTCAAACTATCTAAATAATATAAAGTCAATTAGGTGTTGGCGCCTTTAAGCAACCTAATTGGTGACAAACCAGACAATTTCACCGCAAGTGGTCTAATTTGTATCGTGGGAATAATTGATCTAGCCTCAGCTAACCCGCATGTGTGTTAACCATCTAGAATTGGGTCTTTCTAATTCTTAAGGCTGTGACTGCATTAAATCCTATGAGCGTATCTAGGGTTGTCCAGTTTACAAGAGGGTAGTCTATGAGCATCTCGGCTACTATAAAATTAAGGAAAGATTGGTGGTTGCCGCTGACCACTATAACCAATTTATTCATGAGCATGTAAATATCTGCTTAGGGTCTATGATCGCCAGGTGCACCGGTGCCAAGATTAATTCCTTGACTAGATTGTTTTAATTAATTGATATTTGTGTTATTTGATTCTTGCCATTTTGATTAAATTGAAATTTCAGTTTTATTTACTTCTTTTAATTAATTGCTCTCTTCCAAAAAAAACCCCTTATTTTCCCCTGTGATTTGTCCACCAATTCCCTCGAGGAGACTAACCCTACTTGCCCTATTCTCAAATCATTGTTGTTGGCATTTAGGCTTAAATTTTAACTTTATTTTTGAGGTTTGACACCCACCAAATTTTACCGCTGTCGGGAATATTGGTGTTTTAAGTGATTTATTGCAATGTGGTTTATTTTCTATTGTTTTATGCCTCGATCTTCTCGCATGTGAAAGCTTGAATTTGATCCGTAGATCGAGAAAACGGCAAGAAGGTTGACCAAAGAGGCAAAGTATGTGAGGCACCAAGATTCAATAGCGTCACCTTCAGGAATTGAGCAAGAAATTGTTTACAGTGATTCATCAAGTGAATTTGAAGAAGAAGAAGTGAACATTACCCAAATAGCAATGGCAGCCCCAAGAACTTTGAGGGAGTTAGCAACTCCGAATGTGAACCAACAACCATTATGCATAACATACCCTAACACGATAGAGGCTTTTGAACTTAAATCTGGCCTTATTCACTTACTTCCTACTTTTCGTGGCATTGCAGGTGAAGACCCACATAAACACTTGAAGGAATTCCACGTGGTGTGCTCTACAATGAAACCTCAAGGAGTCACCAAGATCAAATTAAGTTGAGGGTCTTCCTTTCTCTTTGGCGCACAAGGCCAAAGATTGGTTATTCTACCAACCATCGGGATCCATCACTACATGGGAAGAATTGAAGAGCCGATTCCTTGAGAAATTTTTTCCTGCTTCTAGAGCCGCCAACATAAGGAAAGAAATATGTGGGGTTAGACAAGCAACTGGGGAGATTCTTTATGAATATTGGGAGCGCTTTAAGCAACTGTGTGCCAGCTGTCCACACCATCAAATCCCTAACCAGCTTTTAATACAATATTTTTATGAGGGATTGTCACCAATGGATAGGAGCATGATAGATGCGCTGGGGCTTTGGTTAACAAGACCCCTGATGAAGCTAAGTTGTTAATTTCCACCATGGCTGAAAACTCCCAACAATTTGGAGTAAGAGCTGATGGGGCAATGAGAAGGGTAAATGAAGTGAACCACTCTGACTTAGAGGGTAAGCTATCTGAGCTTACCTCTTTGGTGCGTCAAATGGCGGTAGGGCAATTGCAATCAGTGAAGGCTTGTGGTATCGTGTCGCCCGGCATAGGACCGACATGTGCCCACTTCTCCAAGAAGATACATCTGAACAAGCTAATGCAATGGGGTTTTTCCGACCACCCCAAAGAAGGAATGACCCCTTGCACCTACCTACAACCCAGGTGGTGAATCATCCCAATTTTAGCTATGCTTCAAAACCCCCTGGTTTCCAACAGCCATTCCAACCAAAGCCACCGATGCAACCAAGTGCAACCACTACAACAACCTGCCCCTTCCAACTCAAGTATGTCTCTGGAAGATATGGTGAAATCATCTGCTCAAAGCACGAAGTCAATTACAACAGGAGTCTCATAGATTTCAACAAGAAACTCGTGCTGGTATGCGGCATTTGGAAGCACAAATGTCCCAAATGGCAACTTCCCTAAGTAACCTGGAAAATAGCAATAAAGGGAAGTTACCTGCTCAGGTAATTCTTAACCCAAAGGAGAATGCCAGTGCAATGCACCTACGGAGTGGTAAGGAAGTACAGTCTCCAAGGCGTGCCCACGCCAGAGAAGAGGAAGTGTCTAGCAAGGTTGAAAAAGAAGAACAGAACCAATCCAATGGAGTCCCAAAGAAAGTTGACATTCCTCCTCCTTTTCCTGGCAGGTTGACAAAGACTAAAAAGGAAAAGTCTGAGAAAGAAATTTTAGACACCTTCAGGAAAGTGGAGATCAACATCCCTTTGTTGGATGCAACTAGGCAACTGCCCAAATATGCAAAATTTTTGAAGGGCTTGTGCACTAATCGCAACAAACTGAGTCTAGATGACAAGGTGAAGGTAGGGGAGAATGTATCGGCGGTTCTCCAAAGAAAGTTGCCTCAAAAGTGCAAGGATCCAGGTATGTTCACTATACCATGCATAATTGGCAATCAAAGAATTGAAAAAAGCATGCTTGATTTAGGTGCTTCAATAAATGTCATGCCTCTTTCAATTTTTAAAGCATTGAGTTTAGGACCTCTCAAAGAGACTAGGGTAATAATTCAACTAGCAGATAGGTCTAATGTCTACCCTGAGGGCATAGTTGAAGATGTTCTAGTAAAAGTAAATGAATTCATCTTTCCTGCTGATTTTTACATTGTTGACATGAATGATGAATACGCTACCAATTCAGCTGTGATTCTTCTGGGTAGACCCTTCATGAGTACAGCAAGGACTAAAATAGATGTACATGAAGGGACCTTATCTGTTGAGTTTGATGGGGAAATAGTCACTTTTAATATTTTTGATGCCATGAAGCATCCTGAGGATACTGAATCTGTGAATTTCATTGGCATTACTAACACAATTGTGCAAGAGAATTTTGAGCAGGAATTCATGGAAGACAAGTTGGATTTTGTCTTACAACAAGGCAAAACGGACTTGGAAGTAGATGACATGGAAGAGGAGGAAGTCAAAGACGCCATCATGTCACTCCATTCATTACACCCTTTTCCAAACAGGTTTGAAAGTTCTTTTCTACCTCTACCAACTTCTAATGAGAGAATTCTACCTTCTGTTGAACAGGCACCCAATTTGGAATTAAAGGAATTGCCCAATCACTTGAAGTATGCATATTTGGGAGATAACAAGACCTTGCCTGTTATCATAGCCAACGACTTGGACGCGGTACAAGAGGAAAAGCTTATACGGGTCTTAAAGGAATATAAACCAGCAATTGGATGGACATTGGCAGACATCAAAGGCATTAATCCATCCATTTGCATGCATCATATTCTATTGGAGACAGATGCAAAGCCCGTAAGAGAGCACCAGAGGAAGCTTAACCCCGCAATGAAGGAAGTGGTGATGAAGGAAATTCTCAAGCTCTTAGAATTAGGAATTATATTTCCTATTTCTGATAGCCAATGGGTAAGCCCTGTCCATGTGGTTCCTAAGAAGACTGGGATCACATTAGTTAAAAATGAGAGAAATGAATTGGTGCCAATGAGATTGCAAAATGGGTGGAGGATGTGTATTGACTTCAGGAAGTTAAACGCTGCAACTAGGAAGGACCATTTTCCACTCCCATTCATTGATGAGATGCTTGAAAGGTTGGCAGGTAAGTGCTTCTTTTGCTTTTTAGATGGTTATTCTGGGTATTACCAAATCATTGTTGCCCAAGAGGACCAACATAAAACCACTTTTACCTGCCCTTTTGGAATTTTTGCATATCGCCGTATGCCTTTTGGTTTATGTAATGCTCCTGGAACATTTCAAAGATGCATGATGAGTATTTTTTCTGATATGATTGAGAATTGCATTGAAATTTTCATGGATGATTTTACTGTGTACAGTGATTCTTTTGACCAATGTCTGGACCATTTGACAAAAGTATTGAAAAGATGCATTGAAACACACTTGGTTCTTAATTATGAGAAATGTCATTTCATGGTTAGGGAAGGCATAGTTTTGGGCCATGTTGTTTCATCAAGGGGTATTGAGGTAGACAAGGCTAAAATTGATTTGATCACTAGTTTACCTTACCCTACTAATGTCAAGGATGTTCGTAGTTTTCTGGGTCATACAGGTTTTTATAGGCGATTCATCAAGGACTTCTCAAAGATTGCTCAACCATTGTCTCGCCTACTGCAAAAGGAGGTGTCTTTTGAATTTGGAGAGAATTGTAAATTGTCCTTTGACACACTTAAGGGCATGTTGACTACGGCACCTATTATCCAACCCCCAGACTGGAAGCTATCTTTTGAGCTAATGTGTGACGCCAGTCACTATGCTGTAGGCGCTGTGCTTGGACAGCGTAGTGGGAAGTGTAGTCATGTCATATACTACGCCTCCAAAACGTTGAACCCAGCTCAATGCAACTACACCACCACAGAAAAGGAGCTTTTAGCCATTGTTTTCGCTTTTGAGAAATTTAGATCATATTTATTGGGTTCAAAAGTGATTGTTTTCTCTGATCATGCAGCTTTGAAATATCTCCTATCAAAGAAAGAATCAAAACCAAGGCTCATCCGTTGGGTGCTCTTGTTGCAAGAATTTGATTGGGAGATCAAGGATCGGAGAGGGGTGGATAACTCTGTAGCTGACCACTTGAGTCGATTGATTAGAGAGGAGGAAACAGTACCCATATCTGAGGTATTTCCTGATGAACATCTTTTTCTTATCAAAGGTAAGGAACCTTGGTATGCGGATATTGTTAACTTTTTGGTCAGTCATAAATTTCCTGTTGGCATGAATAAGAATAAGAGGGATAAGATAGCCCATGATTCTAGATATTACATTTGGGATGAGCCATATTTGTGGAAAATAGGCTCTGACCAAATTATTCGTAGGTGTGTGTCTGAAAATGAAATTCCTTCTATTCTTGCTCATTGTCATAATTATGCATGTGGTGGTCACTTTGGGCCTAAGCGAACTGCTAGAAAAATCCTTGATTGTGGCTTTTACTGGCACACATTGTTCCGTGATGCTTATACATATTGTAAAAGCTGTGAAAAATGCCAAAGATATGGAAGTTTGTCCCAAAGGGATGAAATGCCCTGGCAAGTACCTATGTTATTTTGTGAAATATTTGATGTTTGGGGTATGGACTTTATGGGACCTTTTCCTAGCTCTTTTGGATTTTTGTATATTTTGCTAGCAGTAGATTATGTGTCGAAATGGGTAGAAGCAAAGGCTACCCGGACTAATGATTCTCAAGTTGTCACAGGATTTCTTAAATCCCACATCTTTAGTAGGTTCGGGGTGCCAAGAGCTATAATTAGTGACCAAGGGACACATTTTTGTAATCGCACCATTGAAGCCATTATGAGAAAATATGGGGTGCACCATCGGGTGAGTACCACTTACCACCCGCAAACCAATGGGCAAGCTGAAGTCTCCAATCGAGAGATTAAGAGCATTCTGGAGAAAACGGTTAATCCTAACCGTAAGGATTGGAGCTCTCGATTAGATGATGCTTTGTGGGCATATAGGACGGCATACAAAACACCTATTGGGATGTCCCCATATAGGTTGGTATTTGGTAAGATGTGTCATTTACCTGTGGCTATAGAACATCGGGCATTTTGGGCTGTCAAAGAATGCAATTTACACCTGGATAGAGATGGTAAGGAGAGGAAGCTCCAACTCCAGGAGTTGGAGGAAATACGCCTTGAAGCATATGACAACGCCCGTGTGTACAAAGAGCGTACAAAGCATTTTCATGACCGTTTATTGCGTGAAAAATGTTTTACCCCAGGCCAAAAGGTACTTTTGTTCAATTCACGGTTGAAGTTCATGCCAGGTAAGTTAAAATCCCGTTGGATTGGACCATATGTTGTGGTTAATGTCTTCCCTAATGGTGTGGTTAAAATCAAGAGTTTAGAGATTGATAAGAGTTTTAAGGTTAATGGTCACCGTTTAAAACCTTTTGTTGATGTTTCAGATATTGGCACAATTGAGGAAGTCCATTTGATGGATCCAGTTTATGAATGATTTTTCCAATTGGAGTCGTTTAGCCAAAGACGTTAAAGAAAGGCGCTACTTGGGAGGCAACCCAAGGGTTTTTGTTTGTTGTTTACTTCCTTTGGTTTTTTCTTATTTATGGTATTTTACTTTTGTTTGAGTAGGTAGCAGTGGTTTTGGGCAGAGGACTATTACTTGCAAGGCGTGCCCACGCCTTCCTGGGAAACGCCCCTGGACTGTGCAACAGGGCTGATCAGAAGACTTTCTGTTGTCTGGCGTGCCCACGCTATCGAAGGGGAAGTCAGGAACGCACCTCTGGCTGAGAATCAGAAGACTATTACTTGCAAGGCGTGCCCACGCCTTGCAAGCCCATCTTCAAGCCTTACAGCAGAAGGGTGATCAGAAGACTAGTTCTTTGTTGGCGTGCCTATGTCTTGTTGGGTGGTGGTTTGTGACCAAAAAAAAAAAAAAAAAAAGAGAGAAATCGACGACGAGCTTCATCAGAAGACTCACAGCTTCAAGGCATGCCTATGCCTTGAAGCTTGGTCTCTCCACATATTTTTGACCTAGTCTTTCTTTTCTTGTTTTTCCTTTCTTTCTTTTTCTTTTCCTTCTTTCTTTTTCTTTCCTTTTCCCCGTTTTGGACCATCAACAGACCCATCTTCTTCATCGCCTTCCTCGCGCCGCCGCCGCTGTCACAGCTACTTCACGCCACCGCTGAGTTCCTTCCATCTTTCAAACTTTGCTGCTGCAGTTGTGCTCGCACACCACCACCAGCTGTTCTTCACTACCGCCGGCTGCTGCTCCAGGTTCCTCGCACCGCCGCGGCTGCTGTTTGGCCTTTCCAGCGAAGGATCGGCTCTGCAGCTGCGCGAACGTCCACCACCGTCCGCTGTTAACCGTGACCATGAGCCGTTTCTGCTTGACCACGAGCCACTACCGCCGGTTGCTGTCGCCATGTCCTTGTTCCGTTTCCCCATCGCAGCTGCTCCTCCACTTCAACGCCGACTCACCAGTTGCTGGAGTTAGCAACGTCCACCCTCGCCGCTCCCTCACTCGCTGTGCAGCTGTGACGTCGTTGCCATCCGCCAGAACCACCACTCCTGCTCTCCCGTGGTGGCTGTCCAAGCGTCCATCATCTTCATGGCTGTATGATTTGGTCCGCATTGTTTTGCCCGTGCCCGGCCCGCTCTGCTCCATCTTAGTGGCACTGTGTGTTTTGCCACCTTCCGTAAGCCGTTCTCTTCTCAGTGGGGGCATCACTCTTAGTTTAATTGTGAAGTCATATATTGGGTGGATATTTATATATTCCTTGGCTGGTGGTTGTTGTTGCTATCTGGAAATTTTCAATTGTGGGGGTGCAGTTGGGAATTTTTGACTCTCTGAAATTGTTGCCTACTGTGGCTGAATTGTTGGGCTTTGTTTGCTTTGATTTGTCGATCATTGGTGGATTCTTTTAATTGTGGGGTTCTGAGCGTCTCCGTTGTCCCCTACACTATGCTTGTTGAAGTACATTTTGACTGTGGAATGTTAGTATTGTGGGCCTTGCTGTGTTGGTTGTAGTGGACAATTCTTCACTCTGCCAGTCGGCTGTGGTTCGATTATTTTACTTGGCTGTTTTGGCACTTCTGATAGTGGGCACCGCTGTGTTCTGTGGTTCTTTGCCCTTTCCACTTGTCGTTGGTTTTGTTGCTTCTTCGACCCACTATGCCTCCTAAGAAGGAACGTGCTAGAAAATCCACCCATACTGAGGCCTCGAGTTCCACAAGGCCAAAGAGGAGGGCCCCAATTCAGCCGCCTACTAGGTCCCGGTTGGGTATCTCTCAGAGTATTTTGTCTCCTGGGTCTTTGGCGGATATTTTTGCTGATTTAACTGCTGACCAACGCAAGGTTTTGCATACCCTTATTGGACGTTCGTTTGCTCCTTGCAAGTGCTTTGATATTCAGACCTTGGTGCAGTTGAATATTGTTCATGACGTGGGGCGGTTCTTTAACCGCATTGGTTGGGCACCTTTCATGTATATTACCCACCCAATTTATGAGGAGCTCTGCTATGAATTTTATGCTACTTTTCGGTTCACCAAGATGCTTAACTTTGCCTTGGATACCCCGGAGATTATCCAGTTCCGCCTCATGGGTCAAACTTTTAGTTTGTCCCTGAATGAATTTAATGTGCACTTGGGGTTCGTCGGTGAGGACCACTTGGCTGATGGGGTATATATTAATAGTGCCTGTGATTTCACTATGCCCTTTGCTAGTAATTATATAGAGATATGGCGGGAGTGGTCTAACGACACTCAACATTATGATCCTAGCCAATCTCGTGCTTCTTTTCTCACTGACCCCGTCCTCCGGGTCATCCACCGTTTCTTGGCATATAACTTTTCTGGCCGCAAGGATGCATCTGGCACACTCTCCAAGGCAGAATTTTACTTTCTCTGGTGCATGCAGAACAAGGTTCTGGTTAACTTTGGCTGCTGGGTGGCTTCTCAGATGCAGTCTGTGGTCCGTAAGCCTAATAAGCCTTTAATCATGGGCTCTTTGATCACTCACTTGGCTATCCGACTGGGCGTCTTGGATCCTGCTCGGGATATTAGGCTTAGCATTGCTCGACAGGTGGAACCTTTGGATTTGAGAAGCTTGGAGCGTATGGGCATACTTCAAATGGTGGGAGACACTTACCAGTTTACCCCTGCTGGTGATGGAGCTCCACGAGCACGGGTGCCCCCGTCTGCGACTGCTCAGGCTGGCCCATCTTCCCCTCCACAACCCTCTTCTATTTTGGATGCCCGACTCCAGCACTTGGAGAACAACGTGCTTGGCTTGCATGCCAAGATGGATTCATTGAATCAGAATTTTGCCAACTTGCATGTCCTCTCTGCCATGCAATCTGAGAATCTGGCTGCCTTCTTTGCACATATGGGCTTCCACCCTCCTCATCCTCCTCCCTCCTAGATGCTCCGATTTCTCCCCTCTTCAGGGAAGTTTCTTTTCCTTTGTCCTCATTTTTGCTTTCTCTGTCCTACATTGGGGACAATGTAGAGTTTTGGTGTGGGGGGAGTTTGGTTTTAGTTCTCTTTTATTTAGTTTTTGCTTTAGTTTTGCCTAGTTTTGTTAAAAAAAAAAAAAAAAGAAAAGCAAAAACGGAAAACGTAGAAAATTAGGAGAATTGGGTGGTGCATCAGAAGACTATTACCTCTAAGGCGTGCCTACGCCTTAGAAGGATTTCGCCCAAAAAAAAAAAAAAAAAAAAAAACTCTCTGATTTCTTTTGGTTAACATAGGATGCTATGATGATATTGGCAATTGCTTTGCAAGCATGGGCAGTGATATGATATGATGCAATGTCTTTTCTCCTTGTGATAATGTTGTTGAATGTTGCACTTGGCAAGTTTTGGCTAGTTGGAACCATTCTTGTGAGCTTTTGAGCTAATGAGCAATTTATTTTTAGTTGCTCTATTTTCTTTCATTGAGTGTTGTTCCATGTGATTTGAATGTTCTAGAACTTGCTATGTTGTGCATATCAAGATCTTAATTGTTGAATTTGGTGCATTTAGATGATAAGGGCACGTAGGTTACACCCTTTTAACTGTCTAAATCCTTGTTCCCATTTTATTTCCCTTAGTGAACTTTGTTTGAGCCTAGACCTTTTTCTTGGTTATATAGCCCGTTATGTTACCCTTAATCCCTTCTTTGTTAAACCTTGTTGTTTTGAACCCCATGTCCATGGGATACCGTGGTCTGTTGCATGACATGGTTGAATGATATTGTGAAGGCTAAGTTTCAGTAAGCAAGTGGTTAGAAAGGCAAAAGATAAAAAATGTGTCAAGCAGAAGACTGAAGCTTCTAAGGCGTGCCCACGCCTTGTTAGAAAAAAAAGAGAAGAGACAAAAAAGAAGGAAAAAAAAAACAACAACAAGAAAAAAAAAAAGAAGAAGAAAGGCAACCCAAATACACAACACCAATCAGGTGCTTTGTGAAGTGTAGTACAATAAAACGGGGCACGCCTAGTAGCTTGCACTTGTCGATTGAAAAACTGTTGAATATGCCTTGCATAAAGAATGTGGGTAAAGGAACTGTATTTTCATGCAGCAGGTCAATGGTATTTCCTTTGACATGTTTTAGCCTAAATTTCCTTTTTGTCAAACCCCTTACCTAAGCCCCGTTACAACCCTTGTTAAGACCCTTTGATTTTTGTGTTGAATTTAGCATTAGAGGTGGCGATGTGCCATATTAGCAAGCATATGGTAACATCATTTCATCATGTGATGAGAGTGAACCCTGCGTTTTCATTTCGGAGTGGTGAGTGAAATACATCACCTTATAAGAGAGAGGGTTCATTCTTGCATGTGTTGATTTTGTTAACATTGTTTGAGGGGTGAGATATTTGTATCTCTTTGTTGAACTGCCATATGCTAGCATTTGTAGTTGCCTATCTGAGCTCTGAAATGCTTGAGGACAAGCATGGTTCTGGTGTGGGGGGATTTGATGGGTGAATATTTGTATGTGTTAATTGGGGTTATTTGGGCTTAATTTCTACCATTTATTATGCCAAGAATGGGTTGATTGCTTATATTTGAATTTTGTGGTAGTTGTAGGTCTTTGGAGTGAAAGATGGCTTTTATTTGCAAAAATTCCAGAAGACTGGTGTTTCCAAGACGTGCCTGTGTTTGAGAGAGGGATGGTGCAAGCAAATTTAAAGTTCTCATGGGGCCCAGCTCATATTTCCTGTTTCAAATAGTGTCCCGGAGCTGTTTTGGGAGTCTCATATTTCCTTGTTGGGATAGATTTCTAGGAGTAATTGGAGTTGGAGATCCACGTGCCCTGTAGATTGGGAATTGGAAACCAGGAGGAATTCTTGGCGGTGGAAAGTTTTCCTTGTACGTGCAGAGTCCAAGGCCTACTAGGAAAGAAGGTGGCAGCTGACTTCCCACGTGGAATTGGAATTGGAAGCTTCCTTCTCCACGTATATATATTCATAGCTTTTTGGGCTATGGGAGATTCCTGGAGCATAGCATTACTTTAGCTTATTTTTCTTGTTTTCGTCTTTTCCCGTAGACTAGCAGTGTTAAAATTTGCTATTGCTTTTGTCCTTGGTCCGCCAATAGTACGTACAAATAGCATAGGATCATTTTTGATCATTCAAGTTTTTTTGTCTTTTAGCCTTTTCTTTTGCTTGTGTCTGTCGTTTCGTCCTTTTCTTTTGACCAACCCGTAGTATAAAGACTACATTCATTTAATAGTTTTTGTTAGTAGAATTGGTTTGGTAAACTCTTTCTTCGCTTATTTGATTGTTTCAACTGCCGTTCAAATTTCATGGATTTTACAAATAGCATGGTTTCAATGTCAAGGCTTGGCTAATTCCTTTTCTAGTTGAGGAATAATCAAGGCTCGGGGCACCATAACTGTGAGATCGTTTTGTTTATTAATTCTAATTTATATGTTCATGGGTATTTAATTATTCTCTATTTTTAATTTATTATTATTTGGATTCTTGGGTAATGTGGCCAGTTAGTCAAACTATCTAAATAATATAAAGTCAATTAGGGTGTTGGCGCGTCGCCTTTAAGCAACCTAATTGGTGACAAACGAGACAATTTCACCGCCTCGCAAGTGGTCTAATTTGTATCGTGGGAATAATTGATCTAGCCTCAGCTAACCCGCATGTGTGTTAACCATCTAGAATTGGGTCTTTCTAATTCTTAAGGCTGTGACTGCATTAAATCCTATGAGCGTATCTAGGGTTGTCCAGTTTACAAGAGGGTAGTCTATGAGCGTCTCTGGGCTACTATAAAATTAAGGAAAGATTGGTGGTTGGGCGCGTCGCTTGACCACTATAACCAATTTATTCATGAGCATGTAAATATCTGTTTAGGGTCTATGATCAGTTGTGTGCACCGGTGCCAAGATTAATTCCTTGACTAGATTGTTTTAATTAATTGATATTTGTGTTATTTGATTCTTGCCATTTTGATTAAATTGAAATTTCAGTTTTTATTTACTTCTTTTTAATTAATTGCTCTCTTTCCAAAAAAAACCCCCCTTATTTTCCCTGTGTGATTTGTCCACCAATTCCCTGAGGAGACGACCCTACTTGCCCTATTCTCAAATCATTGTTGTTGGCATTTAGGCTTAAATTTTTAACTTTATTTTTGGAGGTTTGACACCCACCAGAAATCACCAAAGAAGAGAGTGAAAGCTACAGTTAGGAAGTCTGTTCAACCATTTACTAAAGTGCAGCCAGCACATCATCTTCAACAGCACTTGGTAGAACCAATAAAAGCAGGGGATGTTGGAGAAAGCATTGTGAAGCAAAAGGGCAAGAATGGTGGAAAAAATACCTCTAAGAAGGCTGGGAAAAATTCTGATAAGGGAGATGATGATAGATCTGATGATTCTGAAGAACCAGATTGGTCGCTACAAGGTTTTGAATTGCCAGAACATGAAGACTGTTTTGCTGCTTATGGAATAGTCAACCTGAGGAGTCAACTCATGCTGGAAAAGATGGTGAAGATCAAGAAAGTTCTGGAGGAAAACAAACCGAAGTTGAAGAATAATATGCTGAGCAACATGATGAAGAACAACCAGTGACACTAGAAGAGTGGAATGAAACTGAGCCAACTGAAATTGAATTGTTGGATAGAAGATTAGTTGATGATACAGAAAGTGGAAATGAACCATTTGGTAGAGATTTTGACCCTGAAATTGAGTTCTTGAAACCTAATTTTGAGCTAAGGGTTGGTGACAGATTTAGAAATCTACAAACATATAGGGCAGCTCTCATTGAATGGAATGTTAGAGAAGGGTACACATTTGAGTATATAAAAAAACACAATGATAGGGTTACTGTGAAGTGCAAAAAGGGTTGCTTGTGGAGGCTTCATGCTAGCACAATTCAGAAGACAGGCACCTTTCAAATCAAGACATTAAAGGGATGTCATTCCACTACAAGAAAAATCATCAACAGTGACAACAAATGTCATCACAGAAAAATCGAAGGTCGTCACTGATAATTATCATCGACAAGTTTAAGGTTGCCACTGAGTCGTCACTGAAGGCTCGTCGGTGAAAGTAAATAGTGTCAACTTTAAAAGTCGTCACTGAAGACCAAGCATTTGTGACAACATTTGTCGCCACTCACTCATTGTTTATAGTGACGACTTCAAATTTTGTCAGAGAACTGTGACCGAAGTTGTCACTGTTGAGTAGGAAGTATAGTCAGAAGTGACTAGTATCAGTGACGACTTAGTCGTCACTGATATGAGTGGCAATTCAGTGACAACGTTGTGTTGTCACTCCTATTGATAAGCATCAGTGGTGAGGTATTGTTGTCAGTTAATTTTAGTGCTATCACTAAACATCATGTGCTGGAATCATCCAATCCTAGAATCACCAGATTATATCCCAATCAATCACAACATCCATGGAAACAACATTAATTCAGAAAAGAACCATCCTATGAATGCCAATTAAATGACGCACCATACGAATAGCATTAACAGCTAAATATCATTATCAATCTCCGGCTAGTCATATATCTAGATACATAGGTAGTATGTATTACAACGCGTTTGAACCAAAATAGACAGTTTAAAGTAGAGCATCCTTGACAAAAATATGTAGGTTACAACCTAAAGATCTCATGAGCAAAAAGGGGCTCTAAATACATTGTTCTTCAGTAGCACGAGCCACACAGCTGCCTTGCAATCAAAATGCTTGAACCAGCAACATCTCTGCATTCACCAACACCATGAATTAACAAGAGACAAATAACAAGGCAAATTCTAAAGTACCTATATCTAAGTCTTTCAAGCATCCCCGTATTTTAGTGTTAGACAATTGATAAATTGGACACCTAGACATGCTCCCATATTTGACACCTGTACCTAGGTCCATGTAACATTAGGATAGGAGGGGGTGGAGAGATGGAGGCAGGCAAATAAAATTGGAACAAGGGGCTGACAATCATATTGTGGTTTAGCCAAAGCAATTTCCTCAAGGTAGAGACCAGTAGTTCTATTTCTATGTGCACCTCGTTAAGAAATTAGAATCAAAGAATTATTGGTGCAGTCGCTTTTTGCTCTCTGTCTTCTATATTTCAGTTGTCATCTTTCTCTACCTTGACCAAAAGCAAGTTTTTTCCTCCCAAATTAAAAGGTACAATTTTAAATCTTCCAGATCAATTAGTTCCAATGATTTTTATGGCATGTTTGTGAATATCTTTTGCAATTGGGATGTGTAGTGCTCATATTCAGATGATTTATGTTATTGGCATTTATCAAAAAGCTTATGATCCGACTGCCGTGGTTAAGAATTGGTTAAAGGTTGTAAAGATGATAAAGCTTTTATTCAATTGACAATGCGGAATGCAATATGCACATCAAGAAGTTCATAGCAGAAACGATATGTTGGATTTGTAACAGAAAGGAAAATCGGGGAACATTTTGTTACCATAAAGGAGACAGATTCAGAGCTACCAATTACTTTAGGATCCAGCCCTCATTCTCAGATCTACGACTCTGCAAATTCCAACCACAATCAGGAACTTAGTTCATGTAATAAATGTTTGCATATGATGCATATTAGACCACATGACTGAATCATGTTTAGTTTTTTGTGTGTTTTTGTTATTTTGATGGCTAATTAACTAAGGTTTCTAGTGAAATTTTGCATTTTATGGTCTAAATAGAAAAATTACATTTTTTTATGGATTAAAGTAGTGAAAACTTCATGATTTTGTAGGATTAATGGCTTAATCATCAAATGAAATAAAATGAGAAGATATTTGCAATGAAACATGGACGGAAAGTTGAAAAATTAAAGTATTTGAAGTTGATAAAGTTCCAAATTGAGATGATCATAATGCAATTCAATCATCAAGGAACTAAGGGGTCAAATATCGGAAGAAGTAATGCTTCAATTTCGTGATGAAAATTTCAGATTTGCAATTTTGTAGCTAATCCGCGACCCAGAAACGCGAAGTGCTAATTGGATAAATAAACAACTCGTGAATCTCTCTCAGTGGAGACAGTGAGTAGGATCCGGGATGCGATCCGTGAACTGTTGCCTCGCAGATCCACCTCGTGGATCCCTGATAATGACCTATTCAACTTGCAGCCAAATTCCAGAAATTTTCTAACTCACTTCAAGCTCAATTTTAGGCTGAAATTTGCTTGAAGAATCTTGGAAAGTTGAAGGAACAACTCATGGAAAATCCAAAACACAATTTGCATCAACTTTACAACTCATTTGAGGTTTGAATTCCATGACTAAGGTGCATGAAGACACTTTTCAGCAATTCAAGGATGAAGATTCATAGAAGCCATTTTTCTTGACTTTTGAATATCAAAACTTTTCTTGTGTTCACATGATAAAGTTTTGGAAGCTTATGGATGATGTCTTTTATAAATAGAGCCTTTGGTAGACATTTTTAGATAACGAGGAAGACTAGAATCACAGTAGTTTTAGTTCATTAGCTTAGTATAGTTAGTAGTGTAGTTATAGTATAATACAAGTGCGATATTTTCTTTCTTTATCATGTTTAGCTAAAGTTTATGCCTTGAGTTATGGATGAACTTTCTACATCTTGTTTGTGATGTTTACTTAGTTGTTTGATGCTATTATTTTGAGCAAGTTATTTAGTACTTTGGCTTTTATAATGATTAACTGGCCATTAATTGTGATCATCTTAAGGTGTTAAGTTTACATGAGAATTGGAATTTGACACTAGTTCATAAGGTTCTAAAACTAGGAAGTCACTCACAAGAGTAGAGTAGCGCATTTGTGGCTTTAGTGATCCATTTCATATAATTTCATAGAGCAAATAAGCTTGTAGTTAATTCCATAACCACAAGTGTAGGTATGGTTTAGCTATAAGTATAATTGATTCACTATGAAAGTATGTTTCACATGCATTAGGAAATTACCATGCTTAGCCAAAATAATAATATTAATTCAACCGGTAGCTTCATTTGTAAGAGTAGTAAGGAATTCCATAACTCAAGGAGCTTTTAATTACCGTTTTTAC
Source organism: Gardenia jasminoides (assembly GCA_013103745.1). Taxonomy (NCBI): domain Eukaryota; kingdom Viridiplantae; phylum Streptophyta; class Magnoliopsida; order Gentianales; family Rubiaceae; genus Gardenia; species Gardenia jasminoides. The sequence continues at coordinate 4,287,759 of CM023104.1, read as the reverse complement.
TTATTTTATTTCATGTTTGTAGTTTAGATTGATTTACTTATTTGTGATAGTGTAAATAATAGAGGAGTTCGAAAACCACCGGTATTTGACAATCTTCCCTGTGGGATAGACACCTAATATATCCTATGCTCAATAAATGATCTGTATACTTGCAGTAAACGGGGTGTTTAGGTTTTGTAATTAAAATGTGGTGTATGGTAGAATCTCATCATAGTGCAATGATCTATAGTCGGAGGATTGTGAAGAAAACAAAGGAAACTTGGGATTTGTGTGTGGATTGGAGCTTTGATGATGGTATTTTTATTTAGAGTTGATTCTGTAGTGCAGCAGTTGTACTATTGTATTGGTTTGTGATAGACTAGGGTGACTAGGGGTGTAACTAAATCAACTAGTTTGACTCGAGCTCGCGAGTAGCTCGGTCAACTACTCGACTCGAACTCGATCAAAGCCGAACTCGAGTTACTTGCAACTTGTGAGTCAAACTCGAGTACAAAATTGGCAGGCTCGTGAGCTCGATGAGCTATTCGAGCTTGATACATGTATGAGCGACTACAATATATTCATTTTTTTCCTTCGTATATTGTAGCTGAGACAGCAACATTAAAGAATCCTAATGTTTGAAAACAAGGCAGCTGCTTTATCTTAGATGGCATTTTAAAGTTGGACACAAGCTGCACAAAATCAAATTACATCGACTTGTCAAAATCCTGGATTGATCTCGAAGCCGTTGCAGAGATTAGCATAGAACTTGGAAGTATCACTCCTTAATTCTCAAAAGTCACTTATGTTTTAAAGCTTGCAAACAGAGATTTGACAAATTATGATTGTAGAACAAGATAGATCAAGATAAAGTAAACATATTAGCCTGCTAATTGAGGTTGGCAACTGCAATGCAAAATAGCTGCCATGTTAAAACAAAAACAAGCAAAAACTTGTAGGCGATCACAGCATCAAGAGAACTAGTCTCCAAAAACAAATTTTTTGTGGATGTCTTTGCATTGACATTTGTGATCGTGCATGGCATTTCTCAAAATGATTAAAATGCAATACAACAAATCTCCAAATTCTTTTGACACCAGATTATCCACTCAAAATAGATTGTACATTATCATTTAAAAGATCATACTCTTTGATAGTGTGTTATGTTATAATACTCATCCCCTTTTACATCTAGCAATAATGTACTCTTTGGCAGAATGTCAGAAAAATGTATAACATCATAAGGATAGCATGCAGAGCTGAAGGTAGCACTCCTGAATATACAGAATTGAAGAAATCCTAGATACTGGTGTAGAGTGGAGTTTCCTTAAACTGCGATCAATCTCAAAGTGAGAACTCTGAGAATTCTTGCACCACTGAGAGTTGGGATAGTTGCTCTTATGGCAGCATCTTCCGTTTAGATCAAAAGATACACATTCTATAGGAAGGCTTTTGATTGATTGGTGGCAAGGTTACTACTCGAGTTTTTCAAACATCCCAACTTAGAATCCTATAACAGATGAAAGCTTCTCTATTCAAGTTGTCTATATATCTCCACAAAAGGATGGACAAGCCTCATTCACAGCATTTGTCATTTGAATGGAGACAAATTTCGTTTCTAATAGGCTATAAGGCGATTTGATCACCACTAGTTTAAGTGCAGTAGCAAATAAACTCTAGAAAATGGAAGTAGCATATCCAAGAATCATGTTTAGGATTATGAGAATGAGGACATACCATGACTTAAAAATCCATCCAGTAACTTTCCCATGTATTGGCTTTATCCAAACATCTGTTCTTTACCTCGTAAAATTGGGTGAAAAACTCACAACTGTAGGCAAGTTTAGAATAAATAGCAATTTATGAAGACTTGCTGATTCTATCAATTATGAGAGTCTGAAGAAAACATAAAGAAATCAGTAGAAGTGATGAAAATAAGATATATTTTCTTGGATCAGTACATTTCATACAAAGATATGTAGCTCATACATGAGCATCCTTGTAGCAAGATAGAATCATCTTTGATGCAGTTGCTTGGAGAGCACTAATTCACAAGAAAATACATCACTGTCAGCCTCATATATTCTTCCAAACTATAATATTTTGATGTGGTTCTTGCCTTCTTGTTTTATATATTTATTTATATTGTTTTTCTAATTTCATATGTTTTACGAAAGGTATTTGACTTTGCCTTCTTCTCATACTTAAAATTCTTGCAGAGGAAAAGTAACTCGCCGAGTACTTTCAAGAACGGCTCCTCTTACGAGGCATAAACACTCTCTTTCACCATGAGACTGCCATTTACATGTATTCTACTACTAACAGATTCATCCCTCGTCTTAGAAATTCATTTCTTGTTTTTATTTTATCTATCAGATTATGATGTAGACTCTATGCATCAAATGCATCAAACTTCTGCTCTCCAATGCAAAAAAAAATTGATATTCTCCACAGTTTATTATCTAGTTCATTTCAAAGACTCAAATTGACGAATATCTCACAACAGGCAGGAGAATTGTATGCAACATTGAGAAGAACAAAGGTAGAGCACTAACAATGGCATGTTTTCCATCAGCCATCGATAGCCACAATTAGAGGATGCGCCTCTGGTTTAAGAGAACAGCCTATGCTCATAGCTTTTCCTACACAGGAAAATTTGAGAACATTTCTTCAGGCCATTCATCCGATTTTTAGCTCTCAAATGACTATATAACAACACAGAGTTGCATTAGAGAATTAAGAAAATAAATGAGTGCAATCTCCCTGTAATATTGTTAGCTAAATCCAGAAATAAGACATGAATGATCTCAGATATTTGGGTTTGCTAACTACAGATAAACAAGTAATTTCAAGGATCAGAAATAAATCACTGTAGATCCAGTGAGAAAAGAAAAAAAGCAGATTACCCATTATTACCCCAAGTAGCTCTATTTGGAAGATTTATCAAGGAGTGCTTCATGGCGATGCTTGACTATTCAATCATTGAACAAGCTTCAGTGTTTGATGATATTTAAGGGATTAATAACTGAAAAAGTTGCATAAGAGGAATACAACAAGTGGCGCCTTTAGGGGGAGGGTCTTAAGAGGGATTTTCAATAGAAGAAGTATTCATCATGTTTGTGAACTTGATTATCTAGAACGTTATAAGGTAAGTCCTTTAATTTGTTTTCAAAGTCAGATAAAATTTTGGAATTATAAAATTTTCATCAAGAAGAAAAGTTTACCTCATGTATGATAATCCCAGTAATTAGCTAGAATAATCTTTGTTGCAGCATCTTGGAGAGCTCTAACCCTGCCGAAGACTTATTACACCCTCAGCCTTTAACACTATATCATTGGTTTTTACAGTAGTTCATTCTGGAATCTCAAACTAGATCTAGTATGGCCTACGATATAAGAAAAGATGCCATCAGATCAGAAGCTGCACACTGATTGAATACATCAAAGGGAAAAACATTAAAGTCATCTTGAATATTACCTAACCCTTCTACATATAAGGAAGGGGATGAGTTCCCTTTGAGAGAGCCTTGCTGGATCCATTTGAAGTAAATAAGCCCTTGCCAAGCAAACAGCTCCTCTTTTTGGCAAGTCCAAGAATTGTAGGCATTAATTTGTGCCATCTTATAACAGGACACTGTGATAGCTGAAGACTTTTGGTCCAATATTTTTGTAACCATATAAAGAAAAGCTCATACATGGAAAAAAAATAAAAAATTGAAAGTAGACACACAAAATAAGATGGTTATCAAATATTTTGCCAGACAAAACAAAATAGTCATTACAGTTTTCCAATATAATGAAAGATGGGTTTTCTATAGCATTTGTTGCTACAACAGAAATGGCAAATGAAACAAAGCTACACTACTTCCACCAATTAACAAGTTAACTGCCCTAAGCTATTGAAAGAAGGTTAGAGAGTTGATTTTCTAGAACCAAATAAGATCATGTTAACAATCATGACACAAGAAATAAAGCAGAAATGACAAAAGAAATAAATCTACACTACTTTCACCAATTAATAGGTTAATTGCCCTAAGATCCTGAAAGAAGGTTTGAGAATTGATTTACATGAACCATACAAGTACAAAGTGTTATCCTTATCACTTGAAATATTGACATTTTTCAAGTTCATTACTTTAAAGACTAACAATCTTGCTATACTACTACAGTTTGCTCAAAGAAAGTAGCCTATAGGATCATGTTGATAACCATGCTAAGTTTAGAATCTCTGTGTAAGCATAGGGAGATCAATTTACTTCACGAAGTGATTAGACAGAAAAAAAATCAGCAGTTTGAGAAAAAAGCACTCTTGCTTTCAGCTATAAGTGAAAATCCTCAGCTGAATGGAAAACAAGGGTAGAAAATGTCACTTGCTCATTATGTTACAAATCTTTTACTAGAAAGATATCCAAAAGAATGCATACGTATATCACTCGCTGAGCTTGCCCATGATCATTCTTATGTAAAACATTCTTAAAACTTCAAAGTAACAGTGATGTTAGTTATCTACTTCAGTTATCAATCCTTACAATCTCATAAGCACATTGCTCATGCACAAAATTTCAAAACTGGAAACTAGATATGGCATATGCAAGGATGAATACATAAATGCCAAAATAAAGGAGAAACCTTGAAAATGATTTTAAAGCGTCAATGGCACGTTGAAAGTAGATTCTGTAGTTAAATAATTGACATATAGGATCACTCGTACCAAGTTCACCACTTCTATAATTTGAACAGAAGCCAAGTCGGTCTAGTAATTTGTTTGAGCAAAAGGCAAGACTTAATTAGTCTTAAACTTTTATTACTGTATACAGACCAGATTTAAATAAACAATTAAATGAAATATTTGAGGATTCAACTATGAAAAGCAGATGGAGATAAAAGATTGATATGTAAAATATGTACTAAGTGCAAGAATAAAGTAGAAAGAAAATAAGATGAACAAATTTGATCACACAGAATTGGTGCATATGCTGAAAAAGTAGCCTTATTCATAGCACTCAATTGGTAGAGTTTATGCTACCCAATAAAAATTGTAAAAATGTCAAATGTAAGAATGAGTGCTAGTTACTTTTCTCACTACATATCCATAAACTATAATAGCTGACACAAAATTATGTTTCGCAATCATATTGCAACAAAATTCAAGTATGGTCTGACAAAGTTTTCCTGTTGTTTCAAACAATGTTAATTCTCAAACATGTTGAAGGATACAAATATTGGATGAAACAAAAAGGGGTAATAGATGACAAATTAATATCTGGAGAAACTCAGGGGAAAAAATACACAGACATAAATGGAGAGGTTACCTGTAATTATTATCATTTTGCTCATTATGTTACATATCTTTTGCTAGATAAACACTCAAAAGCACGTATGTTTATATGACTCATCGGTCTTGTCTATGTTCATTAGCATGTAAAGCATTCTCAAGACTTCACAATAATAGTAGTGTCAGCTGGCCACCTCATGCCAAAATTTCAAACTAGAAACTGGATATGGCATACCTGAGGATGGATGCATAAATTCCAAAATAAAAGAGAAATCACGAAGAATAATTCTCAAGTGTTAATGGCATGATGAAAGTAGCTCATGTAGTTAAGTATTTGGGTAAGTTACTAATAACCTCCATGTGGTTTCATTTGTTGTTGCATAACCTCCCTAACATTTTAAAATATCCACTTCACCCCCTTACGGTGTCACGTAAACTAGAAATTTAACAAAAAATAGTTTATAAAATGTCATTAGTTGAAAAAGTAGTAGTGTCCTTACATAAATGCCAAATTAAGCAATGACTTAGTCATTTTATATAAAATCATAGAGGGATTATGTAGATAAATGTAAAAATCATAGGGAGGTAAAGTTGATATTTATGCGAACCATAGAGGGTTAAATGGATATTATAATTTCATCACACGCTCATTTAGGGTGCATGTGGTTTAACCACTATAACTAGTGCATTCTGTCCATTCTATTTATACAAAACTACAAAGGGATTAAATGGCTATTTAAAATCTTAGAAGTCACCTTACATTATGCAAAACTATGGGGAATTATATTTAATTTACCCTAAATATTTTGACATGAAGAATTGCTCGTACCAAATTTACTACTTTTAGAATTTCAAAAGAAGTCAAGGTAGTCTGCTAATTTGTTTGAGCAAAAGGCAAGACTTTACTAGTCTGGTAATTCCACTAAAACGTATAAATTCAGATTTGAAATAACAATTGACTAAAAAATCGAATATGCAAATAAACAAATGGGATGGAGATAAACAATTGATACATAACGTGGGTACTAAGTGCACAAGCAAAAGCGGAAAGAAAATAAGATGAGAAATTTTGACCAAAAAAAAAACACGCTAGAAAACTAGCCTAATTAACAACACTGAACTGGGAAAGTTTATGCTACCTGCCAAAAATGCAAAATTTAGAGAAGCTTTTATAGCAAAAAGTTGAGCGACACAAAATTTTGATAGCAGAAAAATTTTAAGAAGGATATGCAGAGAGTTAATCTTCTCATCATATAACATAAATTTGGATAGCAGAAAAATTGTGCGAATAACCATGTTAGACATGATAATTATGTTTTAAGACCAGATTGCCATAAATTCTCTTGTTAATGAAGTTCAGATAAGGTTAATTCTTGAACAAGTTGAGTGATACAAATACTAGAGAAGTAAAAAGGGTTGTAGATCACAAATAATTTAAATCGAGAAAGTGGAAAAAAAGAAACAAACACACAAAATGAAGAGAGGTTACCTAGAAAGCAGAAATTTAGAGAGGACCAAGGGAAGATATGCTGCTGCTTTCCAATAGTTATTAAGTAGAAATCAAGTTGCAAGACTAAAGGTTCAACTAACAAGCATTATTAACACATCACCATAACCATTACTAAAAAAAAATTATGATAGATAGAACTGTGTAGTAGTGGGAGTATAGAGGAATATTTGAGTAGCTTTAATTGGGAAACTAACATTTTCATGAACTTCAACTGGAGATTAGACTCCAATTCTCTCCTCATCAATCCAAATATTGGGAATGTGAGAGATCTTGGACCACTCAGAAGTGGGGTTGGCACCACTGCCCTCTGGATTGCATCTTTCCTTCAGAAGGGGACAACCACCAATACTGAAAAGTCTTAGTTCAGTGAGGCTTCTCATAGATTGATGAGATGGTAAATTCCCCAGCTTTTCACAATTGATAAGCCAAAGTTCTTTAAGCGAGGAAAGCTTCCCAAACCAATCAAGCAATGATTTTACTCCAAAACCACGTAACTCAAGATCTAATAGGGCAGAGAGGTGTTGAAGTTGATCAGGCAGAGATTCCCAATGAGGCCATCCAATTAGAATTAATGATGAAAGGGAGGGGAAGTAGTAGTGTGGTGGTTGGAGGGCATCAAAGAGGGCTAGGAAAGAATGCAGCTCTGTGGTTTTTTGAGAATGGTCCAATACGTAAGCGTCTCAAGCTTGTAAGAGAGCAAAGCCTTCCCTTGGGCAAGTCAGTTAATTTATCACATTCTGATATGTATAGGGAAGAGAGAGATGGTGTTTGGGTTAAATCAAATGGAAAGGAGATAAGATTAGGACAGTATATTACAAACAATTCCTCAAGTGGAGGAGGAGGACAAGTGTTGGTGAAGGGCAAACAAATGGAATCCGAATCTGATTCAGATATTTGGGGTATAGACAAATGGGTTAGCCCATTGCATTCATAAATTTCTAATCGTCGCAAGGCAATAAGGTATTGATGTCCCCTGAGCATTGAAATCGACTTCAATTTGTGGCACCTCATAACAACTAATTCCTCCAAGGACTGAAGACCAACCAAATGTTGAGAAGCATTGTTGTCAATATTAGTGCGTGCTTGGCTCAACTCAGGCACTGTTTGGTAATTTGGACCTTCTAAAGTTTGTGAAACATCCGACCAAAAATTCAACAATTGGCTCAATTCACGACAACGGCGTAACTCTAGATGTGCAAGTTTTGGATTGTTTTGGAATAACACATTTGGTACTTCGGTGAGTCCATTCACATTCTCAATGTAAAGATTTGTGAGAGTGCTGACTCTGTTGCAAACATATGTCATTACAGTTGATCCGTTGTTGGTGTCTTCGATGTGCAAGTTCTTGAGACGTGGACAATGACTAGGAAAATTGGTTATTTTGGGACACTTTTTAATCCTCATCATATCAAGGATCGGAAACACCACCGTTGTTCCATCATGAATTGCTGCTTCCATCCATTCGAATAAGTTTAGCATATTTTCTAGAATGAGATGTTCAAGTGCTGGAAACAATTTTAGGGGTCTTTCACTACTACTGCCACCATGCACTGCTGGTCCACCATAAAAAGAAGGCCCTATGCTTGTTATGCTATCAAGTCCTTCCAAGTGAACAGATTTGAGGAAGGGTATGTGTCCAAGAGTTGGTAACTCTTTGCAATTTCTGCAATCTCGTAGTTCAAGTTTCACCAATTTCTCTAGTTTTCCAACCCATGTTGAAAGTTGATCACCAGGAAATCTTTTAACTATCAAACCTTTCAAATTTTGGTGAGGATTTAGGCCTTCAACACTTGATTGTATTGGCTCTCATTTTTCAATTCATTCCACAACAATCTCAACTCATAAATGTTTGGCTTCCCAATCAGATTTGCAGACACGGCTTCTTCCTTACTCACAAATTTAAGATTACGTATCTCAAGTTGACCACCAAGATTCTCCAAATTCCTCAATTCTCCAATTTGTCGACCATTTTCTTCACCAATGTTGAAAAATGGCAGCGTTTGGAGAGAGTGCAATCGTCCGATCTCAAGAGGCATTCTATCACTAGATTTATCCCAACAAAAATATTCAAAGTGCCTCAAATTCACCAAATTATTGAAATTCTTTGGAAACATTGTCAATGATGAACAATGTCCAACTCTTAAGGTCTGCAATTTGTAAAGTTGACAAAGAGACTTTGGCAATATTTTGATTGATGTTCCTGACGAATCAAGGTATCGCAAATGAGCTAGCTTGCCAATTGATTTAGGAAGCTCTTGGATACCGATGACCTTAAATTCAAAACTCGCAACATAAAAAGTGATAGTTCTCTATCATTAAGTGATCTATTTTCCAACAAAAACAATGTTGTAATGCACTTGAAACTTTTAGTGGAAGAAAATGGCATTTCTTTTCCACTTCTCTCTAGTGCAAGATACTGAATAGGAGATGTCTCCATATCAACCCTACCAGACTCTGTCAACCTTAAAGTATTAGATTTGGAAATGAATTGCACCATATCATGCATAAGATCATGCATTTTACAATTCAAAACATTCCCATATTCATCCTTCTCTACATCTTGAAACAAGTTACTATCCAACAAAATGGTAAAATACATGTTACCAAGTTCCTCCATGCAGATGTTGTTTCTTGGATTTGAATGAAGAAATCCTTCTGCCGCCCAAAGTTGGATAAGTTGATTCCTCTCAATTTCAAAATCCTTGGCAAAAATTGAACAATATGCAAAACACTTTTTAAGAGATGGGTATGGAAGACGATCGAAGCTTAACTTCAAAATTTTAGCAACAATAACATTTTCATCTCCACCTAAACTTTGAAGCCCTTGCTCTAAAGTGTGCCATTCATCTGTTCCCTTGTTGCGCAACATGCCACCGAGGACCCTTGCAGCCAATGGTAAGCCTCGGCATTTTTGTGCAATCTTGGACCCTATATCTTGCAGCCCATTTGGCACTTCCCCAGCACCAAAAGCATTTTATTTGAGAATGAACCAACATTGATTATCTGATAACTGTTTCAAGTAACAAGAGGAAGAAGAAATTCTCGTGATGGTTGCCACTAGTTGGTTACGAGTGGTCACAAGAATCCAACTCCCCATGGCTGGGCTAGTACCTTTTAATGCATCAAGAAACTCATTCCACAGTGCGGACTCCTCATTCCATAAATCATCTAGGACCAGTAGAAACTTTTTACCATCCAATACTTTTTTAAGTAGCTTCAATTTGGCATCTCTACCCTCAACTTCAGGCTTTTGGCCTATCAGTGATTCTAGAATCAAACCAAAAAGCCTAGTGGCATTGAAATCATCTGACACACACACCCATATTCTCTTGTCAAAATGTTTTCAATCTTTACATCATTAAGAACTTTTCGAGCCAAGGTGGTCTTCCCAATCCCACCCATGCCTACTATAGGAAGAACAGAGATAATTTCATTATGTCTCATGGCAGTCAGTTGTGTTACTATTCTTGAAACATCATCATCTCTTCCAACAAAACTTGAATCAAAAGTAACAGAGTCGGTCTCTCTGTTCTTTACAAATCCTCCTTTAGGAGGAGAAAGAACAAGTGCATCTCCAGCTCCTGATTGGAGGCTAAGTTTCGATGCTTGTTCATTGATACTCATCAAATCCATATTGATTTGCCGAATTTTGTTTGCTATTTTGCAACGAAATGCAATGGGATTGGAGATTGAGAAGAAGAAGCGTACCTTCCTCTTCATTTGGTTTTGAGTCTCAACTTTGCGTCGGATCATTTCATAGCTGATGTCATCCAACAGATTACCAGCATCGAAAGCCACGGCTTCAAGCTTCTCCAGCCACCGCTTCACGAACTCTTGAGTTACCTGTTTTCTTCTGCATCATGAAGAACAGCCTGGATCAGTGTCAACATTTCCTTCAGTTTCTCCAAATCTTTGTTGAAGCCAACAAACTAGCCAATTTGCTCCGAAGCCAAGTTTATGGCCTTCTCCACTAGAACTTGTACGGTGGAACCAAGCAGTGTATCTGTCATCGCCATCAGGTATTTTTGAGACTTTGATATTTTTGAGATTGTGGAATTAAGCAATTTGCAACTTTTTGGGTGAGAAAGTGTTGTGTATATATACGAGAGTAGATGAGATGACAAGTCTACAAGTCCGAGGTGGTTTTAATCTTTCTCTTCGTAATTTGATTGAACTTCAAGCCTTCTAATGTTCTTTTCCTATGGGAAGGAAATGCTGCAAAATGAAAAGGAAGAAAAGATTACAAATAAGCATCATGTAATAAACAGCAGAGGCAATCAATTCTTTGCTTTCTTACTTTTCTAGCTTTTCCTTGCTTGTTAGAAATTGGTTTGTATCTGTTCTTGTAGTGGCTTGAGGTATCGAGTAACTGCAAAGGCATCCAATTTTACTTTATTCCAAAGGTTTCCTTACTTCACCCCATTCCAAATTTTTCTCTTTCGGTTCCTTGGATTCTTATGCTTCCTTGTGGCCTGAATGAATTGAAATCCTTGTCCCAATTTGAAATTTTTCTTCAGTACCAAAAGCAATGCTCTAAAATCCTTTTATTAGATTGTTAACGTTTGTTGGAAAAAAAATCCTTTTATTAGGTTAAAAAATCCAAAGAATTGCCTTAATTTAATTATGTTGAAAAATGATAAATTTACTCTAAGATAGACCCTGAATTTGGATCCCTAAATAAGTACAATGTTCTTATGTAATTATTTTGAACGTATGAGATATCTTATATACAAATCATCTCATTTAGAACTCCATGTAACCAAAAGAAGGGAAGAAAAACCGATGGATAATGCAATGGGAACAGTGAGACAATACCATATTACAATCCACAGGCCACATTACAATCAGCAGGTGGTACGACCTTTAAAATTGCTTTTCAGTCACCTTTTATATTTATTCTTTTAATCATAGCATTGAATCGTTGCTTACTCCAATTTCGAGGGTTATGGAGCTGAACATATGTTTACTAAATCTAATGGTAATTCTCCTATTAGCAAGCATTTTTTAATGAATATCTCCAACATTTTTGATTGAACTTCTACTGTAATCTATAATTTTCTCCCTAGTAGATTACAGAATTCCATTTTTAAGTATTTTTCTGCTCCCTTAATTTATTTTTTTTCTTACTGAACATGATAAATATTTCGTTGTTTGCTCCTACAATGTATGTCCCCACCTTTTGAGCTAACATGTAAATTGCCCTGGAATTATTTGATGTCCTTCATTTTGTCCTTCAGATTAGGAAGCATTTGATGTCATTGTGTCCATTTAGGCGCTGATGAGTCAGAGCTGATGCACAAATATGACTTTTGTGCAAAAAGTAAAATTTGTTTACATTTGTTAATTTAATGCGAATATATTGAATTTTTATACTTGCGCATGCAGGATGATGCATCTTTCGCTTTATGGTTAATTCCACTTTACACTTTTCAACTATTGCTGAACTCTCACTTGACCTGTAAACTTTAGAATGGGACAATTTAATCCTTAAAGTATAATTTTGTTTTGAGTGTAAAGTATAGAATTTATTCTACTTTAATTTCTAAAATATAAAATCTGTCCACTCTACTTGCACCTATATAAAAAATCTGTCTCACTTTCGTTAATGATTTACTTAAGTGAGCCTGCTTATGTGTTTTAGAGTGAAAATGTCTCATTTTAAAGTTTAAGGACCAAAGTAAGAATATAAATATAATTGAAGGATACAAATTGGAATTAATCATTACGTTTGTAGTTGTTTAATGTGAACAATACTTTGGTGATTGTAAACATAGATGCAGCTTTTGCTCGCAGAATACAAGAAGATGTAAAAATACAGTAAGTTTCACGTAGAGGTGGCAAAAATATCCAAAACTCATTAGAATTCATACCCAAATTTAATTTGGGTGGGATGGGTATCTAAAATATGGGTTTGGGACTTATTGGGATATACCCAATAATACCCATTTAAAATATGGGTATATATGGGATTTATTTGGGACTCCCATGGGTATCTATTAAAATAATAACAAAATAACAAACAATCTTTCTTTTCATTTTCTTCTCAAAATTAGTAAATTAATATTATAAGCATGTAGTACATGTTAGGTAGATTAGCACTCATGTATCACGTGCTTTCTAACAACTACAAAATTCTATCACACAAAATTCTATCACTTCAAAATTCTATTCTTTACAGAATTTTATTAAATTGTAATGGCTTTAGAATTGGAAACATTTTTAGATTGGGTCTTGAAGGTTAAACAATAACATAACATACATGAGTAGATGGATTTTGGGGATAGTTAAATTTTGGTGATCAATAGATTTTTATCTAATCAACATGAGCACCCAAAAAGAATTATCCACTTATATGAAATTAATCTTTTATAAATTTCGTATTTAGAAAAATTTATTTAGTTTGAAAAATTATTGCATAATTTATAAAGAAGAGTGTAGAATTTTTACAAAGTTAAATAAACAAACTAAATAATATAAAAAGAAAAGAAAATATTGCGATATTTGATTGAGAAAAAAAAGAGTTTTTCTTAAAAAATTAAATAAAATGGGATTAATTTGAGTATTTGGGCGAGATCAAAATGGGCATAGCCCATTTTAGTCCCATCCATATTGGTACAATGATGAATATGGGACTGTTTGGATATAACCTATATTTTACAATCCCAATTAAGTCCCGCCCAAATTCCGCCCATTTGACATCTCTAGTTTCACATATGAATAGCACCTGTTATAGCCATTTATTAGTTTAGTATCTAAGAGTATCTTTTTTAGCGTACAGATTATCTCTCATAACGGGTGCTCAATTGCTAAGGCCCTATGTCCTATTTTATAGACACCTTATGAAAGGGTAATTTTTAGAATTAACAAAAAAATAGAAAAACGTTTTGTGTTCGTCATAATCAAGAAAATTATAATTTAAAACCACCCACCCCTTGTACAGTAAAGGGTAGTATACGGAATATGCCACATTACTATTGTAAAGGTTTGAACATGATATCAAGAGTGAATATTTTGCTAAATTTCTTCTGTCTCTATCCTTATCTTCAATAAATTTTTCTTGCAAAAGCGGTATGCCTTGATTCTCATTTTACCTTAAAACCTTATTTTTGTCACTTAACTATATATTACCTATATATTATGCTAAGTTTTTATTTTTGTTATTTCTTCTTTCATTTTGGAATTAATCTTAACCCATGGTTCAATATTTATCACTTTAATTTATACCAAAGTATTAAAGGAAGGGTGATGAGATTTACACCAGTGCTTCACATAGGTAAAATTTTACTTTTCAATTCAGTGAATATGAATAGTACGCTTGATCTACAGAGTCCAATCCCCAATATGAAAAGGTGGTGACAAGTATTTATTTTGCATGTTCTAAGTGTGTTTTATTACTAACTTTTTAGTGCATTTTAATCATTATTAGAGTTAAAATAACTTGATTTCTAGTGAGTTTTGCATTTTCTGGTTAAATTAAGAAAAATTGCATTTCTATAGATTTAAGTAGTTTAAACTTCATGTTTTCGTAGGTTTTAAAGATAGATCATCAATTAAAATGAAGTGGGGAAATACTTGTATGATTTTGAATGATTCAGAACTGATTTCAAGTGAACATGAAAAGCAAAAATAACCGAAGTTGAAATGCAATCAAGTGGCAAAGAAGATGAGGTTTGACTACCTTGACACAGTTTGGTATTTTGAATAGATAGCTTAAGATACAAATATTAGATTGAGATAATTCTTGAACTATTTTAAAGCAAAGAAGGACTACAATTCTTAGGCAGACATTGAAGTCTAGTTCACACGTTTTCTTAGTCAAAAAGTTGAAATACACTCATGCATTTCTGCTGCTATGCTCTATAAAAGTTAATGACCAGTTAGGCCAGGATATTTCTATCATTTCTCAACCTATAAACCTCCAATTGACATGATTCTTGATGCATTTAAAAGCCAACTCAAACATCTACATCTTTTATATTTTGTGAAAGAGATAGTTCAACATCCATCATCAAGAAATTTATAGATTCAATTGGTGCAAAAATAGAGCAATTTCAAGGATTCATTAGAAAATGCCGAACCTCTAGGTGAAGTGAATTCGCGAACCAAAATGCGAACCCCACTCACATACTGCACCTATGTTTTCTCTTTGTAGCTGTGCAAGTTGTTGAGGTTTTCACATAGCTTTTGGACAATTTTTCTAATCAGATTTTGGCTGTAGCTACTCAATAAACCTTCAAATTTTCAATAAATAGCTTTTGGTGATTTTGAGGAGCAATTTGTATCAACTTTACCAAGTTGTTTGGGAGATTTAATCTTTATAAATAGGACCTCTTGTGAACTTGTTTTGTAACTTTGGAAGGTTAGGAACTACCACAAAATTGTAGTTTTCACCAAAATTCCTTAATACGTTAGTTTAGTGTAGGAGTAATATATTTCATCCATTCTTGTATTAAGTAAACTTGGATGAAGATTAAGGAGCAAGATGGAGAATTTGAACTCATGTGACAAGGGTGATATTCTTCTAACACTTTCTTTCTTGTATTGGATTTCAATGTTTAGTTACTATATAAGTTTGGTTCTAGTTTTCTTATCTTTTATGTGTTGTTAGTCTTATACCTAGGCTTCAATGAAATTTCTATACTTGTTATGTGAGGCTTTTATGGTTATTTGATGTTTATATCTTGAGCATGTTATTTAACACCTTTCTTATTACAAACAAGAATTTGTGCCATCAGTTGTGATTAGTTTAAGGTGCTGTTTTATCAATAAAATTGTGATCCAATACTAGTTCATGAAGAAGTTAAACCTGGAGAATATTTCACGGGAATAGTGAGATGCCTTTGTGGTTTTAATCATGTAATTTCATATGATCTAATGAACTTATATTAGTTTCTTCATCACAAAAACTTAGGTGAGATATAGTTATAGGTATAGTTGGTACATCAGAGAAAGCAAGTATCGCATACATTAGAAAATTAATTACAACTTAGTCAAGATAATCAACTTCATTTAATTAGTCATTTTTACTTGCAAAAGTAGATAGGAATTTCTCAAACCTTAAGCGCATTTCCCTTGTTTATTTTTACTGCTTTTACTACATGATTATTACATAGGTTTACTTGCTTTTACTTGTAATTGCCTAAATTATAGAAGAGTTCGAATCACACTGGTAATTGATGACCTTCTCTATGGGATAGATGGTTGAATGCTTTCTATACTTGTGTACGACCTGTGTACTTGTAGTCATGAAATTTTGAGTTATATATAAAACTTGGACGTAATCAAATTCAGCTCCCAGTGGATCAGGTGGCATTGTTAGAAAAAGAAATATATAAAGATACACTTCAAAAACATTGAAATTATGCTAGTTTCTAGAATACTTTTGACTTGTGCATGTAGACAAATCTTTCCTCACTGATGTCCCAGAGGGCGCTTCAAGGAACCTCCTTAAAAGTCCATTCCCCATTTTTTGAAGATCCTGAAATTTGAAGACGACCAAGTTGATAAAAGTCACTAAAAGTAGACCTTGAAATCCCTATTTTACATGTGCTTACGGGTCTAATAAATGATATTTAACTTCTAATGAATAGAAAACATAAAATAAACAGAAATTTCTCACTGGTTTGAATTCCTAGATATTTGAACATGTATTAGATTGCCATACCGCTTAAGTAAGGTGAACCGGCAAGTTACTCCTTCCTCTAAATTTTATGCTTTCCGGAAATCAGACTATTCTGTTGTAATATCAGTTCTTCCATAACTTCTCAGAATGATCTTTGCTGGCCACTCTCTCATGTCTGCACCACGAAGGACCAACTTTTTTCTCCAATTCCAATTTTGTTCCCTGTAGAGGATAGATCCTCCACCGTGGGGCCCATTGTAGATTTGTCCCCTTCCACCCGTCTTCGACTAGGTGCCTAGGGTAGTTCAAGGGGCCTCCCCAGGATTCGAACCCGGCCTGTTCCTTTGGACAAGGGTCTTTGGGATGAAGACGGGTGGAAGGGGACAAATCCACAATAGGCCCAACAGCAGGAGGATCTATCCTCTACAAAAACTAGCTCAGGTGGTATCAGGATCTATACCCAAAGACCCTTATCCAAAGGACCAGGGTTCGAATCCTGCAGAGACCCCCCGAACTACCCTAGGCACCTTGCCAGAGACGGGTGGAAGGGGATAAATACACAGTGGGCCCAACAGTGGGAGGATCTATCCTCTACATTCCCCTCGAAAATGGTCTTGGAATATTCTGAGATACGACCAAGCAATGTGATTTGAACATTTGCATTTATCTTTTATTTCTTAATGATCTACTTAAACAAAATGTCGAGAAAAAAAAATAAAGTTCCCTACACAATCTGTGTAAGGGCTAACAGTCTCGATGTATGACCTGCAACCATACCTTACATTAATACTGTAAGAAAGATTAATTCAAAAGAAAAAGTATAGAAAATGCATAATAACTCACCAAAGTATTCCTATGGCGATTCTTGATTCTCACAAAAAATTAAGGGTCTTCCACATTTAACTCAAAATAACCATCCCGCTCCTTTTATTCTATGCCTTCTTGACTTTCACTTTTGCGAAATGCCTTACCAAAACCTGTTTAATTAGCTTCAAAAGGTCACACATTATAAACTTCATAATCATCTAATATAGGCTTCAATTAGAAATTAAGATAGTCTAAATAACCTGAATTCTTTATTTATTCATCTTCCTTGATTTGTTAGAACGCAAATCAATATGGAGGTTACCATAATCTCTTTGTCTGGCAGGATGAACTCTTGACGGGCTAAAATCATCATCATCATCAAATTCATTTTCTTCACTATCACCAGAGCTATCATCAAAGCTGTCACTAGAGCTATTATGGGTGTAGCTGCTGGAGTGTTTTGTGCAACTAAAGCGTTTTTTGGCGGCAGTCAGCGCCATATGCTTTACTTCGACGGTAGTTGCATCTGTCAGATTAAATACTAGATAATCTCCAACCTTTAAATCATGATCTTTAACAAATTTTGGCCACGAACGCCTGCAAATATAATGGTATCGACCTTTCTTTCGATGTTGCACTGACCAAGATTGTTGCAGTGGCTTTTGTACTCGGATATGAGTCTACATTTTGGTGACAATTTTTCCTTGAAGTCCCTCGCAAAAGCACAGGAATTCGCTACAAAATATATAAAGAAATGAACTATAAACTTGTTCATTAAAGAAACAATGTAGGAATTGAAAGTTGATATGAGACTTACAATTTCTCTTGTAAAGTCATCTTCAATCCACAGCTTAATGAAGGACGGATAAGAGCTGGAACTTCTTTCCATTTTCAAACTTAGCTAGAAACAAGAATGATGATCCTTAAGGAGAAAAGAAGATAAAATTAGCGAATAGGCACTTCTTCAATTTTGGTGCCCGCTTATATTACACGGCTTTTCTTTGTAGTTTGTATATATGCATGAATTATTAAGGCTCTTAGTCTACCTGACTATGTGTTTGATAATTATCATATTAATCATGAGTGACCTTTCTTTGAATCTTCCATATTTTATTTACTACATACATTGATTTGAGCATAAAGACAACCAATGAATGGTTAATTAACTCATGTTCACCTCCCTTTAATTCTTCTGCCTACTGTTGTTCCTATTCAAGCTCCATTCAAACGAAACATGCATCCGTTGGACTAGGGATGGTCACAATTCAATCTTAAACAAAATCAGCCCGGTTTATTGAAATGAAACCATAAATGAATTTGAGAAATCATAACAAAACCATAATTGTAACTAATGGTTCACATTCAGGTTCACTAAAATCTTAAATCGGAATTAGAATCGGCAATTTAGGACGCGTTCAAATTGTTTAAAAATACACTTATATCCTAGGCCTAGTTGGTTCAATCTAGAGTTCAATATCAATAGTTAGCACCTAACACCAACAATCTCAATTCTAGTCCAACAACCAATTGTCCCATCTTATTAGTAAATCCAGACACAATAACTAATTTAGATTTAAGTCCAATCTAACCAAAATGTGTTAAGTCCTTAATTGTGTGTGAGGGCCTCAAAAATTTGAATTTATTTCTAAAATGCATAATAATATTTATATTGAGTTCATTTATTGAAATATTAGTGAAAATATGTTTAAAGTGATTATTTCTCAATTTAGAGAATTTTATACGAATTGTTTGCCGGTGCGTGGTTTTGGCCAAAATTTAGCGTTAAAAATTGTTCCGACGCGTGAATAGTGACTTGGACTCGAAATCGAGCATATGTAGTGATATTTTAGAAATAATATTATGGCGAGACAGTGTCGGGATGAAAGAAACCAGTGTAAGTTAGACAGCCGCGCGCGACGCGACATAAAGTGCTAAAAAGCACTTTTTTCCCCAAAACAAGGAAAAGCACTTTTTAGGCTTTAAAAGCCTTGACTTCTTGCAACACCAAGCTTCCATTTTCAGCTGCAATTTGTGAGATAGAGAGAGAGCTAGAGCCGAGAGAGAGAGCTTGAGAAAGAGAGAGAATTGCCTTCAAATTTCTTCCACTCTTGATTCAATCTTCTTGGAGATTAAAAACACCATCAACCACCATCATCTTCTTCCTTCCTAGCAGCCAAGAAAGAGGAGAGAGAGAAGAAGCTTTGGGCTGAAATTCTTGGAAGAAAACAAGAGGTAAGTTGAGATTGATCTTCCATTTTCTTTTCTTCCCACAAGAACTTGACTCTATGAAACTTGACTGATGAATTGTGGGCTTGATTCCTCCTTCCTATTTCAGAACCAAGGAGAGAGAGAGAGAGTGAGGGCAAGTTCTTGAAGGAAAAGAAAGAAAAAAGTGAAGAAACAAGGCTTGATCGAGTGGTGTGTTGCTTGATCGTGGGCTTGGAGTTGTAGATCATCGTCGAAATCCGTAGATCTTGGGTAAAGATCGAGGCTTGAGAGGTTTACTGGGCTTGGAAGCGACTTTCTTGAAGGAAAGCTCGAGGGATTTCATTGGATCTTGTCGGATCTCGTTGGATCTTGATAGATCCGGAGATATAAATCTCGAATCTTGTAGATCTAGCTTTATTAGTGTTGAATAGTGTAGATCGTGGTTAATATTGATAAAATGATCTCATCAAAAGATGAAGTTGGGCTCTTGAAATCCCAACCTAGGTAGCGGACTTGAGGTGGCCTCTAGGTAGTTGACTTGAGGACCTGATTGGGAATTTGATTGTTATTTGTGAACTTGCCTTGATATGGTTAGAATTAGGGTTTTCAGTTGTTGAAAAGTTGAAGGAAAATGTATGTTATGGCCAAACCCATGCCTAGTGTTTTCAATGTTTGATTTTGGAATGTCGTGAATGTTCTCGAAGGGTTTTACTTTTTGAGAAAAATGTGTATATTGTTCTAATTGTGAGTGTATGTGTGTGTGAGTGAGTGTTTGGATTTTAAAAGGGTAAAAAGTGGAGTTTTCATGAAATTTGAGTGAAAAGTGCTATTTGACTGAATTTGAAGATTTTATGGTATTTTGGCTAAATTTTGGGATTTTGAGTATAATGGCTTGATATGAAGCGTTTTATGTCAAAATAGAAGTTTCAGCCATCAAAAATGAATGTCGAACGTGTTATATAAAAAGTGATTTTGAGGTGTCCTCATTTAAATGTTTTATGAAAGAGAACGTGCTTGTAGTGCCAATGAGTATATCGGTGGGATGCTCTTTTGAAATGGAAAAGTGATTTTTTTTCAAAGATGATTTATTTGAAATATTGTACCATGTGAAATGAGAGTTTTTCCTCGAAGAAATTTTGGAAAAATGTCGTTTGAGACTAACAAGTGAAAGTAATTGTGTTAGTGACTGAAAAATGAAGTGAATCTCATGGATTGTTTTAAATTATTTTAGGAAGTGTGCAAGGCAGTGACTTTGACCCCTACGAGGAAGCTGAACCTTGCTTTGGTGAGTTTCCATACTTGTTCCGTGTTTACGTGCAAATGTTTGTAAATGAATGCAATGAAGTGGTTGTCATATGTAAGTTGATCTTTGAACCCTCTAATGGGATGGTGTGTACTTTATCGCACCTACTCCATTTGAGTAAAAGTGACTTGAAGTGATTGATTGTAAAGTGCTTTAAAGTGTATTATAGTGATTGCATGTGTTTGGAAAGGTCAGGAAATCCCTGAGACCTATAGGTGAACCCGTCAACTCGAACTGGAGGCTAGGCCTAGGTCGAGGAGATAGGGAAGAGCCATAGGGTTACCTAAATGTCACAAAGCAGTGACTCGACCGTGATATATGCTGAACTTGGTTTTGAACCAGTCTCCAAAAGAGCAACAACCCGAAAGTGAATTGAAAATGTACTGGACTTGGCGTATGGACTTGTCCCTAATGGAGAGTACTTAAAATAAAGTGAAGTGTTTTAAAGTGAAGTGTACCGAGACTTGTCTCAAAAGTGAAAGTGTACACTATCAAAGTGAAGTGAAAAGTGTTTGGCATGCGGGCCGGTGGGGTTTGGAGGTAAGGAGAAAGAGAAGTTCTACATGGTAATAGTGACTGAGTGTCAACCACGGTTCATGGTTAGTGGGCAAGTTTATGGAATTTGGCCCCTGAGGGTCCCGTGATCCTACATTGTATTGTTAATTGCTTTTCTATCTGTTTATATTCCAAGTGTTCTTGTGAAGTGAAATTGTTTATATGTTAAGTGACTTACATGTTTTTGGGAACTCACGGGTTTTTTAGCTCACCCTTTCCATTTGTTTTCCTTAGCAGGAATTGAGCAATCAAGTGGTGGTGCCAACCCTTGAGATTAGGGCTTTCATATGTTTTGATATGTATTTTGGAGAATTTTGAATATTGCCCTGTTGTGGACTCATGTATAATGGAGCTATGTATTATTGAATTGTAACTTGGATGTTGTGTAAACGTAAGATGTCGTATCCTTCATTATTGTATCCAGGGTTTTAGTTCGTTAAGTTATATTGAACGAGTGAGTGAGTGAGTCCTGGTGAGAGTTGGGCAGGCGGTCCGCCGACCCCTTTGGTCCGCCTTAGGGGAAGGTGGGGTCGTCACATTGTGCACATAATTTATGGATATTTCCCTTTTTGTTATGTCAGAATATTGTGTTAATTGCTTGATTCTTCTCATATTTGGTTTTTGGCACTGATTTTAGGTCATTGGAATTAAATGGGAATTAAAAGCGCAATTAAGTGAAAATTTCAGAAGACATTGGTGGATAAGGCGTGGCCACGCTCCACTCAGCTATAAAAGATGAATGTCAAATTGCACTGGAATGGGTCCCACTTGGAATCCTGCTGACAAAACAAACTCACGTCTTTGGGGGAATTGGAAGCTAATTTTTAGGAATAGATTTGATTTCAATTTTTTATTGTTAGGCTTATGTGTTAGTATTCTAATTGTAATAGGATTCTTATTACAATTAGTGATTGGCTAGTATTAATAGGAAAAAGAAGGACAAGGGACGGCAGACTTTGTTTGAGAATTTTGGCAGCTTTTGTTTCATTATTCTTTAGGCCTTCTTCGTAGTCTCGATGGGAAGTATCCCTTCGTAGACTAGTCTTCTCTTAGTTGGAGAACAAAAACAAGAAAACAAAGGAAAAAGGAGAGAGCTCTTCTCCTATTCATTTTCCCTTTTTATTATTCATTCATCTTTATTTCTTTCGTCCTGCCGCCTTCTTTCCTTTAATCCTATTCACATTAACATCCAAATTCCAACGTGGTCATGAGCATACTAATTGAATCAATCAAATCATGCGGGATTGGTATTATGAGGAATGGCTAAACTTCTCATCTACTTAAAGGGCAACTCGAAGGTGCGGTCCATAACAATTGTGAGATCTAATCGGATCTTTACCATTTCTTTTCATACGTTACTATTCATACATTTTCTGGATTAATTGTTTAGGGTTATTTTGTTAATTGAATGTCAACGGCCGGATATTTGATTTAACATAATAGCCTACTGTCAATTTAACTAAATTGAATCCGTAATTGTTCATTTAGTTAATAATTAGTGACGACCACCATAATTGGCTTTATGTTGGAAAAACATAGGATCTAATTTAAATGAACTCTCTTAGCATGTTCATTGGTTAGGGTTGGGTTTTTCTAACTTTTAATGCAATTGGGTAATTAAACTTCTATGGTAGTACCTAGGATTATTCTTCGGTTAGGGAAGCAGTCAACGGTCATACCTTGGCTGTCGAAAAAATAAGGAAAAGCTAGCTGTTAGAGCTTGTTGGTAGCTATAACTAACATAGTGACAAATGAATGAAATATTTCTGCATCAATGATCATTTGGTTGGACTATGCCTAAGAAGTTGTTCCTTTGGGTAGAATTTTATTAATTGCTTTCTATATTAAATTATTCTCTGCTTATACTTGGTGATTTATTTAATTGAAATTTTCATTTTTGCTTTCTAATTTTATTTATTTTGTTCCTAGTTTTATCCCATCAAACCCCTCTCCATTTTTCCCGTGACTTAGAAAGAAGCAATCTCCTACCCGTTCCTTGAGGAGACGACCCTACTTACCACTACTACAAATTAATATTTTCTTAGAGATAATTCCGGTATATCGGATCAAGCAAACTCTTTGGAACTAGGGTGAAGCAAGTAACCCATTGCACATCCAGAGTCCCTGCTTCAGTACTCAGAATTGCTTTGTAATTAATTGTGGTGGTAATTGGGATTTTTAATATTTATTATTGCATAGGTTCGGCACCTGTCAAAATGTTAAAGTCAAACTAGTCAAAATATTAAACTAGCACTGAATGACACTTTAAATTTGACTAACCATTATGATGATGATTAATTAATTAATAATTTTTCCCTTTCTCTATTTTAATAGTGAGAAAATTATGTATCTTTTTTATTTAAAAAATTCAATACAAATGGTATTCTTTTCATAAAATATGCATATTTTATTTTTCTTAGTCACATGATAATGCAATAAAATTCATATTTTTTTCTATATTCATTGTCATATTTACTAAGAATCAATTTCATAAGGGATTATTTCATAAACCTCCCTGAGGTTTCTGACAGTTGCAAGAACTCTCTTAAGGTTCTAAAAATTATAGAAACCTCCATTCTTTTAATGGTTTAGGCAACAACATAGGTCTAAAATGCTGATGCAAGCCAAATATACCTTTGAATATCCTATAATGCCCTTCTCTAAATCTTTAAAAGTAAATATGTTGCTCTAAAAGTTCTTTTTAAGTTGCCAAATGCCATATATATGTTCCTTGTCATGCAACTTCGTTTATGTAATTAATGATCTCAATATCAAATTGATATGGGTGAAGTGCTTGATATTTGTATCATCATTTTTAAAAAAATAATTCCATGGCTGTTATACAACATTTTGCCGCTAGTTTTTTTTTCAATAAAAAAAGGTAAGAGGAAGTGTTGGGATATGAATTAGGTGCTAGAGGAAGCTACTTTGTCAAGGTACAAAAACAAGGTAGAAAATTTAGAATTCATCCAAGAAGGAAAAGAGATCATGAAATTGCAATTGGTGAATGATGATAGAAGTTGTATAAACTGGTATAAAAATAAAGTTTTTTGGTATAGGACTAATAGGCTTTTAAGGAAGTTGGAAAGAAAAACTAATAGTTGCAGTTGATGTTCTACTCCCGTTTGATTTTTTCTCCTCTATAAATGGGTCTAACTAGTATGTGAGGGTTACTAATGTAAATTTACGTTATAAGGGAGGCAAGTGAAATATTTAAAACCTCAAGGGAGGTTCCTACAACTGTTTTTTAAAATTATCCCATTTCATAATAACAAATGTTTAAGCGTAACTAAAAGAAGCAAAATTGTAACCAAAAGAAGTCAAAACCATAACCGGACTGGAATCGGAGGTTCAAAACCATAACTATAATTGTCCTTATAAAGGCAGATTCAAGTTCCATCTTTTAGAAGGAGTGAAAACGTTGGTTTTTAAATTAGAATCGATTTTTGGAACCATGCCACAATGGGGGAGGAGGCCACGGGACGTAAAAAAGGGGCTCCTATCAACTTGTTCCGACCTAGAATAATAAGTTCATAAGTTTGGTCTTACTTCACCGTTGAGAAAGGAAAGAAGTTTTCCATCTCTAAG
Source organism: Gardenia jasminoides (assembly GCA_013103745.1). NCBI lineage: Eukaryota > Viridiplantae > Streptophyta > Magnoliopsida > Gentianales > Rubiaceae > Gardenia > Gardenia jasminoides. The sequence continues at coordinate 4,262,912 of CM023104.1, read as the reverse complement.
TTTCACTCAGATATAACTCCCTTTTTTTGGGTGTGAAGCAGTGTCAAACCAAAATACCCAACAACCATTAGTTCTCCCTGAAAAGGAGGTGATCCAACCGCACCTTATAGTGCAGCTACCTTGTTACGATTTCACTCCAGTCACTAGCCCTGCCTTCGGCATCCCACTCCTTGCAGCTAAGGTAACGTCTTCGGGCATGAATAGCTCTCATAGTGTGACTGGCGGTGTGTATAAGCCTGGGAACGGATTCACCACTGGCCATGTCTTCATTGGACTACGAAAATTATTTGAACTTGAAGAATTGAAAAATGAAAATTTTTATTTTTATTTTTGATTTCTCAGCTGATATAAGATCCACTGAATTTGGTATATTTATCTGTTCTTATTAGCGCAATTTTTTAAATCAACGTAATGGTTATAATCTGATTTCTCAGCCTGAGATAAGATCCGCTGAATTTGGTATATTTCTGTTCTTATTAGTGCAATTTTTTAAATCAACGTAATGGTGATAATCATATGTCAGACAGAAAAAGGATCCGTCGATTGAGCATTGGTTGATAATTTAGATATAGAACTTACGAAGGTTAAATACAATTGCCTAATATTTTAACTTAAATATAGCACTTATGATTCATGGGTCGGATTCAAGCAGTACTCCAGAATTACCATTATATTATAAGTTTCAATATTTAATGTATGTGGTAATGAATACATGATCTATTAGAGCTTTAGAAAAAAGGAATTATGGGCAATATCAGCAAGCACACCAATAATTTAACAAATTGAAATTATGCAACAACATCACTTATTAATTTCTTTCTAAAGTTGAGGCCTTAGAATTTAGAGTTTCTAGGTTCCAATTCCCCCTTCTCCCTCCCTGTTTCTTACATCCCACTCCTACTAGAAAAAAGAATTTTTAAAAAATTATTAATTAAAAAAGTTAGATTTGCATAGAAATAATACAACATATTTTCCTTTTGTTCAAATGAAATTATTAGTGAATGTGGACGTTCCTTATGGTGGTCTAAGCATAAATGCTAAATTGTGCGCGATACCTAGTTTAACCACATACTACATGTCATTGTAAAAGAAAAATTTTCAATTATCAAAATTCACCAAAACAAGAGAAAAGACTAAGAAATGGGAAAAAGATTATAACAATGCGTCACAGGAGAAGAAATTGTCGTTTCAATTCAGCCAATAGAAATAGTCTTCTTTGGAAGGATAAAACAAAGTTACGAAATCTCTTTTTTCATTTTCTTTGGTATTATTATTATTTTTGGTGGTTGCAAAGTCCAATTAAAGGATTACAGTGATGCTAGCTTCTAAAATACTCTTTGCATCTACATCTTATAATACAGTACTGGATGAGCACATAGAAAAATCCTTCACATATTGATTCAGTGATATCCCACCTAACAATAAGGAATGACCTTCAACAACTCATGTACCTTCTTCCTTGAAGACCCTGAAATTTAAGACCATGCAACTGAATTTGATGTACTACAAATTAAATGTTGAAATTACTTTAATAATTCTGCACAAATATTCATCTGATAACTTGTATTTTTCTAACAATACTTAATGTGAAGAAACATAAATTTGAATTAGACAATCTTAACTTGTGCTAGGTCCTCATGATTTGAATGTAGAATAAATCTCCAAAACGCTCAAGTAAGGCGACCTGGCAAATTTCTCCTTTCTACAAATTGTACGCTTTGCAAAATTCAATCCGTCCTTTCGTAATTTCACTCCTTTGATCAATCTTTAGTGGCCACTCTCTCTCAGCAAAGGACCGCCTCTTTCTCCATCTCTAATTTTGTTGCCCTGGAAAATGCTCTTGGAATTTTCCGAAAATAAGACCACCAAGCAAAGTAATAAATGAAGGAAAGCATCTACATTTATAATTTATTTATGAAATCTACTAACAAAAATGTAACCCTCGTTTTCTTGTTTTCTTCTTATTTTTTAATCCTTCTTCAAATATTCTTAAGAAATAAATAGTGAACCGTATCTTTGTTAAAAGCATCTGCTAATTTTGTCTTCCTTTTGAGGCAGCATATTTTGTTATTTCTTTTCCCAGTTGATGCCAATGCAATTTGCTAGTGGAACCGTTCGGTTATGTACATGGATATATGGAAGTGGAACAAAATCATTAACTACTATTCTGAACAAATAAATCAATATTTATACTATAGAGTTTAATTCAATAGCTTTCTTGAAATCTGTGGTCATATATTTTCCCTGCTAATAAATCCATCCAGCTCCGAAGAAGCAAGGGAAACAAAATTCTTGCGATATTTATCAGTATGGCGCCCCACCATCCCTCCAAACCAAACACGCTAAAGAAAAAGATAAAAACAGAGTCTTGCTGGCAAGGTGTGCACGAAAAAGAGAGCCTTGGCGGCAATGTCTTATGTTGTTAGATCATAAGAAAGTTGTACAAATTTCAAATTTGGATTATACATAATATAGTTATATAGATTTTTTTCTAACAGGCATGAATACTCGTTAACACTATTAATATTAAATCGAACTTAACATATAAATAACTGAATACACATAATCACAATTATTGCACCTCTTGTGTTTTAAATATGTTTTCAAATTAATTATACTTTTAAAAAACTAACACAAGAGACTCCTCTTAACGAATATTCAATAGGCACCAATTAGCCAAACCATATAGGATCATGAGTCTCATAGTTGGAAGTTATCTAGTTCAAACTGAATGATGTAGCTCTTACCCATTTTGGTGTAAAATCATATAAATCGGGCATAAATTTTAATTTGTCAACTATTACAAATTTGTAATAAAATCAAAATAACAACGAACTTTAGCAAGTTTACACAAAATGTATTCATGATGTTTTTAGGATTATTTACCATACCATATCTTGGCAATTAAGACAAGAAATTTTGAAACATCTTGACTTGATCGTTTTACATAATTTACAACTAATTCCTAATATATACCCTAACTTTACCCAGTAGCCTTTTTTTTTTTTTTTGAAATAAACCCACCTTTTATTTGTCTTTTTTATTACTATTGAAATACAAATTTGGCCCAAAATCTAAATTGTGGAAAATGTATATATAATATACATTATTTTTAGTTGATACGTTAGAGCCCTAGAACAATCTTGGTCAGCTACATTCATTTTGCAATACATTTACAATAATTCACCAATGCCGCATAATCTTTTCTTTTGACAAACAAACACACACACTCATTAAACTACATCTGACCTTGAAACACTCATTAAACCTAATGCCGCATAATCTAAGCTTTTTTATCTTATCGATGCTCCTTGACCCACACTGGTGGTGCCTACTTTTCCCATCACTTTATCATTTACTAACCCTCCTCTTGTAATAACTAGGATTGAGATATTAATAAAAATTTTGCTATTGTTCGGGAAGGCTATGCTGAAGATTTTAATTCAGAAAAGTCATTGGTATTTTAAAAACAAATCACGAAGACTCATTGTAGCTCTAAATCATAAAATGGTATGTCGAATATTCAATAAATCACATGAGGATTTTGGTTATTTAACCCATTTATTTTATGGGGCCAATTGTTATATTTCACCAACGTCAGTTTTGATGATTTCAATTGGTATTTCAAAAACTTGCAAACCAAATTAAATTGTACTTGTTAAATTAAAGGGAGTTGAATTGAACATTTGTTAAATCATAGAAGATTTTTGGTACTTAACCCGTTTTTGGAATAATATGGGTGTTAAACGCTTTACTATAATATTTTTCCATGAGATTGATATACACTTTTATCTTATTTGTAAGAAATGTTGGTATTTTGAAAAGTGATAAAAATTAATAGCTTTAAAGGAGTTGCAGGGTGTTATGATAGCACTTTTGGACTTTTGGCACTTTTTTTTTTCTTTCTTTTGATTAATTGTCAACTTCTACTCCTACACTAACAAATACTAGAGGAGGGATCCAACTGACTCAGGGGATAGACGGAGAGGATCTCATCTCTAGATCAAAGGGATATAATATTACACATCCTTTGAATTTTATTACAAGTGCAAAAGTTTAAATCCTTGACTTGCAGTCAAACTTGCACTTGATGTTTCATTGGGTGGCCAACTCACATAAATGGTGTCTTTTTTCTTTTTACAATTAATATTTGCCTTAGTCAGTTTATAAATACATCAATTTACATATGAGTTGGGAAATGATTTGGTGACAGTAATGAGATTGGAACTCTAGATGTAACACGCAGAAAGGTATTTGTCCATGAACTGAAAATAAAAATTATATTATGTTATGAGAAGTGAATAACAAGCAATTGAACATACCAAAGAAAACTAACACTTAATACTTGTATCCTTTAAAAAAAAATAACGAAACAAAAATACCTCGTGTGAATGCACTGTTACGTATTACTATTTATTACTTAAGTCTCAAGTTACAAAATATGGTATTTTCCACTTATCTTTTAATGATTACAGGTCATAGATGCGTGGGAAGATCTACAAGAATGTCAATAAAAAATTATTGCCAATTCTTTAACGCGGTTAAGAGATTTCATGCCATATCTTTTTGGAAATTAGAATTGGTTCTATAAGTTAACTTTACATTTTCATTCCTCAATAATAAAAATGAGGAAATAAAAAAAAAAGAAACAATTAGATTTGGCAGTCACCAAATATTTTCTTAACATAAATAGGCAATCAATTCAAAAGGATTCCCCGTCGCCTACTACTTTCCATTTTCAGAATAACCTTGTACACATATATGGTAATGTCTTTCTCTACAAGAATGCACATACCCAAAGAACCCTAGTCGGATCCTCTCATCTTCAATAAGCCGAATTTTTCCCAACTCGAATCACCCAAAGAAACAATGGAAGCATATTGGGGTTTAGGGGCTGCGGGGAGAAGTTGCAGCAATCCTTTTGCTGCTAAATCAACTGAATACTTCACTAATGAAGCTCCCGTGGTGGGCACGTATATTGATGCAAGTTTGGGAGGGCATTCTGGCTTGATGAAACAGCATTGTGATGAGGATTCTGGGCCTGTAATGGGAAGTTTCTGCAATCCCATCACTGCTGAATCCATTGCCAATGCTGAAAACTTCACTGTTGAAGGTCCTGTGGTGGATACTCTTGTTTCAAATTACAAGGTAGATGCTAGTTTAACAGAGTTTATTGGTTTGGAAGAAAATTTTGAGGTGGATTCAGTGGCTGTGGGGAAGTTTCAGCATCCATGAATGCTGAATCCATCGCCAATGCTGGGTACTACATTCCTCATGGTCCCACGGAGAACACGATGTTTCCAAATTTTGATGCTGATTCAGGGGTTTAGTGGGAATTTCTGCAATCCCTTCACTTCTAAATCCACCCCAATTCTGAATACGAAAATCTCATGTTTGACACACCTGTTCCGCATTATGAGGGATGACGGAAAACTTTTGGTTCGAAGGGATATTCTAATGAGGGTTCATATGATGCAGTCTATCCATTCTTGCCGACATCTACTCCTTTAGCCCTGAATGTTGATGCAATAAACGAAGTATTTCACCAAGAAAATCAAGTGGGTTTCCAGCCAATAACGCAGCAAAACATATATGATTCAAATCAGCCAGAAAAGCGAGTGGAATTCCTGCAGAAACTGCATGCAAAAGGGGGAGAACTGCAGCCACAACTGCAATTGGATTTCCTGCAAAAACAGCATGCACAAGACTACGGCAATCAGCCAAAATCACAGGAAGAAGCAAAAGAAGAGGAGGAAGTAGTTATAATTGGCGAAATCCCAGCTCCAAAAAAATACCGCCCTTCGCGGAAGAGGAAGTGTGACATCATTGTCTCAGATGAAGAACTCCGTCTGGATAGCTCGGGTTGGACCAAATACGGTCAGAAGACACTCAAAGGTTCGACATATCCAAAAGGCTACTACCGATGTCGAGCTAAAGGTTGTCCCGCGAGGAAACACGTCGAGAAGATTTCAGAAAATCCGGACAAGTTTGCTGTGTGGTTTAACAATGATCACCAGCATGGTCAGAATCCAGCAGCAAAATCCAATGCCTTTGATGAGAAACCTGTTCTCCAACCAAACCCCATAATTACAACAACTGCATCAAGTGATCTTATGAACAGTTTTACCACGAACCATGATCTGATCAAGAACGAGGAAGAAGACTGGTTCCAGGATATTAAAATTAAAGAAGAGCCAGAAGACTGGTACGAGAGATGTTACGATGATATTGCTTAAATGGCACCACGATGGAATTTTTCTGAGTCTGGTTTTATTAGTACCATTCTGTCCTAAAACTTTTTGACAATTTTTTTTTTCTTATTGATGTAGCAAATAACACAAATTACCACTTAATTGTCTCAACTCAACTGCTCAAAAATATTGAAAATGTGAGTTTTTTATTCATGTCCTTCTCATTATACACTTGTATCCCCAATTCTGGAACTTTCTGTTAATCTATAGTATATGTTAAGAAAATTCTTGCTCTTAATTCAAGGAAATTGTGTAATGGCAACCAGGGAACATTTTATTTGGAAGACCGGGTTGATTGGATTTGTGCCTCTGGTGTCCATTCTCTTCTGACTGGTCGGCTGCTAATCTGATTGATGTTAATCTGGTTTCGTTTTGAATATTGTAGTGCCACCAGTGGCGGAGCTAGCTAGGTTGTTTTTACATATTGCTTTTAACCTTTAAGAATTTTGAAAATTTTCATGGAAAGCCTTATTATCACCCTCCCAACACCCAACCCCCCCCCCCCAACAAAAAAAAAAAAAAAAGATTTTGGCAAAACCTCTATTGCCTCTCTAGAATATTCTTTACTTGCTGTTTAGTTGTTTGATTTATAGAATTCAACTTGTGATAAACTACTTTAGTGCTGCATATTGGCTTGCTAAGAGCTAATTTATTATGTCAAGTAAAATTCCTTAAAGTTCAAATGGATATACCTTTCAATTAATTTTTCCATTCCAATTCACTTTTTCTCTGCCAGATCATATTTAAGTACTTGGTTTTATATACACATCATTTTTTAAATGCAACGTTTAAACTGATAACATGATGTATTTTTAAAGTAGTTTTGTAAAGATATAAGAAGCAAGATTTAGATGCAATTAGCAATGTTTGTGTACTTTCAATTTTTAGTTTTGATGCTATCGTGGCATAGTAAAGTTTTTTCTTTCCCCTTGGGATTATAAGAATTAGCAAACAGCAAATGATTAGTTATTTTAAAAAGTACATTAGTATATATCGATGTAATAATAATATATAGTTTATTTATCATGTTTCATGCACTTAAGTTTACCGTTGTTTTGTTAAAATTATCTAATGACCAAACAATAGAAAATTTTTATTTTGAGTTGTAATTAGACTTAATGGCATCTGAAAATAGAAAAAGGAAAAAAGGAAATTATGATTCTAAATTTACACTAGTAACCTGCCACTTTTCAACATATATAAGTTCTTACCCAAATAAAAATCCTGGTTCAATCACTGGTGTTGCATATTAATTTTCTTTCTCTCTCTTTTTCCAAATAATAGATTAGCAATAATCAGATTATTAATATGACTGCTAATCTGTTGCTAATGGGAATTTGACAAATCTGAAAAAAAATTTAAAAATGATAACATGTAAAATGATAGCCATGGATCATGGAAAGTGACCCTTTTTGGTTTAGAAGATTAGCTTAGGATTTGAAAGCTCTAAACTTAGACTGGCTTGATTGGATTTTAATTTAAACTCTGGTACCCATTTTCTTCTGAGTGATATTTCTCGTTTTGTTCATTTTTGGTGCTGCCCATATTCGGATTTGATTCAAGAAAATCACTTCTGACTTGAACCCAAGGTTTGGCAAAAAAAATATTGCTCTGTATATGTCATCAATGCAAATTACAAAGCCATCAGGCCCTCAACTGAAAGCATCTCTAATTTGTCATCAATGAAGGTATGTATATTAGACTCTGATAATAGAAAAATGAATCCAAAAATTGCTAATTTTATTACTAAACCCTCAATATTGTCACCATCAGCTTTTAACTTCATTTCTAATATTTAATACCTTATTTACATTTAGTTTCTTGACCCCGAATATTGCCAACATCAGCCTTTAACATTCCAAATTTATTGAAGCCTGAAGTGTTTTCGGAATATTCTGATCACAAATGGTTACATGGATCTTGCGTATGAATTGCATGGCTTGAAGCATTAGCATCTATTTTGTACTCTGCAAATGAAGAACTCATAACACACTCTTCTTTTTTTTTTTTCTTTTTTTTTTTTTTGGGTGGTGAGTGGGAGGTCTTAACCCAAATACATTTAAATCACCACAACACTAACACCAGCCTATCTACATATCTTTTTTTTTTTTTGGAAAAGCTTAATCATAAATTCTTTTCATGCCTATTTATAATAATCAGATAATTTTAATAATCTTATTACATTGCCAATCTATTAAGCTATATTAGGATATAATGACTGAAAGCTAGAAATGTTAAACGAAGTTGTTATCTTTGAAAAGCATCAGCATACCATGCCACGAAGCCATTGCTAGGCATTTTTTTCTTCCTTCAAAGAGGATGAAAATCATTCTATTTTCGTTTTCAAGTTCAATTTTTCTAGCACCCTAAGATAATTACCCTTGAAACTGTTTCTGAGCAACAAGAAACTTGGAGGGAGAGCAGGTTAGACTTGGGCAGAAACTTTTGAACAAAAGTATGTAACAATTATTAACAGATTTAATGCCCAATTTAAAACAAAGCATTTTAACTGAAATACCACTATCAATCATTTACACCAATCATTAACAGTCTAGAACAACAAACTGAAAATCCCACTAAAATCCAAAATAGAATCTTAAAATCACATGCCACTAAACAACTCATTAATCAAAAAAAAACTGAAAAATTTAATTCATATGACAATAAAAGAGGACACCACAATAGCAAAATGCAGTGAAAACCCCAAGATTCTTTACATACTCCATCTATATAAATTAGACACCTTTCTTAAATTCCATATTACAATTCCAACAGTCAGAAACATAGAAAAGAGAGAAAGAACACAAGAACAGCAAAACAGATGAGTGTAGGTACAGTAGTATAAAACTTTTCAAGAATTGATTATTTTGGTGAAACCTTCTTATATTTCCTTACAAATGAATGATGAGCAAAAGTAATCAATCAACAGAACAAAATAGAGTAGTTTGATTAGGACAGATAAATTAGTAGGAAAGGGGAAGCCATGAAGGTTTTCGACCAAGCGAGAGAGAAGATGAAGGGAATCACCACATTTGCAAGCGCTGCTAATTTCTTTTCTCACTAAATGTGCATTTAGATTTTATTTTGTTAATAGATATCGTATTTAATTTAAAACCTTTGTTTGATGATATTTTTAACTTTTGTTCTACTAATCTACCATTTCTGTGTTTTGTTTCGTCATATTCTTTTCAGGTGTTATGGTAACACTGGAGAATCATTTGATAGGATCAATTAAGCCTGACGAAAACAATGTGAACACTTCAAGTCTGACTACTAGAAAAATTTAATATTGAACCATATATTGGAAAACAAAAGGCTAGAACATTGCAAAAATTATTTTTTATTGATGATGAGGTGAGAAAATATATACCTTTACATTTATCTTTTAATTTAAATCTGTATTTTGTAGCTAAATCTTAATTATATTGTAAAAAAATCTATAGGAGCAAAAATTCAAGCTATGATGTTTGATGACATTATCACATGATTTGGGAATGATTTCCTATGTAAGTCCAACTTGTTTTCAAATGTAAGTGCCAACAAAACAAACACCTCATATGCAAATGTCAATGATGAGATTGAATTAGTTTTGCGCAATTACACTCACGTCAAAGAAGACCATTCTCCGCATACTAGCAAGGAATATTGTCTGTGCCACAATCTAGTTTGAGGAGGCAAAAAACTAGACTTCCTCAAAAAAAGAATAGGTAACTTTTATTCCAAAACATAAATGTTTGTTCGAAACTTCTAATGATTTTATGTATTTTTATATTAATTTATTATACTTATTTTTTTTTAAAATAATCTAACCTTGTACAGATGTCATTGGAGGTATAGTGGATTCACTCAAAAAAGGAAATCATCATCATAAACAAAGATTACTTTTCTTGGTTTACTTTCTTAAGATACAAATAATTAAAGCATCAAGTATCAAGTCACGTTTCTAAGATCTCTTTTGTTAGGAATTGGGGCATGCAGTGAATTTAAAAAAAATTATAGCCCCAACTCCCACCGGAATCCCCTAGTTCTATTATGATTTCAAGAAGGAGGTTCGGGGATTACCTTAATCCGAGATGAAGTCTCGGCGTCACGAGAAGGCGAGCGACCCTTGTGTAGCAGTCCGGATGTCCCGCCTCTCGGGTGTCCACCAGATTGCTCGGATCACCTCTTGATCGTCTCACGATGTGTGTGTGTGTGTGAGAATGGAGAAGAGGTGCTAGCCTTTCTCTCTCACTAAACTCTCAGACTCTGACTACGTTAGTCTTCTGGAGAATATTTTCTCTCTGTATTTTTCCTGACTCTCAGAAGTGATTTCTCTAACTCTCCTATCGTAGTATCTGATACTATTAATAGGGAGAGAGATAGAGAGAGAGAGAGAAGGAGGATAGAAGGTGGTTTGATTCAAAAATCAAACCAAATCATGTTTCCCTATCCCCTTACATTTATTTTGAATAAAGACAACTCACTTATCTTATCTATCTGTTGACCCCAAGATTTATTTATCTTTATAATTAAACCCCAGAAGTATTTATTTCCAAGTCCCTACTTGGACACACAATTTAATCAGGACCCAATCTCTATTGTGATCCAATAGGCCCCAAATACGGTAATAATTATGAATTATAATTCTAAAAGAATTAGATAAAATAAACACTTTTATTTTATCATCAATTACAATAATTAATTATTCATAATTATAAATTGTGAGCGGTGTCTAGCAACACATCACAATTACCGTGTATTCGAATTGATCAAGGGAAATTCGACCTAACCTTTCCATGGAAAATTACCGTAATTATTATCCTTTCACCATTGATATCCAATTGGTCGGGAATAAGGAACAAGTGCCAATTCCCCTTAATGACTAATTAATTTTCTAGTTCAGGAATTAACCTTAGATTAGATTAACTTGAAGACACTCTCCAATTAATCTAATGTAGTCGTAATTACTAAGGTTACATTCCAACAGTGGCCTTACTGATATCGACTCCACTATTGGGTGGTGAATCCTCTCTTGATCACTCACTATCTTTCCATGCTTCACACTACCCCAATTTCTATTCTTTAAGTCACCCCGGTGAGTAACAAGAAACAGTAATCAAAAGGTAGTGATTCACACTCAAGATCGTGGTGATCTCAAGTCTAGGATCACTTACATAATTTCCCATAAGAGATTCAACCATTGGCACAAAATATCCTAATGGGATCTCGTGGATCACTCCAATGAATTATTACTCTATAACTCATCTACACATTAGCCTAGGTATCCCTATACCATGGTTGATGAGAACAACCACTACTTACATTAAGTAGGGGCTAATCGTGTACTAGTCCGTAGGTATTAATGATGTCCATCTCATTAATACTATGACTAAGGATATTTAAGAATATTTATTATAAATGTGATTGATATCTCATAGTCAGCAACTCTTGTGACTATCATCACATTAATAAATATTCTAAGGACTTTACCAGCTATATCATATATTAAACAGATAAAATTGGAAATTCATAAAATACAAAACTTTAATTAGGAATGTATTTCAACAATTTAATTGTTTTTGGGCATACATTCCAACAACCTCCCACTTGCACTAAAACAATTCATTTATAACTCTTAGTCCAAATGAAAATACATGACTATCATGTTTCTTTTGAGATAGTGCTTTAGTAAGAGGATCTATGTTATCCTCGGTTGGGGACTCTCTATCTTTACATCATTCACAGCGATTTCCCTAATAAGGTGAAATCTTCTAAGTACATGTTTGGACCGTTGATGAGACCTAGGTTCCTTTGCTTGGGCAATAGCCCCATTGTTATCTGATTACAAAGTTCTTGGATTAACAATGCTTCGGAACCACACTAAGTTCGGTCACGAACTTCTTGATCCAAAGCGGCCCCTTGCCTCCCTCTGCAATGTACTCGCCCTGTTGTAGAATCTCTGTGGTGTCTGTTTGGAACTCTTCCAGTGACGGCACCTCCGTTGAGGTAAAGATGAAGTCATTTGTGACTTACAGGTCATCCTTGTCGATTGAAAGCTTGCATCTGTAGCCCTTGACCTCCAATCCACCATTTCCATAAACTAAGAACAAATCTTTAGTCCTTCTTAAGTACTTGAGAATGTTCTTAACAAGCTGTCGATGACCTTCACCCTGGATTAGCACGAAACCTTCGTGACACTGAGCATGGGAGACATCTGGTCTTGTACACAACATAGCATACATAATTGATCCAATTGCGAAGCATATGGAATATTATGCATCTTATCAATCTCGACTTGTGTCTTAGGGACACATGCTCTTAGAAAGGCTTATCCCATGAGACATAGGTAAAAAAGCCCTTCTTAGATTGATCCATGCTAAACCTCTTTAGCACTTTATCTCATTATGTAGATTGTGAAAGACCAAGCAGCCTTTTGGATCTATCTCTATAGATCTTAATACCCAAGATATGTAGGTGCCTCTCCCAAATCTTTCATGGAAAAATTCTTGGATAACCAACCCTTTGCTTGTAACATTGGGATATCGTTTCCCATTATTAATATGTCATCCACATATAATATCGGGAAAGCGATTGAACTCCCACTAATCTTCTTGTAAACACAAGGCTCATCCGGATTTTGAAAACCAAACTCTTTGATTGTCTCATCAAAGCGGATGTTCCAACTCCTTGATGCTTGCTTAAGTCCATAAATGGACCTCTGCGACACTTTGGAATTTGGTGATGTAAAGCCTTCAAAGTTGTGTCATGTACACATCCTCTTGCAGATTCCATTAAGGAATGCCGTCTTTACATCCATCGCCAAATTTCATAGTCATGATGTGCTTGCTATTACAACAATATCGAATGGATTTAAGCATAGCTTCTTGGTGAAAGTTTCATGTGTCGATTCCCTCTTTACGCGGCTTGTAGCCTTTGGCCACCAGTCTAGCCTTATAGGTAATCACATTACCATCCATGTGGTCTTCTTCTTGAAGACCCATTTGCACCCTACGGGTTTTATCCCTTCCAGTGGATCAACCAAGGTCCATACCTTGTTGTCATACATGGAATCCATTTGGGTTCATGGCTTCCAACCATTTGGAGTGGACTGTTGAATCTCTTGGTAGGTAGTAGGTTACGTCATCTTGTATGACTAGCACATCATTCCCGGACTCACAAGAAAATCATATCTCTTGGGTGCAAGGCGTGCTCTATCTTGACCTCGAGCTCTTGAACATCCCAGACTTCCGTTTTGCCTCTCATCTCTATGGGGCCTAGAACCCTTTCTGTCTGACTGTTACGTGTTTGTTTGGACATCTTGAACTTCTCTTCCATGCCAGTTTGAGTGTCTTGAACTTCTTCAAGTTCTATTCTACTCCCACTTGCGCTTTCTAGAATAAACTCTTTTTACTAGAAAGATGGCATGTTTTAAGACAAACACTTTGTTCTCGGTTGGGTTGTAGAAATAGTATCCAATAGACTCTAGGATACCCCAGCAAACAAACACTTGTTCGGATCTAGCTTCTAGAAACTTATCGACTCTCACGCCTTCTTTCACATGGTTGGGCAACCCCAAACCTTCATGTAAAGACAGTTTTGGTTTCTTCCTTCCATATCTCATATGGTGTAGGAAAGCTAACAACCTTACTTGGGCACTCTATTAGGTATGGGAGCTGTGTCTAAGAGCATCCCATCCCAATAATGCGATTTTGGGGCACTCGAGGTAGCTAAATCATGGACCGTACGCATATCTAATAGGGTGCGGTTTCTCCTTCAGAATACACCATTTAGTTGTGGTGTCCCACGGAGAGTCCATTGTGGAACTATTCAGTTGTCCTTTTTAGATAATACCGAATCCTTCAATCGGCTCAAGTATTTCCACGATCGGATCGGTGGTGTTTGATACTGCCGGTTTGTTTCCTAACACTTCATTTACAATTCTTTGAACTTTTCTAAAAGATTCAGATCTTGTATTATTAAATACACATAACCATCTCTTGATGATGTAAATAGAAGGTAATGAAGTGCGAGAGAGACCCTTACCTCTCTTGTGCGTGTTGTCATTGATTTTTTTGGCCACATACCGTACGTCGGTGTGGTATACCCATTGAAGTAATCAGCCCGCAACCCCTTCCCCTTACGATTACCGCGATTAAAGGGGTGTTTTGAGTCATCTTTCCAAAGGTAAACAAAAGCCAAGCATCGTGCATATGATTCAATAATCATAATAAATGAGGTCCAAATACCCACCTTTGTGTAATTTGGAAATGCGTTTTCTTTATGACCAAACCTGATTACCGGAGGTAAGTTTTATTAGTTTATCTAACTTCATTTCTTTTGTGTATATTGGGGTTGTCTAGATCTAGAATATATAAACGTTATTCCAATTTCGGAACCATAAAACACACCATTCTTTGAAAAGAACAACATTTATTCTCACAGGTTATCTTGATTTAAACCCATTTTAAATCAAAGGGAAATAGAAATGATGTTTGTTGTAAGTCTTGGAACATAATAACGATTTGACAATTCTAAAATTAACTTTGGGTAAACTAATGTAATAAGTCCCTACGACTAAAAGCGAAACCTTTGCTCCATTGCCCACGCGTGGGGTTACTTCTCCTTTCCCCATTCCTACTGTCTCACGTCCTTTAGACCACTGCATAGATGTGCAAATATGAGAACCACATCCGGTTCTAATACCAAAAGTGGTTGGAAGTAGAAACATTTATCTCAATCATGTATGTACCTAGTGATGAAGCTTCCCCAACCTACGCTGAACTCTCGGATAGCGCTTACAGGTTCCTCTTCAATGTCCGTTTGGCCACGGTGGAAGCATGTTGCCACTGGGCAGTGCTTAGCCTTTTTTTTGCGGGCTTGTTATTAGTTGAGCTTTGGGCCACTCCCGCCTCTTCCTTTTCTTGGATGAAGCCTTGCAATGGCTTTGCACCCGATGGATCCTTCACCTTCTTGATCTCCTTCCGGTTTGTCGATACGTTCAACAATTAGGTGGTGTGTCTGTTATTCATCGATAGTTCATATGAGCTGAGAGAGAGAGTCAAGCGAAGATGAAGAACTAAATCAACATTTAGCTGGGTCCATCTTGAAGCCAATTGGCAGCTAATTTCTCAATTAGCCAATTAAGCTTCAAGGCGTGAACACGGGCGGGTGCTCCTACGCCATCTTGCACTTGAGCAGTTCCTTAGGTATATCTCACCGTCCTAGATTGTTGTTCAAACAACTCTCTGGTGTTGAACTATTTCATATGCCCGTGTTCATGTCTGTATGTTGAAGTTGGGAGTCGCGGAGGCTATCATGACACATGAAACATTATCATCTATGCTTCGTAAGCATTCTTATGACTTAGCAGTCGTTAGGTTGGGTTAGTAGGCATGGGCCCATCAAGTACATACTTCGATTTTCATGGGTGAGAGCGAGGACATTTGATGCCGGTCGAGAGGAGTTTGAGTTCGTTTAGTTTACAATGGATGGATGGTGAGAGAGGCTCAAATTGTTACTCATTCTACGAGATGATGGGGTTTATCAGAGAAAAGTTTTGTTTGATAAAATCATAAAACTTCAAAATTATGATTTTATTTCCATTATTTTTCAAATCAATTACCTCACAAAATTGATCAGAGATTTTCAAAATCCATAGTGGCTAGAATCACAATGTCTCTTAGTATTTTTTTGACCTTGAGGTGAATCTCAATCAAAATAATTTTAACAGTAAGGTACTTTACCAATTACAACCCCTGTAATTTCTAGATCCGTTAGGTATCAACTCTGATTTTTTTACATCTGTATGTATTAACCCTAACCTAACCCCTGCCTCTAAAATTCATGGTCTTAGAGTGAATCCCAACAAACCATAGTTTTAGTTAAATCAAACCCATCATTCTCAAGAACATTTCTTATAGTAAAACATGTAGTAAGTAAAGGCGTTTTGGGTTTGGGTGAATCCCAACAAACTAGCAATAACCATTTTGTTTTATACTATAATGATGGAAAACTTGTCTTGATTTAATATTAGTTTTGAGGGATTTATTTCCTTTTTCAAAACATTCTAGTTTGAGATTTTTTGGAAAAAATATTTGTGATCTCATCAACATTCATGCATATAAATATTTCAGAAATAAAAATAGCATAAATTAACGTGGATGGTTGTGGATATTCTAAGTTAATTTCCATTAGGGGAAATTAGCGGTTGATAGGAGTAAAGCAATTTCCACCTTACGGTTGCATTGCTCCTTTCTTCATCTTCCAATTTACAATTTCTACACTAGAAACATAATTTCCTATCATCTATTCCTATCTATTGTACATTACAAGTAGAATATCGAAACGGTTACATTCGAGGAATTAGATGAGAAAGAAATTACAATTAGAGAAATGAGAAAGAGGGACAGCAGCCTATTTATCAAAAATCACAACCAAACTCAACCATTCCACAATCACATTGGGTTACTATCCACAACCATCCACCATGCATCCATTTGAATTTAAACAACTTTAAATAAAATGGAAGATAATCATTCATGGATTATTTAGATATATACATATATATCAAGATCTCAAACAAATTTTGAGACCATACATAATGCTTGAACTTTTGGTAAAATAATTTTATTAGGTCAATTTAATTCCTAACTTATTGGAGATAGTGGAATATTATTTGAATTAATCAAATTAAATTCAAACTAATTCGACAATAAAATATGAAATGATAAACATCAGAAAAATTTAAACAATTTAAAATCGGATGGAGTGAAAATTTCTCGAGAAATTTAAAACTCAAATTTTCAAAATTTATTTTACAATTTACCTCAGGAAGGATCATGAGCAGATCATGAAGCGGTCAGCGAATCCATACTCAGCGGATCAATTCTGAAAACCTGGTGAAGGATCGCGGGATTGATCCATGGCTAGTTCAGCGGATCCGCACCAGCGTATCGGTTTACGAAACTTACGTGAAGGATCGCGACCATACGATCCATGAGAGCGTCTCGCGGATCCAGCCGCTGTGGTCGGCGAGGGGCTGTCCGAGTCGGATCAGCGGACGATCCAGCGAACCGATTGCGGATCGCACCATATTTCTAAAGCGGCGAGAAGCATCGAGAGCGAACGCCGCGAATCGCATCAGCGGATCCGTGTGAACATCAGCGAGGCAAACCTGCGGATCATCGCATGGTCCGTGTCGTGTAATTGCTGTTCCGGTAATAGCGATTGGCGTCTCGGATGCTTTTCACGAATATCTGATTAACAATTCCAGCAACCGATGAAATCAGCAGCAATTTTGCAATCTATCAAGTAAATCAAAATTGTTGATTTCAAAACTACTTTAATCATATTAAAGCTGCATTTTTACTCAAGACTGCACATGTATATACATATATCATCCAAATACAATTCATCCATGAACAACAATATATACAAATCATAAATCCTAGAGATGGCTCACGATACCTTGTTAGAATTGGGGCATCGGGCAGTGGAATTTAAAAAATTATAGCTGACTCAGCAGGAATCCCTAGTTCTACATTATGATTTCAAGAAGGAGGTTGAGGGATTACCTTAATCCATGAGATGAAGTCTCGATCGTCGAGAGGCTGAGGCGACCCTTGTGCAGATCGGATGTCACGCCTCTGCGGTGTCCAGCGAGTTGCTCACGGATCACCTCTTGATGGTCTCGATGGGTGTGTGTGTGTGTGTGAGAGAATGGAAGGTGCTAGCCCTCTCACTAAACTCTGGAACTCGACTACGTTAGTCTTGGAGAATATTTCTCTCTGTATTTTCCGACTCTCGGAAGTGATTTCTCTAACTCTCCTATGGTATCACGTACTATTAATGGAGAGATAGAAGATGAGAGTAAGGAAGGAGGATAGGGTCGGTGGTTTGATTCAAAAAAAAAACACCGTAACATCCCGATGTTTCCCTATCCATACATTCTGAATAAAGATAACTCTTATCTTATCTATGTTGGTTTATTTATCTTTATAATTAAACCCCAGAGTATTTATTTCCAAGTCCCACTTGGACACACAATTTAATCGGACCCAATCTACATCGTTGTGATAGGTAATAAATACTGTTGGTAATAATATGAATTATAATTCTAAAAGAATTAGATAAAATAAACACTTTTATTTTATCATCAATTACAATAATTAATTATTCATAATATAAAAATTGTGGCGGTGTCTAGCAACACATCACAATTACCGTATTCGAATTGATCAAGGAAATTCCGACTAACCTTTTCCATGGAAAATTACCGTGTAATTATTATCCTTTCACCATTGATATCCAATTAGTGGAATAAGGAACAAGTGCCAATTCCCTTAATGACTAATTAATTTTCTAGTTCGAATTAACCTAGATTAGATTAACTTGAAGACACTCTCCATTAATCTAATGTAGTCGACTAGGTTACATTCCAACTAGTTAACCTTCTTGGATATCGACTCCCACTATTGGGTGGTGAATCTCTCTTGATCACTCACTATCTTTCCATGCTTCCACGCTACCCCAATTTCTATTCTTTAAGTCACCCACGGTGAGTAACAAAAGCAGTCAAAAGGTAGTGATTCACACTCAAATCTTTGGTGATCTGATCAAGTCTAGGATCAACATAATTTCCATAAGAGATTCAACCATTGGCACAAAATATCCTAATGGGATCTACGTGTGGATCACTCCAATGAATTATTACTCTATAACTCATCTACAATTAGCTAGGTATCCCTATACCATGGTTGATGAGAACAACCACTACTTACATTT